>CM075816.1:7295840-8030259 GCA_037975025.1 Excoecaria agallocha
ATTAAATTCTCAAAAGACCCAAGCCTTGGGGCATTACAGAAACCATGTACATGGATTAATAAGTTCTCGATCCCAGCTCTTTAATACACTGTTTGGGTCAACAAGTTGACATTTCTAAGCGTATAGAGCATCCACTGTTCAACACCCATTTAATTTACTCGAAATATTCATAATATAATTAAGGAATTTGAAAAAAAAATTTATTGGATACATAATTAATGAATTAAAAAATAAAATGAATCAATTTTTTTATTAATTCAATGAATATTGATTTGATTTAAAAAAAATAAAATTATTAATTTGAATTGAGTTAAGAGTATTTATTTGAATTGAGTTGAATTTAAGTTATTTTTTTAATAAATTTGAATTAAATTTTAAATTTAAGTCAATTTTATCACCTCTATATCCAAGCTGTGATGTAATCTATCTATCTATATACATTTAATAAAACTGAGATTTTGAAAAGATTTGTGAGACTTTCTTCTTTCAAAAATTTTGTTTACTCGTTATAAAACCCATTGATATGTGGTTCACTTTGATACGAGAATGAATAAATAATAATAATATAGTCTTAATGTATTTGGTCTTCACCGGATCAAGTTTAGTAAATTTATTTTTTATTTTTTATTAAAAATAAAAAATTATTTATGTATAATATATAAAACAATTATATATATATATATATATATATATATATATATATGAAATTAAAAATAATATAAATATATCATAAGAATGTCATAACGGGTTGGTTTGTGTGTGTGTGTATATATATATATATATATATATATATATATATATATATATATATATATATATATATATATATATATATATATATATATATATATGTATGAAATTAAAACTAATATAAATATATCATAAAAGTGTCATAACAGGTTGGTTCGATATGTAATAAATTGATTTGTTTGCATCACTTTGCATGTCAAACGAAGTATTGATACATCAAATTAGATTTGAATATATTTATATGGATGGATATTGGATCAAATCGGATTCCTGATTTTGGTCAAAATTTACTGCATGTATATCATTATCATCATCGAAGTAATAATTCTTCTATTTAAAATTTAAATGTGATTTTATAAAAAAATATTATCATGATCTGAACACGTATACAAAAAGTTATAAAGCTAGACTCTTTTTATTTTTTTAAACTCTTTTTTTTATATAATTGTAAAAAAAATAATTACGTGCTCTTTTTATATAATTATGTTCTTAGCTTTATTTAGCAAATGGGTGAACATGTTTGTTTTTACCAAACTATCGTTTAGTTTTTATATTATTAATAAAAAAATATATATTTGGAAGAATATAATAAAGTATATCAATATGCGTAGTGGTAGCTTTTATATCATAAAACACAAGTTATAAAAACTTAAAGCTTAAAATTTAGAAGTGGCTTTAAACTTAGTAGTGGCTATCAGAATAATAATAAAAAATATATATATATATATTTGATATTTTAATTACACATTTTTAAATCCAACTAAAATAAAAAAAATAAAAATTTGATTAAAGTCCATATATTAATGTACTAGTCCATTTTTAATTCAATTAATTAACCTTACATAACAGATACACTATTTAAATTTGTTTAATATATAACAACATTATTAATTGATAATATCTATTTTATCATACTCCGACCTGGCCCAACAATCATAGACCTAGCATAAACTCAAACTCAATTACTGCCTATCAGCCACTTACACTGACATGTGTTAGAATAGTTTGATCAGACATCATGCCACTCCGCCTGTCATATCACGCAACCTATATCCTGCAAGTTATCATATCTGATGCCTAAATCTGTCATCTGTAGATATTGAAAATCCGATACTCAAGTACTCTAACCTTATAGGTACTAACCACTTAAGAAATATATATAAAGAGAGAGACTTCAGGGATAAGATATTGCGTACACTACTATTCTTTCACTACATTTTTTTCTCTCTCTAAATCCTCTGAATTAGGCATCGGAGTGCTAATCCAATGCACGTCAGGGGTTAGTCCTTGTCTGTTTTGCAAATCAGCTCATCACGTCCAATACACTACAAGAAAATGTTAAAATAGTAACAAAATAAAAAAATGGTTGTATTCCATTGATAAAAAAAGAGGAAAATTTTAGCTCCAAAATATAGTAACGAAAATTTGCAACGGAATACTTATATCGTTGCTAAATAAGGCAGTAAAAGGCGAAAGGAAAATTTTGGTACGAAAATTAGCAATGAAAAAAAATTTTGTTGCTAAAATAGCAATAGAATCTCCTTTTCGTTGCTAATATAACAATGGAATTTGTTTTTCGTTGCAAATTTAGCAGCCGAAATAGAATTCTGTTGCTATTTTAGCAACTAAAATAGAATTCCATTGCTAAATAAGGTAGTAACAGCTGGGGAAAATTTTAGAACAAAAATTAGCAACGGAAATAAAATTCCATTGCTAAAAAAGCAACGAAATCCATTTTTCATTGCTATTTTAGCAACGGAATATATTTTTCGTTGCAAATTTATCAACCGAATAGATTTTCGTTGCTATTTTAGCAATCAAAAGCCTATTCCGTGATTTCTCTAGATGGCCGAATAGCATTTCATATGAAATGGTGTGATTTAATTGAATTTCATGGTATTAAATGTATAAATATGAATAATTATTGAGTAACAAGCTCATGTGGGAACAATTTATGGTATAATATGATTAAAGTATTGTAATAAAAACAATTAAACTTGTATGAAAACATAATAATTTTTAATGCCCTTAGTGTTCAGTGGGTGACCCAGCTCTAGGATAGTATGGCTAGCATTAGGGGCACTTACCCCGCGGTGTTCTGTATACTGATTGTTATTGTACCAAGAAAAATTTAATTATACTGTTTAGCTGGCTCATTACATGATATTACTAGGGAGTAGTATCATACCTTAGTGGTACGGTCACTCCCACATACTAGATTTACTAATCCATTTATCCAGCTCTTGGTTTCCTACTATTAATAACTAGGGGCAAAATGATAATTTTACACAAAACTGAGTAAAAAGGGTAATTATAGCAATTAAGATGTTAAAAATGTGAATAAAAGTGAAATAAAATGTAAAATGACACGTATGTGTTTTAAAAGGGTAAAAATGTAATTTTGCAATTAACTGAGGATAAAGTAGTCAATTAGTATGGAAAATATGGCTAAAAATGTTAAAATAGTCAAAATGAGTAAAAAGGTAAAAGAAAATTTTTAGGGACTAAAATACAATTTACACAATTAAATTAAAGTAAAAGTTAAAGAAAGTTAAATGGGTCAAAATGGAGGTCAAACTAGTTAAGGATAAGAAAAGTCAACTAAAAGTTAAACTTGATCAAAATTGGATAAAAACAAAACTCCAATGGCATAATTGAAATTTTCCACTTAACTGAAGAATCATTGAAATTAAGCAAGAAAAATAATTAATGGGATGAATGTAGGAAAATTGTATTACAAAAGGAATAAATTTGGAATAAGAACACTTAAATAGATAAATAGGCAAATAAATTGATTTAATTAAATAAAACATTAAAATGAGATTTTATGTAGATGTATCCACAACTAAGTGACTATGTTGCTTAACGTGTAGTTATATTGATTGCACGTAGGGATAGGGATAGCAGGAGAAGCAAGAAAGGGTAGGACAATGGCATGTATATAAGAAGACTTTTGGATTATATCTATGTAAATTATGTATATATTTTGTAGTAAATTATCATAATTTTGTATATAATCGGGCCTGTAAGTTAATGTTATATGAACTTAGCTCCTGGTATGGATGAATGGTTTGTGAATTGTGCATATATGCTATATGAGTTGTGTTGAGATGAGATTATAGAAGTATTGTGCTGTTGATTGGAGTTGGAGGAAATTATATTGGGAGTGTAAATTGAATTTTTGCAGGTTTTGGTAGCATAAATTATAAGCCGTCATGCTACCAAAATTTTCACTTAATTGAGTGATAATTAATAATATAAAAAAGAAGGATTTTGTAGAATAAGAAGTTAAGGGAATTTAAATCAAGTAATATTCAAGATAATTGATGGCCAATTAGGAGGAACAATCATATTATATTAGGGATTTAGTTGATTAAGGGATGTCACACTCATTGTCCTAAGTATATTCATTTCTTCTTTAGCCAAATGCCACATTCCATTTTTCAAACGACTAAAGAAGGATGAAAACTTTAGCTAGAGAGAAGACTGCCAAAAAGCATTTGAAGAGCTGAAGAAATTCCTATATGAGCTTGCCTTATTAAGTCGACCTATGCCACGTAAAAAATTTTATCTTTATCTGTCAACTTTTAGTGAGGTAGTTGTAACTGTTTTGGTTTGAAAGGAGCAAAAACCTATCTATGACAATGCTTTATAAATGAGTTTTTAATAGTAAATCCACTATCTCACTTCTCACAAGATGCATGCATAAATAAATAAACACATCAAGGATGTTGAAAGCTATAAATAATGAAAAGAAAATAAAATAAACTACTTAGGCTATTACAAAAGCAAATTGTCCAATAAAGAAAGATAAATATCATATATAAATTGGGCTATTCATTGAGTTGGAAACGTTGATTCCCTCATTTGTATTTACATAAAAAGGATTTTTCTCATTTTATGATTTTTGGTAAAAATTAGACACTCGTCCATTTTATTAGAAAAGCCCAATTTAATTAGTAAAAATGGTTTTGAGTTAATTTTTACTTTAACGTGCAAAAACCATTTTATTACTACCTTACATCCCTAAGAGAATAGTGCATATAAATAATCAAATAATACAAATAAAAGAAATAAATCTAAGTAAATAAACTAAAAGAAATAAATAACCATACAAGGATAAAGATCCAATAGTATTGCAGTCTTACATGGCCTTTAGAAGTTCTAATGCAAATAAACATTAGATGCTCAAAAAATAAAAGAGGATAAATGGTTAATATTATGTCAAAATAAAATTAATACTAAAAATAGAATAAAATATTCAAATTAAAACATGCATTTTGGACTAAGAAAACTAGATATGCAGAATGTGAACATGCATGGAACAAAGTCAAAAGAATGTACAAAATATAACTAAGAATCCAAATGAAATTAATGTAAGAAAACATGCAAAATAACATAAAGATGGCTGAAAATAGGGCCACGGTTAGCCAAACATGCAAGATAGACGGCTAAGGGGGATAGAGGTGAACGAAAAGAAGATCTCGCTACGTTTTGTCTATCGTTATGATAGACAGCTGTCAATGAGATATTTTTCCCATCTATCATTTGACACACAGATAGGAAGGGCAGAATCACTTAGGAATAAAAAAAAATCTGAATTTAATACCTAAGCATGCATATTTCTACATCTAAAACATGCAAATCTAATCCTAGAGCATCAAGAGAACATTCAAAACATGCCAATGATTATTTAAACAATGAAAATGAAATTTTAACTAAGAAATGTATTGTAAATTAATGGATAACTAAAGCCTAGATCATGTCTAGTCATTTTATTATTTATCTACATGTTTATGGCATTATGAAACACACAGAAATAAAAAATGACAAATTAACTATAATTAAGATAAGATCATGACATAGACATCAAGAATCAAATCAAAGACATGTTCATGATATAAATCTAGAGAGACAGAAATCCAAAATATTACCCTCATGAAGTTTCTATTCTGTAACTTCGGAAGCTGCTCTCCAAGTCCCAATCCGAATACTTTTTATGTTTGTAAATATTAAAAACATTTTTATGTGTGTGAGGAAAATATGTAAGGAAGCTTTTAAGTTCATGGGAACAGAAACTAAAAATTTTAACTCTAAAAACATAGCCTTCTTTTTTAAAAATTCTCCCCTTCCATCTTAGTTTTGGGTATTTATGTAAGGAAAAGAGTTGGAAGTAGTTTCCAAATCTGGCTCCTTAAAATTAGGCATGAAAATTCCCCAAATCTATTTGAAATCTCATCTTTAAAATTGGTTCTGACTAATTTAAAAAACATGGAAATCTGCTAGAAAATCCCTATAGACAGGCATTTGTGGGAATGGCCATAGATAGCCAAAATAGATTGTCTACTAAGGGATGGCTAGCCATAAGACAGCAAGAGATGAGCGTCTATCAATGACAGATGGCCGTCTGTTACGTAAAAAATGGCCAAATTCAAGATTTTATAAACTCTTTTCCATGCCCTAGAAATGAAAAGTTAAAACTCACAAAAATATTTTAGAAAATAATGTGAAAACCATGGACAAAACTCGAAGTTTACACCTTCTATTTGAAATATGAAAGTTTTCTCATCATTAGGTAACTCCAATCTGGGCTACCTCAAGACTTGGTGTCTATAGATACTTCAAGTCTCACACCAGTCAGATTGGATCAGCCACTTAGAAAGCTACTTTAGAGACCAAATATTGATGGAAAGCTCATTGAATGTGCTCTGAAATTATAGTCATTCGACATCGGATATGAGCCTAGATCAGCCATCAAAACTCAAGTTCTAGTAGATTTTGTGGCCAAATTTACTAGCAAAGTTCAATCAAGCCTAAAATATGAAGAAGTTATATGGAAGCTAATTAATTATGGTGCCTCAAATGAGCTTAGAAGAGGAGCAGGGATCGTCCTGCATAGTCCCCTCGGTATCAAAGTATAGTATGTTGTAAAGTAGGATTTTCATGCCTCCAACAATGAAGCTGAGTATGAGGCTCTATTGAAAGGGTTAAGATTGGTTAAGTCCATATGAATAAAAAGTCTCATAGTGAAAAGCGACTCCTAACTAGTCACTAGTCAAGTGCTAGGCACATTTGAAGATAACGAACCTACCAAGAAGAGTTATTTGGCTAAAGTTAGAGCTAACATTCAAGGGTTAGTGTTGCGACCTCAATAAGTACACTGAATCGACAAATAATATAGGGGAATATATTTAAGACCTTAGAATATCAAACCCAAGGGACAAAGGGCTGCTAAGCGAGATATCTAGAGCTGAGCGGGATTAATCTAAGACAAATTCCCAAGTTTTTTATTGAGAGTGTCTTAAATCTAATTAACAAAATAAATAAATAATAAAGCTAATTACACTAAATATTAAACATTAATTAAAACATTGCCAAGGTACTCTAATCCTCCCCATAACCAATTCATTGAATTAAACCACAACAAAATCAATGGCTTAAATGTAGAAAACCCAACTAAACCCCTAGTATTCCATTCTGAAGCCTACTATTCTAACTACTCGATTTCCCATTCTAGAGCCAATCTGATAGCTAGCATAAGTATGAGTCCCAAGACCTAGATATGAACTAGTATTCCAATCTAGAGCTTACTACTTCAATACCCATCTATTCTTCAACTATTTCTGAATCAAATGCAATCCACAAAGAGAGTTCAAGACCTCCATTCCGTAATCATCAAGGACTCTAGATGTAGAAGACATAAGAACAAAGTATGGCAATACCCATTCCATACAAACATAATAATCATTCATTCAAATGAAATAAAATGATCAAATGCTCAATAAAATAGATAAATGAATAATCACAATGAAGAACTGAACATTCAAGCATATATAAATCAAAGATATGTTCAAACCATTACATAGATATGGGGATTCATAAATATCTTAGCAATAAAACTACAAATTAAACATTAATAAAGCAAAATGAGAAAGGAAATAAGAAACCTATAAAGTCCTTTATAAGTTATGAAGCCCCAAGTTAAATCTAAGCCTTCTCCTCTAACTTTCCAGCATAATGAAAAATAAAACTAAAACTATTGCAAAAAGTAAAATCTAACCCTAAAACTTGCATTAAAAATAAACCTAATCTAAAGCTTACATTAAAATAAATCTACACTACAACATAAAATAAAGAGAAAACCCTAAAAAATATAAGAAAA
The DNA here is from genome assembly GCA_037975025.1 of Excoecaria agallocha. Classification (NCBI taxonomy): domain Eukaryota; kingdom Viridiplantae; phylum Streptophyta; class Magnoliopsida; order Malpighiales; family Euphorbiaceae; genus Excoecaria; species Excoecaria agallocha. Next base: position 7,303,753 of record CM075816.1, read on the forward strand.
AACCCTACATCTAAAAGTGGCTCCTCCCCCCTTTTTGGCCAAATAGAACTCAGATTTTATAGCATCTGCAAACAGACACAGCGGAGACACTTTAGTCTCAGTCGTGTCCAATAGGCCAAAATAGTACTATAACATCATCACATAGTTGAAACACTTTGGTCTCAACTGTGCACACCCTTCTGGACTAAACGGCTTCGGACTTTGCATTAGACACGACAGAGACAAATGGTCTCAGCCGAGTCCCTTAGTGAAATGGTGTATTTTATAAATCAATAAGGCACACGGCATAGACAAATGGTCTCAGTTGAGTGCAAGTCAATTTCTACATAAAAAGTCAAAATTGCACCATTAATCACAGAAAAACTTTGTAATTCTTGATATAATCCTATTTAGCACTAAAAAAGAAATTTGACACTTAAAATAAGAAAAACACACAAAATGAGTTGTAAACACTGATAAAAACACTACAATTAAACATAAAATTGGAGTTATCAACTACATCACACTTAGCTTTTAATCTCCCTCGAGCAAATGAACAAACCACATTCCTGCATGCTTAAACTCAAAGAAAGAAAGCACAAATTCAGAAAAATTAGAACAATGCTTTAGTAGAAGTCACTAAACAAAATCCTAAATTGAAAAGACTCAACTAGACCATACTAGCTAACCTCTTTGTGTGTCTGTGCCAGGCCAAAACAATTTAAAACAACTTTTAAAACAAAAATTCTAGTGCAATTCGATAATCAAGAAAAGAATTTACGTGCAAAAGATCGCACATGAGGTTTTGCTTTTGAAACTCAAAAGACGCCATAAGCTTCTTCTTTAGCACTGGAACCTAAAGGTCATCTCCGGACACAACTCTTAACAAGAAAGATCCTTAGGTTATAATACGGCTAAGGTATGGCTATCAAGAAAAGGATTAAGATACACGATTTACAACTACCATTTCTAGCTCAACTCACCACTTTCCTCTTAAAAATAAGACTTTAACTCTACCCTTATTCTGTCATTATCATTACCAAACTTTATATATCCAAAATGTAGAACATATCTTAAGGAAAAAACACAAAGAAGAAGAAGAATCCTCTCTAAATTTCTTACTAAGATTATAGGCTAATTGATGTTTAAAGAGCTTAGAATCCTTCTCCTCTAAACATAGAGTACCCCACATTTAGATGAAACCAAGATTGCTAGCTTTCTTCTTCTTCTTCTTCTTCTTCTTAGCTAGAGCAATCAATTCTATAATTGGTATGTAGGGACTCATAAAAATTCTTTTTAAAGAGGAACTACATTCAAAAAAATTTCTCAATCTCACTTTATATTAGCAATGTATCCCCAACTCTATAATCTAACAATTGAAGCATAACCCTTTACTCACTAGCATTTCCCAAGAAAAACTTATCTCATCTACTTCAAGAATGGCCAATTTAAAAAGGGTAATATAAGAGCTTTTTAGGCTTAAGGGATCAAAATGCAGCTGTAATCAATAAACATAAAAGAGCTTGCAAGGGACATCGTATAACAAAGGTGGGTCAAAAGGTCTTTCCAAAATTAGATCAAGAAAGATATTGCCTAAATCATTTCTAATCTCATTTTCGAGTCATTTACTTACTTTAAAGTGTGATGAGGAAGGTTCTAGTGCTCTAAAATTCATTTTGAATCACCTTCATGCAGTGATTTATATTATTTTCAAAATTGGGCCTAAAGTGCACATTTATTAGGAGACCTACTAGTATTAATCTAATTGAAACTAACTGATAAAGAAAAATTCATTCAACAACTAAACACTCTCTTGTTATTCTAATTAATCTAAATAAAGCTTTCTAATTCTAAGTTCAAGATCATTCACAATAGGAACAACTGTGAGGGTAAACTAAGGTACAAAAGTATGTAATAACAATAACAGACAAAAACAAACATCATAACTAAATTAAAATCAAAACACAACTGAAAATTAAACTAAAAGTAACAAAATAAGAACATAAACTATATAATTAAAACTAAAACAACAATAAAGTAAAATAAATTACAATATTAACACAAAACATATAATTACTGGAAAATAAAACACAAAGATAGCTAAATAAGGTGGGTTCATATTCATCATCCCAAAATTGATGCAAATGCATAAGGAATGGAGTGCTTGTATTGAAAATACAGATGAGAAGAGGAGAAAATAGAATGGAATGCCAAAAGATTAAGCATTGCACGCGGCTGAGACAAATTAGTCTCTACCGTATACACCATTCTGTAACTAAAATGCACATTGTACACGGTTGAGATGATTTGGTCTCTACTGTGTACCCCCTTTTAAAACTAAAAATGCACTTGGCACACGGCCAAGATAATTTGGTCTCTACCATGTGCACCAAAATTTCTACAAATTTTTCAAGTTTTACATCCACTTTCATACACATTGACACACTCATTTCTAATCTTATTCATGCAAAAATCAATGCTCAAATGACTCACCACACAATTAGCAAAAACACAAGCAAATACCAAAAACTTAAAAGTAAAAACAAGCAAACAAAATAAATAACTTACTAAAAAGTAGAGTTAGAGAATTATTTCTGGTTTAATGAGTCCTAGCTCGACTCTTGTTATTGTTTGGAGGCCAAGTTTGTGATCTAAATGTTGGTCTCTCCAAACTCTATCCTCATTTTCCCCTATCAGTAGGAGAAATTTATTGAAATTCACTAAGGCGGGAAACACCATGTCTTTGATGAAGTACCCCTCCACCTTGGGTTCATCCAACACGTACTCCATCAACTCTTCTAGCCTTAATAAACTCTTCAAGTGGACTGAATTTAGTGCTTCCACTTGAGAGTTGAACCATTTTTGCTCCTTTGGCAAAGAATTCTTCATAAGAAATTGAAATTCATTCTCCAAGCTACAGGCCTTTTCTTCGACAATGATTGGTCCCTCCTCTAATTCATACACCCCACACTTGATTTCTTCATTGTCCACCAGTTGTGCATGACTCAATTTCTCCTCATTGTCACCATCACCTCAATTTTGCACCAAAATACTCAAGAACTCCAATTTGGATTCCATTTTTTTTTATTTTGGATTCTTGACTTCTTAATAGATGCTTTTGAGTCTTTAACAAATTCTCTTGATTCTTGATCTTTTCCTTTTGAGAATTAACTATGGCCTTTCATTCTTCTTGTTGCGACATCAACAAGTACACTTAATTAATAAGTAATATAGGGGAATATAGTTTAGACCCCAAAATATCGAACCTAAGGGACAAAGGGCTGTTAAGTGTGTAACACCTTAATCCACCAACCATGGATAATCATCAATCATCATCATACCTAATAGAGATCATGCATAAATACTAATAATAATAACATAGGCCATGATTACATGCCACAATAAATCAAACTTATAAATAGGAGGACCTAACATAATTGGCCAGCAATACATAATGGAATCCTCAACATAACTGCAATTGGCCTGATCCTTACGTTGATGAAGCTCAAGCTGTGGTAGCTATCAAATCAAAATAGAGCATTTCCATAAACCTACACGGATAAACAAATCCGTGCTAAGCTATAAAGCTTAGTGGGGAACAAAATTCTATGGACAAGATCTTACCAAATTATCATTAATACACTACAACCTTTATAAATAAAGTAAATATATGCCTACAGTATTAATTATTTCATAATGAATATTTCGAAGGGATCTTCAACTTAACAATACTAATATACTTACATATGTGTAAAGCATGGCATGAATTTGGCTAGTTCCCAAAGGCTTTTCAATTTACTTTTATAATTAAAACTCTTTCTTGATAACTAGTATAATTTATAGACTTCTTAATCCTTTCATTCATGAACTCTAACCTCGTTATTACTGATGGTACAACCTCCAATCATATGCATTTAATCCCATTAGCTACATAAAATATGCATTTAATGTTCTTTCGCATCATAAAAAGTGCATGAGTCAGGTAGATTCTATAAAATAGATCGCTAGGCATGATTACTTCATATATATCATTACAATCATAATTATGAAATACAATTATAACTCACAAATTCTGTTCACAACCATGTATTCCTTAATATTGTCCTATTATGGCAACTAAAAATCAACCAACATCATATTATGTCATACACCGTCCTTTGGCTTATATCATAGTTATTAGAGTGTACAAACAGGTGTAAACACATATCGGTATTGATTAATCAGCCTTGCATGCAATCACAGAGAATAGCCTTACATGTCATGATTACCGTGAAGGTCCAATTATTACGTACATATGTTCATAAATCCCAATGCAGATGAAATTCATTGTATATACTATAGCCCAAACAGTTCTTATTATAATATTGTGTGCATTCTTTCATAGCATGGCAATTTAAGTCTCATATATATGCACATTCCGATAACTTCATTTCATTGAAACAATTTATAGCCAAAAGAAATGATGATAAGTAATATAATAGGCCATTCATTATGCTTGCATTACGTAAGTGAAGGAATTAATGCATGTTTTCCTTTATCTTATGTACATTTTATCATCTTTAATAGCCTGCTTAAGAACTAGTTAAAAGGGATGGATAATGGGAGCAATAGATACCCAAAGGTATCAAACTATGGATATTCGAAGATATCAAACAATGGACCCAAATAGGGCCGAATAATGGTTCCAGTAAAGAACAAACTATAGACCTAAAAGGGCCGAACGATGGTTCTATTAAAGAACAAGACCGAAACGGGGTCAACTATGGCATCTACAACTATATCCCTTTAGGCATGCCTATCTAATCCACAACTGAACTAAAACCCGCAGGCTTAATCACTTTAAGAATGTCTTTGATATACCATATTATTCTTTACTTAGTACATCATTGGGCTGAAAGCCTCATTTCATAAAAGAATGCATATCATTCTAATCATATTTACATATTGAGCTATAGGCTCCAGTATATATGGACGTTACCATATGATCACATAGTTATATCAAATTATGTTCATTCATATCATAATAGTTGTATGATTATGTAAACATAATAAAATATAACATTTCATTGATCTATCTCATCATAAACAATGTTATGCATGGTTTCCATATGGCAATATAAAAATATGGATCTTGCTACTAAAAACCGTTATAATGTTAAATGCATATCCATAAACATATAAATGCAACTTGAATCATGGCAATACGAGATTTTACTATTTATACTTGTTCACATATTAAGTTAGATACATCAACAATAGACATAGATATATCAATAATAGACATTGTAATTACCTACTTCATCAACAGTTCTCAATGACATACCTTATTGTTGTTCGCCAGGAGTGGCTTCTATACCATATCATAGTCATTCATATCAACACATAATCACTTAAACAATAATTAAGTAGCTATGAATGACATAATAAGATGAATACACTAATTACATCCTTAAGTCAACATTGGTTCTTAGTTAAGCCCTTATTTTACTTTTATAGTCTATTAGATCATGGACCACAGGTTGTATACCCTAACGTGATCATATATGTATCAAGTCATCATACTTGTACCTTTTATCTTATATTATCTTACTATTAAATACATTTATGTAATATTAACCCATCTTATATGCTAGCACACTACTTGCGAGTACGAGGCTTGCATAGTAAAATACATGGCATAAGAAAAAGGACAAGCATGTTTCTCTATATCAAGGCTAATCACTACTTTCCATTATGACTTAAAGCATAACTTAACTTTTACGGTCTCATGATTGAGCCTAAAAAGGCAATGTCCCAACTCTTTCAACTTAGACTTATAATCTTGCAACTATTATCTTATTGTCATTAGGTTATGTCATATTATTCTCATGTCATTGTAGAGGAATATCACTGAGCCATATTTTTGGGCAAGGCCAAATCATATGCGTATACTCATTATAATACAATCAAATAAAAGTAAATATTTTCATGTATTCTAATGTTAGTGTTCCTTTACTAATGTTATTCCCATATATCATTTCATTTAATCAAATGCTTGGTTTCACAACTTATCTTTATTTTATGTTTAAAATGCTTTAAAGTTACTTAAAAGGGTTTAGACTAGCTTTGGTGACACTATAGGGCTTAAAAATCATGTTTAGATGAAGTAGAGAAGTTTCACGAGTCATGAGGGGTGTCACTACTTGTGAAAGGAAGCAAAATTCACGACTCGTGCACTAGTTCACGAGTAGTACATGTCACGAGTCGTGACAGGAGTCACGAGTCGTGAACAGTCATAGGCAGTTTTATGAGTTCGAATTGTGAGCAGTTTTTGACATACCAAAAGGCATTTTCAGCAAAAATGGTCTTCTACAAACTTGTTCCATTATGTTTCTAGTTTCTAAAAAATCAAAAATCATCTTGATATCATTCCTATATTTTTAGATATTACAAAAAACTGAGGTCTACTTCTAGTGACTGGGCAGCAAACTGTTCCAGAATTCAAACTGGAGTATGGCCTAGTTAGAGACAAATTTAGAACTTGGTTTCTCATATGAAATATAGGTATGGAAGTCTATTTGCAAACGCAAAAAGAATCATTCAAGTTGGTGTTCTCTAGCTCAACTTATAAGCAAAATAGTTTAGATAGGTCTGAAGAGACATTTGACTTGTGAAGGGGTTTCACAAGTGAAGTAAAGAAATGAGGTTCACGACTCGTGAAGTGGTTCACGAGTTAAGAAAAATGGCTAACTTTTACGACTCACAAAGGGGCTCACGAGTAAAGAAAGAGAGATAACTTTTCATGACTTGTGAAAGGGCTCACGAGTGAAGCAAGAAGGCCAACTTTCACGACTCATAAAGGGATTCATGAGTTGGACAAGAATGCATGACTCGTGAAAGGATTCACGAGTCAATAACCAAAGAAAAATAACACATTCACGAGTGACCCAGGGGCAATTAGTTCATGACTTGTGAAGGCATTCACGAGTCGAACAAGAATGCACGACTCGTGAAGACATTCACGAGTCAACAGGTAACGAAGGCCAGAATCACAAGTCGTGAGGAAAATAAGGCAAAAGTTCACGACTCGTGAAGGCATTCACAACTCGGCATCTTAAGGCAAACAATCTTCATTTCCATCCCGATTTATGTATCCAGAAAACCTAACCTTGGTTCCTTTAATTTCATCTACAGGTAACACTTATCAACAACACTCCTATTCACAAAATCATCATAGTAGTCCCATACCTCATTGAAGCTTTAACTCTTTCTTTGATCCTTTTGATCCATCTCTTTGGCTCATAAATTCTTCCTTCTTCTTCACTTGATCTATCTATTTCTCTCTCTTCTCCTTACACATGGTGATAACAATAAGATCTTGAAATCCCTCACCAAAACATCATAAATTAAAAGAAAAGAAGAAGAAATCTTTAAGGGAAACATTACCTTTGATGTTATCTCACAAACCCTAGCTCTTTTTATCCAAACCATAACCATAGAGAGAGAGAGAGAGAGAGATCCCTCAAAATGCCCATCTTCATCTCTCCCAAAACCCCTAATTTATAGTGGGATAAATATCTCACCAAAGAAATTTCCACTATACCCTTATGCATAATTAAACCCTCATTATTTTAATTTCTTCCAACTTAACCCCAAGACTTTCTAATTCACTTCAATTGTATCCTTTTCTTTAATTATAATTTAACTTAACTCATATATTTACATGCTAAAATTACCAAAATACCCCTCTTGGGACTTAATATCGAAAATTACAAAATAATCCAAATTTTGCCTTAATTAATGGTAATCCTCATTAATTAACTATAATCCGATTAGGGTCATGATTGGGTCCTTACAAAGTGAGATATCTAGATCTGAGCTAGATTAATTTAAGATAACTTCCCAAGTTTTCAATTGAGAGCATCCTAAATCTAATTAACAAACTAAACAAATAATAAAGCTAATTAAACTAAATATTAAAACATTAATTAAAACATTACCAAGGTACTCTAATCCTCCCCATACCCAATGCGTTAATCTTATGCCTAACAACCCTAAAAAATAGAAAAAGAAAAACCCTAGATCTAAAATAGCTCTCCTCATTTTTTTTAGTCAAATAGAAACATAGCTTTTATAGCATCTACAGATGGACATAGCGGAGACACTTTGGTCTCAGCCATGTCCAATCAACCAAAATTGTACTGTAGCATCAGCACACGACTGAGACACTTTGGTTTCAACCGATTGCACCCTTCTAAAATGAACAACTTCAAACTTTGCAATGGACACGGCTGAGACAAACGGTTTTGACCGAGTTCATTAGACTCTGTCGAGACAAATGGTCTCTCTTAAAGTGCTAAAATGAAATGGTGCAGATTAGGGATTTTGCAAGGTACATGGTTGAGACACTTTGGTCTTTATCGTGTGTAAGTCAATTCTCTGTACAAAAGTCAAAATTATCCCATTAAACAAACCAAAACTTGATAAATCTCAATATAATTCTATTTGGCAGAAAAAGAGAAATTTAACATTTAAAACACTAGAAATTACACATAGCGAACACAATCATGAACAAAATACACTACAATTAAACATTAAATCAGAGTTATCACTTCTCTTTCAGCTCGAAATTGCTTCTCCTTACTTGTAAGCAAGTCAAGGAGAACTTGAATTTGGGAGGCACTTGACTCTTATGATATCCATTGTGAGCAAGGATCATTAAAAGATGGTGACAAGTAAATTATTGAAGGTTGATGTGAGTACTGCAATTCTTATATTTCTTGCCTCAACTCTTCCATTTGTGCTCTCAAAAGAACCAATTCATCATCTTAGACATAACCATGCATCAATTGAGAATGCATTAAAATCTTCCTACAAAGAATAACACCAAATCAAAAACAAAAAAATAAAGATCTTAGGCTAAGTTCAAATAGAGATATCAAATAAACAACACCATTTATCCCCGGCACTAGTGCCAAAAAATTGTTGCGACCACAGCAAGTGCACTGAATCGACAAGTAATATAAGAGAATATATTTAAAACCTCAGAATATCGAACCTAAAGGATAAAGGGCTGCTAAGTGAGATATCTAGAGTTGAGCGGGATTAATCTGAGATAAATTCCCAAGTTTTTTTATTAAAAGTATCCTAAATCTAATTAACAAAATAAACAAATAATAAAGCTAATTAAACTAAATATTAAACATTAATTAAAGCATTGCTAAGGCACTTTAATCCTCTCCATACCCAATGCATTGAATTAAAACACAACGAAATCTATGGCTTAAATGTGGACAACCTAAATAAACCCCTAATAACCCATTTCGAAGCCTACTACTCTAACTACCCAATTTTCCATTTCGGAGCCAATCCAATAGCAAGTATAAGTATGTGGTCCCAAGACCTAGATATGAACTAGTATCTCATTCTGGAGCTTACTACTTTAATACCCATATATTCTTTAACTATTTTTGAATTAAATACAGTATATAAAAAGAGTTCAAAACCTTTATTTCGGAATCATCGAGGACTCTAGATGTAGAAGACATAAGAATAGAGTATGGCAATACCTATTCCATACAAACATATGAAATAAAATGATTAAATGCTCACTAAAATAGATAAATGAATAATCATAATGAAGAATAAAACATTCAAGCATATATAAATCCGTTACATCGATATGGGGATTCATAAATCCCTTAGCAATAAAACTACTAATTAAACATTAATAAAGAAAAAAGAGAAAGGAAAAAAGAAACCCATGAAGTCCCTTGTAACTGATGAAGCCCCAAGTTGAATCCATGTCTTCTCCTTTAACTCTCAAGCGAAATGAAAAATAAAACTAAAAATAATTGCAGACAATTAAATCTAACCCTAAAACTTGCATTAAAAATAAACCTAATCTAAAGCTTACATTAAAATAAATCTACACTACAACAAAAAATAAAAAGAAAACCTTAAAAAATAAGATAAAAAAATCCTAGATCTAAAAGTAGCTCCTCCCCCCTTTTTAGCTAAACAAAACTCAGCTTTATAGCATCTACAAATAGACATGGCGAAGACACTTTGGTCTCAGCTATGTTAGATTGGCCAAAATAATACTGTAGCATCATCACACAGTTGAGACACTTTGGTCTTAACCGTGCACACCCTTCTAGACTGAACAACTTTGAACTCTATATTAGATACAGTAGAGACAAATGGTCTGAACCGAGTCCTTTAGTGAAACTGTGCATTTTGTAAATCTGTAAGGCACAAGAGGAGACAAATGGTCTCAGTCAAGTGCAAGTTAATTTCTGCACAAAAAGTCAAAATTGCACCATTAATCACACAAAAACTTTGCAATTCTTGATATAATCCTATTTAGCACAAAAAGAGGAATTTAACACTTAAAACAAGCAAAACACACAAAACAAGGCATAAACACTGAGAAAAACACACTACAGTTAAACACAAAATCAGAGTTATCAGTTAGAATCTATTGGGAAAAGAATAACAATTGAAAAGGTCCTTAGAGATCGCACGAGGCAGGCTAATTTTTTTGTAAAAGCCGCCTTAATCGATCAAAATTTTTATGATGAAAGTGTTTTGGTCGAAGAATTATCTTTCTTGACCATAGAAGAAGCTAAAATAATAGAGATTGATGAGGTAGAGACATGGATGAGCCCCCCTTATATACTTACAGACAAGCATTTTCCTAAAAAATAAAGCAAAAGTGAGAAAGAGAGCCAAAAAATCTTTGAATTACTAATTAATAGATGGTCTCCTATACAAAAAGGCCTTGAGCCACTCGTGGTTAAGGTGCGTATCTAAAAAAGAAATAGACTACGTACTCAAAGAAATTCATGAGGAACTCTAGGGGCCACATGAAGCATTTAGAGCTATTTGCAGAAAAGTATTGCAAAAGGGCTGCTTTTAGCCTTCTATCTTCAAAAGCATGCAAGAAAATGCAAAGCACTACCTATAGTTTCAGGTCTATAGGAGAATCATAAGAAAGCTTGCAAGCAAGCAACAGCCGATCGGCATATCGTGGCCTTTTGATTAGTGGGAACTTGACATTTTCAGACCTTATCTGCTTGGAAAATGACAAATGAAATTCCTTATCATCGTGGTCGATCACTTCTCCAAATGGATCGAAGCTAAGCCTATATCAACCATCACTACCCCAAAGATTAAAAATTTTACATGGAAATAAATCATTTGCTGGTTCGGCCTGCCAAGAGTTTTTGTCACCAACAATGGCAAACAATTTGATAGTGCTGTGTACCGAGGCTTCTGCTTCAATCTAAAGATCAGCTTAAGATTTACTTCAGTGGCACACCCACAAACCAATAGAATGACTAAAGTCTCAAATAGACTATAGTGGAAGGACTGAAAAAGAGGATAGGAAAGGTGAAGGGGAACTGGATAGAAGAGTTTAATAGCATACTTTGGTCTTACAAAACATCTCCCCAAGCCGGCACATTCCAAATCCCTTTCTTCTTAGTCTATGGATCGAAAGTTGTCATTCCAGTAGAGATTGACCTTCCTTCTTTCAAAATCAAGTCCTTTGTTAAAGATCAGAATACCAATAAAAAGTTGATAAAGCTTGATCTTATAAAAGAGAAATGCGAAGCAATAAAATTGCAGTATACAAACAAAGGTTTGCCAAATACTACAACACCAGGGTTATACCTAGAACCTTTGAAATTGGAGAACTTGTGTTGCACAAAGTAGAGATCGACAGAGGAAATTCAGGCATAGGTAAACTAATGACCAATTAAGAAGGTTTGTTTAAGGTGGCGAAGATCATTAGCCCTAGCATTTACAAGTTCTGGAGTATGGATGGTCAAGAAATCCCAAGAACATAGAACACTGAAGCTTTAAAGAGATACCATTTGTAATTTTTCTCTTGAGACTCCAATCAGACAACTACTATCATGTCGATTGGATGACTGTATCATTTGCTCCATTAATGAAATGCCTTTATTGATTGAATTTGAAACTTATGATGATTGTAAGTTTTGCTTCTAATTTATGAGTTTTTCAACTCACAAATTAGTTGACTTATTGATTGCTTATACTTAATAATTGGGTAATCTTGAGTACTTACAATTTACAAGGAATTATTATAAACACAGTTATTTACAAGTTATACAAGTCTAAAATCAAATGTAAAATTTTAATTGTCAATTCAGAATGCAAAACAAATGGCATACACAAATTTAAAATTGTATATAATCATTGATATGAAGTGTTTATATGAGGAGATATTGTTCCTAAAATTCACAAAATACAAAGAAAAGATAGATGAAATATCCCTATACATCATAGCTAAGCTAATTCTCTAAATAGCTTCAAGAGGCTACACATATCATAATGAGCACTTCGTATTTCTACTATTGGAATTTCTTTAATAGCGACAACTATACCCAAAAGAACATATCTCTAAGTCCATTGTGCCATGGATATCCACAAAAACGGGTCTCACTAATCATCCTATAGGTTAGGTTGCCCCTCCTGAGACTCTTAACCTTTGAAAACATCCTATTCAGCATCCCTTAAAGGGATCTCTTCAGCGTGGCCACTGAGATCATCGCTGGGATTGGGCAAAGCATCTGCCTCTTTTTTCCCCACCTCAACATGAGCTCCACCTAACTCCTCAAAAACTTAATTCTTTGTATTTCAATCTGCTTTAAGTGCTTAGATTGAAGTCACTCTTTTTTTTTTCCTAAAGCTTAGTTTGAGCTACCTCTAGTAAGGTGATCTTTGCCCCAAGTTTAGTCTTGGTAGACTCCAAATCATCCTTCACTATCTCTAGATCAGCCCCCAAAGCTTCAAGATCAGCCCTCAGCTTGGCGTTCTCATCCATAAGTTTAGCAGCTTCAATCTCCTTACCCTTCAGCTTGCTATTCTCCTCCTTCAACTTCTCCACCTTAGGATAGAAGAGAGAGCAAACTCATAAATAATCATGATGCTCTGTATGGCCACCTCCTACTTCTGCACCAGTTTATCATAGAAAGCTTAATGCACGAACTCCATCTTGGCCTTCTCTTTATTGTTGTGCTAAATCCACCAGTGCATGATTTACCAATTAGTACTTAAGATATCGTTCCCATGAGGACTAGATTAGTTATCACACAATATGTCTCAATCTCAATCTTGTTTATAATGTACAATGATTATATTATAAAATTATCTACTAAAACTATGCTAAAACTAAAATATTAATTAAATCTACTTTAATTATGACCGAAGAAGACAATTCAAGTTAGTGACTTGAGTTAATGGAAATGAAACTTGTTATTATTCTCTTAATTAAATTTCAATCTTATAATGCAACCTAAGTTAGAACAAAGTTCTAATTCACTCTTTTGACATGAAATAGAATGCCTTAAATATGCATATATAATTCTAACCCTTAACACTCATTAATGAATTAGTTAATTATAAACACATGTTTTAAGATTAAACACCAACTTATAACAATTATCCTAACATTTCGATCTCTCAAGCAATGCTATGATAATGAGCTTCGATTAGTTATGAGGAAGAATATATCTCTCAACTATATTCTTACTTACAATGATCACACATAAAATACTAATAGAAAATTCTGTAATAAAATATTATTTATATTACTAAGAATAGAAAAGATGTAAATCGTCATTGTTCAAGTTCCTAAAATATCATTTAACTAATTACAAAGAAGAAGTAATAAATGACAGATAGTAAAAAGAAATCTCTCAACCCTTTTCAATCTTTAAAAGATTCTTCTTCTTCTTTTCTTGTCTTCTTCTCAAAAGATAAAATTAAATTGCACTAACTTTTGCATAGTAGACAAAAAAATTATATTTGTTCTCTAATGAAAACTTGTATATATCTTTTCTAACTATCCTTGCATTTATATAATCTTCTAAGCGATGTGCCCTTTAAAGTGCCCATCTAGAAGTATACACACTTTGGTGGAAAGTCATGCATCTTCAAATGCCTCTTTAAAATAAACTGCCCAAAATCCTTTTACTGTCTCTCTCACAACAGGATAACTCCCTCAAATCTTGACTTTTCTTTTGCTTTGACTTCCACTTCTGTTGCATTGCTTTGTCACACTGGTGACCGTTACCGCACCCATGATAGGTACTTTGCTCTTTTGCTTAATTGCTGCCTCTTTTTTCCTTTGTTTCTCCACTTTACTCTTACACACACACACTTGCACAATAACATAAAAGATACCACATTTCACACACAAAATAGCTAAGACTAAATATTTTCTCAACAAATTCAAACATAAAACACTAAAATAACATGCACTAAATTCACCACAGACATCAATTCCCCACACTAAATCTTTGCTTGTCCCTAAGAAAAAACTTAAAATGTAAGAAACAACAACACAAATCACAACACAACACATTAACAAAGACATCATCATGGAGCTTCTCATACTTGATAGATAGTTAATGACAAATGAAACAACCTTTATCTCATAATCCATCAGTCTATGCCAACTAATTCCAAGGCAATATCATGAATATTCAAGCTTTGATAACCATGTACACTTAACCAAAAAGTCATGAGAATGCAAAGTACAAGAGTATAAGCACCTTAGAAATCATATTTCTTACAACATGTACCAATCATGGCAAATGTTACATTGCAAAGAGTATCTCTCTCTCAATCAATGAGCAAAAAGCTCCACTACTAGCGCAAAGTCTATGCAAAAATCAAAAGGTCTTAATAAAGGTTGTAACTTAGCTTAGGCAATAGGTAGGACAAGTTTGGTTAAGTAGCTCAAAATGTGGAGAAGACAAGCAATGACCATATCATAGAAGACTTATAATTATGATAGAGCATGATACATGAGGTTTCTAACTTAATTTTCCTAACCCCTTTATTAATGTCCACATCACTAGTTCTTCTCTTTCTTTTTTTTTTCTTCTTTCAAAACTTTTTCTTTCTTCTTTTTTTCTCTTCGATTTTCTTTCTTTTTTTATTTTCTTTATAAACTAGTTTGTTTTTCTTCTTTTCTTTTATTTTAGTGGACTTATATGAAATAGGGATCAAACTAGTATCATGCCTATAACTTAGACAAACTTGTCTCAAATGACATGGCAACACTAATCCTCCCACAAAAAGGTACCAAAAGAAAGGTTTAATTTTCAAATAATGGATTAAGGCTAATAATGTGCTTATCAATCAAAGAAATGGTTTAAGGCTCAAAATGGCTACCTAAAGTCAAAAAGGTTTGTCCTTTAAGCAAGTTAAAATTTGTTAATTCTAATGCCCTTATCAATTTTCATGCATAACTTAAGGCTAAATGTAATCTCAAAACTTACTTATCATAAGTTCTAGAGCATATGGTATAAAAGGATACTCTCATAAGAAATTACATCATCATTTAGGCTCAAAAGCTTACAAGGGTAAAGTACAAAGTCACTCTAAGCCATGTCCTATTCACTTAATCAAAAATATATGTATAAAGAGACACAACTTAAAAAAAGCCTATACCAAAACACTTTGCCTAAACATAACTCTTCATAGGTGCACACAAGAGTTTAAAACAAGTAATCCAACAATATTGCCTAAATAATTTCATCAATTAGACTAATGATCCCAAAATTCTGGAAATTCCATAAACATGGCACCAACTATCATTAACTATAAAGGCTCCATAAACACAATAACTAACACAACCTAAATAAAAATAACAACCTAACTTTTTCACACTTAAAAGACATAATGTCCTCATTGTGGAAGGAACATGCACAATCTAATACAAAAGTTATCAACAAAACACAAGGCACACACAAACACAAACAAAACATAAGAAAAAAATAAAAGGAGTAAAAGAAACTAACTTTAAGGCGCTCCATTAGGCTCGAGCTCGAGCTCTTATGGCTCTTGCTTATTTCCTTCACATTGGCCTCAATGCCATCTACCTTTGCAATCAAGTTTTTATTAGACACATCTATCACATCCAACCAATCCAAGACCTTTTGCCACCCTACTAAACTACCTCTTTCTCCAACATTAGCAGCCAAGTCTTTATCATTATTCTCTTTATTAGCATCTTTACTCTCATTTCCATCCTCTTCAGTAGCTGTAATAGGTGCTTTGGCTCTCTCATAACTAGACTTTACATTCCACTCCTCATATGAAAACAAAGCAGTGGGCCACTCATCTCGCTTCAACAAATGTGAATTGCATAAAAACTTCACATAAAGCATGGTCACCACTTTATTTTCATTAGGCTCGTTTACCATATGCTCTATACTCACAATTTTGGTCTTAGCAATTGAGGCATGGTACAACCTATTAAAAATAAAATCAATTGAGTAGGGGGATTTCTTGGCCTGCATTAAAGATAAAGCAAACAACTCATTTGCTTGGATTTTGTTACTCTCAACCCTTCCAAATAGAGCATGGCATAAAAATTTATGAAATAACAACAACACCTCATTGTTAAGTTACCTATTAGTAGAATTTTTATTGTTAAAATGATTCAAGCCAGTGAGGTTTTTCCATACATCAGAGGCAATAAACTATTAAGGCACAAAAGTATGACCATTCAAAAGGAACCCAAACCATTCATTCATTTCCTCAAAACCAAAAGCTTATTCAATTCCATCATGTTTGAATTTAAATTTAATTTTCCTATCATTAACATACTCTACGGTCATAAAAAATTCAATAGCACAAGTCTTTCTAACAGGTAATTACTTATGAGCAAAACGTTCCCATTTCATGCATTCAAATATTTGCCAAATTCTTGAGAAATCCCTAAATCTTCTAACAAAGAAAAATCTAAATGCCATATGCCTACTATCTCCTTCTTAGAAAAGAATTGAAATTTCTTACCTTTATTCTCAGAGAAAATAGGAAAAGCGTAATTAAACATGTCTTGAAAAACTATAGTACCTTGTACTTGAGAGGAAGAGTCAATAGCTTTCCTCTTGCCTTTGCTCCTATCAGCTATTATCTTTAATCTCACCATTGTGATTGCTTAGCAAGAAGTCACAAAATCTCACAGATAATCAATAGAAAAACCCAAAAACTTGGAAATCTTGAATAAAAACTTAAAGAAAAATAGAATAGAAGAAGAAAAAATGGAAAATTAGAGAGAAAAGAGAAGAAAACTGCAGAAAATGACATTTTTAGGGTTCAAAATCAATTTATATGGGTAAGAAAGCAAACACAATGGTTGGGAAATAACCCTAAAATTTCAAAATTCGTGTTTTTTCGTGCTCGTGACAACCGTCATACTCATGATAGAGAATGATTCCACACTTTATTGTGCTCATGACAAAGTCACACTTGCGATAGAGGCTAACTAATTTTTCCACCTTACAAGGTCGCGCTTGTGACAAAAATAGAATAAGAAATTTTTTTAAAAAAAAATTAAGTAGACTTTCACACTTACACTTAAATATAACCTGTAGAAAAAAAATAAATCAAACAACAATATTAAAAACATCAAAGTAAACAAATGAAAATAGAAAGATTATTTAAGAATTAAAAACAAACATCATTAACCAAACATAAAGAGGCACATGAAACCTCCTTACCATGAAAATTTCCCTCCAAATAAACCTTACATCTTTGACCATTAGCTTTAAAAAACTCACCTTTGTCATTTTTAAGCTCCAAATACCCATGATTAAATATTTGAGTTACAAAAATGGCTCACTCCAACGAGATCTTAATTTTTCGGGAAACAACTTCAATTTAGAATTTAAAAGAAGTACCTTATCCCCTACTTGAAAGCACTTATGTCTAATATGTGCATCATGCCATTTCTTAGTCCTTTCTTTATATATCCTTACATTCTCATAAGAACTAAGACGTAACTCATCTAACTCATTCAATTGTAAACATCTCTTAACACCAACTTGCTTAAGATCATAATTCAAAGCTCTAATTTCCCAATAAGCCTTATACTCTAACTCAATAGGCAAATGACAAGCTTTACCAAATATGAGCCTATATGGAGACATGGCAATAGGTGTTTTGAATGTAGTGTGATATGCCCAAAGAGCATCATCTAATTAATGCGCCCAATCCTTCTTTGAACTAGAAACAGTCTTTTCAAGGATCCAATTTAACTCTCTATTAGATATCTCTACCCGACCACTTGTTTATGGGTGATAGGGTGTAGCTACTCGATGATGAACTCCATATTTATGCTATAAAGATGCAAATGGGAGATTAATAAAGTACGTACTTCCATCACTTACAACTTCCCTAAGCACTCTAAACCTTGAGAAAAGTTTCTCCAAAAATTAGACAACCACCTTGGAGTCATTGGTTGGGGTTTACCTTGGCCTCTACCCATTTGGACATATAATACACTCCAACGAATATGTAATTTTGGCCAAATAAAGTAGGGAAGGACCCATGAAGTCAATCCCCCACACGTCAAAGATCTCCACCTCCAAAATGTTGGTCAACAGCATCTCATCTCTTTTCCTAATGTTGTCAACCCTTTGGTAACGATCGCATTGAGCTATAAACCTCCTAGCATCTTGAAATAGTGTAGGCAAATAAAACCCACACTCAAGCACGCAAGCTGCTATCTTTGTACTCCCATGCTGACCTAAATACAATGCTGAATGATAATGGGTTAAAATACTCAAATACTCATCCTCACCTACACTATGACTCCATCTCTACAGATCTTAAATAAATAGGGGTCCTCCTAAAAGTAATATTTGACATCTAAAAAGAACTTTTTCCTTTGTTGAAAAGTCAAACCATGTGGCAAAATTCCTGCAACAATAAAGTTAGCAAAATTTGCATATCATGGTGTATTTAAATGCCTAACTAACATAAAAGCCTCATCAGGAAATTCCTCATTAATTTCATCATTATCACCCTTAGGTCCCTCATCATATTTTAACCTCAACAAATGTTCAGCTACAAAATTCTTGGATCCCTTCTTATCTCTTATCTCAATGTCAAATTCTTACAATAATAAGACCCAACATATAAGATAAGGTTTGGCATCTTTTTTATCAAATAAATATCTAAGGGATACATGACCTATATATACAATAAATTTAGACCCCAATAAGTAAGATCTAAACTTATCACATGTAAAAATAATAGCTAACATCTCTTTTTCTGTGGTAGTGTAATTTGATTGAGGACCCGATAATGTATGACTAGCATAATATATCACATGCAAATGTTTTTCCTTTCATTGACCTAACACCTAACTTATAGCTAGGTCACTAGCATCATGCATTATCTCAAAATAAATACTCTAATCAAGTGAAGTAATTATAGGTGCACTCACAAAAGCCTTCTATAAACTCTCAAAAGCTTTTATACATGCATTATTAAAATTAAAAGGCAAATCTTTAACCAAAAGATTATTCAAAGGTTTAGCAATCAAAGAAAAATATTTAATGAACCTTCTATAAAAGCTAGCATGTCCTAAGAATGACCTCACACCTTTAATTGTAGTAGGTGGAGGTAACTTCTCTATCAACTCAGTTTTAGCCTATCTACCTCAATACCTTTCCTTGAAATCTTATGTCCTAACACTATTCCTTCCTTAACCATAAAATGGAACTTCTCCCAATTAAGCACCAAATTGGTCTCTTCACATCTAATAAAAACTCTATCTAGGTTATGCGATCATAACTCAAAGGAGTCACCATACATAAAAAAATCATCCATGAATACTCAATGATCTCCTCTATAATGTCGCCAAAAATAACAGTCATACACCTTTGAAAAGTTATAGAGGCATTACACAACACAAATGGCATCATTCTATATGCAAATGTCCCATAAGGGCAAGTAAATGTTGTTTTCTCTTGGTCACTAGGATAAATGAAAATTTAATAGTAACTAAAAAAATCATCTAAAAACAATAATGGGAATGACCAATAATTATTTCTAGCATTTGATCTATGAATGGCAAAGGAAAATGATCCTTTGTAGTTGCAACATTTAATCAATGCAAACCCTCCAACACATGGTGGCTCTAGTAGGAATTAAATCACCATTTTTGCTTCTAACTACAGTCATTTTCCCCTTCTTTGGAACACATTGTATAGGACTAATCCATGCACCATCTGAAATTGAATAGATAATTCCAACATCAAAAAGCTTTATCACTTCTTTCTTAACAATCTCCTTCATGTTTGGGCTAAGTCTCTTTTGTTTATCAGTCTTAGGTTGATATCCATCATCCATATGGATTATATGCATAACTCCATTAGGGTTAATTCCCCTCAAATTAGATATTTGCCAACCTGTGCTCTAAATTATTCTCCTAATGACTTGTAATAGCAAATTCTCTTGCATTTGAGTAAGCTTATTGGAAACTATAATAGGTAAGGTGTTATTAGCACCAAGAAACACATACCCTAAATGACTTGGAACTTTTTTCAACTCAACAACTTGTGGACTTAGAATGGATGGTGGCAATCGCTCTTTACTTTTCTGTAAAAGCTTAGGCCTATGATCATCTTACTCTACCTCCTCTTCAGCTTCCTCTCTAATGCCATCCTCTTCTTTAACTTCATTATCTAAAACCTCTAAATCATAAGCTTTAATAAGGTTAACTTTCATACAAACATTTTTATCCATAGGTTATTTTAGTGTTGTATCCATATGGTACTCAACACTATCATCCCTTACTTTTAAAATTAGCTTCATTTCAGAAACATCAACTAATGCCCTACTAGTGTTCATGAAAGGTCCACCCAAAATCAAAGGATAATTAGCATCATAAGCAAAGTCAAGAATCACAAAATCTGCAGGCAATATAAATTTATCCACTTTTACAAGCATAGCTTTAATTATGCCATGCGATTTCTTAAGGGATTAATTAGCCAATTGTAACACCATGGAAGTAGATTTAACATCTTCCAATCCTAATTTCTTAAATATAGAAAATGGAATAACATTTATACTAGCCCTTAAGTCACATAGACACCTAAAAAACTCTATATCCCCCAATTTACATGGAATCATAAAGCTACTAGGGTTTTTTTTTAACTTAGTTGGTAGATTATTTATTATTATTGAACTACAATCTTCATTTAATGCCACAGTAGATATTTCCTTCCAACTTCTCTTCGTAGAAATCAATTCTTTCAAGAACTTAGCATAATTAGGAATTTGAGTAATTGCCTCAACAAAAGATAAATTAATATGCAAATTCTTTAATTTATCAAGAAAAGTTAAAAATCGTTTATCTGTGTATTTTTGCTTCAATCGCTGCAGAAATGGTGGATGAGGTTGATACATTTTTCCCTTGGAAGCCCTATCTGTCATACTCACGAAGGGAGTCTCGCTCATAGCTTTGTCCGGTTTTCCCAGTGTTGTGATTGTAAATGGTGTCGTGCTCATGATAAAAGTATATTCTGCCTCCTGAACTTCATTTTCTTGCAAAACTCCACTTTTATTAGTTGAAATAAAATCATTAACATACTTTTTACCTAACCTCAATGTGATGGCCTTTATTGGCTCTCTTGGATTGTCTTCTGTATTACTTGAAAGATAACCTGAAATATGTTGTGCTAACTTCACAAGCGCATAGTTTATCGAAAATAGTACTTAAGATATCGTTCCCACAAGGACTGATGAGTGATTACACACTATTACTTAACTCTTAATCTTTTATAATGTTTATAAATTGAATTGTTAAGTTAACTATAGTCTACACTAAAACTAGAAATACTAATTAAAACCTACTTTATTGATAATCAAAGAAGACAATTTAAAGTTAATGATATAAAATATAAGTTTGAACTTGAAACTATTCTCTTAATTAAATTTTAATCTTACAATGCAAGCCAAATTGGATTAACACTCAAATTCACTCTCTCGACATGAAATAGATTGCCTAAAACATACACATATAATTTTAACCTTTAATTCTAATTAATGAATTAGTTAATTATAAACACATATTTTAAGATTAAATACCAACTTATAGCAATTATCTTAACATTTTGATCTCTTGAACAATACTTTGATAATGAATTTCTATTGGCTATAAAGAAGAATATATCTTTTGACTATATTCTCACTTATCATGATCATGCATAAAATACTAATAGAAAATTCTACAAATAAAGACTATGTATATTACTAAGAATATAAAAGATATAAACATCAATGTTCAAGTTCCTAAAAAGATCATTCAACTAATTACAAAGGAGAAGAAATAGATGAGAGATAGTAAAAAGAAATCTCTCAACCCTTTTCTATCTCTAAAAGATCTTCTTCTTCTTTCTTATATTCTTCTCAAAACAACAAGTTAAAATGTACTAACTTTTTACAGCGAGAAAAAACTAACTATAATTGTTTTGTATAAACTCTTATATTCGTCTAAATACTTCTTGCATTTATATAAGATTCTAATCTTTATATCCCTCAAAGTGCCCCTCCAAAAGTGTACAAACTTTGGTAAAAATTCATGCATCTTCAAATGCCTTTTCAAAAACAATCACCCAAAATTTTCTTGCTGTTGCTCCCGTGAAGGCTGTTCGGCTCGTTATAGGACACGTCTCTTCAATTGTTGACTTTTCCTCTGTGTTGACCTCCAATCTTTTGCCTTGCTTTATTGCGCTCGTGAACTCAACTGTGCCCATGATAGGACTTCCTTCTCTGCTTCATTTTTGCCTCTTTCTCCTTTGTTTCTATTCCTTTACTCCCTACACACACTTAACAACACAAACACATAAAAAACATCGTGTTTCACATAAAACCTAGCTAAAACTAAACATTTACTACACAAACACATACATCACAAATCATGCATAAATCAAATCACATCAATTCCCCACACTTAAACCTTTGCTTATCACCAAGCAAAACTCAAAATGCAAGAAACAACAAAAAAACACATAAAAAACATTCACATAACTATAGAGCTTGCATTCAAATTTGATAAACATTTGCAAACAAAATGAAACAACCTTCATCCTTCAATATACTAGTATAAGTTTACAAATTCTCAAGCAATATCACTGTTTATTCAACTTTAACAACCATGTACATTTAGACAATCATGAAGTAGCAAAGTGACCGGTGTCTAGCAAGTGTTCTAGATCGGCTAGTAATACAGGAAAATATAGATTAAGATCCCAAATATCGTACCCAAGGGAACATGGATTGCTAAGGATAATATCTATGTATGAATTAAATCAACCTGAGATTGTTTCCCAAATGTTTTTGATTTGAAAGCAAAAATTAAACAAAATAAACAATTAAACAAAATAAAAGGTAAAACATGAATTAAAAACAAAACAATAACTGAAATTCTTTTGCTAAGGAAACTATCCACCTTAACTTTCATTGTAATGACTTAAATTCAAAGAATAATATCAGTGATTATGAAGAATTCAGATAAATAAAACCAGATAACTTTATTCAAGATTATCATTCCAAGCATTAAACTCCCTTATTCAGAACAATTCAACACTTGGCATAAAAGTCTGAATTAATTCTCCTAGATGTCTATTAAAGCCTTTCTCAAGAGATTTAACTTTCACCCATTCTTGATTACACCTTTCTTAATCTTAACCTACTCAAATTAACACATAATCATAACTTATTCAGATTATAACATGCATTAATCCAACTAAATTAACCTAAGAACATGCAAATCTTTAAACAACTCAAACCAATTAATTAACCGATGTTTAGTCACGTTAACAATTAACTTGAAGTTGAATAAAAACAAGACTAAAACTTAAGAACCAAGAAATAATCAAACTTGTAATTGAATTGAAGCACAAACTTAAGTCATAACAATACAAGTCAAGGATTCAAGTATCCTTTAGCAAAAGTTAAAGAAAACTACTCAAAAGACATGGTTAAAACTAAAAACAAAAGCTTGAATAAAGACTTGAAAACTAAGAACGTAAAAGAAAAACTTTAGGAAAGACAAAGCTAAACTAAGGATCTGATCTCTATATATTCTTTCTTCTGTGTTTTGAGGCTCTATTTATAGGCAAAAACGTGGTAGATTTCTTCCAAAATTGCAGAATCAGAATAGGAAAGGAAGTTTGCTCAAAACAGGAAGCTCGGGAAATCCTTCGCGCAATTGGAGAATCAAAGCACGTGGCCACGCATCAATTTATGCCTTCCTACACGTGGTCACGTGTAGATGTTGTCCTTCCTCACACGTGGCCACGTGTGAGTTTTGCCTTGGGTCACACGTGGTCACGTGTCTTGCTTCCTTCTTCACATTTTGTACCCATGGCCACGGCTTCTTTCTTAAATTCATCACATGGCCACGTCCTTAAGCCTTCTCACCATCACGTGGCCACGGCTCTATTGCTTCATGATTTCACGTGGTCACGTGTTGGAGCTCTGGACTAAAACTTCACTTGTCTCGCATCAATTCCTCATAATTGCATTTTTGGCCCAAAACTTTGCCTTTTTTACAATTAAGTCCTTTTTCTTGCAAAATAACCCTGAAACAACACCAAAATTTATAATTAACTCCAGAAACACAAAACTAACAAATTAAACTCAAATTAAACCTAATTAACACAAAATTAACTCAATCAAACACATAAAAACATACTAAAAACATCATATAATTCACCATTATCAAATACCCCACACTTAGACTTTGCTCGCCCTCGAGCAAATTAGAACAAACCAACTTCTCAAAATAATCAAACTTAAATAAAGAATCATTCATTTCAAAACCAAGTTAACAATTAACAAGAGCACTTAATAAAACTTTCAACTAGAATAAATTCAATCAAGACAATATAAGTTAGTTTCCTTGTGTGTGTGTGTAAGACCAAAACAATTTAAGTATTTTCAAAATCCAAAACACCAATGCAAATTCATAATCAAGGTTAGAATGAATGTACACATAAGTATACTCAAGGTTTCGCACTTCAAACTCTAGAAACACCATAGGCCTCTCCTTTAGCACCGGAACCCAAAGGTCATCTCCGCTAAACAACTCAACAACAGACTTAAAATCACATAGGTCTTTTAACGGTTGTAATGGGGCTTAGGTATTGGTTATCAAAGAATGGATAAAAGATCAATAATAAGAATAGCCACTCTAAGATAAAATAGACTAATAATTCACAAATATCATCCCATTAACTTAATCAATACAGAATTTAGCCAAAATTTCCCAACCTTTCACAATTCAAAGCTCTTTTATGAACAAGAAATAATAATTGAAACTCTTTTTCATTCACCATTCATACCCTTTTTGAAGAAGTCATAACCATTTTTTCCTTGTAACTACCCCACACTTAAGATTTTGCCATACATGCTAGCTTTATTTGTAAATTTCTTTCTTTTTCTTTCACTTTTTCTCTTTTTTTTTCTTTCTTTTCTTTTCTTTTTTTTTCTTTTACTAGCTTTGATGTTGACAATATAATAATATGGGTAATCACAAAGTCACTATTCATTTGACTTCAACAATAGCCATTAACAATAAAATCAACAACATCTTATCACACTCATCAAAATACCCAATTCTTATTAATCCATCCAATCCTAGAGTGGCCAATTCTAGAAGGGAAGCTAAAATCTTTTTAGGCTATATGGTAAAGTAAATAAGTGTAACAAGAAAAAAATAAATATGGCACGCATTCAGCATACCTCATTAGGCTCAAAATGGCTAACAAAGGATAAATATGCATATAAGGTAGAAAATAAGTTAAGATATGGCTTAACAAGAAAAACATTGCCTAGATCACTTTCCAAGTTATTTTGAGTTATTTTTATGCTTTGAAGGGTGATGAGGAAGGTTCTAGTGTTCTAAAATTCATCACTTAACTATTTCAATGCATTATTTTTCTTTAAAGTATAAAAACTGGTCTTAAGTGCTCAAAAATGTAGAAACTAACAAATATAAGTCAAATTGAATATTAAACTAGCCAAAAATTCATTAAACAACATGCTTGTTCTAATGCTAAACAAGAATTTTAAACATTGCACATTCTAAATTCAAGTTCAAAATGTTCAAATATTGAGAAAAAACTAAGGCGAACTAAGCTAAATGTACAATATATGATAAATGAATTAACCAAACTAAAATGCAAATTAAAAACTAAACATGCAAACTAAAAAAAACCAAACTAAACAACTAAACCAACTAAAACAACATAATTCATGAGTAAGAAACTGAGTAAGGTAAGAAAAACTCCCTTAAATTGGTCTTCAATTTCAGCTCAGCTGAGCTCTATCCCCCTCTTTAAAATCTTGTTGTCCTCAGCAAAGTATGAAAATGTCAGCACACTTTATCACTTTTGAGAAACAAGTTAGTGACCAAAAATGTAAGCTCACCATACATAGAACCATAATCAAGTCAAAAAGAAGGCAAGAGGTCAATGGAATTAAGTTAACAAGCAAACATGCCTCTAAACCAAATGCAGTACAATGAACAAGACTTAATAAACATGGTAACTAAGTGAATAAATGTAACTAGGCCAAACTTGCTTAAGTGCTCAATGCATACTATCCATAGGTGACAAAGTGGACAATGTATGAATGCATAATCTCAAGTGTAAAGATAATTGGTGATGGTTAGGCTTAAATAAAAGGAAGAGAAAGATGTTAATTGGTCATGGTAAGTACAAAAGAAAATAAGCCAATTCAAATACAAACTCAACCTATATGAAGCCACAATGAAGCTCAATGTCAAACAATAAGTAGCTAAGAGTAAATATAATGCATAACTGAAAATCAATCTCTAAGCATACTTATATTCAACACTAATGAAACCAATGCCAATTTATGTGAATTAAGTACATCATGCAAATGAAAAACTAAGTATGTGTGCCTTATGGAAAAGGTGTGTGCTCGAAGTGTAACATGCTTCATCATAAAAGTCTCAACTAGCCATGCCATGCATCATAAAGATATTAATGAAAATCAAGTCATCCATAATATGCTCAACTAAATGTATATATAAACATTGATGTATCAAAATTGCAGATAATAACTTGAATAAAATTTAAGGCGCTAGGATTAGATAACACGGCGGTCCGCTAGCCGGTTAGCGGGCAGGGTTAAGGGGCGACGTCCCTTACGGGGTTTCTGAGGGGCAGCGCCCCTGGGCAGGGTCGAGGGGCAGCGCCCCTCGAAGCTTTGAAGCGACGAGGAACTCATGAAAAATTTTCTGCACAAAAACTTATTTTGAATCCCTGAAACAAATCAAATTCTGAGCAATCATATCAGCACTTGTTTATTCAATATCAATGCAAATAATAAACACAACTACAGTTCAATGATGAACAAGTGATTGTGTGCTTTACCTTAATTAATGAGGATAGAAATAATGAAAAAATGAAGTTCAACTTTGAGGTGTGTGTATGAGTGAGTATGTGAGTGTGAATGAGTGAGGATGTCTGTGCTTTTGGTTGTGCGTGGCCACGTGAGAGGCAAGGGAAAAGATTCATGTAGGCACGTGTGTTTATGTGAATAGTGTATGCATGCCCACGTGAACACTTAGATGGGTGTAGCCTTACCTACACGTGGGCACGTATGGAGGCATTTGAGAGGGAGGACGTGAGCATGGGAGGGAGCAAAAGAAAATGAAGATGGAGCAAAATAAAAGATCATGAAATGAGGATATAGGTAGGAAAAGAGGGCGTGACCACGTGAGGTTCAATGAAGAACTACACGTGGTCACGTGTACAATTCTTCTTGGATGGGGCGTGGCCACGTGTGGTCTTTGTGCAAGAATCCACGTGGTCACGTGAATTTAACATGGAATGGCAGAGTTCTTAGGCGTGGCCATGTGAGGTTCAATGAAGAACTACACGTGGTCACGTGTAGTTATATGGACTCTTTACTTCTTCGACCCGTGGCCATGTTGATTCTCATAGAGAAACCACACGTGGTCACGCCTAAATGAAATGCAATCTTACCTCTTCAACCCGTTACCGCGTATGTGTTTGTTTTTGAATCATATGCAAGAATTTGTTCCAACATGTCTTCTTAAAACTTGATTTTTATACTCTCTTCATGAATCAAACACACAGCATTGACTGGCTTGATTCCTGCACGTGAAAACACCAAGTTAATTTTTATTTATCTTAATTCATCTTTTTTCAATCAATCACATTAACAATATAAACCAATTGTTTGAACCATATAAATCAATTATAGCTCATGCTCATTTCCTTCTTTTCAAGCTACAATCGAATTATGCCAACAATATGCACATTTATCAATTAATTAAATTCCAATTGTAGTCCATTCTTAACTCATCATATGCCAAATTCATGAAGCTTAAAATCAAACTCATATCTAACCAACTCATAAATTTTTGACAAGTTCAATTTTACATACCTCAAAAATCATATTAGCTCTTTAATTCCTTTAAAAGCTCTTACTAATCCAAATTTAATCATGAAGCATAAAAATCATTAGAAGTAGCTTTTTGTTCAAACCCATATCTTAAACCCATGAATTAAAAGACACAAACAAATAACAAACATGCATTACACCTTAAAAGATAAAAACAATAGCAAAACAAATAACATGCAAAACATAAGAAAATGAAAATTTAAAGAGAAGAGTTAGAGAAGAAGTTCTGGTTTATTGAGTCCTAGCTCGACTCATGTTACTCTCGGGAGGTCGAGCTTGTGATCCAAATATAGGTCTTTCCGGACTTTGCTCCTCATTTTCTTCCATTAGTAGAAGAAACTTCTCATAGTTTATCAAAGCTGGAAACTCCATATCTTCAATAAAATATGACTCATCCTTTAGCTCATTTATGACGAACTCTACCGGCTCTTCTAGCCTAAATTAATCCTTCAAGCGGACTGAATTCGGTATCTCCACTTGAGAATCCTTTCCTTCTTGCTCCTTTGGTGAAAAATTCTCTACAAAAGATCCAACATCCTCTAAATAAACACATGACTTATCCTCTAATATGAATTGTTTCTCTTGTTCCTTATCCTCCATGAATGATTGATTTGGTTCCTTTTCCTTACCACCATCAACTTGAGTGCTCAAAAGTTCTAGCTTAGATTCCAACTTTTCAATTCCATGCTCTTTATCCCTTAATAAATTTTTCTGACTTCTAATTGTCTCCTCTTGAGCCCTTATCTTTTCTTCTTGAATTCTAAACTTTTCCTCTTGAGCCCTTGATGTAGCCTCCCACGTCTCTTTTTCAGCCCAAAATTGCTCGTTCTTACATATAAGCTGGTTATGAAGACGTTGATTCTCGGAGATACAGGCTTCTTTTGAGTATCGAAGTTGTTGATTCTCTCTTCTCAATTCTTCCAATTGTAATCTCAAAGTCAAAAGAGAATAAGAATCTTCAGCAATGGATGGTGATGAATAAGGATTTTGTGATTGTGCACGCAATCGTTCTATCTCCTCTCTTTGTCTTAATAGATTATTCATTCGTTGTTTTAAAAGAAACACTTCATAATCTTGGACCTCATCTTGCATCATCTTGAAAGATGTTAAGAATTGTTCCTGCAAAGAACAATCACCAAATTAAAAACAAAATAAAAATAAAATCTCAGATCAACTCAACCAAAGATATTAAACAAACAACACCGATGTTCCCCGGCAACGGCGCCAAAAACTTGACCGGTGTCTAGCAAGTGTACTAGATCTGCTAGTAATACAGGGAAATATAGATTAAGACCCCAAATATCGTACCCAAGGGAACATGGATTGCTAAGGATAATATCTATGTATGAATTAAATCAACCTGAGATTGTTTCCCAAATGTTTTTGATTTGAAAGCAAAAATTAAACAAAATAAACAATTAAACAAAATAAAAGGTAAAACATGAATTAAAAACAAAACAATAACTGAAATTCTTTTGCTAAGGAAACTATCCACCTTAACTTTCATTGTAATGACTTAAATTCAAAGAATAATATCAGTGATTATGAAGAATTCAGATAAATAAAACCAGATAACTTTATTCAAGATTATCATTCCAAGCATTAAACTCCCTTATTCAGAACAATTCAACACTTGGCATAAAAGTCTGAATTAATTCTCCTAGATGTCTATTAAAGCCTTTCTCAAGAGATTTAACTTTCACCCATTCTTGATTACACCTTTCTTAATCTTAACCTACTCAAATTAACACATAATCATAACTTATTCAGATTATAACATGCATTAATCCAACTAAATTAACCTAAGAACATGCAAATCTTTAAACAACTCAAACCAATTAATTAACCGATGTTTAGTCACGTTAACAATTAACTTGAAGTTGAATAAAAACAAGACTAAAACTTAAGAACCAAGAAATAATCAAACTTGTAATTGAATTGAAGCACAAACTTAAGTCATAACAATACAAGTCAAGGATTCAAGTATCCTTTAGCAAAAGTTAAAGAAAACTACTCAAAAGACATGGTTAAAACTAAAAACAAAAGCTTGAATAAAAACTTGAAAACTAAGAACGTAAAAGAAAAACTTTAGGAAAGACAAAGCTAAACTAAGGATCTGATCTCTATATATTCTTTCTTCTGTGTTTTGAGGCTCTATTTATAGGCAAAAACGTGGTAGATTTCTTCCAAAATTGCAGAATCAGAATAGGAAAGGAAGTTTGCTCAAAACAGGAAGCTCGGGAAATCCTTCGCGCAATTGGAGAATCAAAGCACGTGGCCACGCATCAATTTGTGCCTTCCTACACGTGGTCACGTGTAGATGTTGTCCTTCCTCACACGTGGCCACGTGTGAGTTTTGCCTTGGGTCACATGTGGTCACGTGTCTTGCTTCCTTCTTCACATTTTGTACCCATGGCCACGGCTTCTTTCTTAAATTCATCACATGGCCACGTCCTTAAGCCTTCTCACCATCACGTGGCCACGGCTCTATTGCTTCATGATTTCACGTGGTCACGTGTTGGAGCTCTGGACTAAAACTTCACTTGTCTCGCATCAATTCCTCATAATTGCATTTTTGGCCCAAAACTTTGCCTTTTTTACAATTAAGTCCTTTTTCTTGCAAAATAACCCTGAAACAACACCAAAATTTATAATTAACTCCAAAAACACAAAACTAACAAATTAAACTCAAATTAAACCTAATTAACACAAAATTAACTCAATCAAACACATAAAAACATACTAAAAACATCATATAATTCACCATTATCACAAAGCACAATAATATAAACACTTAAGAAATTAAATGTCTTAACACATGTACTGATTATTTCATACAAAACATTACCTAAAGTAACTCTCACTCAAACACTTATTCTCACTTCACTCAAATGTTTAGGGGGTTGGTGTTTCACTCGTTCCTTTAATATGCCATTGCATACCATAAACTTGTAAATGAGTAAACATCTCCATTACTAGCACAAGTTAAATACATGAAATCAAAGGGTTTTATTCAAGGTTGTAACTTGTCTTAGGTAAAAGGTTAGTCAATTTTTGTTAAGTAGCTCAACATATCTAGGAGAAAAGTAATTACATATTATATGAGACTTATAAATAAGGCATAGCATGATACACAACTTAATTTCCTAACCCCCTTATCAATGTCCATATCACTAGTTCTTCTTTTTCAAAACTTTCTCTTTCTTTTTTTAGTTCATTCTCTTTGTTTTCTTGACTTTCTCTTTTCTTTTCTCTATAAACCAGCTTGTTTTTTTTCTTTTTCTTTGTCTTTTTTTATTTTAGTGGACTTATAAGCAAAAGGGAGCCAAAATAACATCATGCCTACACTTAAAAAAAATTGTCTCAAATGACACAGCAACACTAATCCTCTCCACAAAAAGGGTGCCAAAAGAAAGGTTTAATGTTCAAAAAGTGGATTAAGGCTAATTATGTGCTTAATAAGAAATAAATGGTTTAAGGCTCAAAATTGGCTACCTAAAGTCAAAAGGTTGGTTATTTAAGTAAGTTAAAATTGGATGTATTTCATATGTATGAATTTATATTCTTAATAAAAGGCATCATTCATTTAACTAAAATAAATTGGATTTAATTGAGCCCAAATAAATTATTAATAATTTTAGAAGCCCATTTAATATTTATCTAGAAATTTTAAAGAGCCAAAACCTATTATGAAGTTGGATTTTTAACCTAACTATAAAAATCCAAGTGATAGGGATTTTAGGGTTAAGTGAACAATTAAGAGAAAAAGAAATTCTCTCTTTCAAAAACCCTAGCCGCCAACCCCTTGCTAGCATCAAGGGGAATTTGGCCAGCCTTGTGGTTCCTCCATTATTGATTCATTTATTCCTTCTCTAGTGTGGATTACTAATTGGAGGTATTCAATTTTGGACACTATGGTTTGTGACAACCCGGTGAGAAGAAAAATCAACTGTTCAACAAAAATCAAAGGTGATTTTTCTTATTCTCATTAATATTTATATTGTAAATTCATGGCAAGATCGGATCTATTGGTTAAAAAATTTTAAATTCTGCTTATGTATGTGATGCATGTAACCGATAATTATCAACATGGTATGAGAACCTCGATTTTGTCATGAATCTACAATTCTATATTTTATGAAATAGTTTTTATTTTTGAGTTATTTATTTTATGAACTTTAAAATATCATATTTGTTTGTTCATGAATGAGAAATATTGATTTCTGGATGTATGTGATCAAATATAGAAAATGAAAAATAAAAACGATTCTTTTGATAAAAGAATCATGGTTTTGGCGTGTAAGGTTTCTATTTTTCAATAAACATTTTAGGGGCTGTTCTAAATTAAATTTTTATTGATCCACTATAAAATTATTTTGATGATAATTTATGTGTTTAATATGTGATATTAAGCCATAGGATCAAACAAAATTAAAATTGAACAAGTTTTGCATGAAAACTAGTTTAGTAGAAAAGTTTGATAAATTGGTATTCTTCGTCTGTTCATGGTGTGTTCTTCGTGAGTTAATGTTTAGAATGATTTTTAATCTTCTAAATCTAATATATCTAATATATTAATGTGTTTTTAATTAATTGGATTAATTAAAATGGGCTTTAAATTAATTGGATTAATTTT
The DNA here is from genome assembly GCA_037975025.1 of Excoecaria agallocha. NCBI lineage: Eukaryota > Viridiplantae > Streptophyta > Magnoliopsida > Malpighiales > Euphorbiaceae > Excoecaria > Excoecaria agallocha. The sequence goes on from CM075816.1 coordinate 7,336,646, forward strand.
AATTCATTAAAATAACTTAATGGGCTTAATTATGTTTACAGACTTGATTTAAATTGGTAAATGACTTGGTGGGCCTAAGGAGCTGATTTAAATTAAATATTATAAACTATAATTAAGTTTATTAATGGGTTTTAAGGGTTGGAGTGGGCTTGGATCATTCCAAAAGGCCCAAATGGTCTAATAGACACAAAACTAGTTTGTGTGCGAAAACACTTTGGGTTTATAGTGTGGGTTTTGGCCTACCCTTTGTTTTAAGCTCAAAATTGATTTTTTAATTATGTAATATGATTAATTAATTAAATAATCAATTGATAATCAATTAATAGTCAATTGGATTGATAATTAAGGCAAGAACACATGCATGCAAAAAGGTTTCCTAAAATGAAAGTTTTCAAAATGGAAAAAGTTTTCTAATTTGATCACATTATTAAAATAACTCAAAAGTATGTTTCAAGAGTTGAAAAAAAGTTAGTAATCCATTATATGTTTTACTTTGTGCATTAGAAATGCATATAAAGGTGTATGATTGGCATGATGGATAGTTATGGATAAAGGCCTAATGTGATTGAGCATAATGCATGTTTCGACCCAATGAGGACTTTCATGTCCCAACCACTTGTTTTTGGTTTGTATTTCTTTTTCAAATTGTAATATGTAATTAGATTACTTAGATTAGAATTAGAGATAGAGATGGAGACCGCTATAAAGGAGTAATATGGGCCGGATGGAGATCCAATAAGATTAAAGATAATGTAATTATTTTTACTTGTTGGAATCATGCATATTACCTAGGTGTGACCTTTTGATTTCCCTTTGGGCTCGGGAAAATCAATGTAGTAAAGTCCATAGCTATACCATATTTGTATGCTTATATTTATGTGATAGATATAGGATGCATACCAATGTATGCCAACCATGTATGATGAGACTTAATTAACTAAAATCCCTCAAACAAATACTGAGGTATATAAGCCTTCCATTAATTAGAGGAGAACCATAGTTCTTTATAGTATGGGTTGTTGAACACAATCAAGCTCACATTATATTGAATATGTTTGAATCTAATTAAATGGGTCATCTTAGCTAGCCCATTAGCTTATTGACCACAATCAAGGCTAATGGTTCTAAAGGCAAGATTAGGGAATGCATATATGATATGTATGTATCAAGAGTTGATAACCTAATGATCCAATAGTTGTGTAGAGACACAATTGGTATAGAGATACATACCTTTCAAGGGTATAGAGTTTGGCTTGTTGACCACAATCAAGGTCAAATTATATATCAAGGATTGGATATTGGCCCACTAAGAAAACCATCGGGTTTTCTCGGATTATATAGTGAGGGCTATTAATTCGTAATAAAATAATGGGATTAAATGGATTAATTAAAGGCCTAATTAATGCATACATATATATGAACATACTCTCATATGTTTTCTTTTCACATCTAGGTCATCATCACGAGCACATCGAACATTAACATACGATCAATCTTAGATAACAAGCTGGTTGGTAGCAACTATTCTGACTGGATCAGACAAGTGGGAATAGTTCTCAGAGCTGAAAAGATCCATTATGTCTTGGATAAAGATCCATCACCACTTCCATCAGATGATGCCATTGATGAAATCAAAGGAACTTATCGAAAATACATGGAGGATAGTAAAGCAGCAGCATGTTTGATGTTGGATGCTATATCCTCAGAGCTTTAGAAGCAACATGAGATGATGGATGCTAGAACCATCATTTTGCATCTAGAGGAGCTTTATTCTTCTCAGGCTATAACTGAGCAATATGAGATTGCTTGAGCACTATTTAGCTACAAAATGGTGGAAGGCACTTCGGCTGCTACTCATGTATTAAAGATGTATGGGTATATTGAGCATTTGAGTAGACTTGGCTATGTAATGGGTAATGATCTATACATAGATTTAATCATGTACTCGTTGGCTCTAAGTTATCGACCTTTTGTGCTTAACTTCAACATAAACAAGATCCAAGTAACCATTCTTGAGTTAATCAACATGCTCAAAATAGCTGATGGATCTTTCAAGAATGATTTAAAAGTGTCATGGTTGTCACTTCTGCTAAAGGCAAGAAACAGAAGAAGAATAAGATAACCAAGGCGCAGCCAAAGCATGGTGGGGTTTCCAAGAAAGAGAATCCCAAAGGAACTTGCTTCCATTATGGAAAAGACAGTCATTGGAAGCGTAACTACAAGGCCTATCTAGATTCTCTCAAAGAGAAGAAGCAAGCTAATGCTTCTACTTCAGGTATTCATATGATTGAAGTTAATACTCATTCTATTACTTCAAAAAATTCTTAGGTATTAGATACCGAATGTGGATCTCATTTGTGTAATGATCTATAGGGGCTTAAAAGCATTAGAAGAGTTGGAAAGATAGAAATATGTCTACAGTCAGCTGCTGGACAAGACATCTCTACAACAGTTGTGGGGACTTACCATTTGCCTCTTCTAGGTGGATTAATACTGGAATTAAATAATTGTTATTATGTTTCAGCTTTATCCAAAAGTATTATTTCTTTCAGTTGTTTATTGAACGATTATGACATTTCTTTAAAAGACAAATGCTGTTACATTTTTAAGAACAATATGTTTTATGCTAAAGCTATCATTGAGAATGGTATATTTGTTCTTGATTTAATTAAAGAAGTGCATAATGTGGATACTAAGAGAATGAAACAAGATAATCTAAATACCTCATATTTATGGCATTGTCATTTAGGCCATATAAATGAGAAACGCATGACCAAATTACACAAGTAAGGTGATTTAGGATCATTTGATTATGAATCATTTGATACATATGAATCTTGTTTATTGGGAACAATGACAAAAGATCCCTTTATTGGTTAAGGAGAACGAGATAAAATGGTTTTGGATTTAATGCATTCAGATGTATGTGGTCCAATGACTACACATGCCAGAGGAGGTTACTCCTACTTCAGTACTTTAATAGATGATTATTCCAGGTTTGGATATATCTATCTAATGAAATATAAATCAGAAGCATTTGAAAAGTTTAAAGAATTCAGAAATGAAGTAGAGAAGCAACTTGGCAAGAGTATTAAGACACTTAGATCAGATACAGGTATAGAGTACTTAATGGACTCCACCATATACACCACAACATAATGGTGTATCTGAAAGGAGAAATCAAACACCATTAGATATGGTTCGATCCATGATGAGCGGAGCAGACTTACCTAAGTCTTTTTAGGGATATGCACTAGAAATTGTTGTTTATGTGTTAAACAAAGTTCCTAGTAAATCGGTTGATGTTACTCCATATGAGATATGGAATAACAAGAAACCCACACTTTCTCATATAAAAAGTATGGGGTTTTCCTGCTTATGTGAACAGGACAATGTCAAACAAACTAGATGTTAAGTCTAACAAATTTTTATTTGTGGGATATCCAAAATAAATATTTGGATATTATTTCTATCATCCCTTAGAACAAAAGGTGTTTGTTTCAAGGCATGTTGTCTTCTTGGAAAGAGAATTTCTCCTATGAGAGGATAATAGGAGTAAAATTGAACTTGGTGAAGTTCAAGACCCACAAATAGAAGTATATCAATCGATTGAACCCCATACCAAATTTCATAATGATGATATTACAGTTGAACCTGATTATACATAAAATCCTAGATGATCTACTAGGATGCGTGCTATCCCTATGAGATATGGATTTCACATTGATTCAGATAGAGGCATAACTGTAGTAGAGGACAATGAGCTTACAAGCTATCAAGAAGTTTTGAATAGTTCAGAATGTGATTTATGGCTTAAGGCTATACAGTCTGAAATGGACTCCATGTATGAGAAGAAAGTATGGACTTTAACTCAACCACCTGAAGGGATAAAACCCATAGGGTGCAAATGGGTCTTCAAAAAGAAGACCGACATGGAAGGTAATATAGTTACCTATAAAGCTCACTTAGTAGCAAAAGGCTATTGTCAAAAAGAAGGTATTGACTATGATGAAACCTTTTCTCTTGTAGCGATGCTTAAGTCTATAAGAATACTTTTAGCCATTGCAGCTCATTATGATTATGAGATTTGGCAAATGGATGTGAAGACAACTTTCCTAAATGGAAATCTGACTGAGGATGTGTATATGACACAACCAGAAGGGTTCACATCAAGAGATGGCAAAAAGGTATGCAAGCTTCAAAGATCCATTTATGGATTGAAGCAAGCCTCTAGGAGTTGGAACATACGATTCAATGAGACAATCAAAGAGTTTGATTTCTCACAGATGAACCTTGTGTGTATAAAAGGGTCAGTGGGAGTGCAATTGTCTTCCTAGTTCTATATATGGATGACATATTAATCATGAAAAATGACATTTCTCTTCTCCAATCTGTTAAAATATGGTTATCCAAGCAATTCTCTATGAATGACCTTGAAGAAGCATTCTATATCCTGGGAATAAGGATCTATAGAGATAAATCCAATAGGTTGCTAGGTCTTTCTCAAAGTACATATATAGATAAAATATTGATGCCTTGTAAAATGTCTACTTTTTAATATATATTTTCTTATGTTTAAGTAGCTTAAGTATGTAATATTATGTGTATTTTATGTGTTTATGTTCAATTTATGTGTTTATGTGTGTTTTTAGGTTAAAGATGGTGAAGTGTGAAGAAGAATGAAGAGTTGGTGAAGAATGAAGAAATGGTGATCGTATCATGAGTCGTGAAGTGGATCACGACTTGAACAAGAATTCACGAGACAGACTGGAAATTCACGAGTGAGGCAGAGGAGGAACATTCACTACTCGGCATCTTGTTCACGAGTCGTGATATGGATCACGACTCAGGAAGAAAGCTCACGAGCCCAAAAGATTAAGTGGAGTTCACGACTCATGAGGGTGTTCACGAGTCGAACAAGCATTCACGAGAGAGGCTAATTGTTCACGAGTGGAACAATATGTGAAGGATCACGACTCGTGAAGGCATTCACGAGTCGATCATGGCAACTGTTCTCAAGCGCCATTATTTTTCAGCATATATTTTCTCAACCAACCATCATGACCTTTCATGGCAACTTTTCACATTGACAACCATTGTGAAGAGACATGTTTATAGTGTTTTCCCTCTATAAATATGGATGACAAGAAAAGAAAAAGAGGAGAATCAATCAATTTTTAGTTCTTAGAAATATAGTTATTATTTTGGAAAAACATTTTTACTTAGCTTTTATTAGATGATTACAAAGGGACATAGCCAAAGGAACATGAGATGGGTTTCTTTCTCTTTTTTTATCTTTAATTCATTATATACTTTGGCTAGTTTCCTTTGTACATTATAACTATGCACTAGTATTTGTTTAAGACATGTTTATTCTTATTATGAATGAATTATGATTTACATCCATTTGTGTGCTTTGATTTGCTATGTATGATTGGCCACCATATTTGGCATGTTAGTCAATTTATTCGCAACGAGAGTTGGAATTCTTTAATGGAAAAACAAATGAATGTACTTGAAGCATTGAATTCCTTTAATTTGACTTAAGGAATTCACTTTGAGGGGTTAAAGAATTGGTATAGAGCTTCATAATTTTTGTTTATCTCTATAATGACATGAGAGTGCTTATAGACTCTAAATGAAAACATCTTTACTGATAACGAGAGTTGCTTTAAAGAATCTTGGCTAAATTCTTCAGTCACTTTATTTATACAATTACTAGAACTTGTTCTTAAATGAATTACTATTTCATAATTTTTAGTGTATGTTCATACCATCATTTAAGTCATCTTAAATCCAAATTAATTTAATATATCCAAAGTAGTTTAGATATTTAGTTAAATGCATGATCTTTATTTTATTCATTACCTATCCATCTAGTCTTTGTGATTTCAATACAAAATTTACCCCGTTCCCTTTGGAACAATACCCTACTCATCCTATATGTAGTCTAGTGAGACTAAGGGTTCAAATAAATCCCCATCAGATTTTGTGAAGAGGTTCAATATGGATCTTTTTAAGAAAGGGTTTATACCCACAGTGCATGGGAAACACCTTTCTAAGTCTATATGTCCACAGACACTAGAGGATAGAGAGAGCATGAATAGAATACCATATGCATCTGCAATTGGTTTTATCATGTATACTGTGTTATGTACACGTCCAGATGTAGCATTTGCTTTGAGTGTCACAAGCAGATTCCAATCCAATTTTGGAGAGGAACATTGGACAGCTGTCAAGAATATCCTTAAGTACTTGACAAGGACTAAGGATATATTCTTGGTACACTACAAAAAAATTGCAAATTAGCGACGGAATTTTCCGTCGCTAATTACATGTTTTCCGTCGCTAATGTAAATTAGCGATGCCGTGACGAACAGTCGCAAAAAGGCCAGTTGCTAATATATTAGCGACGGAATTCAAAATCAGTCGCTTTTACTCCGTCGCTAATTTATATTCCTAATTATCGCCGAATTATAATAATAATACTTAGCGACTACATTTTTCGTCGCTAATCCGTCGCTAAATAAATTCTTAATTTAGTCAAGACAAATATAATAATTTTTTAGCGACAAAATCTTCGTTACTAAACCGTCGCTAATAAATATTGATAAAATGCAAATAAATTGAAAATTAACTACGCAAAATAACATCAAATTTCATCGCAATTCATTTATAATATTTTATTATTATTATAACATTCAGAATTTAATTTATATAAATAAAATTTATCAAATATTATTAATTTAAAAAAATACAATATCATAAAAGTAAATTAAATTGTACAATACTTTACAAATAATTAGAAAAAAATTCGAACTAAATAATACTTCTAATAAATTTTTATACAATATGCTACAAAAAAAAAAACTTCACAGTCCTTCAAGTGTCCACTATATTCCTCACAGTCCTCATCACAATGGCTGCAGTCGGGCATCCAATCCTGATGTTGGCTCATTAATGAATACTATAGATGGATTGGCAACCAATTCAACAGCAATGGTTAATCTTTTTCTTTGTTCTGTTGATAGTCCATTTACTCCAGGTAGACCAATGAATGCCCCACCTAAAGGAGTAAGCTCCACTAGTTCCATCACCTCTTCAACAAATGCCTAAATGTTTCAAACCCTCTTGAAGTTAAAATATATATAACCAATGGTAAAGAGCAGGATAATAAGTATAAATTACCTGTTGTCTCCATGTCAACTTCTAATGGTAACCGCAACCATGCAGAGAAAAGAAGTGACTCGAGAACAGTTAAGCAAGGAGAGTGAAAAAATAGCATAGCAGGGCCTTGTTGAGATAGATATTTAACAGTCACTAACTTTTAAGCTAATCTTGTATTAACTAAAAAAAGACTTACAGTCTTAGATTTCATTAGACAAGACAACCAAGCTCCAATAGTTTTTGTGACAAATATCAAGAATAACGCACCGAATGATGCAATTTGTCCAAATGACAAGTCAGGAATCAAAAAGTTCTATGTGAGATTTTTATAGTTATATACATCAAGACTCAATAGCAGACATAGTGAAAGGTTGCTGTATGTAACTTACCTGAAAGATTTTACTGCCATTTTCAGCTCAGGATCCTCCAAAATGTTTCTTGCACTCAAGGGAACATCTACGTAGGCCATATGATTGTAAGAGTGTCAGAGCATTGAAATATATTTGCTTTGCAAAGCAGGATAAGAACTAATAAAAAGATGACACCATATAGACACGGGGGAAACAAATTATAAAACTATTTGATACCAGCATTCAATAAAAATCAATTCTGAATAGTGCATAGTAGCAGCTTATCTAAAACATGCATATAAAGCATATGAGAAAGTATTGAGAACAAACTAACAAATGGAATAGCATAAACAATATAGTTTAAAATAACCAAAGGATGTTAAGTATGACCACATTTCTCCTAACTAGCATATCTGAGAAGAAATTGAATCATTTCTGTGTCATCATTTCCATAATCTTTACCACAGGCTGCTCTAGAAGTTGAAATTCTTAGTACACTTTCTAAATCAAATAATCAATATATGCACTTACATGTACAGGAAACATCTGATGAAGTAACACCATAGAAAATAAAAATGAAAGAAAAGATTTGATGATCTTCTAAAGAAAGCACCATAATTTTAATTATATTGGATTAAAGATTGGATTATTCATATAACATGTAGTGGTAAACAACTCTTTTCATAACTAGAAATAACCAATAAAGCCTAGCAGTACAAAAAAAAAAGGCATGCCTATGCAAATGCAGAGTTCACTATGTTTAAGCTCAAGTCTTAGAAACCTATTTTAAATATTCCAGCTCGACTAATTTGCTGTTGACATCAATCATACCATTTTTATCTTTCAAAATATTTACTTTGTTGTCTAACAAATATAGAAAGTTCATAATTCACTTCCAAGACATTGACAGTCAAGCACAGGAAAACATAAAACAACAAAAGGGAATAACGACATGAATAAACATGAAGACTACCCAGGTTATGGTTGCAGTAAACGATGGACTGGTATGTAAATATCATCAAAAAAGCCAAGTGACACTGTCCATCATGGTTTCAAAATCAGTATCCGGGGAGCAATTATTTACAGATTGAATCAATGGCAGGAAATGGAACTCAAAGAACAAAAAACATTGCCTTAGTTAATGCAATGAGAAAGTATGCCATCCTCAAGATTTTTAACTCAAATACTTGAAAGTAAATCCAAGCTCAGGTCATGAAACTTACAAGAGAAAACACAATACCCATTAATATTTGCACTACTAAATCAAGACTAGAAAAATTATCATGTAAATATCAGCAATTTATAAAAACTGACAACTAAAAATCATATAAGTAGTAACAACTGAAAATAATAAAAACTCTACCCCATCAAGCAATATGTTTGAGGACTTAAAGTCTTTGTAAATCACTTGCTTCTCTGATGTGTGCAAGAAGCGAAGGCATTTAATGAACTAGTAAAACTTTGTTCCCTTCACGTTACTGCAAACCGTAGCCATGTGATTCAAAACTGGTTTGCTTTCATTACATATTTACAATTACATGTGTGTTACTCATCATTTATAAAAATTATCAATTCACTTTCATGCTTATTTATACTATAATAATAATAATAATAATAATAATAATAATAATAATAATAATAATAATAATAATAATAATAATAATAATAATAATAATTAAGCATGTATTACATATTTACATTGGCTTAACCTGTTAATCTCTTCTAATTAGAGTAATACAACCAACAAAATTATTTTAAGGTTCATAGTAATACCAGCATATTTAACCAAGAATGTTCTTATTAATCATAAATACATGATTAAATAACTTACCATATATTAGCAGTAATATTAATCATCATGCTTATATATATATATATATATATATATATATATATATATATATATATTACTTGTTCAACATTTTTCCATGGTTTATGGCAATTTACTGTGATATAAATGAATATCAGCATTTCATAACTCACCTCAACAACTTTCACTATACTTAACCTCATGTAATAATGTAATTCCTTAATTTTTTTACAACACGACAAAATCATACAATACAATAATGCCTATGAATATTCATAAAGTAAAATAAGTAATCATGGTTAAATTTACCCACAATCACATTTTATACACTAAGCCTTTACAATACATTATACTTGCTACTTAAATGTATTCTTATATTCAAGCTTAATTGTATAGAAATGTATTCTACACTTATATATATGTTTATATATAATAGCAACTCTTCATTGCCATTTACTCATCAATTGTGATAGCTACTCATTTATAAATGATTGAATCACAAAGATATATATTACCACACGTCTTTAAACAAACATACTAATTTGATTTTTTCGCTAACTTTACTCATGAAAAAGAAATACTTTTTCATGGAACTAGAAGTATAACCACTCATCATCCAACTGCTAAACATTAAATTAAAATCGTTCATAACTGTTAACCTACTTAAATATAGGTTTATAGAAGAAACCATATGTCAAATGAACACATTGTTTATTCCCTTATAAATAACTATTGAACTTTTAGTTATAGATATCAAATCATTCTTCATTGCCGAATTGTTCAAGATTTAATCTATAACCTGTTATACATCTGGTTTTTAACTAAATAATTCCTATACCTCAATTAGTTTAAAAGATACTATTTTAAAACCAAAACTCTAACACAACATCAATGATGAATTTATAGCAGGATTTAAAAGACATAAGCTATGCCAATTAAACATACATGCCTTTAATTTCTCTTATTCTTGCTTAATAGCTTAACCCCAAATTACGATTTTCAACAGTTCAAATCTAAAATTTCAATTTCAGCAGTTCAAACCTAGTATTTCAATTTCAAAATATCCAGAATTTATCTTGCATGCCCTCAACAACAAATCATTTAATGCTCACATTCATTTTAATACTTAATTAAATTCAAAATTGCAATAGGCAGAGCAACATGTTTTTGAATTAAAATGAGAGACTATTCTCTAATTTTCATATGCTTTCCTCCGTATCATCAAACTCAAACATCCAAACAGATGAATTTCGGTTTCCTCCTTAAATTTACATAGCTAACCTAGTAATTAAAGACTCTAATTTGGAGAATTAATTCCATTAAAATCAAATACAACTCATGATATTAACAAACAGAGTTTGATGTTCTACTAGTGTGTTCATCTCTAAAATGTCATTTTAATCATTCATAAAATCAACACATTCACAACTAGATTTAACTATAATTCCCATACCTATTTTTGTGCCCACCGGAATCTCACCGGAGTCTCGTCGGAGACTCACCAAAAAATCGTTGGAGCTCCACCGTAGCTGCCCACCTGCTGCCAGAGTCGCTAGTACCCTTCCGGTGGCCTTCACACGCCTTAAGGCATCGTGGTTTGGTCGGAAAGTTGCCTGGAACCGCCGACTGCCGTAAGTTCCGATCTCCACTTCGCCGGCGAGTGAGGACAATCGGCGGGCACCAAAAGATCCACCTCAGCCTCACGATCCCATCGGTGTTGTCAAACTCCTCCGTCGCCGCCAACATCACCGGAAAGAAGGGAAAAACAAAAGGAAGAGTTTGAGCTATGGTGGTGATGAACAAAACGGAAGAAACCACCGGAAGAAGGCGCCGTTAACGGAGGATGGGAAGACGGTGACGACGGCGCCTAACAGCAGCGGCCAGAGCAAGCATCGACAGCCCGCCTCCCATTCCCGATTCTCCCTTCCCCGATTCTCCCTTTTCTTTTTTTTAATTAATTAATTCTTTCTTTTTCCCTTCTTTTCCACTTAACCACACATCAACCTTCCTTTATAAATATCATCCAATATATTACTTTTCTCTTTAAATTTCAATCACACATTTCTTATAAATCTCACCTTTTTAACATTGTTATTATTATTATTATTATTCTTATTATTATGTTATATTAATTGTCATAATATGATTTAAGTCACAATTATTAAATTAAAACCCAAAAACAATATTCACTTATACTGAAATTTTCATAAATCATCCTTACAATTTGGTACTATTTACCAACTAAAATCAATCCAAATTTTTTTAACATAAAATTCCCCAAATCTTGACCTTAACCAAATTATTAAGTCCCTAATTAGCTCAATTAAATTCTTATTACACACATTAAATTCATATTACACACATTTCTATTAGGGTCAATATTGGGATCTTACAGAATCTACCAAGATATTTACCTATTATTATTATTATTTATTTAATCTTAATTGTAGTTTTGAAAATTAAAAATGTATCTTAATTTAACACCACTAATTCAAATCAATTTACAATTAATTTCTTAGTCAATCTAAGTTCTCGATATAACATAAATATAACAATTAATTTATTATTATTATTATTATTATTATTAAAAATGTAAATTTTCTAAATATATAAGTTTAGATGTTGAAACAATTGACAAAAAATTATTAAAAATATAAATTTTCTAAATAAATAAGTTCAAAAAACAGATCAAGTATTCACATATTGAACTCACTTCAAATCTTTGTTGATTATGCTCTACTGAAAAATAAATTACTGGTATAATAATTCATGTTTTAGATTAACAAAAATTATAGAAAACCAAAGCTTCTATAAAGTATAGGAATAGAAACGTCTTTACTTATACTCCAAATAAAAATAAAATTTACCCAAAAAGAATCAATAACCTCTTTTTTGCAACAAAAACTGAATTTACAGACCTTAAAAACTAATCTTCATCGTTCAAAATTAACAAAAAGGAGTTTCGAATGTACTCACCAAAAATCAGGCCAATCTAACGGTAAATGATTTTCCGATCGTCTTCGTATACAAAACTGGTCATTACGTAAAAAATTCAAAAAACAGCCTTTTTTGCAACAAAAACAGAACTTACAGACCTTAAAAACTAATTTTTACCGTTCAAAATTAACAACAAGGAGTTTTGAATGTACTCACAAAAAATCAGGCAAATCTTACGGTAAATAATTTTCCGATCGTCTTCATATATAAACTGGTCATTACGTAAATAATCCAGAAAATAACCTCTTTTTTGCAACAAAAAACTGAACTTACAGATCTTAAAAACTAATCTTCACCGTCCAAAATTAACAACAAGGAGTTTCGAATGTACTCACCAAAAATCAGGCCAATCTAAAGGTAAATGATTTTCCGATCGTCTTTGTATACAAAATTGGTCATTACGTAAAAAATTCAGAAAATAGCCTTTTTTTTGCAATAAAAACTGAACTTACAAACTTTAAAAACTAATCTCCACCGTTCAAAATTAACAACAAGGAGTTTTAAACGTACTCACCAAAAATCAGGCCAATCTAACGGCAAATGATATTTTGATCAACTTCGTATACAAAACTGGTCATTACGTAAAAAATCCAGAAAATAGCCTCTTTTTTGCAATAAAAACTGAACTTACAGACCTCAAAAATTAATCTTCGCCGTCAAAATTAACAACAAGGAGTTTTGAACGTACTCACCAAAAATCAGGCCAATCTAACGGCAAATAATTTTTCGATCGTCTTCATATACAAAATTGGTCATTATGTAAAAAATCCAGAAATAACTTCTTTTTTGCAACAAAAACCGAACTCACAGACCTTAAAAACTAATCTTCACCATTCAAAATTAACAACAAGGAGTTTCGAATGTACTCAACAAAAATTAGGCCGATCTAACAGCAAATAATTTTTCGATCGACTTCACATACAAAATTGGTCATTACGTAAAAAATTCAGAAAACAGTCTTTTTTTTGCAAAAAAAAATTGAACTTACAGACCTTAAAAACTAATCTTTATCGTTCAAAATTAACAACAAGAAGTTTCGAACGTACTCACCAAAAATTAGATCGATCTAACGGCAAATACTTAACCGTTGAATCTTTACTTATACTATTCCTTATAAAAGCTATTCAATTTGTATTTAAAGATTCAACCAAACCGTAAATATGCAGATTCAAATGAACTATATATTTGGATTTATCAGATAATATCTTAACTTATTTATTAATCTAGCCATGTTTAAAATTTCAAAGCCATTTCTCTATTTTCAAATCAGTAAGTTTACTCAGTCTTCCATAACACTCAATTAGGTAACCGCAGTAGTGAAGTTAAATGGTAAGGATGAGTTTAGATGGAGCTTGAACATTTAAAAAAATAATAGAAATAAAATTGAAAAGTGTGTGTGTGTGTGTGTGTGTATATATATTAGAAATTTATTCATTTAGAAAAATAATAGAAATTAAATTGAAGAAATTAAATTAGAAAATTTATTCATTTTGACTTGTATGAGTTTAAGTCTTGAATTGAACTCTATTGTATTATTCAACTAAATAATAAATTAAGCTTAAAATCATATACGCATTAAATTGAAACGGTGGAGAGATGTGGCGGAAGATAAAATGTTATTTTTATATGTAGGGTAAATTTTTGAAATTACTAAAATGCCCCTACCAAATTTCATCATTTTATCCTTGTATTCAAGGATAATTTTATAAATATATATTTTAAATTTTTTAATAATTTAAAATTTGCTCAAAATTTTAACAAAATAAAAATAAATTATAAATTTTTCATAATCATTTTAAATGAAATAATAAACTTTATTTTATTATTATATAAATATAAATATTTATTATTTTTCATAATATGACTATATAATACTTATAACAATTACTTTATTATTATTATTAAAATGTAATTTTTTTTAAATAAATAAGTTTATATTTGGGGATAATTGATAAACAAATCAATTTAATTCCTAATAATTTAATATTTAATTTAAATTTTTTAAAATAAAAATAAATTACAAACTTTTTTATTATTATTTTGAATGAAATAATAAATTTTATAAATATTTATTTTTATTAATCTTGAACACGCAAATATATAATAATCATAACAATTAGTTTATTATTATGATTAAAAATATAAATTTTCTAAATAAATAACTTTAGATTTTGGTATAATTGATAAAAAATTATTACCAACTTATAAAATAATTTATAATTTTCTGTTACAAAAGAAAATATTTATTTTATATGGTGTATATTAAAATTACTTGAAATTATACATAAACCATGGGAGTGAAAATTAAAAACTTATTTTTTAATTTATTTACGACAGATTAGCGACTAAATACTTCCGTCGCTAATCGTATTACAGCAACAAAATACTAATTAGCGATAGATATATTTCCGTCGCTAAACCGTCGCAAAAAAAGGCGCTAAATTTTTTCGCCAAAATTAGCGACTAAAATTTTAGTCGCTAAAATTTATGGAACTAATTTCCTGAATAAAAAATTATAAAATTTAGCGACGGAAAATTTCGTCGCTAATTCCATCGCAAAACAAGGCACGTACTCTTCCCGCCAATAATTAGCGAGTGTTTATTAGTTTCGTCGCTTTTTTGTCGCAAAAAAATAGTAAATATCATTCTCGCGACGCAATTATAAAACAGTCGCTAATCCGTCGCAAAATTAGCGACGAAAATTGTGCCGTCACTAATTTTAATCGCTAATTGGCAGTTTTTTTGTTGTGGTATATGGGGAGGGCAATTTAGAAGTAAATAGGTATACAGATGCCAGCTTCCAATCTGACAAAGATGATTGTAAATCACAGTCTGGTTTTGTGTTCATAATGGGAGGAGGGACAGTTAGTTGGAAGAGTTCCAAACAAGAAACAAATGCTGATTCCATGACAGAAGCTGAGTACATTACTATTTTGGAAGCAACCAAAGAAGCAGTTTGGATCAAAAAGTTCATATCTGAACTAGGAGTGGTGCCTAACATTGTTGATCCGATTCCTTTATATTGTGACAACAATAGAGCCATAAGCAAAGGAACCACGGTCTCATCAGCGATCCATGAATGTTCTCAAATGCTACCATCTCATAAGGAAAATGGTAGCTAGAAATGATGTGAAAATAGAAAGGGTCCATAGATGATAATGTGGCGGATCCCCTCACTAAAGCACTTTCCCAAATAAAGCATGATCACCATATAAATAACATGGGTTTAAGACATATGAGTGATTGGCTCTAGTGCAAGTGGAAGATTGCTAGAGAGTATGCCCTAGAGCCTATGTAAAAGGGATGTATTTCATATGTATGAATTCATATTCTTAATAAAAGGCATCATTCATTTATGAATGCTATATTTAAATACATGAGTTTGTAAATCTTAAATTAATAAATGAAGTCCTAGATATTATAAACATAGTGCAAAGGCAATCATGAAAGTGTTCATGATATGAGATGTGTATTGCATGCAAATGTGTTAATATCTAAATATCCCTAGTCATAGAATTAACAAGATAGGACATTGTTAATTCAGACGGACTATTACATGTTATGTTTCTTGAATGGTTCAAGCAGTGGTTCTCATAACTGTGATTATAAAAGATAATCAAAGCTAACATGTGGATGTTTGTTAGAAGAACAAGTTCATTGGAGACCTACAAAAAGAATCCTCACATGGATATTAAATCTATTTCAGTGAGGAATCTCTTCATAGCGGTTGTGCAAGTATCCTTAGACTTGAGATCACTAAAGTTATCTTAAGTAGCAAGTGGTATACTTTGACTCCATAATTGATTACTTCCAGTTGGGGGTGAACATAGTTAGAAGGTTGGATATATCATAACCTACTTGAAGTTGGTTGAGTGATCGATAAAGGATTCGCCATTCCAGATTTATTAAGGAAAGTTATCTCGCATGATTCTATAATTGCCTTGTTCAGAGAATCTCTGGCCAGAGTAATATGCCAAGATGGATAGGGATCCATGAAGGGTATTTTGGGAACAATGGTTAAATTAATAGAACATAAATAATTAGATTTATATGAGTTGACAGAAATCCATAATCAGAATCTAATTGAGATAAGAGTGGTGAAGGGAGTAATTGCACGGTAACTATTTCTATGGAAGGGTATAGTCAAACCACTTGACTTTCCTATCATTTGGGTAGTCATGATGCCTAGCTAAAGGCCACTCATGATTTTTATAATAGTGTATCATAAATATCAATAGGAATTGATAAAATGATTTAAAGAAGTTTTAATCATGTGAGTTTTGAATAGAACTCATAATTATATATTATACTGCCAATATGGATAGGAACCCAATAGGTCACACACATATAGAGTAAATGATAAAATGGTAAAATGACAAGGATAATAATATTTGATATTATTATGGGAGAAGAGAAACGAACAAAAGAATAATTAATTAAAGAGTTTAATTAATTATGATCAAGTGGAATCGTTCGCAGAACTTTTTAGAAATATTTTGTATAATGGACCTAACTAAAATATTGTATTTCATAATTAATTATTATTGGAATATAAGTGTTATAGGGCTGATATGATAATTAATAGATCCATTGGAGAAAATAAAAAGGTCCAAAGAATTGATTTTGGCGTAAAAACCCTCAAGAGGAAGGGTTTCACACCAACTTCAGATAGAAGGCCTTAGAGGCCTAATTCTTGGACTAAAATAAATTAAATATATTTCATAAGTGTTATGAAGCCTCCATATTTAATTTGGATGGATTTGGAATTAATTTGGGTGATTAAATCTAAGTGTATGCACAAAGGGCCTAGTTTATGGGTTTTGTGCATAGTCCTTTATGAATGGACTTAAATTGGATTTAATTGAGCCCAAATAAATTATTAATAATTTCAGAAACCCATTTAATATTTCTCCAGCAATTTTAAAGAGCCCAATCCTATTGAGAAGTTGGATTTTTAACCTAACTATAAAAATCCAAGTGATAAGGATTTTAGGGTTAAGTGAACAATTAAGAGAAAACGAAATTCTCTCTCTCAAAAATCCTAGCCGCCACCCCCTTGCTAGCATCAAGGGAAATTTAGCTAGCCTTGTGGTTCCTCCATTCTTGGTTTATTTATTCCTTCTTTAGTGTTGATTACTAATTGAAGGTGTTCAATTTTGGACATTGTGGTTTGCAACAACCCGGTGAGAAGGAAAATCAATTGTTCAACAAAAATCAAAGGAGATTTTTCTTATTCTCATTAATATTTATATTGTAAATTCATGTCAATATCAGATTTATTGATTAAAAAATTTTAAATTCCACTTATGTATGTGATGCATGTAACCGATAATTTCCAACACATTTGCTCTTTTGGGTTGTCTTTCGTGTTGCTTAGAAGGCCTCCTTAATGTCTTGAAGGTAATACATTTGCTAATTAACTCATTTAAACCTCTAAATTGTGTGTGGATGATGATTGGTTCTTTGCTATTTGATCAAACTTAGACTCTAACCTCTAACAATTTTCATCTTAGGAGTTAAGTTTCAGGTTAATACCCTTTAAAAACCTATCTATTTTAACCTTTAAAGCACCAAACATATCTTGGGATGGTTGAAAACCTATAGCTCCTCTATTTTGACTATTCCCTTATGAAAAGTTAGGATGATTCCTCCAACTAGGGTTATAGGTGTTTGAGTATGAATTTTCATGCCCTTGACCTTGAACAAAACTAACTTGCTCCTCTGAACTAGCTATACCTACCCCACAACTTTCACTTACGTGCCCTTGTTGACCAAAAAGGATATAACCGTTTGGTGGGGTTCCTCCCATACTCGAGTTATCAAATCTTATGTGTTAAAGAAGCAACTTAGACTTGCAAAGCCACAACTCAATCTATAAAATAAACACCTTTTCTAGGAGAAGAAGGTGATACATTGGCTCTCTCCATAAGCCATACAATTGTTGATGGATATCTCTTTTAGCAATTTAAATGCAGCATCCGTAGTTTTCCTCATAAAAGATCCACCAGCATTTGCATCAATAGTTCCTCTAGTGGTGGGGTTAACTCCATTATAAAAGGTTTACATAAGTAATTCCTTTGGAAGATTATGATGAGGGCAACTCCTTTGCAATTCCTTAAACCTTTGCCATGACTCATATAATGATTTATTATCGTGTTGCATAATAGTAGTAATTTCTTTAATAATTTTAACATTTTTCACTACAAAAAAACTGCCAATTAGTAACTAAAATTAGCGACGGCATCATTTTCGTCGCAAATTTTGCAACGAATTCGCGACTGTTTTACAATTCCATCGTGGGGAGGATATTTTCTATTTTTTTTGCGATGAATTAGTGACGAAATAACTAAACAGTCGCTAATTTTTGGCGAAAAGTATACGCGCCATGTTTTGCGATGGAATTAGCAACAAATATTACTGTCGCTAAATTTTATAATTTTTAATTCATGAAATTAGTTCCAGAAAATTTAGCGACAAACATTTTAGTCGCTAATTTTTGAGGAAAATTATAGTGCCTTTTTTTGCGACGGTTTAGCAACATAAATTGTTCTGTCACTAATAGTAATGTTTTACAGTAAAACAATTAGCGACGGAAATTATTAGTCGCTAATCCGTCGCAAATGAATTAATTATTTTTTAATTTCACCCACATGATTTATGTATAGTTTCAAGTAATTTTAATATATAGACCATATGAAATCAATATTTTATTTTGTAATTGAAAATTATAAAGTATTTTATAAGTTGATAATAATTTTTTTTATCAATTATACCAAAATCTAAAGTTATTTATTAAGAAAATTTACATTTTTAATAATAATAATAAAGTAATTATTATTATTATTATTATTTTATATTTGTGTGTTCAAGATTAATAAAAATAAATACTTATAAAATAGTAATATAACATTTATTATTTCATTTAAAATAATAATAAAAAATTTGTAATTTATTTTTGAGATATACATATTTAGTCAATTCTCTTTTTCTGTATATGTATATATGCGTAATCTTAGATTCTTCTTTAGGCAAAGCCAGTTCTTCGATAATCGTCATAATTTGTTAAATTAACCACACACACACACTCTCTCTCTCTCTGTGTTTTTTTGCTTCTCAGGCAAAGCCGGTTCTTTGATCTTACTATCAGCATTCATCATGCTGGGATGTTATGTGCTGATAGGGTTTTGACTGAGAAGCTTTTCTCTGATGGACTCTTGAAGGTATAGCTTGCCCAGCTTCGCATTTTGGAAGTTAGTTCATATATATTATATATACACATTTTAAATCTAGTTTATTGCTATTCTAGGTACTTGTATGCACGACAACTTTGGCATGGGGTGTAAATTTGCCGGCTCACACTGTTGTGATTAAGGTCAGTATATTGTTAAATTTACACATGTTTGTTGATTTAATCATTCTAACAATTGTTGCAATGTTGACTATATAGTCAAAGTGGCAGTGGGACTTTGTCTTAGTGTATTTAGCTATTAACAAATGTTGCCCTATTCGTGAACTTTGTTTCTCTATTTTTGAGATATATATATTTAGTCAGTTCTCCTCTTTAGGCTAGCTATCTGTTAGTAAGAAAATTTTTGTTTGCCTTCGCCTATGCCAAACTGCTAAAGTACTCAAATTTATTCAATTTAGCTTTTGAAAGATTGAAACTTTTGAATTTCAGTTTGTTGCAATACTGAAAACTTCAAAATGGAGGTACTGAAATATATAGCCTAGAGAATGACAGTTTATTGAAAATTAAGTGCTCAGAATTATTTGTTGCATTCTAAAGTTTTAGAGTAAATGTTTAATACTTCTTTATATTTGCTATCTTCGTTTAATAAATACTATTAGTTTTCATATTCCAGGGTACCCAATTATATGATCCCAAGGCTGGTGGGTGGCGAGATCTAAGCATGCTCGATGTTATGCAGGTTAGATTCAAGATTCTTTTAGATACATCTAAACAAACTTAAATCAATTTTGTGCTATTGTAATTGATCTCATTATATTATTGTTCCAGATATTTGGTAGGGCTGGGAGACCTCAATTTGACAAGAGTGGTGAAGGCATTATAATCACTTCTTATGGAAAATTGGTGTACTAACTTAGGTTGCTGACAAGTCAACTTCCCATTGAGAGTCAAGTGGTTCTTCTTTGTTTAACTTTGAAAGATCCAAACAAACAGTTTTAGATGCATTCTCTTTAAACTATTGGGTTGATTTTATAATAATATTTTCACATTACTGTTCATGAAAATGTTGTTTGTGGCTTTCAAGAGCCAGTCAAACCTTGATAAACTATTATTATTGGAGTTGTTTTTAAGTATAAAGGAAAACTGCTAAGGATTATAAGTAATTTGTAAGACACAATACACATGATAATCTCTTCGAGTTGTCCATATGTAGATCTAGACTGATCATGCACAGCCAAAACCTCATATGGAAAATAAGATATTTCTAACTTAACACTAGAAATTGTAACCACCTTGGCTGCAGCTTTCTAATGGTTGAACACCATTATCTGTTCAACACTTATGGAACATAATTTAGGATGATCTTGATTCTTAAAAGGGACTTTGATGTGGACTCGCCTGTTAGATGCTCATGCTAGAATTCTTGTGTTTGGCAAGTTATTGATGATCTTTCTTTAAGTTTGAAACAAAGAGCTCTTATAGCAGATGCTGCTCGGGCACTTGATAAGGCTAAAATGATGTGCGTTGATGAGAAAAGTGGCAACTTTTATTGGATAGAGCTTGGTTGCATAGCAAGCCACTTTTATATTCAATACTCTAGTGTTGAAACTTATAATGAAATGCTGAGACATCACATGAATGATAGTGAGGTAATTATCATGGTTTTGGGGTTTTCTTTCGTGTTTGTATCAGTTTACTTGATGTTTTATTTTCTTTATGATACTTTTTAATTTGTTTGATTTTATCTGGAAAAGCTAGCTTGCTATCCACTTCAATTAATATTTCCTCATAGAACTATATTGATATTTCTTTGTTATTCAATTACATTGATAAGGCATTGCTAATCCTGTAGGTCATTGACATGGTTGCCCATTCTTCTGAATTTGAGAATATTGTTGTTCGCGAGGAGGAGCAAAATGAGCTTGAGATGTTGTTGTGCATGTCGTGCCCCCTTGAAGTCAGGGGTGGCCCTTCAAACAAACATGGAAAAATTTCAATTCTCATTCAGGTTTTAACTTCCTTTCCAAATTTTGTGATACTTTCCACTGTAAAGGAAATGTATACCTTGATGTATAACATGTTGCTTGTGTACATATGTAGTTGTACATATCTCATGGTTCAATTGATAGTTTTTCATTAGTCTCAGATGGTGCATATATAAGTCCAAGTTTGGCTCATATCATGCGTGCACTATTTAAAATTTGCTTGAGCAGAGGTTAAAGTGAGATGTCTTCATTCATGTTAGAATATTGCAAGCCTACAGATAGCCAAATTTGGCCTCATCAGCATCCTCTGAGACAATTTGACAAGGACCTTTCATCAAAAGTTTGTCTATCATTCGTTTGTTTATTCAATCGAATTAGACCCCAATGATCATTTTCTGATGATGTATTTACTGGACAGATACTGTAAAAGCTTGAAGAACGAGGAGCTGATTTAGATCGTCTGCAGGAGATGGAGGAAAAAGATATTGGAGCACATATACGTTATCCTCATGGTGGAAAAGTGTGTTCTTTGTAACTACTTGTGCTTATTATTCCTTTCTATTTGTTATTCCCTTTCTTTAATCTTTTGTTTGGTGGGACATCGGAAGTTGGTTAAGCAATATTTAGGTTTTTTCCCATGGATCTAATTATCGGCAACTATAAGTCCAATCACCAGAACTATTTTGAAGGTAATTTATTCTAAATTACTCATATATAATTGTTGGAATTGGTTTTCTTTATATCTCATCTAAAAGTTTGAACTGGATATCAGTTAAGATGGGTTTGGGAAAACTATAGTTGCTGAACTTGCCATGCTTTGCCTCTTTGGTACCCAGCCAGATATGAAGGTTCACTCTCTTGTGGCCCATACAAAAGAGACTGGCAATTTTTGTATGTTTTATTATTATTGTGGCAATTTGGTTCTTCATATCCTTATTTGGGTTCCAAAGAGATAGAACCAATGTCTTTGTGCTTTTGTCTGTCTATCTTTATGCTAGAATTAATGATGTTTTTTATTAGCATGCTAAGAGATGCTAATTTATAAGATACTTGGTTAGATTGCAATCAAACTGCTTGCATGGGTAAAGCTATAAGATACCCAGTCTCAATAATAATGTTGTTGATCTTTTGGTGGAGCTACTGATTATTATTTTTTTTCCACAGATGGTATAATTGGCATTGGCATTGCTGTAGCAATTGTGGGAGTGGTTGCTGGTGGCATTGCTACAGCTCTTGCACGAAGAAATTAGCTTCCTTGTTTTAAATATATTGTTTTTGTATCGCTTGATATGTTGAAGTATTCAGTTGATGAGGAACTAGGACAAAATTTTAGTTGAATACACAATGCACATGTTATTTGTTTTGATGTATACGAAAAGATGCTTGAGAAATTACCCAATTGCACTCTGTAATTTGCAACATTTCATAATTTATTCTAAGCTAATAAAAAAGTTGAATTACATACTATTATAATCTATATTTTCCAAACTTTGTGTATTTTGAAATAGATTTTGATTTGGAATAAATATGTGTGAGATTATTGTTATGTACAGGATGAAAATAAATAAATAGCGATCAAGATTAAAATTTTAAAATAAAGCAAAAGAAAAAATTCAATTATGTAATAATTTAACGACTGATTTGCGAAAGACTAATGTGTAATAGATATAATTTAAGAAATAATTAGCGATAATATTAGCGACTAATATTTCATCGCTAACTTTTACAATTAATTTATAATTAGCGACGAAAATTTTAGTCGCTAAATATTATTATTATAATAACGGCGACTAATTTTGAATATATTAGAGACAAAAACTGTCGTCGCTAAATTAGCGACTGATTTTGAATTTCGTCGCTAATATATTCGTCACTGGCCTTTTAGTGACTGTTCGTCGCGACGTCGCTAATTTATTTTAGCGACGAAATTTTGGTAATTATGACAGAAATTGTCGTCGCTAATTAGCAATTTTTTTGTAGTGTTTAGCCGGTGGAAAATATTTAGAAAGAAATGCTTGACCCAATTGATCCCAAGTGGTAATTTAACCTTTAGCAAGTGAATTCAACTAAGCCTTTGCCTTATCCTTCATTGTAAAAGAAAAAGCCCAAGCTTAATTGCATCCACTGAAACTCTATTAATTTTAAAAGTTTCACAAATTTCAAAAAAATTTGCTAAATGAGCATGATCCTCATTTTGCAAACCATAGAATTGAATATTATTTTGAACCATTTGTAAAAGAGAAGGTTTTATTTCAAATTGGTTAGCATTTATTGTCGGACATACTACTCTTTGTTGAGTACCACTTAAAGCAGGTGTAGTAGAATCCATCAAACGTGAAGGATGTTAGTGGATATGCCCTAGGCCAAAATTTGGTCCTTTATGTAATATCACATTTCATTATATAAAATTGGATTTTCTTCATGTTATTATATTGTTGGCATGTTACGTTATAATAATGTTTGTAAATAACAATCTAATGTTATTTTGACTATCCCTAGTCATTTATCATTAAATGAATAATGAAAAATAAAGACTAGTATAAGTTGAAGGGATATCACATGGCATTTAAATGAAGATCACGCAGCAGAAAAATAAAAATATTGATCATTCATGCCATGCAATATATGACTTAGAATTAAAACATGCAATTTTAGAGTTTTAAAAACTCACAAGCTTAGATGCTTTTGAAAACTTGATTTTGAAATCACAAATGTATAAGATAGACTTATACACTTCAGATCTGGAACACCAATGCCAAAGGAGCAGCCTTTACGCCACACCACTCTATGCTCACACACACACTTGCAAAGATAGCTTAAAATCAAGAGTGCTAGCTTTATGATTGTGTATTCAGCAATGGAAATGGTTTGAAGCCACAAGATCTTATCTTGTTCTTATTTTAGGTTGCTATTGTGGCCCAAGAATACAAGAGAACAAGAAAGAGTTCTTTTCCTTTGAGTAATTCGGCCAAGAGAGAAAAAGAGCAAAAACGGCTAGCTATTTATTCTATTAATTCATTAATATATATATATATATCACTTGTTTTAGGTCAAGTGTGAATGCCGAAATTAAGTGGTAATTTCAGCCTTCATCACTTCCTAATTAAGAGATATATCTTAATTTAAATTCTATTAGAATTTAAATTCAAATGTCATTAGTCATTTAATCAAAACAAACTTACTTATTTAAGGTGATTAGTTGTCGAATTCAACTAGGATTCCTAGCTTGAATTTTGGCTACATTAATTCCCTCTCAAGTATTATATTTTGATTAAATACAATTTAGGATTTAATACTCAATTAACTTAATTATTCATAGATAATTAATTAATTAAAATTAAACCTAGCAAATGCCAATAAATTTCTCTCATGACCAACTGTTAACAGATTTGCCTTAAACAACTAGTTGTTTAAGGCAAAATAACGGTTCAATAGATTTGACTTAAACAACTAGCTATTTAAGGCAAAAACCTTGTTTGACAGATTTGCCTTAAATAGCAAGCTGTTTAAGGCAAAAATATGTTTATCCATTGTATACATTAATTTGACTTTAAATAAAAGTCCAAATTAATTTCCAATACACTATTTAAATATTTTAAGCTCAATGCTTTGTGTACGATCCTATAGGTCCATTTAATATTGGCAATGAATTGATAAATTAATTCAAAGGGGATATATATTCTCTAGCAAGATATTATAGCATTCAAAATTAAATGAAAATGCAAATGGCATTTAGTGACCTAATGCAATTTTTCATAGTCCCTTACCCTTAAATATCAGAATTAATATAAGGCATGGAACGAGTCATCCTTATATATATTAATTCCTTTCTTGATATTCCAGTGACACTGAACTTTCAGATAAATAATGATTACTCATTATTTCATCTCGGTATGGCCATACACTTCTCAGTTCACTGATCAAGTGGCCGACGATATTTTTTCTCTTATCGAGAGGGGTAATCCCTTTACTTCTCTCATGCTCTCTAAGATGGATTAGTGCATACCCAAGCATACCCATACTTGTCACTCTGTTATGAGCATGTTAGGTGTATGTCAAAGTACACAGTAATTCATAAAGAGTTTCATAGAGATTTTAGGTCTAAGAACTCTTATGCAAAACTTGCACATGAGAAACGCTTATAACTTGTACCATGTAGTGTTCTCATGAATGGATCGAATCCAGATACATGTTCTAAACATGTATTTATAATCTCTAATTGACACTTTAGTTCTTATGATCCGTAAGATAGAACTCAAATTATCAGAAAGAGCATACTAGTCTTAATTCATTTGTTATTCCCATAACAATGACTGACTAGGGATATTTAGAATGAAGTCTCATTTGTTTCAAGGTCTTACAACCTTGTGCCTCACATATGATAACTTAAACTGAAACAACATTCTTGGACAGTTCTATCAATTGATATGCACAGGAATACAATAGATAAAACAAATGCCTCATTTATTAACTTAAGTGTTTTATAACAATGTATTGGGGCTAGGGCTTACACTAACAATCTCCCACTAGCACTAGTCCCAATTGGGTATAGCCCTTGATAAGTGTGGATTATATATAGTTTTTGATATGTTTTTAGTTGTGTTATTTAGTTGTTTTGGTTTTATCTATGTTAAATTAGAGTTAATTTGTTAATATTTATGTTTTTAAGGTTAATTCTGTGTTTTGTTTGATTTTCAGGTTAAAATTGATATAAAAGGGCTTAAATTGCAAAAAGGGCAAAGTTTAGGGTTAAAAGTGCAAATATTGGAAGTTTAGGCGAGAAAACGAGTGTTCAGTCCAGAGCCTTAACATGTGACCATGTGAATTCATGAAGCAATAAAGTCATGGCCATGTGAAGGGGTGAATGTTGAAGGGACATGGCTATGTGAGAAGAAACTGAAGAAGAACAATGCAAACACATGACCACGTGGATTCCTAGTGAAGGACCACACGTGGCCACGTGTGAAGAAATGCCTAGAGAACACGTGACCACGTGTTCAAATGCACAATGAAGGGCGTGGCCACGTGATGCTATTCCCATTTCGTGAAGGATTTTGTCGAACTTCCTATTTTGGGCAGAAATTACTTCCTATTGAATTCTAAGAGTTTGAGAAGGAATTTATGACTTCTTTGGCCTATAAATAGGAAGCTAAAACACAGAAGAAGGGGATCGATTCTAAGAATTAAGCTTTACTTTTCTTTAGTTATTTTACGTTGCTTTGTTTTTACTGTTTTGTTGAACACTTTGTTTTAATTTTAAGAATGGTTTGTGAGTAGTTTTCTTTAACTTTTGCTAAAGGATACTTGAATCCTTAAACTTGTATTGTTATGACTTAAGTTGTTCTTCAATTCAAATACAAGTTGATTATTTCTTGGTTCTTAAATCTAGTCTTGTCTTTTCTTAATTTTAAGTTGATTATTAACTTGATTAAGCATTGGTTAATTAATTGGTTTAAGTTGATTAATGACTTGCATGCTCTTAGGTTAATTTAGTTGGATTAATGCATGATTATAATCTGAATAAGCTATAATTGTGTGTTGATTTGAGTAAGTTAAGATTAAGAAAAGTGTAACCAAGAATAGGTTGAAGTTAAATCTCTTGAGAAAGGCTTTAATAGACATCTAGGAGACTTAATTCAGTTCCTTATGCTAAGTGTTAAGTTTATCTGAATAAGAAAATTTGATACTTGGAATGATAATCTTGAATAAAGTTATCTGGTTTTATTAAACTGAATTTTCCATAATCACTTATATGTTTTCTTTTATTTAAGTCATAACAATACTTGTTAAGGTGAATAGTCCTTTAGTAAAAGTTGTTTTTAATATTGATTTTCACCTCATTCAATTTACTTGTTTTCAATAGATCTTTTCTTTACTTTAGTTCTTTCAATTGTTTTAGTTTGGATTTAAATTATTGTTTTCAGTTTTAATTTTTCAATCATCACAAACTTGGGATTTTTGTTCTTTCTTTTACACACAAAAATTGGTTTTGAAATTGAAATAACACATTCAAGCACAAGTTTCCCTTGGGTTTGATATTTTGGGTCATAATCTTATTTCCCTATATTACTAGCCGATCTAGTACACTTGCTAGACACCGGTCAGCCCTAATACCAAATGCTCTCAAATGAGCTTCGTGCAAATTTGGATGTAACTGTTTCGTTAAAGGATCTGCTACATTATTTTCACTTGCTATCTTACTAATCTTGATATCCCCACGATTAATGATCTCTCAGAGTAGGTGGTACCTCCTGAGTATGTGTTTGGATGTTTGGTGTGACCGGGGCTCCTTGGCCTGTGCGATGGCCTCGTTGTTGTCACAGAAAATTTTTAATGGATCTAGGATGTTTGGGACCACTCCTAATCTAGAAATGAAATTTCTAATCCAAACAGCATCCTTTGCAACCTCACTCACTGCAATATACTTAGATTATGTAGTTGAGTAAGCAATGGTTTCTTGCTTCGAGCTTCTTCAACTGACAGCATCGCTGTTCAAAACAAAAACAAAACCAGATTGCGATCTTGAGTCTTGAGTGTTGGTCTAAAATGCAGCATCGGCATAACCTTGTATGATGAGCTCTTCTTGACCACCATACACCAAGTAGTGATCCTTAGTCCTTTGTAGGTACTTAAGAATTCCCTTTACAGCAGACCAGTGCTTCTCACCAGGGTCTTGCTAAAACCTACTAGTTATACTCAGTGTATGAGCAACATCCAACCTAGGATATAACATAGCGTACATGATAGATCCAATAGCATATGCATATGGGATTATACTCATGTTGTCCATCTCTTATTTGGTTTTAGGACATTGTGCTTTAGTCAAAGGAACTCCCAAAACCAAAGCTATGTACCCTTTCTTTGAGTCTCCCATACTAAAATGCTTTAGTACTTTGTCTATGTACTTTTTTTTACTTAGCCCTAAAAGCCAATTCGATCTATCTCTATAAATCCGAATACCAAGTCTTTTATTGAGAAACACTTCCCCAACCATTGCTTAACTTTTTGCATTGTTAAAATGTCATTCCCAATGAGAAGGATGTCGTCCACATATAGGACCAGAAATACTATTATGCTCCCACTAACCTTCTCGTACACACAAGGCTCGTCTTCATTCTTGATGAAGTTAAATTCTTTGATTGCTTCATCAAAATGGAGATTCCAACTCCGGGATGCTTGCTTTAATCCATAAATGGATTTTTGAAACTTGCAAACCTTTTTAGGATGCTTGGGATTGACAAAACCCTCAGGCTATGTCATATACACATCCTCTATAGGAGTTTGTGGTACTTGAATTTCTCTAAGTTCTGCTTTACTCCCATTGTCTTTCTTGAGAAGGAACTCCTTTTCCAAGAAAATAGCCTTGCAAGCAACAAACACTTTGTTCTCGGCTTGTGAGTAAAAGTATTATCCCTTTGTTTCTTTGGGATAACCCACAAAAAAGCTGACAGTGGATTTAGACTCTAGTTTGTCAGATGTTAATTTCTTAACATGTATTTCATAGCCCTAAATCCTAAGAAATGACATATTGGACTCTTTCCCATCCATACCTCATATGGTGTCTTCTCAACTGCTTTAGTTGGAGTACAGTTTAGTAGAAACATAGTAGTTTCTAATGCATAACCCCAAAAAGGGACAGGAAGATTGCTTGACTCATCATAGATTGAACCATATCCAACAGATTTCGATTTCTCCTTTCGGACACACCATTCCATTGTGGTGTTCCAGGAGGAGTGAGCTGTGAAATAATTCCACACTTCTTTAGATGACTGTCGAACTCTTGGCTTAAGTATTCACCACCTCGATCTGATCGAATGGCTTTTATACTTTTGCCAAGTTGGTTTTCTACTTCGTTCTTAAACTCTTTGAATCTTTCAAAAGTTTCAGACTTGTGCTTCATTAGATAGACATAGCCATATCTACTGAAGTCATTTGTGAATGTTATGAGCTAAAACCACCTTTAGCTTGTGTACTTAATGGTCCACATACATTGGTGTGTATTAATCCCAATAAGTCACTAGTCCTCTCACCTTTCTTGTTAAAAGGAGTCTTTGTCATGTTTCCATGCAAACATAGCTTGCATGTATCATAAGATTCCAAATCGAATGACCCAAGCACTCCAGATTTATGGAGTCTTGAAATGTTTTTTTCGTTTGCATGTCCTAAATGACAATGCTAGAAGTAAGTAGGGTTCAATTCATTTGATTTAACCATCTTTTTATTAATTTTGTATATGGACTCTTTATTTTGTAGATCAAGGATATAAAGACCATTTTTTAACATCGCATTGCCATATGAAATGCCTTGGCGACGAATATGAATATTGCCATTATTAATAACAAAATCAAATCCATCCATATCCAAACAAGAAATTGAAACAATTTTTCTGCTCATGGCAGGCACATAATAACAATTTTTCAAACCTAAACAAAGTTCAAAAGGTAAAGTGAGTTGATAGTCACCAACAATAGTCTCTGCTAGAATCAAGGGAAATATGTTATGCCCCTTACACATGCCATCCACAACACTGAACAATCCATAGTCTCCTTTCAAATCATTTAAATGCATTAGCAAGCATTAGGCAAAGAAGCAAAGCAAGATTACGCTAGATTAGAAAGTAGGCACATCATCAAAGTCAACTAGGACATCAGTCATGGCTCTAATGAAAAAGTCCTCCCTCGAGGTACTAAGTCCCTGGCTTTAGAAGGAAGGATACCCAAGGCACAAGTCACCTCTCTGAGGTAGTTGGGACTAATAGAGGGTAGACATGGTCAAGTACCAGGTACAAACCTCACACCAACAATCTTAATAAACTCCTCAGGCAAAGGGCATAATTCCCAATTGTGAACTTACAAACATGAAACCTCAAGTCCCAATATCGTATGCTAGCTAAGATTAGGTTCCTATCAAATGATACTCTCCTTAAAAATCTCAAATTAGAGTATGAAGCCAAAAGTGGGTCCTCCTAAGTTCTCATGTCATCTAGTAACCAGTGTAATTTTATAATAGCAAAGGACGACATGATAGAAA
This sequence comes from Excoecaria agallocha, assembly GCA_037975025.1. Lineage (NCBI taxonomy): Eukaryota > Viridiplantae > Streptophyta > Magnoliopsida > Malpighiales > Euphorbiaceae > Excoecaria > Excoecaria agallocha. Next base: position 7,367,174 of record CM075816.1, read on the forward strand.
TACTTAAGCAGTCTAAATACATAAATAATAAGGAAAATAAATGACTGAAAAATTACCAAAAGGAAAGAAAAAAAAAAGAATACCTGGAAGGAAGTTTCTTAGAAAAAGGGAGGTCAAAAGGCATAAAAACCAAGAAATATTTGCACTATTTATAGAAAAGGTGTGACAAACGGTCGTCCCTCAAAAAGCGAGCCACGACCACCCTATCTGTCACCTCTAGACTGCCATAGTGAATTATTTCTACATTTTTCATGCATTGCACGTATATATTTTTGGCATCCCTCCTTGTTTTCATTTTTCTGGAAGTTCAAAAGACCCAGGGATAATGTGAAAGCTTCAAAAGATTCTAGACACAAAAAGTTTGAAAATTCAGAAAGTACCCCCATTTTCAGGGAGTATATCAAAAAATGCACATGCATATAAATATATAGTAGTGTATATATGTGTGTAAAATATACTAGAATAAAATTTTTGGAGTATGATAAATAATAATAATAATAATAATAATAATAATAATAATAATAAAAGAGAAGGGAAAAAGGTGTGACAGACGGGACGTAGCGATAGATGGCCTACCTATTTGTCACTCGAAAATTTGAAAAATAAAACTCTTCTCTTTGCTTTTCTTATAACTGCCATTTCCATTTTTTTCAAGCTTTTCTCTCGATTTTTCTTACGTTTCTCTCTTATTTTTCACTCATTTTGCCTGTCATTTGCATGTAAATTCATCGTGAATCGATGCACACATTGAGATAGCATTTATTCTACCTTTTCTTTTGTTTTTTATTTCTCCATCTTCTACACTTCAAGATGTCATGCAGAGATGCTCACACTATATCAGCCTAACCGGTACCAAAGTGGATGACTCCATGACAGGCCGATAGGTATCGAGCCTTATCTCAAATGTAGTTTAGATCTAATCACTTTATGTTCAGATAGTTTCTACAAACTATAGGGATGATCGAGAAGATTGATGGATTATTAGCCGCGGTAGAATGGATAACATTTTTCACACAAGCCTTCCAAACATATGTTGATGTGAACACAAAGTTTTTGCTACTTTACAGTATGGGGGCTATCAGAGGTCGAACATGGAGGAGGGGGTATTCTAATTCAGAGTAGGAGACACCTACCATAGTTTTATCCACCGATGTTTCACAGAGGCCATGGGACTTCTAGTAAGGCCAAAAGTCCTGACCCTAGAGAAGATAATAGATCGGGTATGATGGGTAGTGATAAGTGTGAATTATATATAATTTTTGATATGTTTTTAGTTGTGTTATTTAGTTGTTTTGGTTTTATTTAGGTTAATTTAGAGGTAATTTGTTAACATTAATTATTTTGAGGTTAATTCCATGTTTTGTTTGAATTTCAGGTTAGAATTGATATAAAAGGGCTTAAAATGCAAAAAAGGGCAAAGATTAGGGCCAAAAATGAAATTATGAAGAATTGATGCGAGAAAATTTAGCGTTCAGTCCAGAGCCTTTACACGTGACCATGTGAAGTTACTGAAGAAATCCACCCGTGGCCACGTGAAGGTTTGATGCTTAGAAGACATGGCCATGTGAATTGCTTTGTATTTTCATCCATGGCCACGTGAAAGACTAAAAGAAGGAAGTATTGAAGACACGTGACCACGTAGATTCCAAGTGAAGGACCACATGTGGCCACGTGTGAAGGAATGCCTAGGGAACCCATGGTCACGTGTAGAAATACACAATGAAGGGCGTGGCCATGTATTTGCTACTCCAACTTCACGAAGGATTTTATTGAACTTCCTATTTTGGGCAAAAATTACTTCCTATTTGATTCTAAGAGTTTGAGAAGGAATCCACGTCTTCTTTTACCTATAAATAGCTAGTTGAAACACAAAAAAGGAAGAGGAACAAGAGGATCCTGAGAATTGAGCTTTACTTTTCTTTAAGTTGTTTTTACGTTCTTTGTTTTTTATTGCTTTCTTCAAAACTTTGTTTTTATTTTTAAAAATGTCTTGTGAGTAGTTTTTTGTAAATTTTGCTAAAGGATACTTAAATCCTTAGCTTGTCTTGTTATGACTTGAGTTTGTTCTTCAATTCAATTCAAGTTGGTTATTTCTTACTTCTTAAACATAGTCTTGTCTTTACTCAAATTTAAGTTGATTGTTAACTTGATTAAGCATTGGTTAATTAATTAATTGAATTGATTATTGGCTTGCATGTTCTTAGGTTAATTTATTTGGATTAATGCATGATTATAATCTGAATAAGCTATAATTGTGTGTTGATTTGAGTAAATTAAGATTGAGAAAAGGGTAACTAAGAATAGTTAGAAGTTAAATCTCTTGAGAAAGGCTTTAATAGACATCTAGGAGACTTAATTCAGTTCTTTCTGCTACTTGTTAAGTTTATCTGAATAAGAAAATTTGATGCTTGGAATGATAATCTTGAATAAAGTTATCTGGTTTTATTAAATTGAATTCTCCATAATCACTTGTATGTTTTCTTTTATTTAAGTCATAGCAATACTTGTTAAGGTGGATAGTCCTTTAGTGAAAGTTGTTTTTAATATTGATTTTTACCTCATTCAATTTACTTGCTTTCAATAGATCTCTTCTTTACTTTAGCTCTTTCAGTTGTTTTATTTTGGTTTTAAATTATTGTTTTTAGTTTTAATTCTTCAATCATCACAAATTTGGGATTTCTCTTCTTTCTTTTACACACGAAAATTGGTTTTGAAATTGAAATAGCACATACAAGCACAAGTTTCCCTTGGATTCGATATTTTGGGTCATAATCTTATTTTTCTATATTACTAGCCGATCTAGTACACTTGCTAGAATCCGGTCAGGTAGCCATTACACTTTCAAAAGTTGTATACCAGTCAAACATGGCCAAAAGTATGATGTTGGCTACCCAGGCCTATAGATATATCCAGCGGGTGTTATTTACTTCGTATCTCGATCACACCAACAATCCTGGGTTGGTCAATGTGGTCAATGTAGCCTACTTGTGGGAGATGCATACGCATAAAAGGATAGATATTATGTATAAGATCATCACCACCTAGCTTAAAGTTGCCACCCATTCGACGATGCAGACATATATTGGGGGAATGGTGACTCAACTGCTATTGAACCTGGGGACAGATGAGAGGACATTCGGATGCCCACTCCAGGAGGATATATTTGTTGACATGCAAGCCACTCTTACCATGAGGATGGTCAAGTTCATATAGGGGCATGAGAGCTAGTACAAACTATTGATTATCCCTGAGAGCAGAGAGAGTTATGGCCTAGACCCTATTATGCTAGAGCCACCAATGGAGGGGCATGGTTAGGATTAGCCTCAGACACCTAACGTACCCTAGGCACTGCCAGTATAGGAGGATGACCAGGGGGAGTAGCCACGTAACCCTCAAAGGGGAGATGCAGATTCAGATTATGAGATGGATATGCAGCTTGACTTGGATGAGCTTTTTGTAGATCAACCACTCCTGCAATATGTCCCAAATCACCAATCAAACACCGGTAGTTTCCACTTAAGAGCTTGGGTAGGTTTTCTCCATACGGACATTTGGGGCATCCACTTATACTACTTTTTCACCATTTAGACACCCTAAGGCGTCCATATTTGTTGTTTTGCCACCAGTGTAGTCAACATTAGCTCATTTACCTTATGGTATCTTGAGGAGACTATTTGTTATGGAAGAGATTGTAAAAAGGCAAGATCAGACCTTACAGTCAGTGTTAACTACAGTACAGTCCTTAAGATTAAGGTGCAGGGTATTAAAGCTGATCTAGTGGCTACGGGGTAGAGATTCGATACATCTATATAGGTGGTTAATGATTCCCTCACCCTAATTAAAGAGCAGAGAGGTTGTATTGAGACTAAGGTTCTTAGGGGAGATAGGCTATAGTCGAGACAAACGAAAATCTCAGGAGATACATCAGGATCCTGAGGAATGACTTGATGAGATATCTAGAGCAGCATTCTAGAGCAATGTTAGGAGTAGACCACAGTTCAGAGTGCCTAGTTGAGGTGCTAGCACAGATCCTATAGCCATTATCTATCTTATTACCTAGGTTTGAGTTTAGGTTTAAAAAGCAAAAGGAGCAACCACTGGCACCACCACAAATAGTAGCACCACCCAAACCACCTAAACCTTTAGCTTTCCATCCTCCATCTGAACCAACCTACCGTAGAGGACCAAGCGCATCTCAACAATTTCATTATTTTGTATTCAGGGAGTTTTAAAAATTTTGGATAGTTTGATGTATATAATTTTTAACTTACACATTCACCTTATGTTTTGTTAATTTTGTATTCATGTTTAATATATCTGGAAACAATAGAATGATACTACAAAATTGGTAAAAAGATTTATGATTAAAATAATAGTTTGACAAATAAACAAATAAAATGACAAGACAAAATGATAAACCACCCGCAACTAAAAAAAGGGATCGAACATAGAAAAAGAAAAATAATAAAGAGAGAAAGAAGTAGAAACAAAATCAAGTTTGATGAACAAAGCACTAATATCACATCCTTTTTCATAGGTACTCAAAACCTTACTAAAAGGTACACAGATCATAGAACTTAAAAGAGGTATACTTCCTGATTGCAAAACAGAATGGAATAACACCCATACTAAACTGGATCAAAATGAAAAAATATTTGTGAGTGGGAATGGAAAGGACTTGTGGCAGTCCTTCCCCTTTGGTTAGAGTTCTAAGGTATCTACTGAACTACAAGAAGTCACCTGAATAGGTTGAAATCAAAAGAGATGTACAACAAAGAGAAATGTAGATATTTTCTTCGCCAAACTACAAGAAATCACCTGGACAAGTTCAAATTAAAAGAGATGCACAGTAAAGAAAAGTGTAGATATTTCCTAATTTTGGAAGAATTTGAAGGAGATGGTCAAAAGTAATCCCATCCCCTTTTGGACAAAGGCATTTTTGAACCGATGGGACACTTCACTAGTAATTGATCCATATGGCCGAAGATAAAGTGAAATACTACACCAAAAATTGATCCATATGGCTAAAGCCAAGATCACAGTATAAAACTGAAGGACACTAAAAAAGGCATAGTCCAAAAGGTTGTTTTAACTTCTAATGATGAGGGAAAGAATTATGTTGTAGTGTTTCCAAAATAAACCTATAGTCTAGAAGGTTGTTTTGACTTTCAATGATGAGGGAAAGAATTATGTTGTAGTATTGATAACTCTAAATTAGTGTTTATTTTTAGTATATTTTTGTCTGTGTTTGCATTTTATTTTGCATGTTTTTCCTGTTTTAAGTGTTAAAATTCTCTTTTTATGCCAAATAGGATTATTTTGATATTTATGAAGTTTTTGAGTGTTTAATGGTGTATTTTTAAATTTTGTGCAGAATCAAGGGCTAGCACTAGGTCGAGACCATTTGTCTCAATCGTATGCTTGGCAAATCAGCAAAATGCACTATTTCACTAATGGACTCGACTGAGACCATTTGTCTTTACCATATCTAATGCAGATTTTAAGGATGATCCTGTCCAGAAAGGTGTACTTGGCTAAGACCAAAGTGTCTCAGCCGTGTACTGAGCTATAGTACTTTTTTAACCAATTGAACTCGGCTGAGACCATTTTGTCTCAGCCAATTGTTGTCCTGGACCATTATAAAAGCTGCTTCCTGTCTGGTTTTAAAGGAGAGATTTTTAGGTTTTTACATTTCTAAGGTTTTTCGCTGTAAGTTAGCTTGTAGTTTTTCATACATTAGGGTTTTATACTTAGTTTACATAGATTTACTTGTAAAAATCACACTTTCATTATAGTTTTACATTAAAAATACAAAAATACACAATTGTAGTTAGTTTATAGTTTAAAAATTCCAGTTTTAAATTAAGAGAAAGCTTGGAAAAGAAGAGAAGGAGTTGCTGCACTTCAAATCTATACTTCCAAATGGGTTTTATGGTTTATTTTCCTCTTCTCTTTTTTATTTAAATTATCAGTAGTGAGTAATTATTTTATTGTTTAGGGATCTTTAAATCCCCTAAACCATGTAAGGAATATGAACTTATTTTCTCAATATATGTTTCAGATGTTTCTTTTCCCTTAAATTTATCTTGATATGTTTTTTTTACAAGTATTTATGTTATGAATCTTAACCAAGTTGATGGATGAATGCTTGTTTGGTGTTTATATCATTCATATTCTATTTTACTTCATATTTGCTGTAGTTTTAATGGCATTTTCAGAATGGGAGATGTTGGATCTAGGGTTTATATGTTGTAACTTTAGAAAAAAAAAGAGGAAAATGAATAAGTTTTGAACTAATAGGCTCTAGAATGGGATATTACGTCATACCTAGGTCTTGAGACCCGTGTTTATATTGGCTATCAGGTACGCTCTAAAATGGGACACCGGATAGTTAGAGTAATAGGCTCCGGAATGGGATACTATGGGTTTATATGGGTTATCCACATCTGAAATGTATGAATTTTATGTTAAAATGAACCTTGTATGGGAATGGGGAGAATTAGATTCCTAAACAATGTCTTTAGTAATTGTTAATCCACACATCTTATATTTTCTATTTTTAATTTCTTTGTTAACTCACACATTGCAATTTATTTATCTTTTATGTTAATTGTTCTTATTACTAATTACACATAACCAATAACAACTGGGAAATTCTTTAAACACATTCTACCAATTAATTAAAATTTGTTTTGCATTGATTCTTTCTTTTGGGTTTGATACTTGTGGTCTTAAAAATATCCCACTTTATTACTTGCCAATTTGATACACTTGTCGTATTTCAAACAAGTATTTCTAAGATAGACCTATAGTATAGAAGGTTGTTTTGACTTCTAACAATGAAGGAAGAAATTATGTTGTATTGTCTCCATCACAAACCGACGCAAATGAAAGGTAAGTTTTGACTTCCAATGATGAAGGAAAGAATTATGCTATAGTGTCTCTAAGGTAGACCCATGCATATGAAAGGTAAGTTTTCAAGCATATGTTATCAGTGACTCTTCACAAATGCATATTTACTAGAAATTTCCCAACAAGAGTATCGTTTCAAGAGGGGCATATACGCCTATAGACGGCATCAACCACCACAACTACAAGGATAGATATGTTTACAGATGGCACCAACCACTCTATAGTCTCATTTGATTATGCATGCTAATAAGCTAGCGCTAATCAGACAATTAACTAAGGGTTAACACATCGACAAATAGATGGCAAATATCCAACCAAGGGTTAACAAATCAACAACGGATGATAACAACCCAACCAAAGGTTAACACAGCGATAAATTGATGGAAACTACCCAACCAAGGGTTAACATATCAATAAACTGATGTTAACTATATAACCCAAGTGTTAACATGTCGATAAGCTAACGGTAACTATCCAACCAAGAGACTTACTACCTAAAACGACACATGTTTTAAGACAATCAACTAGAGATTCGCTGCCTTAGGTATGCATCTTTTTTCTTCACTCTGAATTTTGGCTCACTTTGGCACTAGTGTACTAGCTTCCCAAAATTGGAGGCAGTTGTAGACACCATGACCTAAAGCAGCCTAGATCAGGGTTACTCAATGATGAGAAAACGGTATATTTCTGACAAAAAACACAAATTTCAAAGCTCTAATCTGGATTTTTAACATTTTTTATGAAAATTTTATGGTTTTCTAAGTGTTTTGGAGAAAGAGCATCAAAAATCTTAAATTTGGCCTTTAGCCATAACAAATCGTCGTCTGTTATGTGAGGGACAATTATTTATGGCTAATTCCCTCATGTCTAGGTCAAATCAGGGGGTATTTTTATAATTTTTGAGTATTCATGTGAGGGACGACCGTCTGTCAGGAGGGATGCCCATCTGTGGGTGCATTTCTATGTTTTTAAGTTTTCAAAATGGAAGATAATTATGATTTTTGGATTTTCCTAGATTTAAGGGAATCAAAATCCTTCTATACCTGAAGAAATATAGTTAGAGTGTGATTCCAACTCCTCCTTAGGTATAAAAGCCAAAAATTAGGGTTTTTTAAGGAGAGACCTTTTTTTGAAAACAAAAAAAGAGAGAACTAGGTTTTCTTAAAGGAGAAAGATATTAATTTTCTATTCTCGAGAACAAGGGTTCAAACCTTTTTTTTCAACCAAAAAAAACACAAGAACTCCTTATTTTCTTGAATAAAAAGCATTAAGGATCAAAGTAAAGACAAATATTTTCACCATTACAGAATCAAAATATCTCCCAAAGGTAATATTTTAAGTTCTCTAAGCATCCAAGGTGAGTTCTATAGGACTTATACATTATTTTTTTACTCTTCCTTGCTCTATAAGAGGATCTATAAAATTAAGGATTAACCTTGATCTATATACATTCTTGGATGTGTTATAGAGGATAAAATTAACAAGGGAAAAGAGAAATAGTAGCAAAGGATTTAGAAGAGGGATTTTGGCTAAAATAAGGTATGGGAATCTCATATTTTTCTCGGTATGTGTTTAAATTGAATTAAGATGGTTAATATATTGTAAATGATATATAAGTGATGTTAGAGTCTAGGAATGATGTTGAAATGCATGAAAAACATGAGTAATGTCCTAAAGAATTGCCTAGTAAAATTCTATCATAGGGTTTACTTAAAACAATTTTAGTGTGAAGACCATAATATGCACTATAGGTATCCAAATGAACTTATTCTAGTTGGATATGACATTTAAGATATAGATCTAAAATTTTATAAAAGAAACCAAAATTTAATTTTTTCTCTAATTCTATCGAATTTTGGCTTAAAGTTGTGTAATGACTACTGCCCTGTCAATGGGAACAATCTATATATTTTTATACATATCTCTTTGGATAGTTGTCCAAATTGCTTGATTTTTATTTTTATAGAAACTAGAGACATAGTGAAACAATTTTCCAAAGGAATTTTTCCTAGAGAATCATGGTTGCTAGGCTAAAATTGCTTTAAAAATTGAACCTAGGAAACTTATATGCAGTTTTTTGGGTTTTTGCATCAACCTGGTTAAGTCAAATGCCATTTTAGCCAGGTCACTTGTGTTTTGGTGAGGTAAAATGCTCCAACTTGGCTGAGTCAAATTCCATCTCAACCAATTCACTTGTTTTTTATCCTTAAGCTTTGTCGAACCTCACCCGAAAGTTACCGAATGTCTTCCGAACCTTTTCGAACAACAATAGAACTTTGTGAGCTTGTCTAAAAGAGTGTGATGAGACTTATTATGTGTAAATTATCTTATACTACCATGAATTTATGTATGAATCATAATGAAATATGATGATCATTCTATCATTAATGTATTAAAAATAAAGTTAACAAGTGATTATGAATGTGCTATTGATTTATAGATACGGTGAAGTGTTCTCAACTTAGTTTGGTATAAATACAATTTAATGATAAATATGTAAGTGAAGCCTTAGTACATGCTTGATTTAGACATAGTTGTGGACTTATATGGGATAGCAATTTGATTCCTTTAGGTATCTATTGTTGACATTATAACAGTGTCTAGTGATTTGATACCTATATGGTGTCCAATGTTCCCAATTGTCTACAGTTATATCAAAGTAAAGCTATGAAAGTGTTTATAGCTTATATGTATTATACTTGATAAAAATGTGATCATTGGGTATGTAATAATGATAATGTTAGTTGTACATGTGATTGTTAAGTCAAAAAGTGCATGATTTATGCATCATTGTCAGTTAAGCATAACATACATTACATGTTAGAACTGCATGGTTCTGATTTTTGATTTCAAGATAAGGAGAAAGCTTGGAATACTAATTTCGAGTCTAAACCAAATGCTAGATGTATTGTTAATTATTCTAGTGTTAATGGCAAGTTAGAGAAATGACTTGCGAAAGAATTTTTAAGTGTTATTAGTAACATTAAGGCAATAACTCAATAGGGAAATTTTAAATTATCTTACTTTGAATATAGTGGTATTAAATGACTAGTAAAGGTAGTTGAATAAGAGTGGATAGCTGATTTGTTCATGCATCTAAGAATAATTCTAGTTAGTAAAGGTTAGTGCTAGTTAAGTTTAGTGGTGAACATAGTAGAATGAAATATTAAAGTTATGAATTAATTAGGTGTGTTTTAAGTTATACTTAGTGAACTATTATTATCAGTGAAATATTATTATGTATGACTTAGTTAAATGTTGCTTGAGTAGGTTTAGAGTTGAAGACATTCTGAAGGTTAGGATAATGGCAATCGCGAAGAATCTCCAAAAGATATAGTGTAGACCATAGAAAGTATTATTTATTACAAAACTCTTAATTGTACATATTCTAACTAAGATTTAGTGAGATTTGTTCATCTAATCAAACTTTGTATGTATTATGAAGGTTCTAATTTAATAATAATTAGCTTGTACTAAAGTCGATTAAGTTATGTAGTGATGTTTATATTGGCTAATTGATGTGATTATTAGTGACCGTAGCATCTAGGATACTCCTAAGGGGTATTAGGGTGTTACATCCCCAATATAAGATAGGCAAATTTTCCTCAGCCATCATTGATCTTACCATGTCTAGGAGAGTTCTATTTCTCCTTTCTGCAATACTATTTTGTTGTGGAGTTCTAAGAATAGACAATTGATACTTAATTTCTTTTTCATCACATAAAACTTTAAATTCATCTGAAAGATATTCCCAACCTCGATCAGTTCTTAAAGCTTTTATTTTTTCTTTTTTTTTGTCTAATTGATTTTCTAACTAGATACATATAAGTTTTGAAGCAACTCAATGCTTCTCACTTATGAGAAATCAAATATACATTACCATATCTAGTATAGTCATCTATAAAAGTGATGAATAGTAGGCCCCATGCCTAGCCCTCACATTCATTAGACCATAAATGTTAGAATGAATTAATTGCAATGGAAATTTGGCTATAGTTCCTTTTCCTAATAGTTTTCTAACCAATTTTTCTTTCAAACAATGCTCACAGGTAGGCAATTCAACCTTATTTAAATCACCTTTTAGTCCCACTTTGGCTAACCGACTCATTTGGTCTTATCCAATGTGGTTTAATCTAGCATGAAATAATTTCACATTATTCTCATAATTATGTAAAGAAGAAGAGATAAAAGAAAAGCTAGTTTTATTTATATAGTCAAGATCAACATCCATAACAACATAATTATTTGAAACAAAACTAGAACCATAATAAATGTTATTATAAACAAAAGTGTACATTGTCATCCTTAAAATACATATCAAAACCAAGTTTTATTAAAGCTAAACTAGAAACTAAATTCTTACAGATATTTAGGGCATAAAGTATATCATGTAGGAGGAGGGTTCGGCCTTCATGCAAGACTAATCTACACATACCAATCCCTTAAACTGCCACTCTAGCATTTTTCCCACCTAAATCTACTTAGCTCCATTTGGGATTCATTAGAATTCAACAAATGCATCTAGATCCCTTGTCACATCGTCTGTTGCTCCTGAATCTATCACCCACAAAGGATAAAATTCAGTTAGAAATACAGAACTTGATACATAAATTTCACTCACTCTTGAGTTTGAATAATGTACCTTCTTAGGCACAATGCACTCTTTTGCATAGTGCCTTTTTGTTGGCAGTTAAAACACTTCACTCATGAAATGTTTATCTTTTTCTTGCCTTTGGACCTATTGATATTCTATTTCACCTTCTGCTTCTTATGCTCTTAAGCCATTTCTTTACCCTTACCATTGAAGCTTCTTTTCTTATTCTAGTTAGAACTCATTCTGCTAGAATGGGACTATACCACGTGCACTTTAACATTGACCTTAATCAATGCCAGATGGTCCTCTTCAACATCCATATGTCATGCGACATCCCTGAATATTTTTACAATATCTATAAGAGTTAGTTGCATTTTCATATGCTCCCAACTCCTGGGTAGGGATCGAATGACAACCTGGACTACTACGCGTCGGTCAATTTATAACCAACCTCACTAAGCTCACATATCATGTTTTCCATCTCCCTCAAATGTTTCTGTATAGTATGATCAAACTTTTTTTGATAAGTATCAAATTTTATTGTTAAAGATCATAGTTTTGTTAGAGACACCTCTTCAACCTTTTCTCATAATACTAGCCACAGATCCATTGTATTTTTATATACTTTCAAAATTACTTAGTGATGTCGTCATCCATTGCACTTAGCAGGATGATGTGAGCAGTGAAATTCTTATTTTTCCATGCCACATAGGCATCTCTGTCTGGCCTATGCTGGGCTATGGTTCCATCCTTTAGTTCAATCATAATCGAACTCAAGGTTTCGAGAGCCATTTTCTCTTCAAGCACATATTGGATTTTCATACTTCAAATTTCGTAATTATCGACCTTAAGTTTTATGTCTTTCTTTAGTTCAACAACAATGGACTTGGAAGCCGTTTGGAACCTCTTATCACAATAGAATAATTGTTACACATTATTAAAGGAGATAAGGCAATACATGCAATTTACTATGCATTTGAAATAATAACCTAATAAAGTTATATATTAGGTCTAAATTTGAAAAGATTACTTATAGTATCCAATTACCCTCTAAGTCCTAATATCTAATCTTACAGGTTAAAATTTCATCCATAGTAAATCTAAATTATTGGATTTTAAGTTCTCAAACTTAAATAGAGATATTATTGGTTTGATTAATGAAGACTTAACTCAATTAAAATGCAATTATTATACATATAAAATATTACAGGGCAATTAACAATAAAATAAACATATTCATAATAAATGTTAAACGCCAACATAATATCCAAAATAAATGCATTTATCTGATTAATAATAAAAAAATCCAACAATTTCCAAAAATAAGACACACTTGTCTTTAAATAACAATAGGAAATGCAAATCCTTAAAAAAACCCGCTAATAAAAATTGATTCACATGCCAACTATTCTGGAAGTCTAATATTTCCCAAAACCTATCTCGCTACAGGAAATGAATCTTTAACCATCCTCAATAACTGATAGGGAATCCTATAAACTCGATCATGAAGCCATGGACAATGCACATTAAATCCACTTATAAGCACCATCTAAATTTTAGTGTTGCTTCTCAACACTCCTCTTTTTGTCATCTTGAACAAAAATTGGATAATAGGCTTTCTATAAATTCCATTTCCTATGCTCCAGGAATCAACCATCAAGTTCCTCAGATCCAGATAGTGATCAAAAAAGTTAATCATTACTTTAATCAAGGTCCTATAAATCCTTCCTCAATCTAGGCCACCAGATCAAATGTAATGACCTCAACACCGGATCAGCCGTGAACAGTACTTTCCGATGGTGAATAGTACTTTTTGGGTCCGAAATGACACTTGAAATTCAAAAATATTTTATTGAACCATCGGAAAGTATTGGTCATGGGGAGTCTGAGGTTGAAATTTGAAGTGAAATTGAGGTCAAATGGGCTTTCAAAGGTCAAAAATACGAAAAAGGCAGCGAGTCAATTTCCCCGATGGGGAATGTGACTTGATTTTGCATAAATTATTAAAAATAGTAAATGAACTCCAAAAATTTCCAAATTTTGCATGTATAAATGAATTTTTATGTAGAATATTTTAGTATTGAGAATTAAATTTTTCGGTGACACCGGTAATTATCGAATCGGACCAATAAATTTGAATCGAATCAATAATGGACTCCGATTGAGTCAAAAATTTATGTGTTAGCTATTTTTGATGTGATAAGAATGATAAAATTATTTTTGGAGTGATTTGATGGCTGGAAGAGAAAGAAATTGCATTGGGCTTTAAAAGGCCTAAAGTGGGCCTTAAGAAAAAATTGGGCTAAACCTATGAACAAAACCCAATTTTAGGCCCATTAGAGGAGTATATAAGAGTCAAAATCTGGAGAAAATTCCAGAAATTGGCTCAGCTCCATCCGCTCCTCTCTTGGCCGAATATAGCCTTCATTCTCCCTCTCTCTCTCTTGCTTCTTAATCACTCAAAATTCTTCATAAATTTCAACTTAAGAGTTGTAGTTCTATCTCTCTAGATCACCAAAATAGCTCTTATTGTTTGATTTGGGCAAAGGAAATGGAGAAATCAAGTAGAGAAAGAAAAAGGGATAAGTTTGAACTTGAGAAATTAAGTGATTTAAATTGATTCTTTAATGTTTTTTCATAGATTTTGAGGTGTAGAATATGATTATGTGCTTCGATTTTGCATTTGAGAACAAAAAAATAAAGATATCTAAGGTTTAATGGCCGGCCCATGTAGGTGGTGAAGAAGGAGAAAGTTTTTCAAGAGATAAAGGCAAGGAAAAATAGGTTTAGGCTTCCTAATTCAAGTAAAAATTGTAAGTGGTTAATTAATCTTTACATTTTCTAAGTTTATGAATTTTATTCAATTATGTAATTAGGGTAAAAAATTTTAAATTTGTTAATTAATGAAATTTGTTTAGGGTAAATGAAATTGAGCCTTAAAAGAGATGAAATGAAAGCTAAAATGAAAGAAAGAAAATTTTTAGAAAGAATTAGATTGAGGACCGAATTATTTAGTAAGGGAAAAAGATGAGATTTTTGCATGAAAATAATATATATTAGCCTAAATTAATTGTAGAGATGATAAATGGTGTCCATGAATTTTTATTAAATAATTGAAATTTATTTTGAAATTTTAAAGAATATGTAACATGTATGTTTATAGTGAATGTTGTGAAATATTATGAAATAATTGATTATTTTAGTAAAAAATGATAGTAAATAGTAAATAATGCATAAATAAAATTTATTGAAATTATTAGGATTTTATTGAAATTTTCATGTGAATATGTATAATGAAAATAATTGAAATATTAATGCATAATTGTATAAAAATGTCTAAAAATATGAATTAATATGAAATTAAATTATAGTCAATGAAAAAGAAATAAAAAGTCAACCGTTGAATTTTTTGGAAACTAAATAGGTAAATAAAGTAATTATTATTGTGCCCTTAGAATTAGTCTGGCAGTAAAAACTAGTTCTGGATATAGTTAGCTAGCCATAGGAACACCCTTTACCGCGGTGCAAGTTATGGTGACTTGTTTTGCTATGGGTAGGATCTTTGATCTCCATAGTTTAAGTGTAAAGTGAAAGTGAAAAGTACAGTGTTATGAGAATGGTTCCTTAGGAATCATTTCTCTTTTAGTGGGGCCCATGGGGTCCATATTTTACGTATCCGGTCTGAGATTTTATGTTAGCTCTGTACTGGGGGCATAATGGAAATAAATTAATAAAGAAGTGAAAAGACAATGAAAAGCAAGAATAAAGAGTGAAAATGGACTAAAATGAAAGAAAAAGAAAGTTTAGGGGCAAAATAGTAATTTTTTCTAAAAGTGTAAAAAATAAGTAAATTAAGTAAGAAATGCTTAAATAAAGATAAAATGGTCAAATAATAGTTAAATTGTCTAAAAAGTAAATTTTATAGTCAACAAGGACTAAATTGTAATTTTGCATATAAATATCAAAATAAGTATATAGGAATGTAAAATTCTATAATTATTAGCTTAAAGATCATAAGTAAGCTTTTTAATGGCAAACTTAAAATTACACGATTAAAATGAATAATATTATAGAAAAAGTTAAATTGATGTTTTAATGAGTAATTAAACGATTTTATGAAGATTTGTATAAGTTATTATTTAAGAATAATGATGATAAGTTATGAAATATATCGATTACTAGTCACCACTGAGCATGTTGAGTGCTCAACACATAGTCTTACTGCATGCAGGAAATCAGGAGCTGGAGCAGGAATACAAGTTGCAAGACTTCTTTTAGGAGTTTTGTTTACATTGATTTGGCATGTATATATGTATATAAACTTTACTTTTGGTTATATAAATATTAAACATGAGTTATTTTAGTAAAGCTATATTTTGGATATGAATAAGATGGAATGAATGATGATGATTGTTATTATTGATTATTGTGCTTCTAAGAGTTTTATTAAATGCATAGTGTATTGGACAGTTATAGGTCATCGGCAATTTTTTATCAAAATAATTATTGATATGGTAATGAAATGTAAGGAATAAAAAAATTTTCAACTTTTGGTACACTGGTATAGTGTTAGGAGTGATAAGGGTGTTACATCAAATGCACTCATGCATTTGCTCATGCATGTTCACAATATGACGCACTATTGCATCAATGTCATTAGCACGAGCCTTCTTAGCATCCTTATGTTTCAGACCTTACGCACTCTTGTATTAGCCTTTGCAATACCATGAAGAGTCTGTGTAAACATGGGTATCCTTATCATCATCATTTCTATTACACATAACAAAAAATAAATGGTTAGTACACTTATATACAAACACATATGATTGAAACTTATTTCAATCCAAAAATAAGGACAAATCCACATAAATAATTTTCAAACAAATTTAAAAATTTATGAAGGCAGAAAACACATTTTCTATAATTTTTCAAAATATTTTTATATGAAAAAAAATCCAAAAATATTTTTCTGGTCCTCAAAAAATTTTTAAAAAATAACCAAAAATCAAAAAAAATTGAAAAAATCATTTTAAAAAAATTTGAATTGATTTGGTGGCTGGAGGCACCCTTACGCACCGACGAAGGTGTTGTTCACGTGCCCACGCATGGCACGACCCCATAGGGCCACATGTCGCCATGTTAGACCTCCATCCGATATGTGGCGGGCACATGTTGGTCCACATGGTGCACACATGGCATCCAGGTGGGCCATATGCCACATGGCAAACCTTGATTAGGCCATGTGTCCCTCAATGACACGTGGCACCACCATAGTGGTCTACGTGTCAACCCCTCATTGGTCCATATGTTAGGATGACATATCATCCTGACATATGGTTGACACGTAGCACCACCACAGTGGTCCATGTGTCAGGCCTCCATTGATTCGCGTGTCTGTTTGACGTTTCACTCTGATAAATGGCCTTGTGCGTGCAGGGCACTCGCCCTCTGGCAGGCACTACTCTAAAGGCATTTTTTAGCCACCGCATTTCGGCCGATAGGGGCTTTTCGAGGTCTACGAATCTGATGGTGTGGTCAAATTTTTTAAATATTGACTTTCAATTTAGCATTACAAACTTTTTTTCATTTTTCAGTGTACAAATACACAACAAATATATATTGAGAAACACAAAAAGAAAAAAAAATTATTTGGTGTTTATGCAACCTATTTGAATCTACCAATTTACATATAAATTAGGGATCAAATAAAAACACATGTCAGAACTCAATGTTAGATATATAACACAAAATATATCGAAAAGAGAGGGAACCAAAGTTATCTATTGTAGCACAGAAAACGAAATAGCGAAAGCAAAAGCAAAAGATCTCGTTTTGCATTACTGACAAGGCTTTGTCCACAAGCAATGAAACAAATATACGGTTTAGAAATCCCTTTGAGAGAAAATAGGGAGAGAGAAAATTTTTGCAGAGTTTCGCTATAGGTAAAAACCTATGTGTACTTTGCAGATTATTCCTGTAATGTCCTTAACATAACAATTTCTTTCCGATCAAAAAAACCGATAAACGATAAAAAAAAAAAATTTCATCACCGATCAATTTCGATACACTTTAAATACCTTTACATCAAAATTCCTAATCAATCGATAATCTTATAAACAATTAAACATACACTAAATAAATTCATGCAAAAACTTACACCAAACACTCACCCATCAATAATCATAATAACAATTAAAATACCGTTAAATCTTTTACCTTATAATTGTCTAAGTATATACATGCCATAATACGACTCAATTTAGCACTATCTCTTCTTTACTGATCTTGCTCCACTATGCATTATGCTCCCGCAACACTTCATAACCTGCACGCAATAAATACTACATGCTGAGCACTAGACATGCTCAACGGTGACTACTAATCCTAGAATTTCCCAAATAAAGCATAATTACATAGATTATGCTAATATTATTCTTATTTCATTAAACGTTTTCTTTTACTTTTGATAACATTAGTTTCATTATTAACTCTTATTTTGGTAATTATTTTTCTTTGATTTTTAGTCTTTCAACGTTACTTTACACTATTTTCTTAAGTGAATCGATTTCATATTAACTTTTACTTTTATATTTATTCTTTACTATAACTTTTACTTTTACTTAACCTTTGCTTTATATTTTTAGTCACAGCAATATAATTATCATTTCATTTAACGATGTATATTGGTACTCATATCTTTAATGGTACCAAATTTATAGACTATTTTATTCCTCGATTTATTGTTCAATTATCCAATATGTGCTATAATTACAATCCTTGCTATTTATTCTTTTATTTTACTTTAACTTTTAAACTAATAAACACATTACTAATTAAAGGCTTTTAAGTTTTATTGTAAAGTGATAAAGTTATTTTAGGACACTTTGCATTCAAATCTTTATTTCAATCTTTATACATTTAACTATGTTCAAATACTTATTTAGGACTTTATATCTTTTGCTTTATCCCAAATGAACAATTATATGCCTTTTTATCGTTTTACTTTTCATTTGACTTTAAATAGGAAATTAACATTATTTTGCAAACTTGTTACTTTTCAAAACAATAATTGGTACATGAAATAACAACTAATTTTAATTTATCTTTTCATGTAAAAATACATTTTAAATCCCTTTTTTTTATAAAAGCTTAACTTAATCTTCATTTATTACTTTATTCTTATAAAACATTTTCTTTTCTTTTTCTTATTAATCATACTTTTTGGGAAACTTTACAGTTTTATTCCAATTTTTTATTTTCTTCCAAACGAATCATTTTTCGTTTATAACTTTTTATATTCAATTCATTTAAGCAATACTAATTTATTCATTACAATACGCTCCTAATGCAATATAACAGGATTTTCAAAAAGGATACATGGAATATGGATCCAAAGGTTCCACTGAGAGAGAAATGATCCCCAAGGGACTATTTCTCGAAAAATATTTCACTTTAACTTTCACTTAAAACACTAAAACTATGGAGATCAAAGATCCTACCCATAGCAAAGCAAGTCACCATGACTTACACCGCGGTATAAAGTGTCCATATGGCTAGCCAATTATATCCTAAATAAGAATATAATTACTTGTTTATTGCTAAGGGAAAAACAATCAATTATATTTAAAATAATTTTTAAACATTTAAAAATTTTTAGTTTCTTTCTTTTATTTCTTGATACCATGTATTTTTGTCAATCGCACTCTTTTAATACTTTTGACTATTCAATAGCTTTTTCCTTTCTTTTCCTTTCTTTCACTTTATCTTTTTAAGTCACTTTTGTGAATTATTCTTTAATAATTCACTTGGACACTTGAGACTTTTCAGTCTTTTATACACTTTATGAATTATAGCATTATAATTCACAATTTTTTTATTCTTTTTATGTAATCTTCTGTACATTATCTCTTAACAATTCAATGATTAACTTTTTTGATGATTTTTCTTTTTCTGTCCAAAATTTTTTGTCATTCGGATATGCCAACTATTACTGAATTATGTTATAATAATTTACTCTTTTAATACTTTTTATTGACTAATTTATTTTGATAAATTAGTCAAACATTTATTTTACAACTTTTTGAACAATTATGAATTATATTGATATAATTCATTATTTTATTTTTCGGAAATACATAAATTAACTTTTTCATTTCTTTTTATACTGAAGTAATTTACTTTACATTAGTTATCATCATATACTTATTTATTGAATTATTTCTTAATAATTCAATATTTTTAATTAAACATAATCAATATTTTATTTCAAAAATATTCTAGTAAAGCATATAAATTCTACAAAAATTCGTATACACATTATTTTATAATTTTCATTATTTTTACTCATTTTATGAATTATTTACCAATAATTCATTATTCTTATTACTTTCATAGCTTAATAATTATTTCAAAAAACTCATCGGTTGACTTTTTATTTTTTTCGATAACCGTGAATTAATTTCATATTAATTCACTTTCTTTCACGTTTTTATGCAATTATTCATTACTACTTCAATATTTTCTTTTATACATATTCACATTTATTCTTTAATAAAATTCTAATAATTTCAAAAAAATTCTAATAAAATTTATTTATGCATTATTTATTATTTACTATTATTTTCTACTAAAATCATCAATTATTTCACAAAATTTCACAACTTTCACTATATACATACATGTTACATAGGCTTAAAAATTTCAAAATAAATTTCACATATTCAATAAAAATTCATGGACACAAATTATCATTTCTATAATTAATTTAGGCTAACATATATTAATTTCATGCAAAATTTCCATCATTTTCCCTTAGTAAGTGTTTCGGCCACCACACTAAACCCTCCTAAAAATTTTATTTCTTCCATTTACGTTTTCATTTCATCTTTTCTAATGTCCAATTTCATTTACCCTAAACCAATTTCATCAATTAACAACTTTAACAATTTTTGACCTAGTTACATAAATGAAATTAATTCACAATAAAAGGAAAATTAAAGAATTTCTTAGTCACTTACATTTTTTCCTTACTTAAGGGTGTCAAAAATCTCTTTTTCTTTGCTCTACCATTTGCAAGCTTTCCTTCCTCCTCCACATCAACCATGGCCGGCCAACAAAGCTCTCTATACCTTATTTTTTTGTCCTCAAATGCAAAATTTAAGCTCATAATTAGCTTCTACACCTCAAAATCTATAAGAAAATACTAAAGAACCAATTAAAATCAATTAATTTATTAAATTCTATCTTACCTCTTTTTCTTTCTCAACTTGATTTCTTGCCTTCTTTTGCTCAAATCATTTGATTGAGGCCACTAGGTTGACCTAGAGAGATAGAATTTCATCTTGTATGTTGGAATTTATGGGAGATTTGAAATAGAATTGAAGAGAAATCAAGAGAAAGAGAGAGAGACGAGGAGAGGTTCAGCCTTGGAGAAGGAGGAGGATGGCTGGAGATTTTTCTGGAGTTATCTTCAGATTTTCACCCTTCTTATACCACTCTTATGGGCCCAAAATTGGGCTTGATGAGTGGGCTTTTCCCACTTAAACACTAAGACTCATTTTAGGCCATTTAAGGCTCAATCCAATTTCTCTCTCTTCCTCACTTCAAATCACTTCAAAAATAATTTAATCACTCTTATCACATCAAAAATAGCAAGTACACAAATTTTTAGTTCAATCGGAGTCCATTATCGGTCCGATTCGATAACTGCCGGTACCACCGAAAAATTCAATTCTCATCACCAAAATATTCTAAATAAAAATTCATGTAGGCATGCAAAATCTGAAAATTTTCAAAATTTGTTTACTATTTTTAATTATTTATGCAAAATCAAGTCTCCTTCCTTACCAAGAAAATTGATTCGCTATTTTTTTCGTATTTTTGACCTTTGGAGGTCCATTTGATCTCAATTTCACTTTAAATTTCAACCCCAGGCTCACCATGACCAATACTTTCCAACAGTCCAATAAAATATTTTTGATTTTCGAGTGTCTTTTCGAGCTCGGAAAATATTATTCACTATCGAAAAGTACTGTTTATGACTGACCCCGTTTTGAGGCTATTACAATTTCAAGGCCTATTTATAGAGCCTCTTACTCTAAAATAGGAAATGAATTATTTAAAGAAAATTAATTGAAAAAAGAAGTTACCTTTTTCAAATAAGAAATTTTTTCTAATTAAGAGATTTGATACGAATCTCTTTCCATATCAGTATTATTTTCTTTTTGATATGTATCACTTTCATATGAAAATAATTTTCTTATTAATATGGATCCCTTTCCATATCAAGAGTCATGGACGTATTCAGATTCATTCACAAACACTTAAGTTCAAGTCCAAATTTATTAAGCATAATTTTGAAAATTAAAATCCATATTTACGTACAATTAGATTAGTTAATCGCTAAATCAGTTTAAATTTAATTTTTTAAATCAGTTTAACAAATTTTTTTTTCTAATCCTAATTTTGAATGGTAAATAACACCAGCTCCCACTACAAAATGTTAATCAAACACTTAAAAGTTAACTAATAGACTTAAAACAACTATGAGCTCACTGAAAAGGTTAAAGCAAACTCCTACTCCTCCACTGCACTCCAGCAAAAGGACCTTTAGTGACACTTTTAATTTTTGTTTGGCGACGCCTTTTTAACAGTCCTTTAAATGCATTATCGTTAAATTCAGTGTAAAGAAATTGAATTCAGTGTAAAGAAGTAATCTCGCAACACAGGTACTTGCGTTGGTAAAAATTAAAAGCTTCATAAGATTCATGTCTTTTTTTTTTTTCTCTAAAAAACGTCACTAAATTTAAAGATTGCAATTCATATGAACATCCCTAGTTTAACAACCAGTTTTTAAGAAAAGCGTCACGAATTTACTTTGTTTTTATTAAATGCGTTCTTAAATGCTTTTTGCCAAATTGATGGATTAAAAGTTAGAGAGTGAAATGTCAAAGACCACTATAATTTAAAGACTAAAAAAATTATTTTTGCCAAGTGAAAGCACAAAAGTGAAGGGACTCGATAAATTTAAAATAAATAAATAAATAAATATACATAATTGATAATTTTAGGCCCAAAAAAGTACTATTCCAATAAAAAGAATTCCATGAATGTTTGTCGGTGATGAAGACAAGCATCTTTATAAAATTAATCCTTAAAGAAATGTGTCCATATATAATATTAGGCCAGGATCAACTATTTGTGATATATTCCATGTAAATTAAAAAGAAATGTTATTGTTTTTAATAAGGTTGCCCGCTACATATGCTTTTCATATATATCACCATGTTGGCTCTTAAAAATGTAATTATAAAAAAAAATAAAAATAAAAATAAATCTAGAAACACTTACCTTCCACCCCACTTTTAATTATTTTTCGTATTGATAAGTATAAATATTTAATAGATTATTTTTAAAATTTAAGTGTTCAGATGAATTATAAATCCTATTTCGAATATCTCCATATATATTAAGCCAATATAACAATTTGTCTCTTAAAGCTTTATAATTTAAATTGGGGCCTCTTGAAATTTTTTCAATTCCTTCATATCAATCTGGATCCAACCCTATTAATTTATTATCTTCCACTTGTATACATAAAGAGCCCTTAAATTAAAAGATACTTTGGTCTGACACAATTAAAATGTGGGCTGATGCATAATTAATTGGTAACCAATTAAAATCTGTTACGTGAGATAAGTGCTGCAGTTTTCTTTGACAAAAACTGTACAGATCTTCATTATAAAGGAGCATCAGCAGATAAGTGATGCAGTTAGAGTCGATAAAAACCATGATAAACATTACTATCTCTGTATTTCATTTTAAAAATATTTATTTTGGAAAGTTTTCCCTTGATATGTTTATTTTAAACTTCAATGGAGTTTTTTTTTTATCGTTTTTTTTCCTCAATAAGCTGCAATTTTAATGGTGAAGCCTTTTCCATCACTGATAAATGATTTGTTTAGATTATAATCTCCTTTTATTAATTATAAAATTTTCAATTATTTTTTATAAATAAAAATAATAAACATATATCAATTAAATTATATTGCTAATAGTAATATAATATATAAATAACAATTAAAAATTTTCTAATTAAACATTTATAATTTTTAAAATATTTATATATGATATTTATAATATTTTTTTATCCACTATCAATAACATTTATAAACTATCTACTAAACCAAACGGTTCTATATATATATAAAAAGAATTTATAATATGATATTTTAGTATATTATAATGAAATTTGTATAAAATTGATAATGATTCACCATTTTTTAATTTGTATGAACGAAAAAAGAAGAATAAGAAGATGGCATTTGAAATGAAATAGAGAAAGTAGAAGTTTTTCTTTTCCATCGACAAAAGATTTCTACACAACCATAATAAATTACAAGAAAGAATAATTTGCATATGGAAAATAATGTTGGAAAATTACTCAAGCCAAAACATACATTAACTTTAATAGTTTCTTTCAATATTGCACTATGTAAACCAATGTACAAGTGGTACAGGTGGATACAGCCTTATAGCGTCTTAGTTTCAATATTGCTTTGAGATGACCACTATTCTTCGGCCTGTCTTAGTATATCATGGTTGTAAAGCACTAATCAGAGTAAGAGCAATCCAATCATCTAATCAGCAAAGTGATTGGATTAGACTAATTATATCACTAATATATCATATAGCTTTCAATCCGATTATGACATACTTGTTTTTAAAGTTGAGTATAAACCAGTTAACAAATTAAAAAAAAAAAAATCAATCCATTAATATCAATTTTTTAAAATCACTAATCATTAATCAGTCCGCTACATTCGATTAACTAATTTATAGATTTCGATTTGATTATTCAATATTTTTCGGTTAAATATTGAAATTTATAACATAAAATTATAAATAAAAAATTAGATAAAATTCAATTCAATTTTAAATATACAAAATAATTCAAAATAAAAATCACAAATCAAACATAATTTACTAGCCAAAATTCATGTTCAGCAAATTAATACCTAACATTATAAAATATATTTGATATTTGTATAAAATTAACATACTTGATTCTAAATCATATAAAATTTTATATAATATTAAATGTTAAAACATAAATTCTAAAATATAAAAAAATATAATTAAATACCATTAAGTAAAATTTGAACACCAATATATGATAAAATATATATATATATATATATATATATATATATATATATATATATATATATATATATATATATATATATATATATATATAAAAGTTAATCGATTACTACATATAAATGTTACTATATAATTAAAAAAATGACAAAATATGAAGTTAGCTTAAAGTATTATATAAATTTTATAGGAAAATATAATAAATTAAGATATAAAAATAAAAAATATATAATTTAAATATATTTTAAAGTATTATTTTATGTAACTTTTAGAGATAAATAGAAAAAAAAAGAAAAATTTTTAATGTGTATATATATATAAATAAATCGATTAATCGTGGATTAATGGTTAACCAGTATCCAAAAACTAAAACCGTAATTGAAAACCTAAAATGTAAAAATTAAAAATCGTAATCAAATTTATCGGATCGGTTAATCGAAAAAATTAATTTGGTTTCGGATTGATTTTGGGTTAACCATGTTTTTTATTTTTCGCTCACCCCTACTTGTTCCATACATGATTAGTTATATTATTTATAATTTTATTATATAATATGAATATAAAAATAATTATTTGTAGAGATTATATATAGAGTGCAATCTGGTGCATGCATCGTATTTAGTATGCAGAATTGTAAACACAATGAATAAAAATAAAAATAATTTTAAATTTTGACTCAATGTAAACAGTTGCGTAATTTAATTCACACCTTTGCACATGATAATACTTTATTCATGTATAAACTTTATTTTTAATTATTTATTAAAGGGTAAAAAATATCTTAAGTATTTTTTATTTAAATATGTTAATCACCTAATTAGCAAAGTGATTGGATTTGACCTATTATGTAACTCCTATATCATATGTCGTCCAATTTGACTATGACATATTTGTCCCATGTATAATCATTTATATTATTTATAATTTTATAATTTTTTTATATAATATGAATGTAAAAGTAATTATTTTTATAGATTATATACAGAGTGTGATTTAGTACATGAATGTAATTAGTATGTGTGATTGTAAACTCCTTGAATAAGAATAAAAAAAAAAGTATTGAATTTTGATCCAATGTGAATAGTTGCGTGATTTAAGTTACATCTGTGCATATGATAAATACTTTATTCATGTATAAACTTTATTTTTTTTAAAGGATAAAAAATATCTTAATTTTTTTAATCCAAATCCGTCAATCACCTAATCAGCAAAGTGATTGGATTTGACCCACTATGTGACTCATATATCATATATCATTCAATATGATTATGACATATTTATCTCATATATATGGTCATTTAGATTACTTGTAATTTTATATTTTCATATATAATATAAATATAAAAGTAATTATTGTTATAGATCATATATTCGGTGCATGTATTGTAATTAGTATACACGGTCCTAAACCCCTTGAATAAGAATAAAAAATAAAATAAAATTTGATCCAATATAAATAGTTGCGTGATTCAAGTTACACCTGTGAGCATGATAAATATTTTATTCATGTTTAAACTTTGTTTTTAATTTTTTTTATAGGATAAAAGATATCTTAATTATTTTTAATCCAAATCCGCCAAGATTGGATTTGCCTCATTTATATATATATATATATATATATATATATATATATATATATATATATATATATATATATATATATATATATATATATATATATATATATATATATATTCCATTTATGATCATTCATATTATTTGTAATTTTATAATTTTTTTATATAATATGAATATAAAAGTAATTATTTTTATAGATTATACATGGAGTGTGATTCAGTGCATATATTGTAATTAGTATCCACAATCGTAAACCCCTTGAATAAGAATTAAAAAAAAATATTAAATTTTGATTCAACGTAAACAATTATGTGATTCAAGTTACACTTGTACACATGATAAATATTTTATTTATGTATAGAATTTATATTTAATTATTTTAAAAGAATAAAAGATATCTTAATTATTTCTAATCTGAATCTACCAATCACCTAATCAGCAAAGTAATTGGATTTGACTCATTATGTGACTCATATATCATATACCATCCAATATGATTATAACATATCTGTCCCACATATGATCATTCATATTATTTGTAATTTTATAATTTTTTTCGTATAATATGAATATAAAATTAATTATTTTTATAAATTATATATGGACTGTGATTTGGTGCATGCACTGTAATTAGTATGCGCAACTGTAAACTCCTTAAATAAGAATAAAATAGTATTATATTCTGATCCAACGTAAACAGCTGTATGATTCAAGTTATACCCATGCACCTAATAAATATTTTATAATGTATAGATTTTATTTTTAATTTTTTTTTAAAGAATAAAAAAAATCTAATAAAACTCGACTCCTTTATGAACGCTCTTTTATAATCCAACTTGTTTATGCCCCATTTAATATTAGAGGAATTTACGTGAGTTACCACTTTTTTTGTCCTATTTTTTAAAAATACAACCATTCTTCCTTTTAAGTTTAAAATTACCTTTTTTTAATTTTTTGTTTTTAAAAATACCCCTTTTATCTTAGGTTACCATCTTTCATTTTCTTAGAGCTTAGCCACATATTCGTCCAGTGAACTGTAGAGAAGAAGGCGATGGCTTCAATTACAGCAACAGATACACAATGAGCAACCATGGCTACCTGCATCAGCATCTCATGTCCTCTGCTCCTATTTCCGAAAAGTACTTTGTTTCTTCCATCTCCGCTTTCTCGTTCCATTATATCCATTACCCCCTTATTTCAGGTTTTAAATTGTACTGCTTAAGGTGCATGTGTGTTAATTAACCCATTGCTGAAAAGGAATTATAAAAAATAAATCAAAATCAAAATTAAGTTGACATGAGGCAGAGCGAGAATGACTTTGTTGTTTTAGATTATGGTATTTCCTCATAGCACGTACAGTGGAAAGGTTAAGAAGCGAAAGAAAAAAGAGGAACCAAATAAATAAGAAAAAAACAAAATATCAAATTATAAAAATGGAGGAATATGGTGGGCGTGGGAAGTAAAGCTTAACTAAATACCGAATGGGTTTGGGGTTTCCAATTTTCATCAAGGTATACTTCTGATTCCAACTCTTTGCTTTTCTCTCTGCTATTTTTGCCTGATTTCTTTTACCAATTTTCACTCCTGTTATGTAATTGAGTGTTTTGATTGCCTCTAAAGTTTCCATTAATTTATGCTTTTGATCTGTTAGTTCTTTTGTTTCATGATTTCCTGGTTTTGTTTTGCTCAATGTTTGGAAGATCTCTGGTTCCCAGTTCGTGATTACTAATAAGCATTATCTTTTTAGTTGCTCCTTTTTGTTTCATTTGGTGGTTTTTGAGTGTGGGAGTTGAGGAATTGATTTGGAGCACAAGGATTACAATTTTGGGTTAGGTGATCTCAAGAAAACCTGAATTGATGTAGATGGTGCCTGTTTGCATACGGGAGAATGGAAATTAATGCATATGTTTGTGTAATGCATATATTGAATCACTCCTCCTTGTGTGTTGTATTGTATCTCATGTTAACCTTGAAATTGCTTTTTCTTTGAGACCATATTCACTTCACATTTTTTTTCATATCCAGAAACCCTTGTGTGTACATGTAAATGCTTGTGCAGGTGTATAATGTGTCTTCTACTTGAGATGACAGAGATTGCATTTTTCAGAGTTTTTTCTTGCAAAAATTTTACACCACATTAAATGCAAGCATGAAACATTTCTTTTTCTCAAAGGTAGAGTTTGGTAGTTTTGGGAAAATTGAAGTTCATTAGTTAACTTATTTTTCTATTGTAATCTATTGGAAGCCATGAGTAGTTTATAACCATGGGAACTGCATCTTCTTGCTTTAATTTGTTTACTGCCATACTATTCATTTAAAAAAAACACGTACGTTACTCTTATCAGGTTGGTTTTGAAATGATTGATCAAATTGCTCAAGCTGAAGGTGTTGCAATGAACACAATTCAGTCAAAGGCTCTTATTGGAATATGTTGTTTAGTTTAATAATCTTGAAATTATAGTTGTTTTATGACCCGTTTTTTCTTGGAATGTGCCTGATGATTTATTTTTTATTCTTCCCGTCATTAGTACAAGCTGCATCAAAGAGGTTCCTATACTTCTAGCAAAACCTCAATCATATATGAATTTTAGTGGCGAAGCAGTAAGTTTCATCTCGTATTTGACAGCTTGGTTTGATGTCGTGATTAAAATTTGTGAATGAGTTTACTTCTTGACCTTTATTGTAATTTCATATTCGTAATGAGACACTGTTATTCTTGCATATAGTTTAAATGTGTAACTTGGATATCATACAATGAGAACATCATTTTCAAAAATAAAACTAGTAGAGAAGGTTTAGCAATCAATTTATTGGATAGTGTTAAACATTGGAGATTTGCAATGTCATTAATTTTCTGTGATGCTCTTGAGATTAATGGTTATGGTTCTTCATACTGGCTGCTTTTACTATTGAAGCCTCAAATTACAATGTGGCATCTGGAAGTCTATGTTGAAATGGTTAAACTCCAAGACAAAGGCTCATTTTTTTCCTTACAATAATGCATTGTCTTCAAATGCTGTGACAAGAAAATTCATTTTTTTTCCTTACAATAATTACATGATACCACGGGATGAATTTTCTGTGACAAATAGTAACCTATGTCAATCATGCATTTCCTATTGTCTATTTTCAGTTCATCAGGATGTCTAGCACGCTGAGCAATTCCTTGTCGAACTTTCAGATGAAGCACCCTATTCAAGAGAATGGAGAATGTTATTTTCAAATGTAGAAAAAGCATAATATATTATGAATTTATTATTTATTGAAAGAAATCAAATCCTACACCTGCTCACAGCAAATGATGTATGGTACTGCTATCAATCTTTCGCAGTAAAATGACCAAATGTATTTAGGTGGGTTGCGCAAACACAACTTTGAATTTACGTAACTGTATTTAGGATAAAACATTATCAAGAAATATGCAAATTAGATATGAAAATATAAAAAATAGGAAAATAAGTCAAATAATTTGAGACTAAGTACCATCAACAAAGTTCGACACTCAATATCAAAATTCAACAGAGCATGAAAAATAGAACATAGAAAGACAATGCAAATAGCAAACATAAGCCTTAACCTACATAACTAACAACTTGTCATCCTCTCACACTTTACTTCTCAGATGAGTTGGGTCATCTCTTCTTTTCGAATCCCACAATTGCATATTACAAAGGAGAAGAATTAAAGGAAGGAGAGAGAGAGAGAGAGAGAGAGAGAAGAGCAATAATTCATTTGCAATTTAGTCACTTTCTTTCTCACTTAAAGAGCTTAAGGTGACTTTCAAGATTTTAAAAAAATAATTAATTGCGTAGCATTAGACGCTAAAAGAACTCGGTATACAATTTTAGTTTTAGAATTTGGTATATCATGTGGTATATCGGTATACCGTCTGGTATACCAAAATTCAGAATACAATTTTAATTCTGGAATTTGGTATACCAGGTGGTATACCGGTATACCGTCTGGTATACCAAAATTCAGAATACAATTGTAGTTCTGGAATTTGGTATACCAGGTGGTATACCGGTATACTATCTGGTATACCAAAATTCAGAATACAATTTTAGTTCTTGAATTTGGTATACCGGTATACCGTCTGGTATACCAAAATTCAAAATACAATTTTAGTTCTGGATTTTGGTATATCCGGTGGTATACCTACATAGTGCAAACATATTCTATTTTTTGGTATACCAGGTATACCAGTCGATATATCAAATTTCAGAATGTAAACATCTTCTATTTTTTGGTACACTAAGCGGTATACTAGATATACCAGCAGGTATACCATATTGTATAGTGAAAATATATTCTGTTTTTTGGTATAACAGGCGGTATACCATGTATAACAGCTGGTATACTATATGGCATAGTGAAAATATATTTTATTTTTTGATATATCAGGCGGTATACCAGATGGTAACGTTTTATCACAATATTGATAAAAATTTTAATTTTTGATTATAATTTTAATAATAATAATTTTGAATTTTTATGAATTTTTAGTTTTCACTTTAAAAAAAATTAAGCAAGAATTTAATTTTTTTATTAAATAAACAAAATTTGTAGTATTGAATGAATAAAAAATAACAAAACATGATATAATTGGAAAATAAAGCAAAAATTAGTTTTATCTTATATTAATTAATTAAATTCGATTTTGATAAAAATTCTAGAATTACCTACTGGAGATGAAGATGACGGCAGCTTCTAAAATTAATAATTATTAAAATGATATAATAAACATAAATTGATTGCAAATTTAGCTAAAAAACAAAATGTCATAACGTAATTCTTTGAATCTGACCTACTAAAATTTACATTTTGGTACGTTTAATTAATTAATATTTAAGACAACTATATACGATAGAGATAAATGAGGTGTCCCTTTGAAGCTCCAAAAATCATTTCTCTACACTTCGGACAAATTAAATTTAATTACAACAGCTACTTTAGTTTAATTAATAATTATATTGCTATTATTGAGCATTAACGACAATTATACACTTAAAAATGAAAATCTAATCGATGATAATTTGATTGATAATTATCAACAATAACATAAGAATATAAGATGCTTAATGATACTATATGTTTATGCAAAATAAAGATGGATCAAAATAAATTGCTGAGCTGTTTCTTTTTATAAATGATAATCAAAATTGATTTTTTTTATTTTAGTATACCACCGGTATACCAGGTATACCACTGGTATACCAAAATTCAGAATACCATTTTCAATTCTGGATTTTGGTATACCATCGGTATACTAGGTATATCATCGGTATACCAAAATCCAGAATTGAGATTGACAATCTGGATTTTGGTATACCGGCAGTATACCGAAATCCAGAATTGAGATTGACAGTCTGCATTCTAAGGTATACAAACGGTATACCAGGTATACCACCTGGTAGATCCAGTATACCAATGGTATACCACAATATACCATGGTACATCCGGTATATCAATGTTCTATCATCCGGTACATCAAGTATACCAATGGTATACCACAGTATATTATTGGTATACCACCCAGTATACATGGTATGCCACATGGTGCATCCGGTATACCAATGGTATACCTGGTATATCATGGTATACCACCTGTTATACATGATATACCACATGGTTCATCCGCTATACCAATGGTATATCATCCGGTATACATGGTATACCAATAGTATGACTTTTGGTATACATGGTATGTCATGGTATACCTTTGGTATACCTAGTATACCATGTAGTATACTAACTTCCATAATGAATTATGTTTTTATTTCTTTTTGTTGACCATATGTCAATATAAAAGTGTGAATTAAAAATTGGATTAATCGAATTTCTCCAACTAAAGTTATAGCGAATATGATATTTATTATTTTGTCACTATCTTTGGAGTTTGGCCCCTCGAAAAAACTTATTTATTTTTATATTATTATTATTATAGGAATTAAAAGAAAATCCCGACATGGTATGTTTTCACACGTGTTTTTCACTTTCTACGTCTTTTGAGCATGCCATGTTCTGCAAATTGCAGAGCAGCAATTTGGCCACGGTTCGGATTCTAATTAAGTAACAAATATAATAAGCATAATTATTTAATGTATTATTGTATAATTTAATAAGTGATTGCTCATTTTTAACCGATGCTTTAGGCTTTATTAAATTAATTGAGAATTTCATATGATTGCTATCTTATTGTTAACATATCTTATTTATATATAATATGTGTTATACATGTAGAGGACTGGTCAATTGAGATCCGAGGAGGAAATTAAATGGCTGAATCATTGTTGTATAATAATTACACACATAAACTAGTGGATAAAATTTAAAGTTAGCGACCAGAAACATGAGAAATGGAAGCAATTGCATGAGAGTCGGCAGAAGCAGTAGAAGTAGTATCCCAGACAGGAATTACACTATTTACCACACGTCCCACTCTGGGCTGCACAGCATGCAGAAATCAGTATACAGAAGAGAGAGATCCTTAAGATTAAACAGGATTTTAAAAAAATGAGGGAAGGCATTGAGTAAATTTATGCAAGCAGT
The DNA here is from genome assembly GCA_037975025.1 of Excoecaria agallocha. Classification (NCBI taxonomy): domain Eukaryota; kingdom Viridiplantae; phylum Streptophyta; class Magnoliopsida; order Malpighiales; family Euphorbiaceae; genus Excoecaria; species Excoecaria agallocha. The sequence continues at coordinate 7,399,971 of CM075816.1, forward strand.
TAGCCCATTCTTCAATTTCTGTTTTCTCATCGACAAATGTGATGTAATCATCTTCGATTCTACCTAAAGGTTTCAAGCTCAAGTTATATTTCAACAATTGTTTCATAGACTTTCAGTGCTCCAACAAGTACCAATACCATAACCATTCATGCTTCAGCTGCTAGAGAATCATTGAATATCACTACCAAATGCTTCTCTCGCTGCACTGACTTTGGTCTCTCAAGTACTAATGTTCCTTTAGCCCATCTTTTCTTCACCTAGATTCATGATCCTAGTAAGATGGACTATTTCCAGTGTATAACCAACATTCTCAGGATCTTGGCCATTGCATAAAAAATCATCTATAGAAAGAAACTTTAGATTAAACGAAACTGGTTTTAAGATTTCCACTTTAAGAACATCAGCTGCACTTCTACAGACCTCCTTGTGGAGCCAATAGCAATGGTTTCTGAGAGATCATGAAACTCCAGTCAAAGTTTACTTGATACGGGCACCCACCAGAGACTTCAGTAAAGGTAAAATGTATTTGACTTTGAAACTTCATAAAGTCAAATTAAGCAAAGAAAAAGAAAAGTTTCTGGTGATTCAGGAAGCATATTTTCTCTTCCTCTGGCCCTTGCCACCAGGGAATGAATGTGCACTGTACCGTGTAAGTTCACGGGGAATTACAGCTCCAGAAGATTTCAAGACATCAATGAACTCTGGAAATAATTTTTTGTTCTCCTCATTAATGAAAGCAATAGCTATACCCTCTTCTCCCATTCGAGAGCCCTCTCTATTTAATGGACATACTCCTTAAAGGAATTGGGCATGCCAAACACTATTACTCATCTGCAATGGCTTTATGGAGCAAATCATTATAACACATAACGTGAGAGAAATCTATGAGCATAGTAGAAGATTTATTGGCTCTCATTACTTCAATTTCAGCCTCATAGTAGGCTTCTCCCATATTACTTTGCCTATCCAATCTAAAGCTGATCCACAAATCGAATAGAAACAGATTGCATCATTAATTTTTACTGCAAGAATCTATACTCGCTGAATTCAACAGATAAATAGATTTATGAAGGGAGAATCAGAAAAAAAATAAATAAATAATAGCAACGATAGCAGCAGCAAGAAAAGGACATAGCAACCAACCATTACAGGAACCCAAGGCTTCTGTCCCACCACCGGTGTGTGAAGGGTTGTTGAAATTTGCGGTGGAAGGGGCACCAAAAGAAAAGAATCAAAATCGAAAGTGTAGAGATTCCAATACCTAGATTGGATCTGGTTTTGAGAGAATGAAGAAGAAAGAAAGAAGAGGGAAAAGAGTTTATGTTGGATGAAAAAAGTGGTATTTTTAAAAATAGAAATTTAAAAAAAGGTAATATTAAAAAGGAAATAAAGATAGAGGTATTTTTAATTAGAGGTTTTATTTTTTGGGTAGTTTTGTAAAACTCCCTTAATATTAATCCATTTGGGTCATAACCAAATCTAACTCAACCTATCATTTATGACCCATAAAATTTTATTATTTTAAGTCATCTAGAATATCCAATATGTGAAACTCCAACTCAAATTCGTCTGATCCAATCAATTTGTCATTATAATTATAGTTATTATTAATCTATTAAATTAAAGCTTAATTCCCAATTTGTACCGCAACTAGAGATAAAAGGTTAGACCTTTATTCCATTTTGATTTAAATCTTAAATTTCAATGTTTAAACTTGTTGGGAAAAATTTTCATTCTTAATTTTCATAGCCAGTTGAGAATACATATACATATAGCTGGAATAAGAGATTAATATGTGGCCAAAAGAATAAAAAGAAATTAAGTGGCTAATTAATCTAGCTTAGAATTGAACTTTAGAAGGTTGATTAGCCCTAAATCAACTATTTAATTAAGGAGGTTAGAGATATCTCAGCAATGCGCAGGTTTTGATATAACATATGTTTGGAACTCAGATGCACTTTTTATCCCTTTTTATGTACAAATTTGTATTTTTTACCTTAACTGCCGAAGAAAGAAGGAAAAATATATTATCAAACTCATGATATATTATCCTCTGAATTTTTATTTTTTATATATTAAACTCTCGATATAGAAAATATAAAATTGAATATTTTGTCCCATTTCATGTGCTTTTATTAAATTCACCTCAATTTCAATTTGATATATCATAGTTAATGCTGGTTGATGTAACCTTCAGATAAGATGTGACTATTAATAAACCTATCATTTTAATTAAAATTGTATCATTAAAAATTATTAATTACCAATCAATGAGAAAAGAAAGAGGAATTCTATACTGAAAAGATAAGTCCACTGAAACCTCTCAATTAGCATCAGAAAATTATTAGTTACCAAATTAATGAGAAAAAATAAATTAGTGAAACTGTTAAAGGACAGTCTACTGAAACCTCTCAATTAGCATTAAAAAAATTTCTGTTTTTAGTTTCATGGCTATTATGTTCCGGCTCCCCTCTCCTCTCCATCGTGTATCCACCCCTGAATTAACACGCAAAGAATCGCTAGCATTAGGTACTTTTAGGATTCCGTTGTTGTCCCTAATTTGCGACTATATATAATTTGTCCATCCAATTTGCACAGTTTTGCAAAGCCGGCTCTCCAACTTGAGGTTGTTCCGATTTAACACGAACACTCTCAACATCGAATATTTTTAAAAATTTGCGACGGTTTTGTGAGAGTGTCAAAAAATGTCTCACAAACGCACTAACATTGAATATTTGCACACGGAGTAATTAACACGAATACTCTATGGAAGGATCAAAAATGCTTTTTAATAGAATATATTAGATATTTTCATTGTTTGCATTGGATTTATGAAAAGATTTTATTATAAAAATTGGATTTTTGGACCGAGGAAGTTGTCATTTTGTCTTATGATGCATTCAAAAGACAGACAAAAGAGAAAAAAGAGATCACAGCAAGGAAGATAAAGAATGAAAATCTTTGAAGAAATAGACGAATCATATAAGTCCAAAACTTCCAAAACAAGTCGGGCGAAGTATAAGAATTCAGATGGAGCTTTTTTTCAGGTCAAGAAGAGAGAAGGTGGTCTATCCTCCACTTTGGTATCATGCATGCTTTGTTCTAAGTAGGATTAATATTGTAGCATTAGCTTGGTCAACTTTATTGAAAATCTATTAGATGGTAAGATAAAATTACAAACATGAAAATGTTAGTACATAGAAAACCTGGTAAAATTGATCTGTAAACTTTATTGAAATGGAACCGGAACACCTTGCTTCTTGTTCACAATAGCCATTGCCAAATAGCGGGTTCCCATTCCAATTGGCACTTTATCACGAGGTCCTTCCCAAAAGGGGGCTTCACCCTCACCCACCAGACGCCAATATCCAGTTCGTAGCGACTCTGCTTGTTCCTCTGCACAAGTCTGCAATAATGCTTCCACACGGAAATTTATGCCAAGTGCACCAAGAAATTGAGACTGAGTGATTGGTCCATGGACAGAGATATTGTCTGAACACATAGTCAAATTCCATTAATTAGTACAATACTTTCTTTTCTCAGAAAGGGAGTTATATTTAGAGCCACAGGAGTGAGGGGACACACCTGAAGCTTCCTCAGCAGAGTGCCTGATCGAAGGAAAATCAACATATGCACTGAGATCTGCAGAGCCTGGATTGTCTAATATATCAACAAACTTGTGTTCCCTAATTGCCTGGATCAGCATAATACAAAGGAAGTACAGTAGTGTCAAAGCAGGTAAACACAACTTCAATACGCAAGTTCTCCAATGCAATGAGCATACACCCGAAAATAATAGTTTTTGGACCCCAGCAACATGAAATTTCCTGCTAAACTGGATCCATAAGATTTACTCATGGACCAAGTCAATGACATGTTGCCACGAAGGAAAAAAGAAGCTATACAAGTGATTGTTATGCAAATGTAGCTTTTTTTTTTTTGCATCCTACGTGGCAACAAGCAATTGTGTTGGTCCATGAATCAATCTGGGCAAGAAAAAACACTGAAGGTATGAACCACATCGGACATCTAAGTACATGGAGAATCCAATGTCCGGCACAAGTAATCTAAAATAATGGAAAGTCCTGCACTAAATGATCAGTGTCTAGCCATGTAATAAATCAAAAACCCAATCTTCCAAGCGAACTTACACTACTGGCAGTAAAATAACAAGACATCAGACCTGAAAACTGTCGGAGACTACTCCATTTAAACCATAGTCAATTATAAGGGCCCCTCCTCCATCAGAACTTATTCTCTTCGCAATTGTATGAGTCAAATCCATTGCTTTTGGGCAAACCTCAATTTGATTAAGCTTTTCTATTTCTTCACTTGCAGCCCACTTGCACCGCTTCATTAAATAGAGGGTTGCAGGTGTTGGCTGGGGAGACAGAACAAAACGAAACCTAACAATGCACATAAGATGTATCAAAATACAAATCTAAAATTGGAAAGGGCAATATTTTTCAGATCAATCAAACCAATTCTTACTTTGAATCCTCTGCAATATCCACCATTTTCTCACACCAACCACAAGAAGCCCTCTGCAGGATATGTCAAATCAGAATGATACTTTGAAAAAAAAAAATATATATATATATATATATATATATGAACTGCAGCATGACCCTGACAAATGAAGGGGGAAGGGGAAAAAAAACAAGAAGGTAACAATTTGAAGCATAACTCTGCTACTGCCCTGAGACCATAAAGAAGATAAAATTACATTAAGTTGCTTATCTCTTTAAGAAAATACAAAACCAGACCAAATTACATAGAAAAGCAATTATTTATCTGCTGGTAGTTTATCAATTGAGAAATAAAATGAAACTCTGTGAATTGAATCTTGTTTTCCTTTAGGGATCAATCAAAGCATAAGATGGCGTACACTAATCATGTCTCAAATGGCTTGATTTACAATATTATCATGTTGTCCTCATAATCTAATTACATTTTCATTAGCCTCTCCATCAATTATTATATGAATACTAGTAACTAAACAAAATACACACTGGCAACACAGGAATCAAATTTGTTAGGAGGAGCTGTCGGAAATATTATTGGATTCTTCGTGAGACATATCAGCATAAATATAATTACAGAATTGTAGGCAGAAAGAGGAGGTGCCGGAATATGAGAACAAAATACCAAAATATAAGTAAGGAACTTGTTATGGTCCTAAGTTGCAGATCGGGACACTGGGTGATTAATCAAGCTCATCAGAGGCAGCTTGCACCTTTCAAACTCGTTGTAGGGAGCAAGAACCTTGGAACTTGTTAGGGAGAGTTGCCAATCTCTTTGTACTTTTGTACTGGAAATTCTGATTTAGTTTTATTGATCAAATTTGCCTCTTTAAATAGAGGTTACGAGCTAAGGAATATCAATTCAAATAAGAATTCTTTTCTAACTACGAAACTACGAATTCCTTCTCATTAGAAAATATAAAAAGAGGAAATAAATCACTAATTGAAAATAAATCCTATTATAACCAGAATATTGCTGCTAAAAATAAATATTTCTATAACTAAATTATTGCCTTAACAAACCCGAACCCTAGAACCATAGCATTAGTCCCCTGTCAGAAAAAGAGTTTGTCCTCAAGCTATGGTTACAGGTTCTAACAGGTGGCAACTACGTTAGTTTTTGAAATACATCATTAAATTCCAGTATAGGTTGATCCAACTTGTTGCGTTGTTCCATTGGTTTGACTCAGCAAATTTCTTTGTTGAAAATCTTTACTCCATTTGTAATGGATATGCCCAAATCAGAGGGTGAAATTGGATGGTCGTAGGACCAATGAATTCATGGGTACTTTTTATACCCAACAGATCATCAGACCCACAGAAATTTGATAATTCGAGCTTTGTTTCTTGCAACAGCATCTCATTCTCTACAAGTTGATCAAGTAGATTGTCTTCTCTATGGGGCTGGTTTCCACTAGCATTATTGATGCTTATACTCCCATCTGATTCCCTCCCATTATTTCGGTTGAAATCAATGAAAATTTCCTCCAATTGGAGCGAAAATTCTTGAATCTCAGCGACCACGTTCGACTCGAATTGTGCGACTGTATCAATAGCAGCCTGCACAAGGGCCTTCATCTCATCATTCTTGCCTCTATTGCCCCTTAAGTTGCAGATCGGAACACTGGGCAATTAATCAAGCTCTTCTAAGGGAGCTTGTACCTTCGAACTGGTTAAAGGGAGCAAGGACTATGGAACTCGCTAGAGAGCGTAGCCCATCTCTTTGTTCTTTTGTACTGTAAATTGTGACTTGGTTTTATTGATTAAATTTGCCTCTTTAGATAGAGGTTATATGCTAAGGAATATCTATTCAAAATACGAATTCTTTTCTAACTAGGAAACTTCAAATACCTTCTATTGAGGAAATATAAAAATAGGAAATAAATCACTAATTGAGAATAACTCCTATTATAACTTAAAAAGTACTGCTAAAAATCAATATTACCATAACTAAAATGTTGCCTTAATAAACCCAAACCATAGAACTGTAACAGAACTGCAGATGATGAAAAAAAAAAAAAAGAGAGAGAGAGAGAGACAAGAATGAGCAGTTGATGTAGATTAAAATAGCAATTTAAGAATATGAGAATAGGACCATGTCACAAGACAATTAATGGAAAAGTAGAAATCAATTGCCTTTCCTTTGTTCTGATTCTTTTAACAACCTATTTTGGTTAACAATTTAAGCCCATTAAATGGAGCCTAAAACCTTGGGCTTCATTAAGGGAGAACTCCAGATCTCTTTGTTTTTTATAAAAATCGACTTAGGTTTTCATTCTTTTATCTATCCTTTAAATAAGACTAATCTTATTGCATAAATAGGGAACCTATAATTTAGATTCCTTATAAGCAGAAATCATTCAACTCCTATTCTAAAAGGAAAATAATCAAGTGAAATAAGATAACAATCCTAAATTAATCCACGAGGACCCCAAGCCTCAAGTAGAGAACCAAAACTAATGGACTTTTATGTTCAGCCTATAAAAGTATCCACAACATTCCCCCCACCCAAAGCAAGAGCTTGGCCTCAAGCTTGAAGTCTGGATAAGCCTAGGGGAGATGATCCAAGTCCTCCCAAGTGACACTAGAAACAAGCAAACAAGTCTACTAAATCAGCAGCTCTTGCTTACCACGACAGATATAAGTCCAAATGATTGAAGTAAGGGTATGAACTAGACAGCCATCTTCCATTGGCAGTACAATGCGAGAAACAGGAGGGAAATCACCCTTGAAAGCCTTCAATAAAGGAAACATCAAAGACATTATGGATCTTGTCGTCTGGTGGCAATTGCAACTCATATGCCACAGTGCCAATCTCGCAAACAACTGGAAAAGGCCCATAGAACTTGGGAGACAGTTTATAATGAGCCAAAGGACTATGAGAACGTTGTTGATGGGTGTGCAAATGGTTGCTATGCCATATGCAACCAGCCCCTAAGGTTCAGAGCCTTACCCCTATCCACTAAAGCAATGTAAACTACATCCACACACAAAGAACCAGCCACATCAGAAAGTAAACAAGGCAGGTCAGATTCATATACAACCTTGAAGGAAGTTGTCTGAACTGCAAAACGGAAGGAAATGTTATAACAATATTTAGCCAATGGCACACATGCAACCCATTTCTTTGGAAAATCCCCAACAAAACACTGAAGATACATCTCAATCATGCAGTTGACTGCTTCTATCTGTCCATCTGGCGCTGATAAGCCACAGCGAACTTTACTATGGTGCCACTCTAACGGAAGAACTATAATCAAAATGTCCTAGTAAACACCACATCTCTACCACAAGTAATACTCTAGTAAGCCATGTGAAAGAACAATAATCTCACCCAAACAGGTGTGTATGCATGCGCAAGGAGAATGAAATGGGCATAATTTGAAAATCGGTCCACCACTGCCAATAAAACCAGTTTACCCCAAGATTTGGGCAAGCCATCTATAAAATCCATGGAAAACTAATATCAGGAGAATAAAATGGGTCAGTTTTGGGTTGACCCAGTGAATATTTGTTTGGATTTGATTGGATTAAAAAATAAAATGGATCAGTTTTGGATAGATCCAATACGTATTTATTTGGATTTGATTGGGTTTTGATCAATTTTTTTAGGCGGTTTGGATGAAATTTTGGGTTTTGGTCAATTTTATTAGGTCTCCTAGTACACTATGGATTTATTCTAGTTAGGAAATAAAAACTCTTTTCTAATTAGAAAATAAGAATTCTTTTCTAACTAGGAAATAGAAATCCTCCTAAATAGAAAATAAATCACTAATTAAAATTAAATCCTATTATAATTAAAATACTACTACTAAATATAAATATTATTATAACTAAAATATTGCCTTAATAAGCTCAAACCCTATAACCATAACAATAATCAACTGAAACAAGATGACAATCCTAAACTAATCAAAAGAGAACCCGAAGCCTCAAATGGAGAACCGGCCTTTCCTAGCATAGGTTTGGCCTACAAAAGCATCCACAACATTGTATTTCACCTAGACATATACATTGAAACCGAATGAGACGAACCTGAAACTGATGAATAGGTAGAGCATCATAAAACTCGTGAGCGATAATGATTGTTGGCACTGAAACATGAGCAAACAAAGAAATCTCATCATCAGAACAAAGCTTTATTGCAAATAATTATAGTAGAAATCGTATGCAAAACTTTGACACAAAAATTAACGATATATACAAAGTATTACTAAAACAATTTAAAGACAACTCCATACATCCTGATGGAACATGCTCTAGTGAAACATGCCATGATATAGGTGTCCCAGACAACATGCTAATGGTCCTTCCATTATTAGGTTCACCGGTATCATGTTCTTCCATACATTTTAAGTTGTGATGTTGAAGCTTCTGTAACATGGGACTACACTCCACCATGTGTATATGCAACGATTGAATGAAGCTCTTAAACTTTGATGCACCCTACATGTAAATTGCATGCTTGTTAGAAAGCATAGAAGAAAGGGTGAATAGTTAGAATCACTATATTAGCAAAAAGAAACCTGATAAATTCTCAAAATTATAGTGACATCATACACGCAGAAGATCAGCCATAAGGGTTCCTCGCCCGGGACCAAGCTCAATTAGGTTCACTTTTTTGGGTTTTCCCAATTGCTCCCATAAACACATGGTCCACACGCCAACCATCTAAGATTACATCAAAGAGTAAAACATAAACCACCAACCAAGTGAGAATAAAAGCAGAAAGAGTCCAAAGTCTTACAATAACAAATGTTCTTTGATGCAACAGCTCCTCAAATTTCAGTTTATTAGAACCATAAAATAAGACATGAGTATTTTAGAGTAGGACAATAAGGAAATTACCTCCCCAAACATCTGGCTTACTTCAGGAGATGTTATGAAATCACCTTCAGCCCCAAACACATCCCGATTAATGTAGAATCCATATTTAGGATTAGTCAAAACTTCTTCCATATACTCTGCAACTGAAATTGGGCCACCTCGGAACTGAAAATCATCAATGGAAAGAATCAAATCCAAAGAAAAACAAGTTTTTGTATAGGAAACCAAGGGGTTATTAGTCTGCACTTATCTAATGGTGGCCTATTACTATGAGATGTTTCTAGCATTATGTTAATGTTACATCCATGAGTACAACATTCATAAAACCATATTATTCATTAAGCATCAGGAAAATTTACAACATTTCTTCCTTCAGCTTCATTAATGAGCAGTAAGATGTTTTAAATCCCAAATTGTTACATTTCTCCCCATGTCATATTGGTGCACTATTTACACAAACCGCCTACCCATTGTGATTGCAATCTATATTACATAATTTGGATCATAGATTGTCAATTATCTAGAATATTGAAACTGGCCTCATAACATAACTCTTGAACAAAATCAAATTATTGCAGTATCATGAAGCCGTTAAAATAACATGGAAATAAAAATTAAAACCATCATACTCATAAAATATTAGAGAGCAAGACATACTCTCCTAGGATAACTCTTACTTAATATTAGGGATATATACAGATCTGGATCTTTCTGTACCAAACCGAAGTACCGGAGAAAAAAATCAAAAACCGAACTATACCGTTAACTTTTTTATTAGAATTGAACTATACCATTAATTTTATTTGGAACAACTCTGGATATTTTATTTAGAACCAAACCGAAAACCGTATTAAACTGTACCGAACTATTCTGGAACCGAATTATACCGAAATAACCGATATTTACTAATTATTATATATAATACTATAATTTTTATATAAATATTATTTGTAATTTTTACTTTATATGTACTATATAAATTTAACTTCATAATTACTTGCATTATATATTTTAATGCACAAAATTAAAATAATAATTAGTTAATAAATTAAACTAAATATTTTAATTATAAATAAAATAAATTTAATTATTACAATAATTATTGTATCTATATGTTTTCAATTTAATTTACCTTTAATTTTACTCAACTATTACTTTTTTTTTTGTACAAATATTTATATAGATATGTAAGCTAAGCAATTTATCGCATAAGCGCTTTGTAAATTAATTTCATTTATTTTAATGTCATTCAACCAGTAGTCATTTATTTTTGATACAATAATTATATGAGTATATAAATTAAAAATTTAAATGTATATAGTTATTACTTATAATGAAATTTTACCAATTAATGTAAATATATGAATATATAGTTATCTTTCCAATAACTTCATTTATATTTAGTATCACTCATCTATTTTTTGCACAACAGCTATATGAGTAATCGAGTATGCAAATTAATAATATAATTATATACAATTATTATATATAATAAAATTTATCAATCCATATAGTTATATAAGTATATAATAATCATACTAATTAATTTCATTTATTTTTAGTATCAATATACTAATATTCATCTATTTTGTGCCACGATATCTATATGAATATGCGAATTAATAATGTAATTATATGTAGTTATTATATATATCAAAATTTTAACAAATTGATGTAATCATAGGAATATATAAACATTTTACCAATTAATTTTATTTACTTTTCGTACCAAGATGAATGTCATTCTTTACGTAACTGTGGTTTTGAATCCTGAATTCAAAATAAAATTTCTAATTTCAAAGTACACAGCTTTTTATAGTGAGCTTGAATCGAAAAAGTTGATTTTTAAAGTAATAGCTATTTTGAATATATTGATAAAAGAACATAAAAAAATGAAAGAATTTAATGCTAATAAAATTATAGACCCAACACTAAATTCTGATGAAATTGATAATAATGTTGATGCATGATTTTTGAAAAATGAGGAGAGGTAACAAGTTGTATCTCAAGAAGATTTGGATGTTTATTTGAGACATAAATTAGTAAAAATTTTCTTGATGTTGATACTTTAAGTTGGTGAAAGATAAATGAAACAAATTATCCAATTTTGGCTAAAGTTGCTAAAAATATTTTAGCTGTTCAGTGCTCAACTATAGCTTCTAAATCAACTTTTAGTACTTAAAGAAGGACTTTAGATAAATTTGAAAGTTTTTAACTTCGATTACGGCCGAGTTTCTTATTTGTTGCCAAAACTGATTAAAATTGGCTACACTTTTGGCTTCATATGCATCAACCGAAGAATTGGAAAAGTTTAAATCAGGTAATTGTTATATTTGCATGAATTTTTAAATTTTTTATTTAATATTTATATTTTTTTATGATCTAATTATTTAAAATTTGTATTAATTTTTTAGATATTGCTCAAAATTCTGAAATCAGTATCAGCATAATGCAGAGAAAAACTGTTGAATATTAATTTTTAATTAATATACTTTGACTTAAACTTTAATTATACTTACTGAGATATTTTAATTGTACTTGTATTTATTATTTGTGAATTTTTGTAAAATTTTAAAAATATTGAATTATTCGAAATACCAAACTGTATTGCACTATATTGTTTTGTACCAAAAAAATTGAAGAACCATACCGAATTTTTATATAACTATACCGAATCGTTCTGAATTTTCGAGACAGTTATAATACTTAATTTTTAAAACATCTGAAATTTTAAGACGATACGAAAATTTATAAATCCTCGAATTGTATTGTACCGTGTACGCTCCTATTTAATATAGTATGGCACTTTGCTTGTATAGAAATCATAATACATGCAACAAAGAGTATTTTACACTCTTAAGATAATTTTAGTTTCTAACCCAAGAAGCCTACCCCACTGTACTGATAAGAGCACTGTGTTTCAATTTTATTCAATCTACTATAGTGATCTACACTCCAGGTGACCTTCATTATATGCTTTTTTTTATAAAACATTTGCTTTGGAATAATGGAATATATGCATCATTTCCAAACTTTATGTGAGCAGAGAAAATAGGAGGAATAATCTCATACTACTATTAGAAAATATATAGGTATTTATCAAAAAATATATAAGCTAAATTAGGAAAGAAATTCCTATGATTATGTTATAATCCCTATTCACATTAGCTATACAATCTATAACAGCTATTTATAATTATTATATATGGCAACACTCCTCAAACTGTAACATAGATATTGATCATGCCCGATTTGTTACAAATATAATCAATCCAATTCCTAGGTAACACTTTGGTGAACACATCAGTTAATTGGCTCCCGGTTCTAGCGTGTGAAGTTGAAATTGATCCATCTTCAAGCTTTTTTTGAGTAAAATGACAACTGATTTCTATATGTTTGGTTCTCTTATGAAACACATAATTGTTTGCAATATAAATAGTTGCTTGATTGTTACACTATAAATTTATTGGTTTAAACTGAACAAATCCAATACCAAGTAAATAACGTAGCCATATAAGTTCACAGGTATTCTGTGCCATAGCCCTATATTTAGATTTTGCACTTGATTGGGATAAAACACTCTATTTCTTACTCTTCCAATAAACAATATTACCACCAACAAAAAAACAATAATTGGTGGTAAAGCACATGTTTGAAATATTTGCATAGTCAGAATCTGTGAAACCTTCTATAGTGTGGTGATCATGATTTCAATATAAAATGTCATATCCTGACGCACCTTTTAGATATCTCAAACTATGAACAGCAGCATCCTATTAACAGATATATTTAATTCCTAATTTGTAGAGATTTAAAATTGTTATCTTTTATGTTTCTTAGTTAGATTTAAATTCAATTATATATATACCTATGTAAATCTTATAGTCAACAGATTGAAAATAATAAAAACTTCTCAAAATCTATATAGTATCAGAGCTATTGCTTCTTTGTGGATATTGAGTTTTTTCTCCCAAGCAATTTCTAGGGATTTTTTTACAAACAATAACCAAAATTAAGCACTTAAAATAGGTCAAGTTATTCTTCCTATTTTCTCTCGCCGCCGTCATCAGAAGATTGCCTAGGCTGAGATTGGCCTAGTCACCAAGTATCGTCGCCATCGAAGTCCTCGCGTAGTTAACGCGCCACCTAAAGTTTCGGCTACACTGTTCACACACCAGTACATGGTGCACATGGCGTCATTTTCGATCACCATTTGCAGCCGATTTCAATGCCGACCATCTCACCTCCCATTTCCACCTCTACCTAGGTGGTTTCCAGCTTGATCTGTCATCTCAAAGTTTTTTGGATCACTCTTTTGGGTTCTGTTTCTGATTCTTTCCACTGTCTTATTTATTACTCTGATGGATAATAAGGCGGTTAATTTATCTAACAGAGAAAATCTCAGTACCTCTTTATCTAATCATAATACATGAATTATAGATTCTGGTGCAAACAGTCATATGGCAGGTCCGTCGAAAAATTTTGTTTCTTATTTTCCAACCAAAAAAGGAGATAATATCCGAATAGCAAATGGATCTCTTTCTTCAATATCTGGAATAAGTTCTATTGATTGTACTCCCACCATTAAATTGTCCTCTGTTCTGCATGTACCTCAATTTCCTGTTAATCTCCTCTCTGTTAGTTCTATAACTAATTCTTTTAACTGCAAAGTGAAATTTTTTCTTACACATTGTATTTTACAGGACCTTAAAACAAGAGAGAGGATTGGCAACAGTAGGTTGCAAGATGGCTTATATATCTTGGACAATGGTAGTAGCCTAGTTTTTGGTAAGAGGCAAGCTTTTTTGAGTGAGAGTAATGATGTGAATAAAGAAATCATTCAATGGCATAAACGGTTAGGACATCCATCCTTTTTAAGTTTTGGAGAAATTATATCCTAATTTGTTTAAGAGTGCTAAGTTTGATTCTTTAGTTTGTGATGCATGTGAACTTGCTAAACACACTAAGAGTTCTTATCCCTTGAGTAATAATAGAAGTTATGTTCCTTTTACTATCACTCATTCTGATATATGGGGACCTACTAAAAATACTTCATTATCGGGTAGTCGGTAGTTTGTTCCATTCATTTATTGTTATACTAGAATGACTTGGGTGTATTTAATAAAAGCAAAGAGTGATTTTTTTTTCTTGCTTCCAATCTTTTCATAAGATGGCTTGTACTCAATTTGATGCTAAAGTAAAAATTTTGAGTACAAATAATGGTTCAAAGTACATGAATACTAGGTTTGGTATTTACTTGAAGTGCAATGGGATAATACACCAAACTAGTTGTCCTTACACTAGCACACAAAATGAGATAGCTAAAAGAAAAAATAGATATCTGTTGGAAATTGCTAGATCTCTTATGTTTACCATGGATCTTCCAAAGCCTTATTAGGGAGGTGCAATTCCAATAGCTATTTATCTTATTAATAGAATGCCTCTCATAGCTCTCGACTTTAAGAGTATTTTAAAAGTGTTGCAAGGGGAAAATGTTTATATTGTTCCCCCTAAAATGTTTGGGTGTATTTGTTTTGTACATACTAGAAATGCTGGCAAACTAGACCCGAGGGCTCTTAGATGTGTGTTTATTGAACATTCTCCAACACAAAAGAGTTACAAGTGTTAACATCCTCCATCGATGAAGTATTTTGTTAGTATGGATGTGACATTTAGAGAAAATGAACCTTACTTTGATACTATCCAATCACCACTTCAGGGGACGAGTACTGAGAGAGAAGAGGTGGTAACTATTATAACTCTTAATAAATTTACCCTAAGGGAGAGTTCTATGAGATAGGAGAAAATTAACCTTACCCTAAGGGAGAGTTCTGTGAGGAAACAAGTTCAGAAGGAGACTATTGGAGTTCAAGAGGAGATTGTTGTTCAAGGGGAGAATATTGGACGTTTGGATAGACCCGATTTGATGAGATATTTGAGGAAAAACAGAACAGAAGAAGCCATCATATAGCCTACTCTATATCAAGAATCCTCTTCTTTTGGTCAATCAAGTCAGTTATCTTTGAACTCTGATTCTACTAATAATTTGGATATGCCTATTGCTTACAGAAAATGGGTTAGTTGTTACACCAAACATCCTTTATCAAACTTTGTCTCTTATAACTCCTTATCTCCTTCCTATAAATCATTTGTTTTGTCTATTTCTTCTGTCTCTATTCCAAAGGATTGCAGGAAAGCTTTTACAGATCCTAAATGGAAGCTAGAAATGTTGAAGAAATAAAGGCTTTATCCAAAAATGAGATTGGGAACTAATTACCTCACCAAACAAGAAATTGGTTGGTTGCAAGTGGGTTTTTACTATGAAACATAAAGCTGATAGTTCGATCAAGAGGTTTAAAGCCAGATTGGTGGCTAAATGATTCAATCAAACTTATAGAGTGAATTATCAGGAGACATTTGCCTCTATTGCTAAAAGGAACACAATTAAAATTTTATTGTCCTATGCAGCTAATCTTGATTGGGATTTACAACAGTTTAATATGAAGAATGTCTTTTTTCATAAGGATTTGAAAGAAGTATATATGGAGATCCCTTCGGAATTTGATGATGAACGTAATCAAGGGAAGGTATGTATACTGAAGAAAGCTTTATACGGATTGAAGTGATCTCCTAGAGCATGGTTTGATAGATTTAGCAAAGCCATGATCTCTTTTGATTACCAAGAAAATAATGCTAATCATACTTTGTTCATAAGACATAAAAGGGTAAACTCACTCTCCTCAGTTTATGTTGATAACATTGTAATTACAGGAGATGACAGAGAGGAGATGGTTCGTTTGAAAAAGCTATTGGCTCAGGAATTTGAAATCAAGGATCTAGAAAAATTACAGTGCTTCTTGGTAATTGACGTTGCCAGATCAAAAAGGAAAATATTTATTTCTCAGAGAAAATATACCTTAATCTCTTGAAAGAAACTGGTATGATGGGTTGCAAACCAATAGAATCACCCATTAAAAGTAACCACAAACTACAAACAGAAGTTGGAAAACCAGTTGATAAAGAGAGATTTCAAAGGTTGGTTGAGAGACTCATTTATCTCTCACACACTAAGCCAGACATAGCATACTCGGTGAACTTGATGAGTCAGTTCATGCATGATCCACGAAACTCTCACATGCAAGCTATCTTCTGCATTTTGCGGTATTTGAAGTTTGCCCCAGAAAAAAGTCTTTTTTCTCCAAACATGGTCACCTCCAAATAGAAGCCTTTAAAAATACGGATCGGGCTAGATCTTTAGATGACAGAAGATCTACTTTCGGCTATTGTACTCTTATAGGAGGAAACTTAGTTACTTTGAGAAATAAAAAGCAAAGTGTAGTTGCTAGATCGAGTGCTGAAGCAAAATACGAGGCTATGGCTCAAGGTATTTGTGAACTTCTTTGGCTAAGAAAACTACGAAAAGAATTGAGATTAGCTGAGAAAAAAAGACTATCCTTATATTGTGACAACAAAACCACCATCAGTATAGCTCATAATCCTATTCAGCATGATCGAACAAAACAAATTGAAATTAATCGGCACTTCATATGGTGCTTTGAGTTTGTTTCATGTGTCATCCGAAAAGCAACTAGCTGATGTGTTTACAAAAAGGCTCAACAAAAGGACTTTTCATACCTTGGTTTGCAAGTTGGGCATGTGTGATATCTTTGCACCAACTTGAGGAGGAGTGTTGACATATATATTTAATACCTAATTTGTAAAGATTTGAAATTGTTATTTTTTTATGTTTCCTAGTTAGGTTTAAATTCTTTTATATATATACCTATGTAAATCTTATAGTCAACAAATTGAAAATAATAAAAACTTCTCAAAACCTACACATCCCAATGAAGGATTCTAGGAGATGACATGAACAAACTAACAACACTTACAGGAAAGACAATATCAAGACGAGTGATAGTGAGATGGTTCAATTTTCCCACAATCTTCCTATACTTTTTAGGATTCTCAAGCAAGTCTCCATTTTCAGCTTTTAGATTCACATTTAGTGTCATAGGCGCATCACATACTTTTGCCTCAATAAAACCAACACCATCTAATAAATCTAAGCAATATTTTCTTTGAGATAGATTCCCTTATGACTACGAGAAACTTCAATTCCTAAGAAATATTTCAATGGTCCTAAATCTTTTATCTGAAAGTGAGTCCCAAAAAATGCTTTCAACCTCGTGATCCTAGCTTCATCACTTCCAATGATCACTATATCATCCACATACACAACCAATAAAATGCACCCAAAACTAGATTATGCAAAGAACATTGAGTGATCATATTCACTTTTAGGTAGACTAAACTCAATCACAACTGTACTAAATCTCCCAAACCAAGCACGAGGAGATTGCTTTAAGCTATACAAAGACTTTCTTAATTTGCACACATTCCTCGACTCCCCCTAAGCAACAAATCCAAGTGGTTGCTCCATGTAAACCTCTTCACTTAAATATCCATGTAATAACGCATTCTTCATATTAAGTTGGTGAAGTTTCCAACTATAAATAACAACTAAGGAGATAAACAATCGGACAGAAAAAAATTTCGCAATTGAAGAAAAAGTCCCTGAATAATTCATTTCATATGTCTGAGCATATTCTTTAGCAACCAACCAAGCTTTCAATCGAGCAACAGAACCATCGGGATCCATTTTAACAGTAAACACCCACTTACAGCCAATGACCTGTTTCTATGAAGGCAAAGGCACAAGATCCCAAATATAATTCTGCTCTAAGGCCATCATCTCTTCTTTCGTTGCAGCTTACCAACCATCATGAGCTAATGCTTCAACAAAGGACGTTGGAACAGCAATAGAGTCTAAAGAAGCTACAAAACACTTGAAGGAGGGAGATAAAACATGGTAAGATACAAAGAAAGAAATAAGGTAAGTACACATGTGTTTACCTTTGTGAAAAGCAATAGGAAGGTCAAGGCTAGCATATAGTAGTGGTAAGGAATCTGGAGACAAGGAGGTGCGCGGTCTGTGTCCTAGCTGCTAGGAGGTGCCTCAATAGAATGGTGTACACATCAAGAATAAACTTGACACATAACAGGTCGAGAGGAAGAAGTCACTACTTGTTCATTGACAGTATAAGAAAATCGTCCCCTGAATCGATAGGGTGCAAAGGAGAGGACACAGAAAAATCAAAGAAAGGTGTATGCTCAAAAAAGGTAACATCAACAGATACCAAGTAACGACCCAAAAAATGAGAGTAACAACGATAACCCTTTTGTTCACGA
Organism: Excoecaria agallocha; assembly: GCA_037975025.1. NCBI lineage: Eukaryota > Viridiplantae > Streptophyta > Magnoliopsida > Malpighiales > Euphorbiaceae > Excoecaria > Excoecaria agallocha. The sequence continues at coordinate 7,418,573 of CM075816.1, forward strand.
GAATATCCCAGAAAGACACTTAAGAGATTGAGAATCTAGTTTCAAAACCTGAGGTCGCATATCTTGAACAAAGCAAGCACACCCAAAAATTCGAGGAGCAAGAGGGAATAGTATAGAGGGAAAGTGAAGTGAATATGGAATATGATCGTCAAGAACAAAAGAGAGCATTCAGTTGATTAGGAAACAAGCAGTGAAAACAGCATCTACCCAAAAAACTTTGGGAACCAGCATATAAAACATTAGTGCCTGGGTAACTTCTAATAAGTGAGGGTTCGTCCGCTCAACTACACCATTTTGCTGAGAAGTGACAATACATGAGACCTGATGAATAATACGATGCTGAGAGATAAGATTTAAAAGAATGAAAAACATATTCTTTAGCATTATTACTTCTCAAAATATAAATGAATTTGTTAAATTGAATCTTAATTTCGACATGAAAGACATAAAATATAGTAAACAGGTCTTATCGAGATTTCATAGGATAAAACCAAATAATCCGATAATAATCATCAATAAATGTCACAAAATAACAAAAACCATATTCGGATGAAACAGGACATGGATCCCATATATCAGTATAAACCAAGTAAAAAGAAGACTCAATACGTTCATTTAGTCTAGGAGAATAAGATACTCGAATATTTAGCAAATTCACAAACTTCACACTCTAAAGTAGATTTCCGTTTAAGACCAAGACATAACTTTTGTAAAATCGGAAGAGAAGGAAGACCAGAATGACAATGAAGTTGCAAAAGCAATCGATCGAGGAACTGGTTCAGAAGTCGATTCAAAAGCATACAAATCATTTACCAGACACCCTTTACCAAAACTTTGCTTTGTCTCAAGATCATGAAAAAAACAATAATTGAAATAAAATATAACACAACAATTAAGACTTTGGGTAATTTGACTAACAAATAACAAGTAAAAGAGAATGATGATAAACATAAAACAAATGATAATGGAAGAAATTTTGTTGGATTTGTTGTCCCACGCCCAATTACAGAAGCAGTAGATCCATTGACTAAAGTAACACAAGGTAAATCAGCAGTAGACTTAAAAGAAAAGATAATACCTGTGTTGTCGATCATATGATCAGTAGCACCTGAGTCAATAACCCAACTACAAGATAAGGTGAAAAAACATACAATAGGAATACCTGTATCAACCAAAGCTGATGTCCCAGAAGATGACAGATGTGAATCATAAGTGGCAAAAATTTGCTGATGGGCATTAGTTAAACGAGCATACTCGTCTGCTAAAATGGTGACACAAAGTGAGGATGACTATTGAAGCATTAGGATGCCATCTTGAGTAGCTACATTTACAAACTTTTTGTTATTAATTTGATCCAAGTTCTTGGGAGGCTTACCATGCAATTTCCAGCAATTTTTCTTGATATGACCCTCAATTCCACAATAATGACATGTACGAAAGTTGCTACTATTCCCAGCAACAGAAACACTAGTATTTTCACCTTTGCCACCACAATTACTATTTGAAGCATTACTAACCAATACCACTATGTCACTGGGCACCATACCAAAAGGCAGATTGCCATCTTTACAAACACAAAGCAAACGGGCATATACTTCTATAAAGGAAGGAAGTGACTCACTAGTTAACAATTGTGTACATACCGCGTCATATTCAAAATCTAACCCTACTAAAAAATATCGTACCACAATCTGCTCCTCTTGTTCTTATATTTGTTTTATGTCAACAACAATAGGAAACATAGCTCGCTTTTTTTCAAAAACTTGTTTTACTTCAATATAATAATGAATGGGGAGCGACCTTTTTGTTCCGCCTGATAAATTTTTAACAAATTATGAACACAAGACATATCTTGTTTACAAGTATACAAAAATTTCAGATATGTCCATAGTTTTTTTACACTATCACAATAATTTACAATATCATCAACAGTTGGATCTAAAGTATTTTGAATTTGATTAAACAATTTATAATCCTCAACTAAACATTTCTTTCAAACAATAGCATCGTCTTTAGGCAGTGGATAACTAGTTAAGTGATACTTTAAATCTACACTAGTCACAAATCTACAAATGATTTTTTTTCATTGTGCATAATTATTATTTCCAGTCAGTTGTCTATCAGTAATTTTGGACGAATCCTATAATTTTAATAACAATCTTCTTATCACTACTCTCAGCCATTATAAATATCCAACACAAAGTAACAGACAATGCAGCAACAAAGATCCAATATACCCAACACAAATAAATATCCAAACTTCTTAACAAATCACCCAGAAAAATAAAAGGACAAAAGAGCAGAACCACATTAGAGCATAAATCCAAGAGAAACCAAATACCATCAAAAGAGGAAAACATCTCAAGAAGACACTGGAATCTAACCGGAAATGACCAAGCGATGCCAAAGATGAAGTCAGAAATCTAATGGACAACTCACGCTCTCTCACTCGATGACGTGTGAGGAAGTAGCGGTGAACTTCGAGGGGCATGTGAGATCCACTCACAGCTCCGTTGGGCACCAAAAAACGCGAACTGGCCAGACTAAAGGAGGCAAACCTCTCTGTGGTGGCGGTAAGACAAAAAAACAATCACCAGATAGTGACTCAAAGCAAAACCGTTACTGACCCCAAAGGAACAGTAACCCACATAGAAACCCAGATGAGCCTAAGGCTCCAAAAAAATAAAAAATTAGACAAAAAGCCCAAAACTCGACTAGACTCTGATACCATGTAAGAGTAGAGAAAATAGAAAAAATAATCTCACACTATTATGAGAAAAGAAACAAGTATTTATCCAAGAATAGATAAGCAAAACTAGGAAAGAAATCCCTATGATTATGCTATAATCCCTATTTACATTAGCTGTACAATATGTAGCAGCTATTTACAATTACTATATATTGTAACAATTCCATTGTATAAGATTCTACTTAATTGATTAAAAAATAAAGGAGAAGGTAAAGCAAAAAAACGTAAAATAATCTAACAAGCAAGAACATCTCCTAAAAATAATCTATTTTCTCAAAAGGCTTTACATGAGATTGGGAAATTATGGATAGGTAAATGTCATGTTTGTTTTATTTGCACGGAAAAAAAAAAAAAGAACAAAATAATTGTCAACTAAACCAAGCTAATTAAATGGAGAAAGATAGTTGAAAATTTGCATTTTTAATTCAGAAAACTCGGTATTAAAAAGTTGCAAGAACAGTCTTCATCCATAAGGAACCACATAAACTTCAAGTCATAGGCATTTCAACAAGCAGCTAAACTACTTGCCCCAAACAGCGTGAAAGAAAAGACAGGAACTTTAAGCATAATTAAAATATTTAGAACCTTGATAATTCCTTTGAGATGCTTGATAAGCTCCGACTCAGATCTGGTTTCATGAGAATCCTCTGTTATTCATCAAATAAAAATAAATAAAATACAACTCTTTGAACATATATAGACTTCAAGGCACAAAAATATATATATGTATATGTATGTATGTATGCATGTATGTGTGTGTGTGTGTGTGTGTGTATAGAGAGAGAGACCAGGGGGATTATAAAGGCCGGAACGATCAATGGAGATGGTAGTGGAGGCTTGGCCATTGTTGTTCGGCAACTGTTCGATGAAACTCCTATGGGGAACGTCTGATTGATTAGAAGAAGAAGAAAACAAGCTGCTTAGCAGAGGAAATGAAGGAGAAATTGCTTCTTTTTTCAATATGAAATCACCGGAAGTGAATTTTTGTTGCAGCAACACCCTTCTCAGCATTTTTGCTTTCTGGTTTGTCCCTGCTTCCTCGCCACTCTATCTGATAACGAGAAACTGGAAAGCAACATTACATAAACTACAAAGATGATCAAGATTATTAATGTTAACATAAGCATACATTATATACAAATACCTATGCGTATTTGGAAAAGCCTATGAAGATGAAAAATTATTCTCAATGTAAAATATCAAGGTTTATTAATATGTAGGACACAGTTCCTCAACTTTTTTTTAACCGCATACCTTTTTTCGAAATATTCTAGCCAATACATAGCATTTCCTTGTGAAGGGTAACACATCTTTCTAACCAATAAAAATGGTTAGAATAAATTATATAGTAATAAAAAACCTGCATAACTCTCCCTTATGACATACAATTAACTTCCTTTATATTGAGGAAATTGATCAAACCAATTCAGTAAAAACACAAGAAAATCTGCAGTTGTCAAAGGATGGCAGAGAGTAAATAAGAAGAATGAAAAACAAGGTTGATGCATAATTACAATGTACTATGTAGTCAAATTGTTACACCAATCCTTTTATCACCATTGAGGTACAAAAAACCAACTCCAACAGGGAATCAATTGACATAATGTTTGCAACTGCATATTGACAAAGTTACTTAAAATTGTTGCAATTACCCAAAATTCAGTCAGATTGCTTACAACAAAAATATAAGGGTCATTACCTTGATTCCACAAAATGATTTTTGACACAACAACAATTCATGTTTCTTAATTAGGACCTAGATGTTCCTCCATTGGTAATTGAGAGGCAAAAGAATGTTCCTCCATTGGTTATTGACACAAAACCGAAGTATCTTTTTAAGTTGTAACTATCCTCAAAGAAAAAACCAACCCCTAAAATAATCACTAATAGAAAAAAGAGCTCTCTTGATTTCCTATCTAGACCATTGAACAATTTATTCGTTAACTGCCATATTTGTCTAGTTTGTGATTGGATTTATTAACGAATTGTTCATGAATGAAAAAAACAAATAAATAAATAAGTATTAGCTAAATTTTTTAACCTCCATTGAGCCAAAGAAGTAGATGGTTGGAATCAGGATCAGCAACAGCCTCAAAAAAAACCAGTAAAAAAGAGCCCTGCCAGATTCTTCATTGACTGTGAGATAGGCAGAGTAATGTGCAAAGCTAACATTGAAGGTCTGCCCAGGTAAGTCTAAAACCCTGACTAGTTCTTGCATAATAAAATAATAAAATCTGTCTATAAACTGATTTTTTGCCACAAACAAACAAAAACAAAAAAGGATAGACAAGGAAAAGAGCTACCCTAAGAGTAGAAGAGGCAGTATCCATACCTAAAATGAAATTTACAGCTTGGTGAGACCAATTCACAAAATTAGCCTCCTGCATTTGTGAAATCTCAATGATTATAAATAATATGCAAATAAAGAGAGAACAATACCCGAATCAAATTACTAAGATATCTGAATTTCGATATAAAGGAAATTCAAAGTTATTAAGATAGTAAAACGATTCCCTTTAAGGATGGCCAGAGTTGCATAGTTAAAAACTATACACGCCCTAATATTGAAGTTGTTTCCCCTCTCTTCCCTATTCCTTCCAGGCTACCTTCTTTAAGGAAAATATGTCTAAAGAAGCTCAATTAAATATGCAAATTCCTATTAACAAATCTTATGTGTTTTCTTTCTTGTTTCTTTTTTTCTGTTCTCTTACTGTACTTCATTGCAGAAGAGTGAACTTAAGGTATCTATGATTTGCGGTAATGGCTGCAAAAGGAAAGTTAAGAAGATTTTACAAGGTATTGGAGGTGATGATCCGACACTAAAACATTCTCTTTTCCTTTCCTAATTTATGAATTCTTACTAATTTATGTGAAATTAATTTGTGTTTCAGGTGTACTAAATACTGAAATTGATTATTTACACCCAAAAGTTACAATCTTAATGGATCCACAAATTCTGATAAAAAGACTGTCAGAAGTTGGGAAACAGGAAGAAATTCGGAGGCATAGGAATCAAAATGCTGCAAAAGAAAAGAAAGAAGTGGATTTTGCAGTAACGAATGATAATGAAAAACCAATATCTGAGTGTGATTAAGCGAAATCCACAGAGAAAGCTATTGATAAAAACAAAGAATCCAAGAATGGCGGGGATGGGAAAGAAAATAAAGCTGCAAAAATAAAAGATCATAATCAGAATGAGGAGGAGAAAGATTGGAATGAAAATTCGTGGAATCTTGAAGCTAAAAGACAGAAGATCATGTTCGTCTTCAGAATCGATTTTGTTATAAGTAGAGCCTTATGCAGTTCCAATGCCTAATGAGTATTTTACTTGATTTCGGAATAAGTATTGTTATAAATAGAACCAGAAATCAATACCCAAATCAGAAGCATAATATCAACATGCAAATCTCAATAAGAAAAGCCAATGGCGGAGGAAACGGAGACTGACCAAGGGTGGCGACGACCTGGGAAGGCTGGCGACTGACTAGGGCGGCGGATGGAGGGCTGGCCACGACTTGACGGCAGAGAGGGAGATAGGCTTCGAGAATAGATGGTCAAAGGGATGGCGCTTGCCAAAACGGACAGTTTCAAAATGGGGGAAAAAATCCACCTTGCGGGTTTATTTTTTAAATTTTAACATTAGTGGCCGAATATCCAGCGGTCATCTGGCGGGACAATTTTTTTAATAATATATTTTTTAAAAAAATTACAGAAATAGAGCTTGTTAAAAATTATTTATCAGATTGAAGTTTTTTTCAAATCTTTTGCCATATGTAACGATTTCAAACTGTATGATCCATAGCTGAAAACTATCAATTTTTTAGTGAAATTACTATTATTTATAGTGATTTCAGTATTTATATGTTAGATATAAAATTATTGCCTATAATAACGGTTTTAGATTTAATATGCTTGATTGACATATGATGCAAATAATATTTTATATTATTTATAATATATTATTTCACATGTTAGATTGTGGCTAAATGGCAAAAAATTGTTTATAGTTTGCTATAAGTTTTGGATTCAATTCTCATCAACTACATATTTTTTTATATTAAATATTATAAATATTGCATACAAGTTTTAAAATAAAATTTATAATTAATTTTTTAAATCAATAAAAAAAGAGTCGTGTTAGAATTTGAATCCGCAAAATTAAGTTAGAATTCAAATTGAAAATACTACAATTAATAGTATAATTAATTGTTTATATTAATAAAAAATTATTGTTTTAGATTTATAATATTAATTAAAGAAAACAATTGTGCTAGGATTCGAATTCTAATTAAAAAACAGACACATGACATTATGTAACATGTTACAGCATAAAATAGTGACAATGTTAAAAATAAATAATTAAAAATTTATAACAATTAGACATTTTTTAATTATTTGGAAAAAATCAATTCCCCGTACTCAATTTTTAGATAGAAAAGTATTCATTAACTTTTTTTTTTAATCGAAGTAGTTAATTCTGAAGATCGTATATTTGTAGAGCTGAATTTGAGCAATGCTAAATTGGTAATACCATGCATGTAGTCCTTAATCGATTCTTTGTTTGAAGAAATGATAAATTGACAAAATTTACTATTGAAAGCTTCTTTTCACTTGAAAAATTCTCATAACATATATATAAATGTATACATTAATATCCTCCCTCAAATTAATGTTGGGCAATCCAAAAGAATCAATTTATTAATAAGAAACCGATGTTGTGTACTAAAAAGAGTATTAATAAATACATCTGCAGTTTAAAGCTCTTTAGTGATATGTGGTAGAGAAATGACATATGAATTATATGTGTCACACCCTTCTCGGAACAGTACTTTCTGAAACGAAACTTAGCTGACGACAGCAAGTTTTTTTTTTTCACTAAACACTTTAATTCACTCGGAAAACTTATACAGTAATTACAGAATCGAATAACAGTCTTATGAACAATCATTAAGTACCAAATCAAAACTTATTATAATCCATACATTCGAGGCAAATAAACATATAACCAAAATATCATTCAAACCTTTACCTTAATAGTCTAAGTATATACATGCCAAAAGCTTACACTCACTAATACAAAAATCTTCTCTTTCGATCTGATCTTTCCATGTATTGTGCTCCCGCAACTCTCCAGAACCTGCACGCAGTAAACACTACGTGCTGGGCATTAAATATGCTCAGTGGTGACTACTAATTCAAGAATTTCCCAATAATAAGCATAATCTCATTACTTTATGCTTCTACTATTCTTATTACATTAAGCATTTCCCTTTATTTCCGTTATACTAATCTTGTTATTATTTCATATTCTGATAACTATTGGTCTTTTGTTTCTAAACTTAAAACTTTTCTTTACAGTATTTCATGTAGTGGAACAATATTGGATTTACTTTTACTTTTACGTTAATGTTTACTATAACTTCTTCTTTTATCAATAATTTCGATTTAACTTCTAGCCACAACAATTTAACTATTAGTTTATTTAGCAATACGTATTGGTACTCGTGTCATTACTAGTACCAAAATAAATTACTTAAATTCTTGGTTTACTGGACAATTTTTCAATCTGTACTCTAATTATACTTCCTGTGATTTATTCTTTTATTTTTGCTTTAACTTTTAACTAATAAATACATTACTAATTAAAGGCTTTTAAGCTTTATTGCAAAGTGATAGAGGTATTTCGGGACACTTTGCAGTTAAATTCTCTTTCCTTCATTTATATATATTATTTTCAGTCAAATACTTATTAAGACGTATGTCTTTTACTTCTTTCTCATTGGTCAATTATGTGTCTTTCAATTGTTTTACTTTTCAAATAACTTTTCTTTCAGAAAAACATTACGTAAGCAATAAGTTTACTTCATATCAAAATTATCACTTTTTTAACTTTAAGCAGGAAATTAACCTTATTTTTTTCAAACGTATTTCCTCCTACAATAGTAATTGGTACGAGAAATACCAATTAATCAAATTTATTATTTTTTTCACGAAAATAAAATACATTCTAAATTCTTATAGAAATTTAATTAAACATTGATTTAATATTTTAATCATATAAAATCTTTCTTTTCTTTCTCTTTCTAATTACCCTTAAAAGAAATCTTTACAGATTTATTTGGTCTTTGCATTTTATTTCAAACGAATCATTTTTGTTATAACTATTTGCATTCAATTCGATTAAACAATACTTATTTATTCATTTCGATGTGCCCCTAGTGTAATATAACAGGTTTCTCACAAAGGATACTTGGGACTGGACCCGAAGGTCCCACTAAACAGATAGAGAAATGATCTCGAAAGATCAAGTCTCACAGAGCAGAAACATATACACTTTCACTTTTACTTTCACTGAAGCTATGGAGATCAAAGATCCCGCCCATAGCTAAGCAAGTCGTCATGACTTGCACCGCGGTACAGAGGTATCCCTATGGCTAGCCAATTATATCCAAAATAAGAATCTAATACATGTCTATCGCTAAGGGCAAACACACTCAATCACATTTGCAATTACTTTAAACATTTAAAAATTCTTAATTTCTTTCTTTTATTTATTTCTATACTTTATTCTGATCAATTGCACTCTTTTGTGCCTTTGACTATTCAATAGCTTTTTATCCTTTTATTCACTTTCTCTTTTTCAGTCACTTTTGTGAATTATTTTTCGATAATTCACTCAGATACTTAAATCTTTTAATCTTTTATACAGATTATAAATTATGAATTATAGCATTATAATTCACAATTTCCTTTTTATTCTTTTTATATAATTATTTACGAATTATTCTCTAATCATTCAATAGTTGACTTCTTTTTCTTTTATTGTTCAGACTTTTTTAATCATTCGGTATGCCAACTTTATTTCGTCGGCGAAATATTTTTATAATCATTAATTCTTTTAATACTTTTTTGTCGATTAATTTATTTTGATAAATTAATCACGTCTTTATTTTTCTACTTTTAGGCATTTGGGAACTTTAAGTATATCAACTATTATCTTATGCCTCGAACAAGCATAATTTGACTTTTTCTATCGATTTATTCATTTCAAATGCATAATTACGATTTTGCCATTATAATTATTTATTTTCATTTTTATTATATAATTTCCTCTATTATTCATCTTTTATTCTTTAATTTTATCATTTTCGGGTAAAATTATATTTTAGTCCTTAAACCACATAAATTATATCTTTAGAAACCGTTATGCCTCCGAAATTACTATTTTACCCTTACTAAGTATTTCTTACTTATTTTTACGCGTTAATCACTTACTTTGGTAAAATTACCATTTTGCCCCTAAAACTTTTATTTTCCTTCATTTAAATCCTTTTTCTATTCAAAACTCATTTTATCTTTCTTTTATTTACGTATTAATTTATTTTCATCATTTCCGATTATTTATGAATTATTTACCAATAATTCATGATTCTTATTATTTTCATGACCCAATAATTAATTCGAAAAATCCGTCGGTTGACTTTTTATTTCTAGTCATTGACATTAATTAAATTTCACATTAATTCCTCATTTTTGTCATTTTTATACAATTATACATTAAAACTTCAATTGTTTTCATTGTACATATTCATATAAAAATTCCAATAAAATCTCAATAAATTCAATAAATTCCAACAAAATTTATTTATGCATTATTTATTGGTTATTGTCATTTTTCATCAAATTAATCATTTAATTCACAATAAATCACAATTTTCATTCAATACATACACTATATAAAATCTTAAAAATTCCCAAATAAATTTCAAATATTCTCTAAAAATTAATAGACATCAATTATCAAGTCTATTATTATTTTAAGCTAACATACATTAATTTCGTGCATTTTTTTCAACATTTTCTTTACTTAGGGAATTCGGCCACCAACCTTTTCCACCTTAAAAATTTTATTTCTTTCATTAAAACCTTTAATTCATTTCCTCTCATGTTTCATTTCATTTTCCCTAACATAATTTCACTAATTAACAATTTTACATATTTTTCTCTTAATTACATAATTAAGAAAAATTCATATTAAATTGGAAATTAAGGGATTTGGTAGTCACTTACCTTTTTTCCATGCTTTAGCTTCCTTAAGCTTCATATTTCTTCACTTGACATCAAGAAAAACTCCATCCCTTCACAAATATTTCTTTGGCCGAACTTTCAAGCCTTCCTAACATCAAATTTTTGTCCTCAAATGAAAAATCTAATCTCATAATTAGCTTAAACACCTCAAAAACTATAAGAACACACCAAAAATTCAATTAAAACTACTTGAATTTTCAAGTTCCATCTTACCTCTTTTCCTTTCTTCACTTGATTTCTTGCCTTCCCTTGCTCAAATCTCTTGCTTAAGATCACTAGGGCAATCTAGAGAGCTAGAACTTCATTTCTTATGTTGAGGTTTAAGAGAGATTTGGGGTAAAAGAAGAAGAAATCAAAGAGAGAGAGGGAAAGAGGGTGGTTCGGCCACCAAAGAGGATGAAAATGCTGGAGTTTTCTTTATTAATTCTCCAGATATTTGGCTCTATTTATACTCTCTTTATGGGCCAAAAATGGGGCCAAATTAATGGGCTTAACCCATTTTGTTCTCAAGGCCCATTTAGGCCTTTCTAAAGCCCAATTAAATTTCTCTCTCTTTCTCACTTCAAATCACTTCAATTTTGATTCCATAATTCTTAAAATATCAAAAATAGGTAGGACATAAATTTTTGGCTCAATCGGAGTCCATTATCGATCCGATTCAAACTTATCGGTCCGATTCAACAACTGCCGGTGTCACCGAAAATTCTATTCTCATCACCAAAATATTCTACATGAAAATTCATGTAGGCACGCAAAATCTGGCAATATTCGGAGATCGTTTGCTATTTTTAATTATTTAAGTAAAATCAAATCTCCTTCCCTACTGGGAAAATTGACTCGCTACTTTTTTCGTATTTTTGACTTTCGGAGGCCTATTTGACCTCGAATTCACTTCAAATTTCAACCACGGATTCACCATGACTATTCCTTTCAAATAGTCCAATAAAATATTTTTGACTTCCGGGTGTTCTTTCGGGCCCGGAAAACACTATTTACTGCCGGAAGGTACTATTCACGACTGACCTGGTGTTGAGACCATTACAATATGCCTCACGAATTGAGTGACAATCCACTTCAATATGGTTTGTATGCTTATGAAATATTGGATTAGCTATAATCTGAATAACACAAGTGTTATCTGTATGAAAAGATGTAGGATTAGTTTGCCAGAAGCCAAGCTCAGCCAAAAGTCCTCGAAACCAAAGAATTTATGAACAAACAGACGACATAGCTCTATATTCAAACTTAGTGGAGGACTTAGATACATGATCTTATTTCTTGCTTTTCCAAGAAATCAATGATAAACCAAGAAACATGCACCAACCAATAATGGATTGTTGAGTATCGAAACACCCTGCCTAATTAGCATCACTATAAGTAACAAGACTGATTAGAGAATCAATTGGAAAAATCAAACCTTATGTAGAAGTACCATGCAAATAACGGATGATTAGATGGAAAGCAGCTAGATGAAGATGCCTGGGTGCTTGCATAAATTGACTAAACTCTTGAACAACAAAGAAAATGTATGGATGAGTAATAGTTAGATAGTTTAGGCTGCCGATGAGGTGTCTATACAAAGAATGATCAAAAAGAAAATCACTATCATCACGACAATATTTAACATTCACTTCCAAAGGAGTATGAATAGAATGACCATTCGAAAGACTAGCTAAAGAAATAAGCTCTTGAGTATACTTATGTTAATGTAAAAAAATACTAGCCGAGGTAGAACATACTTCAAGGCCCAAAAAATAGTGTAAAGGACCCAAATCTTTCATATGAAAAGCACCTTAAAGGCACTCCTGAAGCTAAGAAATCAAGTCAGAATCAGTCCCAGTAATAACAATGTCATCGACATATACCAAAAGCAAGATAATTCCCTTAGGAGTTTTGCACAAGAACAAGGAAGAATCATATTGGCTTTGAACAAAAGAGAAACTAAGTAGAGCAACACGAAATTTATTAAACCAGGCTCGAGGAGTTTGTTTCAAACCATAAAGTGGCCTCTTTAACTTATAGACATTTGAAGAGGGAGTAGAAAATAATCCAGATGGTGGCATCATGTATACATCTTCCTGATCTCCATGCAAAAAGGCATTTTTCAAACCCATCTGTCCTAAGGACTACCCCTTTGAAGCAGCAATAGCAAGAATGAGTCACACAATCATCATCTTGGCAACAAGAGCAAATGTCTCCTCATAGCTTAATAGAGTATACCCATTTACAATGAGTGGGCTTAATTCTAGTAGGACAAGGAATATGATACCATCTATAATTCTCCTGAAGAGACTAAAGTTCTTCTTGCATGGCTTTAACCCAACATGCTTGTTTAGCTGCCTGAGAATAAGTAGGTATTTTAGCATGAGATAAAATGGCAAAGAAACCATACCTATCTAGAGGCCAACGAACACAAGTGTTTCTTTGAATGGTCACCGAAGATGGCAACAGATTAGGGTTAGGAAGAACATGTGATGATGGAGGAGTTGTTGTTGTTGATAGACCATTCCTAGCTTAAAACAGTCAATTGGGTGAAAGGTGCCATCAAAGTGAGGTAGAATAACACATTCTGAAGGAGAAACATGTTGTTAAAAGTAGTAAATATATTCAAAGAAAATCATATTTTTAGAAACACGCATGAGGTTGGCAACAACATCATAGCATAAAAACCCCTTGTGAGTAGTACTATAGCCCATAAAAGCACACCGAACATATTGAGCTGTAAGCTTGTGACGCTCATGAGAAGGCAAGTGAATAAAACAAGCACAACCAAAATGTGCGCAATGTATGATAATCAGGGTGCATGCGAAATAGGCGATAATAAAGAGAATCAAAATTCAACTATTTAGAAGAAAAACGATTGATTAAATAGGCTACAGTAGCCAAAGATTCCACCCAAAATTTAGATGGAACTGAAGACTTTAAAAGCAATGTGCAAACCATATCTAACAAGTGACATTTCTTCTGCTCAGCCAACCCATTCTGTTAAGAAGTGTAAGGACAAGATCGCTAAGATACAATACCTTTTTGTTGCAAGAAACCCTGAAAGTCATGTGACATATATTCCCTACCATTGTCTGATCGTAAAACTTTTATGCAGATAGAAAACTGCATCTCAACATAAGCCATAAAAACTCGAAATGCAGCTAGCACCTCAGCTTTGGAATGCAAAAAATATATCCAAGTGAAATGACTATAGTCATCAATGAACGTAACAAAATATTTATACTGCCCATGTGAAATTATAGGAGTAATACCCCAAAAATCACTATGTATAATTGCAAAACAAGTGTCAGCACGACTACCACAAGCTGGAAAAGGCAAAGTCTTACTTTTCTCCAATTTACAAGTAGAAAAATCAAAAGATAATATATGACCAAAAGACTGAACTTCATTCCTAAGAAAACCACATTCCATCAATTTATTCAAAATAACATTATTCGGATGGCTTAACCATTGATGCCAAACTTTAAGCTTATTTTCAACTATATTAGAAATTAAAAACAAAGTACTAGGTGTGATGCGAGTCGGAGCCTACCACTCATTTTTGGTTGGATTCTCAAAGGCCCACTTTTAGGGCTTAAGACCGGAGGAGGCTCAATTTTAATCATAAATTGGCCATTTCGCAATAAAAAGAATTGAACCCTAATTATTGCTAACGGTCAATCCATAAAGGCGTCTACTAGTGGGCTCAAAGAGGCAGGTATCGTAGAGTTGCCACCCAACAGGACGTTGGGAATTGAATCTCGACCTTATTTTGATGCCCAAATAGTGACTGGTATTTGGCACATCCCTCTTATTAGGCATTTTGGTTAGGTATTGGTTTATAATTAAGTTTTAAGATTAATCCCCTGTCCTCTCTCACACAATACATTTTACGATAAAATTAAGTAAACACCTCCATTCAAGTAAATAAAATAGTAAAAACAGTAAAATAAACCTACTTAATTATTACAGAGGCAAAATGTCTCAAAGAATAATTCAAGGCAAGATCAATATACATACATAAAACAGGCTATCGATTTATTCTGGAAGCATTGGCTTTCTCATGCATTTTTACAAAAAGGCATTTATTATATTATGTAGATTTGGGTTGAAATTTGGATATTGGTCCATGCTTTGTAAAAGAAAAACCAATTTACCTGCTAGAAAATGCTTTAAGTGTCTTTTTATTTTAACATGCTTGAAAAACCCTTTTTTACAAACTATTACAATCCTAAAAATAATACATCCAAAACCAAAATAGCCAATAAACACAAAAATAAATAAAAAACAAAACAGTGCCATAATAAATAAATAAAATAAAATAAAAAGTGAAATAACTGATGTAACCAGGGAGTGGAGACAGTGACCAGTGTGGGAGCACGACTTTCTATGCAAAAAAGCCCTCCACAGCCATAAATATATCAATTACTCAAAAAAATCACATAAAATAAATAAATTAGTATTTACAATAAAATAATTATATACTTATTTGTATAAACAGATTAATTATAGGTATTGGAACATACCGTACAATAGCAAAAATATATCAAATAATGCATAAATATTTTAGGAAACGATCAAGTGGTGCAAAAAAATAAAAAAATATATATATAAAGGCCTAAAATACATGCAAAAATACCATAAAACACCCTTAGGGACAGGGAAAAGGAGTAAGGGATGACCATTAAAAGAGCGAAGGATGGGCAAGAAGATGGGATTGAGACGTCCCGTCTATTAAATAAGGGACGAGCGTCCTTCAGCCTATCTTTCCATCTGTCACCCTGTATAGAACTAGAAAATGCAAAATTTCACAAAATGTATGAAAATCGTACAAATAGACTTCTTAGCTCTAAACATGCGATGTCAAGTGCTAAATCATGCTAAAACATGTTAAAAATCCCTAATCATGCATTAACTACATTAAAAACATACACAACAATAAAAGAGCCTCAATAAATCTACCATGCCTCTAGCATATTTAGACGAATTAGAAACGAATCATACTATGATAAAACATGCATATTATTCAGATATAACAATTAAAATGAATCAAATCAATGTTCAATAATCATTAGATTATGTGAATGAATTGTAGAGAAACAAAGTGAGAATGAGCCTAGAATATTACCTTTAGGAGATATTTTGACTCTATGACTTCTATAGTCCAGATCTCTACTCTGAATTAGGCTATTTGATTCTTAAAAAAAAGTATGAACTTTATTTTGAATGAGTGTGTGTTTAAACAAGAATTGCTAGAGTAAATACCTTAGATAGAAAAAGAAATTAATTTTCTTCTTCTATAATGGTGGCTCTCAAAATAATGATTCCTCCTCTTTTGAAAACCCTAGATTATAATTTTTATACCTAAGGAAGAGTTTTAGTCCAATTCAAACTAAAAAGTCCTCAAATATATAGATCGAATCCCCTAAATCCAAAATAAATCTTAAGAGATAAACTTCCTCTTTTGAAAATCCAGGAAAATGTGGAAAAATTTGGGTTTTGAGCCAGGGACAGGTGTCCCTCATCACTAAACCCTAATTTTCCTAAAATTCCCCTAGTTTAGACTACACAGGAGAGAGAGGCCCACAAATAGGCATCCCTCAGGTGACAAACGGCCATCTGTCACCACCAGAAGTCTAAATTAGGATTTTTTTTAAACACTTTGTTAAAATACTTGGAAATATTTGAAAGCATTTAGAAAATCATGAAAAATCTTTAAGGGAAAAATGAGAAATCCATGATTGGAGCTTCGAGATCCAAACCTGTTGTCAACAATATACTATTTCCTCATCATCGAGTAACCCTGATCTAGGTTGACTCGAGTCACGATGTCTACACTAGGAACAGTAAACTGCAGTGGAAACAATCTGCTCATTTTAGGCCCCCTTGCGATCACCTTCCCTGATACTTGATCCTGTATAAGATAACCAACACGAGAGAAGTTAATATTATAGTTATTCTCCACCATTTAACCAACCAAAATCAAATTAGTAGATAATTTAGGAGAAATAAACACATTACAAAAAGAAGGTCCAATATCCCCAATGATAGTAATGGGAAGGTCATTTTCATTAGCAATTTGTATATTTTGTGTGCCAATATATTTTTGAAGATTTTTGTAACAAATGAGGAGAGCCAGTTATATGATTATATGCACATAATTAATAAGCTAAGAGGGAAAATATTTTTACCTTGCCTCTGAAGACTAAAAGTCAAAAATGCTGATAAAATCATTTGTTATACCATTTTTGGAGTAACAATAGGCTGATTAATGATAGGTACAACATTGAAAGATGGTGCAAGTGGTGGAATATCACAGCTACTGGCTGGAACAACAGCTTGTAAACCTCGAATTCGATAATTTTCTGGACGAGTAGGACAATCCTTTATAATGTGTCCAGTCTTCTTACAATAATTGCATAATTTCTCACTACAATTACGAGCAATATGTCTATACTCCTTGTAACCAAAGCACTGCACCTGTCCTTTTCTTCAATTCTTTCCTTGAACAGTATAAGCAACATTGACAATTTTAGAGGACTTCTTAGATGCACCAATAACAGCTTGTGTAGCCAACCTATATTCCTCATGCAATAATTCACCAAAACACTCATCTAATGATAGAATTGAATCTCTATTCAGTAATCCAGCTCGATTAACTTCAAATTTTAGCCTTAATTTCATCAAGAACTTATCATGTCAACTATCTTTATGAATTACTTGAAGATTGGTTAAAAGCTTTCTAGGAACCTTTGGATAAATAATACCAGAATACTCGTTTCATAAATTAAGAAATCCATAATAATACTGCTCAATAAAAAGATTACCTTAACTGAAGTTGCTAAGCTCAAGTTCTAATTGGAATCGACGAGCTGTATTATCTTGATGGTATGTTCTCCTCAAATAATCCCACATCTCTTTGGCAGTAGTAAAAAAATGCAAATTATTCAACATATCAACTTCAATAGAACCTATGATCCAGGAAACAACTCTGGCATCTTTTGTCTCCCAGTAATTTCATCCTGTACCATCTGTTGGAGTAGGTGAAGACTTGTCAATGTGTCCCTAAAGCTCATTCCCCTTTAGGAACATCCTGAACTAGAACTCCTATGTCAGAGAAAAAATCAGAGAAGAAATGGTCGTTGCACGTGCCCCCACATTCCTGAGCATGAAATAGTATTCTAAAAGCTTCAAATGGTACGTAAGCTACATTCGCTCAAGACTCAATCACTGAACTTAGGGAACAAGCTAGAGAAGCCCCTGCACTACTTCCCCAATGGGCGGTGAGATCTCGACAGACACAGAGAATAATGACTTAAAGAAATCCCAAAATCTAGAATTCGACAGCCCAAAAAAAATAAATTCGAAGCCTAAAACAGCCACGCTGGCTCTGATACCAGGACAAAATTTACGATTGAAAGCTTCTTTTCACTTGAAAAATTCTCAGAACATATACAATTCCTAGTGATGTCAAAATAGAAAACTAATAAAAATATATGTTAGCCTAAGAATCAGCTAAACTATACAAGAAAAGTTAACCTATTTCAAATCTATACATATGTACACTGAATAAATAAAAGAGATTAGGAGAATTTTTGTCCCTGTACTTTTTAAAAGAGGGTAATTTTGTCCTTAATCTGTTTTTTTAGCCAACTAAGCCCTTAAACTCATTTTTTGACGTGATTTTATCCTTGGTAGTGACGGAAAGCTGATGTGGCAAACAACACTAACATCAGCCAATCATATTTTAACACATCATTTTCATTTGTCCTAGTCATAAATCCAATGTGAAGAAAAAAAACCATGTTAGCTGTTGTCGTGGATTAAAAGAAATGTTGTCGAAGCTTCTCTTGCCATCGCCACCAAATCCGTTCCTCTTCAAGACTTCACTAAAAAAACTAGTAGAATCTTTTTATAATTACAGCCACAAATAACACCACCACCTAACTCTACCACCAACACACAAAAGTTGATGGCTGAGGAAAGAGAATCAAAATGCCAATTACTTTGTGCATCTAAGGTTTTTCAATTGACTAAAGAATTGGGGCATAGATCCAATGGAGAAACAATTAAGTGGTTGTTAAGATAAGTGGAGCCGGTGATTATCGCAGCCACCGAAACTGGAACTATTTCGACCAAATTTTTGATTTTAAATGTTTCTTTAGGGAGTAGTGCATCCAGTCTTACTGCTCTGCCTTTCAAATTAGCTCCACATTCATTTCATAGTGCTTTAGGTTTAACTCATCATCCTCATTATAAAGAAGGTTTTACAATAATCAATCAAGAAACAAAGCAACCCCATAAAACTCCTAGTCCTCTGCAACATATTAAAACTCTCTCTCTTGTTTTTCAAGAAAAATATGAACTAAAAGAGAAACATTTGGACCAGTTTGTTTGAACCCAGGGAGAACATATTTTACTAACAACCATCTTTGTTAGGTTTCCATCAACAACAAAATCAACATTTGCTAATAGCAGATCAAATAGCTGAAGCGCTACCTGCCAGTGGAGGAGGCTTCTTCAGAGGAAGGAGGGAGTTGTTGAAATCATTTAATGTGACACATTTGGATTTTTTTCCTGATTAAAACGATTACTATGAGTGATATTGATGATGTGGCATAATGTGATTGGCCAAAAATTTTGCCGTTAGCCACGTTTAATGTCCGTTAGTTTAAAAGGTTTATTAATATTTTAATCCTTAATTAAGGGGTATAATTTTATTAAAAAAAAGAATTTAGGGGCTTAAATGGCTAAAAAAAAGATTAAGGGCAAAATTACCTCCTTTTAGAAAATACAGGGGCAAAAATTCCACTTAGCCCTAAATAAAATTATAATTTTTGGTTAAAGAAATAGTAAATATATTGTTAGTGTAAGCCCTAGCCCTAATGCATTGTAATGAAACACTTGAAATTAATAAAATGAGGCATTTGTTTTATCCTTTGTATTTCTGTGCATATCAATTGATAAAACTATCCAAGATTGTTGTTTCGGTTTAAGTTATCATGTGTGAGGCACATAGATTGTAAGACCTTGAAACAAATGAGACATCATTCTAAATATCCCTAGTCAGTCATTGTTATGGGAATAACAAATAAATTAAGACTAGTATGCTCTCTCTGATCTTATGAGTTCTGTCTTATGGATCATTAGGACAAGAGTGTCAATCAGATATCATAGATACATGTTAAAGAACATGGTATCTGGATTCGATCCGCTCATGAGAACACTATATGGTACAAGTCATAAGTGTTTCTCATATGCAAGTTTTGTATCGGAGTTCTTAGACCTGAAATCTCTATGAAACTTTTTATGAATTACTGTGTACTTTGACATACACCTAACGTGCTCGTAACAGAGTGACAAATACGGGTATGATTGGGTATGCATTGATTCATGTTAGAGAGCATGAGTGAAAGTGAAGGGATTACCCCTCTCAATAAGAGAGAAAATATCATCGGCCATTTGATCAGTGAACTGAGAAGTGTATGGCCATACCGAGATGAAATAATGAGTAATCATTATTTATCTGAGAGTTCAGTGTCACTGGAATATCAAGAAAGGAATTAATATATATAAGGATGACTAGTTCCATGCCTTATATTAATTCTGATATTTATGGGTAAGGGACTATGCAAAATTGCATTAGGTCACTAAATGCCATATGCATTTTCATTTAATTTGGATTGCTATAATAAATTGCTAGAGAATATATATAGCCTTTGAATTAATTCATTAATTCATTGCCAACATTAAATGGACCTATAGGATCGCACACAAAGCATTGGGCTTAAAATATTTAAATTAAGTATTGGACATTAATTTGAGCTTTTAATTAAAGTCAAATTAGTGTGTGTAATGGGTTATAAAATTGCTATTGGGCTTTGGTCCATGAGAGAGAGAAATTCAGCCCACAAGGTTTAATTTCAATTAATTAATTATCTTATGTTAATTAAGTTAATTGAGTATTAAAGCCTAAAGGAATTTAAATTAAATTAAATCACTTAAATATATAATGAAGTGGCCGAAATTCCAAGATGGAATTCAAGGAATTTCGGCACATGCAATTAAGTTATATTAAGTGATTTTATTTAATTAAATGTCTTATGTTTTATTTCAAATTTGAATTTTAAATTCAAAGGATTTTAATTCAAAATGTATTACTTATCTTTAGGAAGTGATAGAGTTTGAATTGCTTATCTTAAGCTAGGAAATTCAGATCAAAACACTTGCCTAAGAGATAATGATATAAAAGAAATAAAACCCTAGGAGAGATACAGAAGAGTTGGCGCAAAAACCTAGGGTTTTTCTGTGAAAATTGCGTGACCTTCATCTCTCTCTCTCTCAATTCTTTTGGCCCAATTTCTCACAAGGAGAAAGGATAGTTCCTCATTCTCTTGTGTTATTGGGTAGTAATAGCAACCTAAAAGAAGTACAAAATCAGATTTTGTAGCTTCAATCCATAGCCATTACTCAATACAGAAAATAGAGAGCTAGCAATCTCGATTTTAAGCCGACGGTGCAATTGTGTGTGTGAAAATAGAGGGATTGGCGAAAAAGGCTATTCCTTGGCATTGGTGATCGAGATCTAAGGTGGATAAAGGCATCTTGGTTACTGGACATCACAAAATCAAAGAATAAAAAGGCATCATCTATTGTAAGTTTCAAAACCCTAAAATTGCATGTTTTCGTTCCTAGTTTTGGATATGTATGGTATGCATGATAAAAATTTTTGTTTTTCCGCTGTGCTATCATGATTATCATACCATGTCATATTCCATCATATATTGAATAAATAAAAAAGGATTAAAAGGGAAAAATTAAATTATACATACTGTTTCAAAGGCAAAAGTAAATTCAAAATTTAAATATGGCATAGGTTCAAATCCTATTACCTAAATATTTTTTCTTTATTCTACTAAATTTATTTTTTTAATTTTTTAGAGTATATTTTTTATTAGCTGCCACTTTCATTTATGTTGCTAACTTTTTTATTTTTTAAGTATATTTTATTATTATTTAATTACAATTATTTTTATTCTTTCATTATTTAATCAAAATTAATTAATATCAATTTTAAAAAATATTACAATAGAATTAGTTTATTGGTTTTCCTTTCATCAACATATTATTAATTTTTTTTTATGAAATAGCAATTTACTGTTAATTAATATTCCTAATTGGGAGTCATTTAACTATAATAGTGAAAGATTGTACTCTTTCTGTAACATGCACTGAGAGATAAAAAATAATTCAAATACAAATTTATTAGTGTTAAAATTTATTTTTTATGTTAAAATTAGAATCTAAAATATATATATATATATATATTGGCAAGTATTCATTTTAAAAACTTCTCTGATAATACAAAAACTTTATGAAAAAAATTAATATTATTTAGAAAGTAAGAAAATTAAAAAAAAAAGTAAATGAAGGAAAAAAAAGAAGCAAAATAGAGCTATTCTGGTTGAAATTTTTAATATTTTGTCAATAATCATGATTATGTACATAAATATTTTTTCTGTGGAATAAGTATCTATAATTAAGTTTAGTTATTTTATAATTATGATTTTAGCTTATAAAAAGGTATAATAAAGACAATCAATTCACCCTTATTATTGGAAAATTTCAATTATGATATTTTTATCTTGTGCATAAAATTTTGTATGCCCTTCAATAGTCCATAAAAAATTTTCTAATTAAATAATTAGGAATTAAGTTACTTTCTCTATTATTATATTTTTTAAAATTGATATTAACTAATTTGAATTTTTATAAATAATATATATATATTTTTAAATTTGGGTTTTGGGAACTATCAAAAAGTATTTATAGGATTAGAGTAATTAACGAAAATGCAGGCTTAAATGCAGTTGACTAAAGATGCAGTCTGTCCCTGCATTGTTAGCCTTTTTAAAGAGGCAGTGCTTGGCTGCGTCCTCATAAAAGGGGCAACGCCCTTGGGATTTGGATTTCACTAAGGCATGAGTTTTCCAACTTGAATTACCTAAAGCACGATGGGATATCACATGGCATATATATGATGATCACGCAGTGAAAAAAATTAAAATTTAGATCATACATGCCATGCAATATACAACAAAGAATTGAAACATGCAATTTTAAGGTTTTTGAAAACTTACAAGTTTGGATGCACTTTAAAACTTGATTTTGAAGATGACCAGCATATAAGATGGACTTATATACCTTAGATCTTGATCACCAAAGCCAAAGGAGTAGCCTTTACGCCACACCACTTTATGCTCACGCACACACTCACAAAGATGGCTTAAAACCGAGAGTGCTAGCTCTATGTTTGTGTATTCGGCAATGGAAATGGTTTGAAGCCACAAGATCTGATCCTGTTCTTCCTTTTGGTTGCTATTGCTGTCCAAGAACACAAGAAATGAAGAAAAAATTCTTTCTCTTGAGAGTGGCAGCACTAGAGAGAAAATTGTCACCTAGGTCAAAAATATAATTAACCAATTTATATCATTAATTTAGGAAAGATGTAAATGCCGAAATTCCCTTAGAATTAGGAATATTTTCAGCCTCCATCATTTCCTAATTAAGTGATTTAAATTGATTCAAATTCTATTAGGTTTTTAAATTCAAAATAATTTAAATTTGCATTAGTCATTTAATCAAAATCAACCACTTCATTAGGGATTAATAATTGCCGAAATTCACTAGGATTCTTCCTTGAATTTTCGGTCACATTATCTCCCTCTTAAGTATTTTATTTTGATTCAAATACTATTTAGGATTTAATACTCAATTACATTAATTAATCCAAGATAATTAATTAATTAATTGAAATTAAACCTTGTGGGCCGAATTTCTCTCTCATGGACCAACTATTTAACATATTTGCCTTAAACAACTAGCTGTTTAAGTCAAAAAAACTTATTAACAGATTTGCCTTAAACAGCTATCTGCTTAAGGCAACAAAAAAAAGTTTTACAGATTTACCTTAAACAGCTAGCTGTTTTAGGCAAAAACTATTTACGGGAATCAGTCTAGCTATTCTGTATTAGTGGTCCAATTAGCAATTTTAATACCCATTACATATATTAATTTGACTTTAAATAAAAGCCTAAATTAGTACTCAATACACTATTTAAATATTTTAAGCTCAATGCTTTGTGTGCAATTCTATAGGTCCATTTAATATTGTCAATGAATTAATAAATTAATTCAAAGGCTATATATATTCTCTAGCAAGATATTAAAGCATTCCAAATTAAAAAAAAATGCAAATGACATTTAGTGACCTAATGTAATTTTGCATAGTCCCTTACCCATAAATATCAGAATTAATATAAGGCATGGAACTAGTCATCCTTATATATACTAATTCCTTTCTTGATATTCCAGTAATACTGAACTCTCAGCTAAATAACGATTTCTCATTATTTAATCTCAGTATGGCCATACACTTCTCAGTTCACTAATCAAGTGGTCGATGATATTTTCTCTCTTATCGAGAGGGGTAATACCTTCACTTCTCTCATGCTCTCTAACATGAATTAGTGCATACCCATACTTGTCATCATGTTATGAGTACGTTAGGTGTATGTCAAAGTACACAGTAATTCATAAAGATTTTCATAGAGATTTTAGGTCTAAGAACTCTGATGCAAAACTTACACATGAGAAACACTTATGAATTGTACCATGTAATGTTCTCATGAACGGATCGAATCCAGATACCATGTTCTAAACGTGTATCTATGATCTTTGATTGACACTCTAGTCCTTATGATTCGTAAGATAGAACTCAACTTATCAAAGAGAGCATACTAGTCTTTAATTCATTTGTTATTCTCATAACTATGATTAACTAGGGATATTTAGAATGAAGTCTCAACTGTTTCAAGGTCTTACAACCATATGTCTCACACATGATAACTTAAATTGAAACACTATTTTTGGATAGTTCTATCAATTGATATATACAGGAATACAATAGATAAAACAAATGCCTCATTTATTAACTTAAATGTTTTATAACAATGTATTGGAGCTAGGGCTTACACTAACAAGGCATTGGTCAACAAACAATACCTCTTTCTTATACTTTCCACTAGTGCCTGTAAGACATTTATGAATACATATATTTTATAATATTGAGAAATGAAAATGTTTGACTAATTTATTCGTTATTAAATTTATTTAGGAAAAAGATGTTTGTCCGAAATTGAGTAGCTCAAATGGGAATATTTATAGAAATGAACATCTTTGAATATATTTAGGGAAAAAAATAATCTCCATAAAGGCAAGCCATTTAAAGCCTTTTGAAATCAAACTATATTCGGCTCATAAAAAGATCACGCATTTCAAATAACTTAACCTATCTATAATGACCCTATATACATTAGTAGTCACAAAAGCAATATTTTATCAATGGATGCAAATGTGAATTCATTTCATGCAATCTCTTTAGTTATACTGTTTCTTATATGGGTATTTGAGATATTTACAAATCCTCATAGCCCCTAAAGATTAGGAGAAAATGACATTTACCTGTCCTTATGGCACATTTGCCTATCGGAGAATGCCCTTTGGACTATGAAATGCACCAGCTATGTTTTTAACGGTGTATGATGGTAATTTTTTATGACCTTATAGAAAAATTTATGGAGGTATTTATGGACAATTTCACCATTTACGGGCTAGATTTTGAAAGCTATTTAAAGCATCTTGATTTGGTGCTAGGTAGGTGTGAAAAACCAACTTAGTACTAAATTGGAAGAAGTGCCACTTTATTGTGAAAAAAGGCATTGTGTTAGGACACAAAATTTTTGAAAAGGGGTTTGAGGTAGATAAGGCCAAGGTAGAAGTTATAGAGAAACTCCCACCACCAACTAATGTCAAAGGAGTTAGGAGTTTTTTAGGGCACACAGGTTTTTACCGTAGGTTAAGGGTGTTCAAAACTCGACCCTACTTGAATAACCTGAACACCTGATCCAAACTAGCTATTCGGATAGGATTATTAGGGTCAAATAAGGTTAGGAAATATGATATATTTTGGGTCAGGTTGGGTGAAACCTTGATAAACCAAACCCGCCCGAATAACCAATTCCTTAAACTCTGCATTTTGAAAGTCCCTTAAGTAGCCCTTCTGCCTTCTGCTATTCTTCACCCAAATCCTAAAATCCCTAATATCCCAACCCAAATCGATTCTCTTTTACCCTTCACCTCGTTGCCACCCTTGCCCTATCTCATCGTCGGCACCTGTTCTTCAACCTCCCTCATCACCGACGTTTGCACTTCAACCACGATAAGTTAATTTCAATTTGTTTGTTCTTCCTTTTGCTAGATTGCCTTTTTTTCTTCCTTTGATTTGTTCTGAGTTCTTAGACATTAAAATCTAAACCATGTCTCTTCTTAACCTTGTCTATGCATTAAAGGTTGTTTCTGCAATTTCTTTTGTCTATGCTCTGTGCTTTTTGCTAGTGGTTTCTATAATTTCTTTTGTGCAGTAACCAGTTTATTTTTTATGCTTAATGTACCATGAATTTCAGCAAGACAGGAGATGTTTAATGGAGTATTAGTACTAATTATTGAATCAAATGCATGATGTTTAGAATCTCATTATACACATAATGATTGTTTTGTTCTACCTTTTAAAATCTCAACTTTAATACATTCAGCGTTGCTGCTACTAAATATGAATATAGAATGGTGTTTTTATCTTATTACAGTACCTATAGCACCTTCATATAGTATTTATCTTATTAGAATTCAATTGCTCTGAATGGTTTGCTGTGTTGGTTTTAAGGAGGTCGAGTTGTTTTATTTTTCCTTCGTCTTTCTTTATTGTAGGGTTTAGTTGGATATGGGGTTTTGATTTGGTGTCTGTTAGTTTGCTTGGGTTGTTTCTTTTGGCCTGGGTTTGTTTATTTTTATTTAATATATTATATTATTGTTTATTAATTATTGATTTTATAATTATTTATCTAATTTATAAGCACAATTTACATTTCATTTTGTTTGTTATTAATTTCATATTTTATTATTTCTCATATATAATTTATATATTAGGTGGACATGAAGAAATTAAAGATTGAAGATGGTGGCATTTCTTTATGGCATTTTATTTTTGCATTTGAATAATTATTTTTGAATTAATATATAATGTGTATTTGGAGAAATTTTAAATATTTTATTTATTGTAATTTTTATTTTATATTCGTAAATAATGATATTTTTATTTAATTATTTATTTTAATTTTAATTTAATTTTTGTCATGTAAATTGGAACTAAAAAATTTGTTTTTTTAAGTTAAAAAATAATTTTGAATTATTTGAGTGGGGCCCGAATTTTTGCGGGTTGTTTGAGTAGGGGCTCGAAGTATTTATAGGGTCGAATAAGGTTGGAATTTAGGGAGAAATTCGGGTTGTGGGTTGTTTGGGTTCAGTTCGGGTTGACCTGAACCCATCCGATGAACACCCATACCGTAGGTTCATAAAGGATTTTTCAAAAATTACAAAGCCTTTATCCAATTTGCTCATGAAAGATGCTCCTTTTGAGTTCATTGATGAATGTTTGTTGGCTTTTGAATTGTTTAAGCAAAGGCTTATTTCAGCTCCGATGATCATATCTCCGGATTGAAATTTGCCCTTTGAGCTAATGTGTGATGCAAGTGATTTTGTAGTGAGAGCAATACTCGAACAAAGGCGAGAGAAGTTATTTTATGCAATTTATTATGCGAACCACACATTGAAAGGAGCCTAAGTCAACTAGACCACAACCAAGAAGGAATTTCTTACCATTGTATTTGCTTTTGAGAATTTCAGATCGCATTTGTTGGGTGCAAAAATTATAGTGTGGTCTGACCATACAGCATTAAGACACCTCTTTGCCAAGAAAGAGTCCAAGCCAAGATTGATAAGATGGGTGCTCCTTTTGCAAGAATTCAATTTGGAGATCAAAGATAAGAAGGGAGCAGAGAACCACGTGGCGGATCATTTATCTAGATTGGAGCATGATCATGTTGAAAATGGGAGATTTTAGATTTATTTTTAGATGAGCATATTTGTGCTTTGTTTGTTTGTGAAGTTTCGTAGCCTTGGTTTGCTAATGTTGCTAATTTTCTTGTAGGAGGTTATATGCCGAGGGACTTCACATGGCAATAAAGGAAGAAGCTGAAAGCCAATATGAAGCACTACATCTGGGATGATCCTTATCTTTTTCGTCATTATGCTGACCAAGTGCTGAGAAAATACATCTCGAATAAAAGGCAAGGGGAGATTATCCAAGCTTGTCATAGTGGAGATTTCTATAGCAAAACTATGCAAATCTAATGCAGCTTTTTGTTAAATTTTCTCCTCTCATTTGCTTGTGAAGTATCTTCACACAGGGGCGCCTCTACTAAAGGGACAAACATTGATGATGTTTATTGCATAACTTTTCCATCTAATCCACAGAAAAATGTTACCACCAAATTCTCATTGTTTGATTGGCATCACAAACTCTGTCATCTTGCCAATAAAATTCTTCGTCTGGTCCTTCAAAATAATGTTTTAGCTTCTAATGTCTTTTCCATTTCATATTTTTCATTGTAACTCTTGTTCCATAAATAAAAGTCACAAGTTACCATTCTCTATCAACTCTTTTGTCAGTACTAAACCCTTAGAGCTAATCTATACTGATATTTGGGGTCCCACAAAAAACCTATTAATGGCTACGGGTATTATATCATTTTTATTAATCACTTCACCAAATAGTTCTGGTTTTATCCTATGAAGAAAAAATCTAATACATATACCATGTTTCTTTAGTTCAAAATGTTGGTGGAAAATTATTTTCAAACCAAAATCAAAACTGTTTTCTCTGATAATTGGGGAGAGTACCAAGAGCTAATTCCAATTTTCACCTCATATGGAATTTCTCACTGCACTTCTCCACCGCACACACCTGAGCATAATGAAACTACTGAAAGTCGCCATAGGCATATTGTTGAAACTGGGCTTTTCTTACTTCATTTTGCATCTCTTCCTTTATATTATTGGTCATATGCTTTTCAAGCTACTATTTATTTAATAAATTATCTTCCCTCTTATGTTCTATCTTTCAAAACTCCCTTTCAATTGTTTTTTCATAGGACTCCTGACTATAAGTCTCTTAAACCATTTGGATGTCTCTGCTATCCCTAGTTATGTCCTTATACCACATCTAAACTTCAACCTTGACTCATTTCATGCATTTTTCTTGGTTATTCCTCATCTTAGTTAGCATATAAATGTCTTGATCCTACCACCAGTTGGATATATTTATCCTGTCATGTCAAATTTTTTGAGACAGTCTTTCATCTTCAAGTTAGCAATAAACCTCGTGAATTCACTACCCTTGTTCACGATGCTTTTCATGCAGGTTCTCCACAAGATAATGAGCAAAACCATCATCCCTCCCATGCCACTAGACATTCTTCTACTACTGACTCAACACCATCTCAAATTGTATCTCCTACTACACTGCCTCTTCAGTCTTTGTCCCTATTAGTTCCACCCATTGTTGAATCAACTCCAATTATAGAATCCTATTCACATGTACCTTCTCTATAGCAAACACTAAATTCCTCGACTATATTGCCACCCTATTCACTGCCTATTCATCGCTAATCCTCCCCACACCATCTTATCCGTGTCAAAAAGCCAAATCCCAAATATTTCAATGACAAATTTATTGGCCTCACCACTAAACATCCACTCCCCTCTACCTTGGAACCTACTATTGTCATGCAAGCTATCACAATCCATTTTGGCAGTAGACCATGGATGTTGATCTAAAATCATCCGATGTACTAATTGGTTACAAATGAGTTTTTCGTATCAAACATAAACCTGATGGCTCTATAAACAAGTACAAAGCTTGCCTTATAGCAAAAGGGCTTCTCCAAGAACTAGGGCATGATTATTTTGAGACTTTTAGTCCCATTGCAAAACCTATCACCATTCAAATTATCTTGTGTCTTGCATTATCATAACATTGACCTTTGTGACAATTGGATGTAAAAAATGCATTTTTGAGTGGTACACTATAATAAGATGTCTACATGGTCCAACCCGTAGGTTATATTCATCCTCAATTCCCAAATCATGTTTGCAAACTTTGAAAAGTGCTTTATGATCTCAAATAGGCTCCGTGCACTTGGTATACTGAATTAAACATTTTTTTACTGAATTCTGGCTTTTGCAAATCACTGGCTTATGCTTTTTTTCTTCATTTATGCTCATAATGGTATCATTACTTACTTCTTGGTTTATGTTAACCATATTGTTCTCACTGGCAATAATGCACAATTTTTGGATGACTTTGTTCACAGGCTAACCACTCATTTTTCAATCATGGATTTGGGCACTCTGCATCATTTTTGGGTGTTAAATCGTTTCTACTCCCTAAGGTTTGTTCCTATCTCAACATAGACATATCACTGATTTACTTTGTTAATTTAATATGGCTATTGCAAAACAAGTTACTACACCTTTTAGTTCCTCAAAATCATATTCTATTGTTAATGGCTCTCCCAATGTTGATGCAACATCTTATCGTAGTTTGGTTGGATCGTTACAATACTTGGCCATCACTCGTCCTGATGTTTCTTTTGCTGTTAATAAACTATCTCGGTTCATGCGTGCGTCTACCCAACTATATTAGCAAGTCATCAAACGAGTGCTCTGATATTTAAAAGGTTCCATTCATCATAGGTTATTTCTCAAACGAGACTATCCGATCTCTCTTACAACATTTTTTGATTCAAATTGGGGAGGGGTTAAGGATAATGGGCGCTTTACTACTACTTATGTCTTGTACTTGGGTTTTAACATTATCTCCTAACGCTCCACTCATTAAAAATCTGTCTCTCGCTCATCAACCGAAGCTAAATACAAAGCCTTAGCAAATGCAGCAGTTAAGGTTATATAGGTTTAAAACTTATTAACTGAATTGGGTGTTTCACTCAACAGCCTATAAGCTTATCTTGTGATAATATAGGAGCAACATACTTATGTGAAAATCCTATTTATCATTCCCACATGAAGCATTTGGCTCTTGACTATCATTTTGTACATGAACGAGTTTTTGAGGGTTTATTACGTGTTCTGCATATTAGCTCCAAAGGTCAACTAGCTGACATGCTTACTAACCCATTGGGCTACAATCAATTTTTATATTTTCGTTCCAAGATTGGAGTCTCCTATGGATCCTCCATCTTGTGGGGGCATGTCAAGAATAAGCCTAAGGAATAACAACGCACTATTCCAATTTAAATTAATATCAGATTTTATGCTTATCCTTTATCTTGGTAGCTCATTTTCTTATCATTTTTATTGTAACTGTAAGCTTATTTAACTCCTAGATTTTTGTTGTTTTCTTGTATATATACAAAGCCATTTTTAGTTAATAAAAATCATAGAGCCTAAGATACAAATCATAACTCTATAACCTTTACCTTTTTACTTTAAGATTTGAGTTTGCTTATGGTCTTCTAGATATCAAACATTTCTTTTTAATTTTTGATAATTATAGTTATTGGGGGTGGAAGGAGTGGGATTTGAACCTACTTAATTAGAAAAATAACCAGACTCAACGGTTTAAACTACGGGGTAATTTCTTAACATCTAGCATTTTTATTCAACATATTTATAGTTTGAGTTACAATTTGGCCAACCTAACTGATTTTATTAGTTGAACTCTTATATGAGTAAAGAAACATGGTTGTCTTAATGTTTCTTATATAATTTTTCCTTCCAATTTGTATAGTTTTGCAAAGCCAGAACAACTTAAGGATGTTCTAGTTTAACACCTTTACTTGTTAAATTGAGTATTTTTAAGTATGTGTCAATGTTGACCAAGCTAATGCTATAATATTAATCCTACTTAAAACAAAGCATGCATAATACCCAAATGGAGGAGGATAGACCACCTTCTCTCTTCTCAACTTGAAAAAAAAACTTCACTTGAATTCTTATACTTCTCCTAACTTGCTTTGGAAGATTTGAACTTATCTGATTCGTATTTCTTACTATCCTTTTCTAAAAAAACATAAACAATCTCATTATTTAATCTCGCCAAATAGGTAGTCTTCTTTCTTTGAGATCTGATTTCTGATGTTGTTTTTCTTTTTCCAGTTTAATGGAATTTGTTAGAGAGAGTTGAAGTTAAAAGAAGCAAGTAATAAGCATTTTTTATCCTTTCATAGGTCCTTTGTGCAATTATTCCATGTTAGCGCGTTTATGAGACATTTTATCATAAAATCATTGTAAATTTTTAAAAATATTCAATGTAAAGAGTGTTCGTGTTAAATCAGAACAACCTCAAGTCGGAGAGCCAGCTTTGCAAAATTGTACAAATTGAAGGGACAATTATAGTCATTAAAAATATCCAATACCTTTTAATAAAGAATGCCTAAAGAGTTTTTATCTGGCGAAGCAGTTAAGTCGCAAATTAGGGATAACAACGGAATCTTAAAAGAAGTACCGAATGCTAGCAATTATTTGCTGGTGAAGTCAGGGGTGGATACATGATGGAGAGGAGAGGGGAGTCGAAACACAATAGGGATAATTTTTTAATGGTGTGTTTTAAATAAATATTTACAAATCTAGTGTGTGTCAAAAAAATTATGGAAATGAGGTGTATTAGGAAACCACTACCAAGTGGAATGGGATCGCCAGAGGGTGTCAGCCACCACAGAGGAGAGAGAAAAGTTGTCTCTTCTAGAATCGTTGATGACTGTAGCGATTTTAGGTTTGAAACTACGACAGTCATCAACGATTTTAGAAGCATGCATAATTCCTTCCTCAATCCACATGATGGTGCAAAAGTTCTGAAAAGGTCTTTGCTGAATTGTCTTTTCAATTTGGCCGGAGAAAAGGAGGTGTTTGCGATTTTTTTAAGGCAAATGCCCTATATTAATGGGACTTGGCTATTTTTTTAAGCTTCTCCTTTCCCTTCCCCTTGCTGCTCTTCATTGTTGGAATTTTTGGTAAGTTTTTTTCCTTGTTCTTTCTTTTTTTTTCTTGTTCTATCTTCGTTTGTTTAGTTTGTGTTTCATTATAAGTAATTTATGTTATGTATTAGTTAGGTTTTATTTAATAAAATAATTAATATTATAGGTAATTATAAGTATAGGTGGCAAATGGGCGAGTTGGATGGGTTTGGGTTGGGTTATTAATGGGTCATAAATGGATCAATATTCAAATGAGTTGGACAAATTTGGGTTGATCCATGGGTTTAATGCAACTTATTATAAAATTTATAATTAATTAATTAATGGATCTAATAATAATAATAATAATAAGCAATTGAAAATACAATATAAAATTATAAATAAAGAAGTGTATTAATTGATTAAATCATCTTTCTTTTAATTGCTAGAAATATAGTAGTACATAATAAATATGAACTCAATAGTGTGTATATGCGATTACGGGAACTGGACTTAGAGGTGGTGTGCAACACTAAGCAAAATACATTTTTGTTGCTATAATTATATTAGTGATAAGATTAAAAATAAATAAATAAAATAAAAGGAAATTGGAAAACAACACAAGGTAAAAGCAATGGATAGCGGGTCCTTCAATAATCTATATTTGTTAATACGATAGAAGTTGACCTTGGGAGCTTCAATTCTATTCTCCTTTACATTTATGTTTTAGAAACACCTCACCTCAATGGGTTGTAAGGATGTAAGTGTAAGAAACTTATTGGGTATAGACTCAATGGGTTGAAAAACGAAATGGATCAGTTTTGGGTTGACCCAATGGGTATTGGGTTGGGTTGGATTGGGTTAAAGAATAAAATGGATCAGTTTTGGGTTGATCCAATGAGTATTTGTTTGGATTAGGTTGGGTTTGGGTCATTTTTTTGGGATGGGTTTGGGTTGAATTTTGGATTTGGGTCAATTTTACCACCTCTACATATAAGTATTAATTATTTATAAATAAATAATTAATTGATATTAGGGATATGATTACAGAAATTTTGATTTTATTTATTTTGTAATATTAGAGTTAAGTACACAAATAAAAACTTAATAATAATGATTAGAGATGAAAAATATATTTGGTTATTATTTTAATATGATTTTAGGAATTTGTTTGGTTAGTATTTTAATATGATTTTAGTAAATTATTTTAATATGATTTTAGTTAGTTAATTTACTGTGGTTTTAGTTATTTGTCTGGTTATTAATTTAATATGATTTTAGTTATTTGTTTAATATAATTTTAATATGATTATAGAGTTTAATTTATTAGGGTTAATTAATATTAATTAAGTTAAATTTTTTGTTATTATTTTATAAATTTATAAAAAATAATCTCATTTTTAATGCAATAGTTTAATTAAATTGTATTGTTAGATTTTTAGTTCCGATAAAAATTAAAAATGAATAAAATAACTGTTAATTTTAATAATTAGTGGTGTCAATAAATTTGAAAATATTGTTAATATTATTAAATTATTTTTGAAAGATGATATATGTTAGCTAATTGAGTGATCTGCTAAAAAAGGTAAGTAAATTCTATAATATAAAAATTTAAATATGTTATAACAATAACTTTAATTAAAAAATCATATATTATTTATATGTAAATTAAAATGTAAAATAACAATTGTTTATATTGTATTACAAGTTGTGATATTTATTGTATTAGTCATGGTAAATTAGTATAGATTTGTGTTTTAAAATTAATAAATTAATGCAATAGTTAACTGCTATTTGCAGTTTGATTTTGATAATAAGGTCATATTTGTATGAAATTAAATTTTAAAATTAAAATATGAATTTTTTTATGTATATATGGAAAAAAATTAGTTAAATATGTATGGTATTGCAATTGTTATACTAATAGTCAATTTTTGAAATATTAAATTATGACATGCACTATTTGTTGTTGAAAAATAATAGTAATTTATATTTTTGAAAATTTTAGGTCATTTAAATTTCATTATTATGCACAATTATATTGATATAGACATAGAAATAATTATTTATGACAAAAAATATTTATAAGGTACAGATAACATTTATTATTGAAATCACATATAGGGTAATAAACGATGGATCAATTTAGAAACCAAGGTTATGTTAATCTCGAACCAATCTTGAGTGATGTACTAACGTTTGGAGGCAAGCATCGAGCGGATGCTATTTGGAATGGTCAGGTAATTATATTTATAATACTCATACTTTATTTAAATATTTTTAAATAGTGCATGTAAAAAATACTCATAGTTGATTTAAAAATTTGTAGGCTGAACATAATGTGTTGGTAACACACAAAGCCAGCATGAGTAATCATTATAGAAACATTGATGATAGAATAATTCCGTACTTAAGATTAGCAGGATTTTATGGGGTGTCACAAATAGGTATGATGAATGTGAATAATGATTTATTAACTTCACTGGTTAAGAGGTGGCGACCAAAGATGCACAATTTTCACCTATCAATTGGCAAAGCAACAATATCACTGCAAGATATTGTTGTACTCACCGAATTTCTCATCGATGGATATCCTGTGACGGGACATATATACCACGATTGGGCCTATGAATGTGGTCATCTATTGGGTCAGGTTGCTCCAAAAACTGAATTTAGGGGAAACAGTGTAAAAGTGGCATGGTTAAGGAGAAATTTTAATATGTTATTGCCTGACACAAATGAATACCAGATACAATGTTTTTCACAGGCATGGATTCTTAGATCTATTAGTGGCTTATTATGTCCAAGACAATCAAATAATTACATACATTTGATGTGGCTGCCATTGCTAGAGAATTTACAGGTTGCAGGTGAGTATAGTTGGGGATTTGTTGTCCTCGCATGGTTGTATAAAGAGTTATATCGTGCAACCCGACATATAGCTAATTCACTTGGCGATTACCTGTAATTATTACAAATGTGGGTCTGGGAAAGGCTTTCTCATATTCAGGTTGAATTTATCCATTAGCCTATTCTCAATCAGTCCATGCCTTATGGATATAGGTAAAATTTACTCATTATGTATGTATGTATGTGTGTGTGTGTGTGTATAATTTTTTTATATTTAAAATTGTTCATTTAATTTGCTGACTGATAGTGCATTTTTAATATTTATCAGGTGGCGATCCGAATTGGATTTAAGCAAAAGTAACAGCAAAAATGTTTTTGAGTACTGTCTCGAGTTGGACTTACAGCGTGATGACCAGGTAGGTTTAATTATAATTTGTCTTTATGATAATATTTTTGTAATTAATTATAGAGTGAGGAAATTTTATTAAAACACAATATTGTCCATCAGCTGCTTAAACTTGCACCTTTGAAATTGTGCACTACACAAGTAAGAAATATGTTTACATTGTTTTAATAGATTTGAATAAATAAATTTAAATTTTTTTGTCTTACTAGCCTTGTAAAGCAGATTTTTTTATTGTTGCATTCTTGTGGTGTGTGTTATTGATGGGGATTTATTTGAACCCTTAATCTCACTAGACTGCATATAGGATGAGTAGGGTATCGTTCCAAAGGGAACGGTGTAAATTTTGTATTGAAATCACAAAGAGTAGATGGATAGGTAACGAATAAAGTAAAGATTATGCAATTGACTAAATATCTAAACTACTTTGGATATATTAAATTAATTTGGATTAAAGATGACTTAAATGATAGTATGAACATACATTAAAAATATGAAATAGTAATTCATTTAAGAACAAGTACAGGTAATTGTATAAATAAAGTGACTGGAGAATTTAACCAAGATTCTTTAAAGCAAATCTCGTTGTCAGTAAAGATGTTTTCATTTAGAGTCTATAAGCACTCTCGTGTTATTATAGAGATAAACAAAAATTATGAAGCTCTATGCCAATTCTTTAACCCCTTAAAGTTAATTCCTTATCTCTAAGTGAATTCAATGCTTCAAGTACATTCATTTGTTTTTCCATCAAAGAATTCCAACTCTCATTGCGAATAAATTGACTAGCATGCCAAATATGGTGGCCAATCATACATAGCAAATCAAAGCACACAAATGGATGTAAATCATACTTCATTCATAATAATAATAAACATGTCTTAAACAAATACTAGTGCATAGTTATAATGTACAAAGAAAACTAGCCAAAGTATATAATTGAATTAAGGACAAAACAAGAGAAAGAAACTCATCTCATGTTCCTTTGGCTTTATCCCTTTGTAATCATCTACTAAAAAAAACTAAGTAAAAATGTTTATCCAAAATAATAACTATATTTCTAAAAATAAAACATTGATTCCCCTCTTCTTCAGTTAATGCCATCCATATTTATAGAGGAAAAACTCTATGAACATGTCTCTTCATAATGGTTGTCAATGTGAAAAGTTGCCATAGAGGGTCATGATGCTTGGCTGAAAAATAATGTGCAAAAAGATGGCATCGTTTGGGAACAAACATCATGTTCGACTCGTGAACATCTTCACGAGTCGTGAACTCCATCAAATTGTCTTTACTCGTGAACTGCATGCCGACTCGTGATGTTCATGCCGACTCGTGAACCTCATGCCGACTCATGAACCTCATGCCGACTCGTGATCAAATCTTCTCTGCCTCACTCGTAATCGTCCATCCGTCTCGTAAACTCCAGTTCGAGTCGTGAGCCACTTCACGACTCGTGATCTTCATCCTTGAATCTTTACCATTTCTTCACTTTACTTTGCACTTACACCAACTTTAACCTAAAAACACTCATAAATGCATAAACTAAACATAAACACACAAAATACACATAATATTACATACTTAAACTACTTAAACATAAGAAAATACATATTAAAAAGTAGACATTTTACAAGGCATCAGTTATAGTTGTTGATGAAATGCCGTAAACAGAACCTATGAAAAGATAGAGGTTCCTTCCACCCACTCCTTTCATCCTAAAATACAGCCATTATATCAGTATGTTGATCCGATATTACTGTAAGCCCGACACATTGAGTCATATGCTTCCTAAGCATGGACATAAACCAAGGCCAACTAGATTTATTTTCAGACTCAACAACAACAAAGGCAACTGGGAATAACATGTTGTTACCATCAATTGAGCTTGCAATAAGTAGTGTTTGTTTGAATTTTCCAGTCAAGAACGTACCATCTATCAATAGAATCGACTTACAGTGAGCCAATCCATCTATGTCAAGTTTAAAATTCTAAAAAACCTGTTAAAATTGCTTCACTATTGGGTCCTCTGTTTATTGCACAACAAACTCATAAATAGTTCAGAAATTGTACATTTGTAAGGCAATTAAGAAACCTGGAAACCTTTGATATGACTCAACATAATCACCAAATATACACTCTATTGCTTTTATCTTTGCATACCAAGCTTTACGGTATGATACTTCCAAATTAAATTATTGCTTGACAGCCTCAATAATAACATCCATAGGTAGGGTTGGTTGTTTACTTACAATGCCCATGATGCAATTGCGAATAATTTGAGAGCCCAGTTGTCGATGATCCATTGGTACATTAGCAGCAAGGCATGAAAGTGGTCCCCTGAATCTTGTCACAATCCAAAAAGGACTACTTCTTTTTCTGCTTGGTCTTAACCTCCATCATCAGCCATTGCGCACCATATAACCGATAATTTGGCTTAGATTCAACAACTCTGAAATCTACATTCCTCATTATTGAATATTTTTTCACGTAAAACTTTACTTTATCCTTTCTTTGAAAAACTAAGCTTGTCGATAACTCGGACACACCATCCCAAGTTGTAAAGTGAACATCTTCAGAAATATTAACTTGTGTTGCATCGAAATCTATTTCTGAGTAATGTTCCGATGGGAAGACAAAGTTTGCCTCGCCTGTCTCCTCTATTGGATGCATTGATGCTAATGGACTAGCATATTCAATGTGATCAGAATCCTCTCCATCACTATCTGCAATCATGTTAACTGTTTCTGCCTCTATATCATCATTAGGCAATACATAATCATTGTACATTGGAACATCTTTAAAATCATCATCCTCTCCTAAAGCTATTGATGATTCATTTCCCTAATCTGCAGTGTTGGCATTATGGCTAGTTTTCTCGCTTGTATCCATATTTTCAGTGTTGCCAAAAATGCTATCACAAAATAAATCTACATCTCTTCTATTAAAAGATTGCCCATGCTAACTAGGTGCTATATCTGTAACCTGTTCCACAGAAGGCTGTTGATTGATATCAGGAATATGAAAAATAGAATGGCATTGATTATCAGCTGGAATATGAGAAATAAATCATCGTTGACTATCATCAGGTATATGGGATATAGAATGCCATTGATTGGCACTTGGGACATGGGAAATCGAACGTCGCTGACTATCAGATTTTATAACATGACTTGGCTCTACAACTCTTCCCCTAATAAAATTTCTCTCACTAGAATGACTTCTCGATCTGTTTTCAAAAAGTGATTTACTAAAAAAATTACCAACACTTTGACTAATTGATCGCCCAGGTTGACTAGCCCTTGTATTAGGCACCTGGCTAACTGATCGACGTAATTGAGCTTATCCTGAACTAACACTAGCCTGCATTCCAAGTAATTCACCATCACATCGAGTTACAAAATATCTTGGTTGACTGGAAACATCATCTCTTTGGTGGCTATAAGATCATAGTTGGGCACTTTCGTCTAAATTTTGTAATGTATCTCCGACAAAATTATATTGAGAGAACATTTCAATATCTTGACGACTAAAGGACTGCGTAGGCTGACTAGGACCGATTTCATTAAACATTTGCTGATAACCTTTCTCGATATTTTTTCCTTGCAATGCCTCACTTTTATATCGATATCCCTGTCCATAAGTGGGTTAACTAGCTCCTACACCTCCTTCACCAACTTTAATAATTAATTCCACGAAGTTGTAATCATCATATCTTGCCAAATTATCATAAATGACATCTATGTCTTCGTCAGCCGCCAAATCCACGGATGTCCATCATAA
Source organism: Excoecaria agallocha (assembly GCA_037975025.1). Taxonomy (NCBI): domain Eukaryota; kingdom Viridiplantae; phylum Streptophyta; class Magnoliopsida; order Malpighiales; family Euphorbiaceae; genus Excoecaria; species Excoecaria agallocha. The sequence continues at coordinate 7,458,357 of CM075816.1, forward strand.
CGATCCGCGATTATACATTGGACTTTTGTAAATTATTTTCGAAATCACATTGTTCACACCTAAATCTAATTTCATGTGAATTTTATGGACCAATTCAGGAAGTGTTAGCTTATTTTTAACTCTCATTCTCCTTATAACAGCATTTGGACCACATACATTATACTGAAAACCTGATGCTCCTAAACTTTTTCTCCTCCGGTGTGCAAATAAAAGTCAGTATATGTCGACATCTTTCAATTACCTATATGTGAAAATATGTTAAAATATTTCATTAAATAAATTATATAACTTTATTTTTTTAAATAACATTTATTAATTTCTTTTATTATATTTACATAATAATAATAATAATAATAACAATTATTATTATTATTATTATTAAATAATAATTATTAAAATAACCACAATAATGACAACAACAACAATAATAATAATAGTAATAACATCAACAACTATAATAGTAAAATTAATAATAACAAAAATAAAAGTAATAAAAAAATTAATGATAATAATATAAGTAGCAACGACAGCAAGAACAAGAACAATAACAACAATAACAACAATAATAATAACAACAACAACAACAACAACACCAACAACAACAACTACAATAACAACAACATTAATATTAATAAAAAATAATAAAATACTAATAATAATTATCTGCTACTTAAATTTATTAATAAATTAAAATTTTATGTTAACTGTTACATTTATTTTCAATTATTTACGACTATATCGGTTCATTTCATAACAATTTTAATAACATTTATAATAATTATAATTTTTATATTGTTTAAATATTATAACGCAATTATACTATTTATATATAATACTAATAATAACAATGCTTGTTCATTTTATTTTTTAATGATTGTCTAAATCCCAAACTACAACAAAAAAAATTAATACATTAAAATTAATAAAATACCTTTTTCCATTAGCTATACAATTGTGATTTTTCAAGTTTGTTGGTTGCGCATTTTGATTAACTTCAGCATTTTAATAAATAAAATCAAAATCATTATACATGATTAGTGTGCATTTGATTATATTTTTTTAAGTGTTTTTAGTTAGTTTATTATGTTAATTTTATGGTATTTGTGTTAATTTAGAGTTCAATTGATTTAATTGGTGTTTTGAGAGCTTAATTGAGTTTAATTGTGTTTTTAGGTGTGGAATTGACTAAAAAAGGGCAAATTGAAGGACTAAAAGGAGAATTCAGCAAATTAAAGAAGTAAAGAGGAAGAATTTCATCGTTTGGAGTCCAGAAAAGGACCATTCGATGGAATCACTTTGTGATTCTACCGAATGGCTCTTTTAAAGCTAATGAAAGAAGCCCATTCGGTGGAATCACAAAGTGATTCTACTGAATTCCCTTTTTGAGAAGTTTTTGAGTAGGTTATTCAGTAGTTTTAAGTTACATTCCACCATTTCAAGATGAGTCTACTGAAAGAGGAAGTCTTCTGTCAAAATAAGAATTCCGCTGTTACTTGGATTAGGAAGTTAAAATGAATTAAAACTTCTTATTTTGCTACCTCTGCTCTAGCTATAAAAGGAAGACTGAAGACACAAGTATGAGGGTGGTTTTAAAAGTTGTTTAGCTTTTATTTTAAGTTTACATTCTCTATAATTGTCTTTCAAAACTCAGTTTTTAGTTTTAAATTATGATTTGTGAGTAGTTTGTTTTAACTTTTGCTAAGGATACTTGAATCCTTAATCTTTTGTTGTGATCAGTTAATTTAGCTTTAATGTTAACCGAAGTTGATTATTTCTCGTTTTTAAGCATATTCTTATCCTTGATCTTGGTTGGATTAATTGTTGGTTTATTGGTATAAATAAATAAAAATTGATTTAAGTAGCATCAAGGCTTTGCATGTTCTTGGATCAATCTTTTGAATTAATGCATAATTTATTTCTGTTTTGAGATAATTATGTTTTGATAAACTTGATTAATATCAAGAGAGGAAAAACCGAGAATATACTGGAATTGAAATTTCTTGAAAAAGAGTTTGATGAAAGTATAGGAAGTTAACTAGATTTTTATGCTAGATGTTAAATTGTTCTTAACAAGGACTTTAATGTTTAAGAAAGATACTTTTGATTCAAGGTATCAAGTTTTATTCATCTATTTTTTCATAATCACTTGTATTTTTTAGAAATTAAGTCATTGCAATAAAAGGTTAAGGTGGATAGTCCCTTAGTGAAAGTTGTTTTTAAATATTGATTGTTCCTTTGTTTTAGTTTACTCTTGTTATTTATTTTAAGTCATCTACTTTGATTTGGTTTTTAGTTTTCATCATAACTTTTATGATCTTTTCTCTCTCTACACATAATTTTCATTCTAAAACTCAAAATCTTTTTATACACACATAAGTTTTCCTTGGGTTTGATATTTGGGTCTTAATCTTTATTTCCTTATATTACTAACCAATCTAGTACACTTGCTACACACCGATCAAGTTTTTGACGCCGTTGTCGGGGAATACATTGGCGTGTGTTATATTTCAAGGTTTATAGTGAATTTTGTGTGTTTCTTATCTCCTCTTATCTATTTCTATTCTAATTCTATTTGCTTTTTGTGCAGGTGTCAGTAGTTTATGATAAGGAATCGACCAATATTGCCTATTAACCCTGAAATTGAGAGGACATTTCATAGGATTAGAAAATTGAAAGAAAATATGAATTTAGAAGATCAAAGAATCCTTAAAGACCCACCTCTCATAATAGATCCACCAGCTAGGGTGGAAAATTCACAGCATAGGAATGAGCAAGAAAATTATCAACCTCAAGGAAATGGGTTTAGACCTAAGACCATTAGGGATTATGCTATTCCTAGGTGGAATGAAGAACATAGAACTATTAAGATCCCTCATAACCAATCATTTGAGATTAAACCTGCTACCATTACTATGGTACAAAGAAATCAATATTCGAGTTCAGAAATAGAGGATCTTGCGCAACACTTAGATATGTTTTTAGAAAAAAGTGACACGGTTCAAATACCAAATGTGTCTACTGATGCCATTAGACTTAAACTATTTCCATTCACCCTCATAGGTAAAGCTAGGGATTGGTTGCAAATGCTTCCAAATCAATCTATACAACCATGGCAACAAATGCAAGAGAAATTTTTGTGAAAATTCTTCCCACCCACTAAAACTGCTCTTATTAGGAAAAAAATTAATGAATTTCAGCAGTTATATGATGAGCCACTTCATGAGGCTTGGGAAAGATTTAGGAGGTTATTAAAAAGCTGCCCACACCATGAAATTCCTATTTATTGATTGATGCATGCTTTTTATGCAGGTGTAAATCAAGTTACACGATCCTTATTAGATGCAGCATCAAATGGTAGCTTCATGAACAAAATTCCTAAAGATGCATTCTTTTTTCTTGATGAGATGGCAACCAATGATGCACAATGGGCTAGCACAAGAGCCATTCAAAAGAAATAGGAACTTCATAGCATAGATGATGTTGCCATGTTAAATGCTAAAATATAATTGTTAACTAAAGAATTGAATAGTCTAAAAGTTTAGAATATTTCTGCTCTGTCTAATGGAATTGATTTTTATGCAGGAAATCAAGGGACTATGCAAAATAAAGAGCGGTAAAGGATATAAATGCTTTAAACCCCTATAGCAATACCTATAACCTGGGATGAAAGAACATCTAAATTTTGTATGGAGAGAAGGTAATCAAAATTCTACATCAAATTCTCAACCAATACCTCCTTTTAATCAAAGTTTAGCTTCTAATAATTAGCCATCCTACCAAAACCCAGCACAACCACACTACCCCTCTAATCATGAATCAGGATTCCAAAAACCTCCACCCCCATAAGAAAAGAAAACTAACTTAAAAGAAATGCTTGTCAATTTTATGGCCACTCAAACTGCTTATATGTCTAATCAAGAGGCTAGGTGGAAATCTCATGACATTTTGATGAGAAACCGGGATGCATTCATTAGGAAACTTAGAAAACCAAGTGGGACAGCTAGCCAACTCACTGATCAATAGGGCTCAAGGAATATTTTCATCTAATATAGATCTCAATCCAAAAGAGGAGGCTAAGGCAATCACTTTGATGAGTGGGAAAGAGGTACAAGAAACTAAAATTGGTAAGAGTATTTCTAAAGTGGTGGAACCAATAACGGAGGTAAGTAATTCTAACTCAAAAATTATTGATGAAATGCCTTCTATTATTGAAAAAAAATAAAGGTAAGGAAAAATTGGTATCTACGATGCTTGATAAATCTAAACTACCTTTCCCATCTCTAGCTAGAAGAGAAAAGCAAAATGAGTAATTAAATAGATTTTTAGACATGTTTAAAAAACTGCATATAAATTTACCATTTACTGAAGCTTTATTACACATGCCTAAATATACTAAATTCATGAAAGAATTGTGCTTTAATAAGAAAAAGCTAGAAGGATTAGGAACAGTTAAATTATCTGAAAATTGTAGCGCAATACTAATGAAAAAAATTCCTGAAAAACTAGAAGACCTCGGTAGTTTCACATTATCATGCAAATTAAGAGGAAATTTTATAGGACAAGCATTGTGTGATTTGGGTGCTAGCATAAATTTAATGCCTTATTTCATTTGCAGGAAACTAAATTTAGGAGATATGAAGGAGACCCGAATGACATTACAATTGGTGGATAGATCATTGAAATGGCCTAAGAAAATTATTGAGGATTTGTTAGTTAAAGTGGGGAATTTTATATTTCTAGTCGATTTTGTGATTATGGATATGGAAGAGGATAGATGAGTACCTTTAATAGTTGGAAGACCATTCTTGAATACAACAAGAGCTTTAATAGATGTTCATGGGCAAACAGACACTTTGAGATTTAATGAAGAAAAAATGGTGTTTAATGTGAACAAAATTATGAAACATCCATCCTATGATTTTGAGGAATCAATTTATTTTGTTGATGAAGTCCAAGAGTGCATAGAAGCAAAGTAAGAGGAAATCATTTTTGATGATGAGCTAAAAAATGTCTAATGCACCCAAAGAATAAAGATGAAGTGGAGACAAGAGAAAACGAGATAATCCAGGACTTAAAAAGAGAATATAATGAAGAATGACATATGGAGGATGTATTATACCCTCATAAGTGAGAAATTGTTGATTTATTTCCTGATGAATACATTAGTGTAATTTATGCTTGTAACTTTATGATTCCTTGGTATGCTAATATAGCCAATTTTCTTGCAGGAGGTTATCTTCCTAAAGATTTTACTTGGCAACAAAAGAAAAAGCTGCAAGCAGATGCCAAACACTATCTTTGGGATGATCCATACCTAATCAAGATTTGTTTGGATCAAGTACGTTGAAGATGTGTTCTAGAGGGAGAACAAGAAGACATCATGAGACAATAACATGGAGGAGAAGTTAGAAGAAAACATGGACCTAATCGTATGATATAAAAAATTCTCCAATCAGGTTTTTTCTAGCCTACTTTCTTTTTGGATGTTAAATCTTTCGTTGAGCTTTGTGACAAATGTTAAAGAGTAGGCAATATTTCTAAAAGAGATGAAATGTCTTTGAATAACATACTTGAAGTGGAACTTTTTGATGTTTGGGGTATAGATTTTATGGGGCCATTTTCATATTTATTTGGATTTGAATACATTTTAGTTGCTGTAGATTCTGTGAGTAAATGGGTAGAAGCCATAACAACTAGAACTTGTGATGCTAAGGTGGTGCTGGAATTTATTAGAAAATATGTTTTTACCAAATTTGGAGCATCAAGAGTCATTATAAGTGATGGAGATAAGCATTTTATCAATTATCAATTTAAAACGTTACTTAGAAAATTTAGTGTTAAGCATAAGATAACAACCCCATATCACTCTCAAGCAAATGGGCAAGTGGAAATGTCTAACACAGAGTTAAAATCAATCTTAGAAAAGACTGTTAATAGTTCCAGGAAATATTGGTATTATAAGTCGGATGCTCTTTGGGCCTATAGAATTGTATTTAAGACTCCTATAGGCATGTCTCCTTTTAGAATTGTCTTTGGAAAATCTTGTCATCTATCGATTGAATTGGAACATAAAGCATATTGGGCAAACAAAGTTTCTCAATTTTGATTTGAAAAGTGCAGGGGATAAGAGAAAGCTACAGCTCAATGAACTTGATGAGATTTGACGTTGGTCATATGACAATGCAGCAATATATAAGGAGAAAATGAAATATTGGCATGATAAGCATTTAAAATTTAAAGAGTTTACTCTTGGTATGATGGTGTTATTATATAACAATAGGTTACATGTGTAGTCCAGTGATGGACCATTCGGTAGAATCAAATTTGATTCTACTGAATGGAATATCATCATTCGGTAAAATAGGTTTTGGTCCCATCGAATGGAGTTTTTCTCTTGTTCACTTTGAGTTTTGTTAATTTTTAAGCTTTTTGGGACAGTAAAGGACCATTCGGCAAAATGAGATTCTCATCCTACAGAATGGGTCCTCTCATTCCACCCAATCATTAATATAAAGTCCACACTCACACACACTCCACCCACATGCTCACTTTCTCTTAGTTTCTCACTTGCATTCTCTCTCCACCCCTCAAGCATTCTACCGAATCCATTTCTCTTGTGTAACTTTCTTCTGAATTCAATTTCTCACCATCTTTTTCATCACAAATAAATGGTTTATTGCTTCACATTAAACATTTGGCATGAAAATTCACGGTTTACATTTGTTAACTTGGGTTATGTTCTTTAGGTGATTTCATTCTTATTGTTTATGATTACTCTAAATTGAGATGTTCAATGTCATTGGTGTTAAATTATGTGTTGATGATCTATTTTTAGGTTACTAAAGTTTTGAGATTTCATATAAGGTAGGCTTGTGAATTTGTGCACACAACATGTTTGATGAAATGCCTCAAAGAATAAATTCACTACTTAGGCCACGTTTTTTTTTCAATCTCATTACTTTAATAACTCATTCTTGCATTAATATATATTGTTATGATACTTCAATAATACGTATTTGTCACAATCTCTTTGCACCAATTTGGCTAGCAATATCCTTTGCTCCTCTAGTTTACTTACTGGAATTCTTTGTGTATCTTTTCAGTGAGTTCCAAGAAAGCAAAGCAGGCTGATACATCTACAAAGACAAAGAAGGGTAAGGCAGCTAAAATTGTAGCACCAGCTAAGCCATCTAAGAAATCTAAAGCAGCAGAAGCATCAACATCCAATAAATCTATCCCAGCCTAAATTGATGAGGATAGAGCTGAGATGTATTAATATTTCAAGTAGCTCAAATATGTCAAGCCTATTTACTTGAGGGAATTCTTTCTTGATATTCTAGATGGAAACCTATGGGAAGAGGTTTACCCTCAGATTTCTGGCATTAGATGGGAATGGTTCATGGACAAACACCTAGAAGTATATCCATTTGTTGCAATTCAGTTTTTCACCTCTTTCAAGCTAACATGTGAAGATGAGCAGGATGTTGGCACTGTAAGTTTTATGCTTGGAAGAAAGACTTATTACATGTTGTTTCCTAAATTTTTTGCACATTTAGGTTTCCCAGAAAATCCAATAGGTGAACTACCCAATGCTACACCACAGGAGAACTGGGAGTTCATTAGAGATCCTTTGAATCCCGCCCAATATAAGCCCAGTAAACTCAAGGTTCGTGCTTTAAAAAGTCACCCTCTTTGGATTCTTCATAGGTTCTTGTCCATCACCCTATTTAGTTGCTTAGGAAGCCTTGGAAATATTAATAATGAGGAATGTATGTTGTTGAGATGCATGGTTGAAGGAATCAAAATCAATGGGGTTGTCCTCTTATGTCAAAAAATAGAGGAATTACAGAGGATGAGCACAAAAATTAAGGCAACATCACTAGGTTAGGTGGCCACCATTATGGCTAGAGCGGTAAATTACATGGATACAAGGAAATCTATTGGAAAATTCATTTACATGGACTATGATATGTTGGCTTGAATGAAAATATTGATTAAGAATCCTCGAAAACATTAGTTTGACAGGGTAGAATATCTTCATCAGCTTACTATTGGAAGAAATAGAGATGTAGAATCTGACTCAGAATCTGAGCCTGATAACCCTGCACCCCTACCACAAGCACTTTCTGATCAATTGCAGGTTTTTACCACTCAAATGAACACTAGGATGAATAGGATGGAGGGACGAATAGACACTTTGCAGGAACATGTTCTAGAAGTGAAGCATAATTTAGAAGTTTTCACCACCAATTTTTGGAAGCGCTTCCCACCACCACCATTGCCACCAGCAGAGTGATAGTCACTGTGGACAACAACCTTCTAAGAAGGGGTAGAGCTTATCCAAAGAAATTTTGCAGGAAGTTGAAAATTTCACTCTCTCTCATTTAAGCACTTTAGTTTTTTTCTATTTTTTTTAATTTGGTGTGATTTTTACTGTTTTGTTAACTTTAGATATTATTATATGTTGTGTAAGCACCTTATCTTTTAACTGTCACTTAGACTTTAGTTTGCCCCAATTGGTCTCAAATTGTGAACATACTGAACTTTGAACTTAGAAGGTACATGAGTTAAAATTCTTAGGTTAGCAGTAGAGCAAGTACGTTGTTTAATGAATTTTAGTTAGTTTAGTATTTGAACTTGGCATATATTTGTTAGTTTCCAAAATCTTGAGCACATAAGATCAGTTTTTGAACTTTAAAAAAAAACCAATGCATTGAATAGTTAAGTAAGGAATTTTAGGGCACTAAAACCTTCCTTATCACCCTTCGAAGCATTTAAATAACGTAAAACAACTTGAAAAGTGATATAGGCAATATTTTTCTTATTGAGCCATATTTAGAATTTTTATCCTACCTTTTTTATACATTTATCCTTTGTTAGCCATTTTGAGCTTAATGAGGCATGCTTAATGCGTTCCATATTTATTTTTCTTGTTACACTCAATTATTAATTGTATAGCCTAAATAACTTTTATCTTCCCTTCTAAACAATTAGCCATTCTTAGATTGGGATGGATTAATATTTTTATGGATAATTGAAGAGTGTAGTAGAAAAGGTTCTTGGGATACTGTTATTGAAGTTTATTGTTGAAGTCAAGTATAATAGTGCAAAACTGACATTGTAATTACCCATTTTATCATTATTGCCAGCAATAAAGCTAGTATATATATAAAAAAAGAAAGAAAAAAAAAGAAGTTGAAAAAGAAAAAGAAAGAAAATTTTGCAATAAAGCTAGCAATATATGAAAAATTCTTAAGTGTGGGGTAGTTACAATGGAAAGCAATTGGGACTTAAAAAATGGATGAATTATAAATATAAAAGAGTTTCAATAGTTTTTGCTCTCAATGGTACTTTAAATGTGCAAGGATATACAAGTTTAGCTTAGCACTGTATTTTTGAGTTAAGGGGATGAAATTTTAGAAATATTACTCTATCTTATCATAAGAGTGGCTATTCTTCTTGTTTATCTTTTAACCATTCTTTGATAACCAACAACCTAACCCCGTTATAACCCTTAAAGGCCTATGTGATTTTAAATTATTTTTGAGTTGTTTTAGTGGAGATGACCTTCGAATTTTGGTGCTAAAGAAGAGGCCTATGGTGTTTTTAGAGTTTCAAATGCAAAACCATTTGTGCACTTAGGTATACATCCATTCTAATGCTTGGCTATATAATTGCATTGGTGTTTTGATTTTGAAAAAGGTTAAAGTGTTTTGGTTTTACACACACAAAAGGAAACTAGCTTATATCGTCTTGTTTAAAGCTTTTATGATTGAAATTTTGTTAAGTGCTCTTGCTAATTGCTAACCTTAATTTTGAATTGCATGTCTCTTAGTTAAAGTTTGATAAATTTGAGAATATGGTTGGTTCAAATTTGCTTGGGGGCAATCAAAGGCTAAGTATGGGGTATTTGATAAGTGTGCATTTGATTATATTTTTTAAGTGTTTTTAGTTAGTTTATTATGTTAATTTTATGGTATTTGCATCAATTTAGAGTTCAATTGATTTAATTGGTGTTTTAAGAGCTTAATTATGTTTAATTGTGTTTTTAGGTGTGGAATTGACTGAAAAAGGGAAAATTGAAGGACTAAAAGGAGAATTCAGCAAATTAAAGAAGTAAAGAGGAAGAATTTCATCATGTGGAGTCTAGCAAAGAACCATTCGGTGGAATCGATTTGTGATTCTACAGAATGGCTCTTTTAAAGCTAGTGAAAGAAGCCCATTTGGTGGAATCACAAAGTGATTCTACCGAATGCCCTTTTTGAGAAGTTTTTAAGTAGATTATTCGGTGGTTTTAAGTTACATTCCATTGATTCAAGAAGAGTCAGCCGAAAGAGGAAGTCTTCTGTTAAAATAAAAGTTTGTTGTTGCTCGAATTAGGAAGTTAAAAGGAATTAAAACTTCTTATTTTGCTGTCTTTGCTCCAGCTATAAAAGGAAGACTAAAGACACAAGTAGGGGGTGGTTTTAAAAGTTTTTTAGCTTTTATTTTAAGTTTACATTCTCTGTAATTGTCTTTTAAAACTCAGTTTTTAGTTTTAAATTTTGAAGTGTGAGTAGTTCATTTTAACTTTTGCTAAAGATACTTGAATCCTTAATCTTTTATTGTGATGACTTAATTGAGCTTTAATGTTAACCCAAGTTGATTATTTCTTGATTTTAAGCATATTCTTATCCTTCATCTTGGTTGGATTAATTGTTGGTTTATTGATATAAATAACTAAAAATTGATTTAAGCAGCATCAAGGCTTTGCATGTTCTTGGATTAATCTTTTGAATTAATGCATAATTATTTTCTATTTTGAGATAATTATGTTTTGATAAACTTGATTAATATCAAGAGAGAAGGAACCGAGAATATACTAAAATTGAAATTTCTTAAAAAAGAAGTTAACTTAGATTTTTATGTTGGATGTTAAATTGTTCTTAATAGGGAGTTTAATGTTCAAGAAAGATACTCTTGATTCAATGTCTCAGGTTTTATTCATCTAGTTTTCCATAATTACTTGTATTTTTGAGAAATTAAGTCATTACAATAAAAGGTTAAGATGGATAGTCCCTTAGTGAAAGTTGTTTTTAAATATTGATTGTTTCTTTGTTTTAGTTTACTATTGTTAGTTATTTCAAGTCATCTACTTTGATTTGGTTTTTAGTTTTCATCATAACTTTTGGGATCTTTTCTCTCTTTATACACAATTTTCATTCTAAAACTCAAAATCTTTTTATACACACTCAAGTTTTCCTTGGATTCGATATTTGAGATTTTAATATTTATTTTCCTATATTACTAATCGATTTAGTGTATTTGCTAGACACCGATCAATACATCTAACATAAATTTGATCATATAAAATTATAAATAAAAATTTAATAAATATTTATTAATCTTGTACGATAATACTCTTGAAATTAATACTGATATGTGAAAAACATATTGTTTACTTAAATTATATAATTTTTTAAAATTATACAGTAAATAATTGTAAATAAACAAAAAACAATAAGAATAATTGGAATACAATAGTTTATAATTTTTTATTGTGATTGAAATGAAAGCGATTGGATTGGACAACATTTATATAAAGGGAAGGAAAAATTTTTTGAATCATGCTAAGGGGACGGATTTTTCTCTATAAAATCGTTGGTGAAAATAGCGGTTTCAGATCTAAAATCGCTGATAGCAGTAACGATTTCAAGTTTAAAAATGCTGTCTCCATCAACAATTTCATTGAAGTTTGGCCCCCCACATGCGCTCCGATATACTAACAAAATCGCTTCATTTGACAACGATTTTATAAAAATATATTATTTTTATATTTTTTCTGATATATATTAAATTTATAAATATTTATTTAAAATATATTATTAAAAAAATTATCTCAATATAATAGTCGTAAAATTTAAAAAAAAAATTAATGCTAATTGAGAGGTTTTAGTAGGCTGTCCTTTCACTGAAATATTTCTTTCTTTTTTTTATTAATTCAGTAATTAATAATTTTTTTGATGCTAATTGAAAAGTTTCAGTAGACTATCTTTTCAGTACAGTATTTTTCTGTTTTTTCTCATTGATCTGGTAGTTAATAATTTTTAATGATGCAATTTTAATTAAAATAATGAGTCTATTGATTGTCACATCGCATCTGAAGGTTACATCAACTAGCATGACTGATGAAGTCATTAACAAGCTCTTGGGAAGAGACACTCAGCCTCCATCTACCAGCACCGCTCATATCCACTTTCCACCCATGATTGTACTTTAAATGGATAAAATATTCGAAAAGGCACGTCACTTGTATTGTGTTCAAAATTCAGACTGGAGTTTAATGGAATTTTAAAATAGGCTAGCTTTCGATAAGAGTGAACATTAATTAATTTATCGATTTATTAATAAATTTATTAAATTAATTCATTAATTTTAATTAATTAATATATTAATTTTAATTTTTAATTTAATTTTTTAAATTTATATATTAATTAATTATAAAAAAATTTAATATATAAATTTAATAAATTATATAATTTATAATATTATTTTTAATAATTAAAAATGCTTTAAAAATAAAAAATATAAATTAAATATAATATTTATTAAAAGAATCAAAATAAAAATAAAATTTTTATAATTAATATAAAACTAACAAAAGAGTATTAATTGTGCACATATAATAATAATAAGATAATTTTAATGTTTATTTATTAAAAATATGTTAATTAATAATATTTTAGAAAGTTATATATTATAATATTTATAAATTACATAAATATTATAAAATATAAGTATAAAATTTAATATATAATTAAATAAAATATATATAGATCGGTTAATAGTTTGATTCGGTTAACCGTCAGTTTTTTAAAGTAAAAATTATAAATCTAAATTTTTAATTCAATTAACCTAAAAATTGGTTCGATTTCAAATTAGTTTTTCGACTAACCTAAATTTTGATTTTTTTTTCCTCCTAGCTCTTGATAATGCTTTATTAGAATTATAAGAAAAGTGGTGGAATTATAATTGATGACCTAAGTATTCCTGGTTTTGGAGCTCATATACAATCATCAAAGCTACATGTTTGGTCAGTTCTTTGTCCGCAACATATATCACCAAATTTCTAAATGTTTTTATACTTTTATTTTGTAACATTAATGAGATTTTTAACTTTTATTTTTTTACATATTAACCTCTCAATTGATGAAAAATACAAAACTAAACTATAACATTCCGTTTGACACGTGTTTCTAATATCTATATTTGAATCTCAATTAATTTGATGTGCCATCGGATACTTGTTATCAATTTTAAGTTAAATCAATATTCTCAATTGATCTTTAATCTCAAATTAATAAGGCTATTACCTATGATATATCAAATTGAAATTGAAGTGCAGATAACAAAAGAACACGTAAATGGGACAAATTGTTCCATTTTAATATTTTCCGTCTATCCAGAGCTTAATGTATAAAAAATAAAAATTCAGAGGATCATTATTGCAAAATAAAAATATAAGAGCTTAATAGTAAAAACACAAAAAGTACAAATATATTTTTCCTTCTCTTTCCGGTAGTTAAGGTAAAAATACAATTTTGTAAATAAAAAGGGATAAAAAGTGCATCTGAGTTCCTAACATATTTTTAGACTTTTCTTTTATGTGAAGCCTCGAACTTAAAACGTTAGATCAAAACCTGCGCATTGCTGAGATATCTCTAATTATAATGGCAAATGGATCAAATCAGACGAATTTGAGTTGGATTTTCACATATTGGATATTCTAGATGAATTAAAATAATAAAATTTTGCAGGTAATAAATGGTAAGTCGAGTTAGATTTGGTTATGACTCAAATGGATTAATATTAAATAGGGCGCAAATAGGTTGGACTATAAAAGAGTTGGTTCCAAAGGAGTCGAGTTTTATTAGATTTTTTTATTCTTTTAAAAAATAATTGAAATTAAAATTTATACATGTATAAAGTATTTATCAGGTGTACGGGTATAACTTGAATCATACAACTGTTTATATTGGATCAAAATTTAATATTATTTTATTCTTATTTAATGAGTTTATGGTCGTGCATATTAATTATAGTACATTTACCAAATCACACTCGATTTATGATCTATGAAAATAATTAATTTTATATTCATATTATATGAAAAAATTTATAAAATTACAAATAATATGAATGATCATGTATGGCACAAATATGTTATAATCAGATTGGATGGTATATGATATATGATTCATATAATGAGTTAAATCCAATCACTTTGCTGATTAGGTGATTGGTAGATTTGGATAAAAATAATTAAGATATCTTTTAGACTTTTAAAAATAATTAAAAATAAATTCTATATATGAATAAAGTATTTATCATGAGTATAGATGTAACTTGAATGACGCAATTGTTTACGTTGGATCAAAATTTAATATTTTTTATTCTTATTCAAGGGATTTATGATTGCACATACTAATTACAGTATTTGCATTGAATCACACTCCATATATAATCTATAAAAATAATTATTTTTATATTTATATTATATAAAAAATGATAAAATTACAAGTAATAGAATGATCGTAAATGGGACAGATATGTCATAATCAAATTGGATGATATATGATATATGAGTTACATAATGAGTCAAATCCAATCACTTTGCTGATTAAGTGATTGGCAGATTTGGATTAAAAATAATTAAGATATCATTTATCCTTTAAAAAATAATTAAAAATAAATTTTATACATAAATAAAGTATTTATCATGTTCACATGTGTAAATTGAATCACGCAACTGTTCATGTTAGATAAAAATTTAATATTTTTTTAATTCTTATTAAAAGGGTTTACAAATCGTGCATATGAATTACAGTATATGCATTGAATCACACTTTATATATAATCTATAAAAATAATCACCACTCGCTAACTAAGCATAGTGCCACATGGTGTGACCTCAATAGGCCACGTGTCTCTAATTCAAACCTTTGTCTGACATGTGGTGACCACTTATTGGTCCATATGGATGCCACGTGGCATCCAGGTGGACTAACAAGTGCCACATGGCATGACCGTATTCGTCCATATGGCAATGAACTATTCGTCCATATGGTAATGAGGTGGATCCACATCTGCCATGTGGCATGACCATAGTCAGCCATGTGGTAAACTTTGATTAGACCACGGGTTAACTCTAACATGTGGTAGCACCACAACCTGCCATGTGTTAGTCCCCTTAATGTCCACATGTAATGACTCTCTAACATGTGGTGGCACGTGGCACCACCATAGTGGTCCATGACCGTGACCCTTTTTGGCTTATATAAAGTGAATTTTTTTGGAGAGTCGGGGCTTTTTCTTTCTCTTTAGATCTAGGTTTTTCCATTTTTGTTCTTTCATTCTTTACTTCATTTATATACATTTATACATAGATTATACTTATAAATAGATAGATTTACAACAAAACACTTAGATTAAAAACATATCTTAGCTTATATCTCCATTCTTTCACAATTGGGAGCTCAATTATATTGAAGTTTTGGAGAAGAGGGTTAAAGAAGCTTGGGGTTCAGCTGGATTTTCTTTCTCCAGGAAAATTTTGGGTTTATTTTTTCCTTCTTTCTCTCATTATTTTGTAATGGCTAGTGAGTAGTCTCTAGGTTTTTAGGGGATCTTTGAATCCCTTATTTGAATGTGAATCTTGAACATAATTTGAATGTTATTATAGATGAATGGTTTATTTCACTATTGATTCATTTATTATTTCATTTGTTTTCATTATCTTGAGCTGATTTCTAGTTTTTGATGAATGGGTTACCACTTATCATTGTTGGATTTCATGTTTAGATAGTTAAATACTATAAATGTATTTCTCTCTTTTCTTTTATCATGAATACTGTGGATTTTAGACTGTTCCAGAATAGGACTCTTAGTATGCAAGATTTTACGATTTTAGGACTACAGGGTGGAGTGAAATAAATGAGTTTTGGGTTGTTTAGCTTCAGAATGGGAAAGCAAACTGAACTTAGGATTTTAGACTCATGCTTAAGCTAATTTTAGGGCTTGCCCTGGAATGAGATGCCTTATAATTAGAGTAACTTGCTCCAGAATGGAATTGAGCTGCCAATTTGAGCTAAGATATGTGTTTAATCTAAGTGTTTTGCTGTAAATCTACCTATTTCGAAGTATAATCTATGTATAAATGTATATAAATGAAGTAAAGAATGAAATAATGAAAATGGAAAAACCTAGATCTAAAGAGGAAAAACTCCCAACTCTACAAAAAAATCTGCTTTATATAGGCCAAAAAGGATTACAATCAATAGGAAATTTATGTTGATCATGACCTATTAAAATCTCTTTGAACAACTGCCATGGTCAATAGGTAAAATCTACTGACCGTGAGGTAATCCTCAGCTAGCTTCTGGATAAGGGTCATGATTAACACCAAAAATCTGTTGATCATGACATAACTCTCCATTGCATTCTGGTTTGGAAACTTAACTACGTCACGATCAACACCAAAAATCTATTAATCGTGAGGTCTTTCTTTTCTTGATTTTGTACTAAGGAGCTTCTTAGGTCACGGTAAATACCCTTATAAGAACAATGGCACTATTAACAGTGACACTCCTTGAAATGGTGCTTTTTTGACAGAAAGCATAGGTTATAGTCAACAAGTAAAACCTGCTGACCATGAGGTACCTGCAAAATTTACAATTAAGCATAAAATTCCATCAAAAGCTTTTCAAACTCATAAAAACTAGGATTAACTATTTTTAGATACAAATTACTAAACTAAAGCAAAAAAAAAGAAAAAGACATTGAAAAGACACTGAAACTAGACTGAAAAAGAACTAAAAACAGAAACTGAATTGGAGTTATCAAAATACCCCACACTTAGACCTTTCTTGCCCTCAAGCAAATGTATCATCCATAATCTTGAAAACTCAAACTCCAATTCTGAACAAGAAAATTTAAAAAAGCCTGGATAACACTCAGTAAAAGAAACTCAAAATGAAAAATTCAATAAAAAAAACTTAACTAATTTATAACAAACAATTTCTTTTGTGTGTGTGTGTTAGGCCAAAAAAAGTTTATCATTTTTAAAACCAAAAATACTAGTGAACTCCAACAATCAAGCAAAAAAAAAAAAGAATATGATGGCTTCTTACTTGAAACTCGGAACAACTATAGGCCTCTCTTTTAGCACCTGGACCATAAGGGTCATCTCTACTAAACAACTCAAAGCAAATTAGGATCACTAGGCCTTACATTAAATTTGTAATGGGATTAAGGTAATGGCTCTAAAGAAAGGATAAAGCTAGCAAATTAGAATCAACCACGCTACCATAACTACCACCTTACTTTATAAATAACAACAATTTTTCCTTCTCAGTTCTTGCTTTTACTAGCAAAATTAACATTAGAATCCCAAAGGACATCTACTAGACTTCACAATTATAGAGGGAGAATAAACTTAAAATTATATCTCTTGGACTAGCTCATCATTTAATACATCTCCTTAAATGCTAGGTACCCCACACTTATTTATTGCAGTAATAATCAAAATTTATGCAGCATGACCCTTGTATATTTATGATTTTTTTTGAAAGGGTCACAGTCAACAAAGAAACCCTGCTGATCATGAGGTACCTATAACTCTTTGAAGCTTTAAAATTAGTATAGCCTTAGGATCATTAAATCATAACTCTCACTACCCCATTTTCCATAAATTTAACACTTTTAACTGATTAGCTCAATTCTCATTACTCAACCTACATAATACTACCCCACCTAAAGTGGCCAATTCTAAAACAGGGAAGATAAACGACATTTAAGTTATATGGTTAAATTTATGAGTGTAATCAAGAAAAAATTATATAGTATGCTTTTGGCATACCAATTCAACTCAAGGGGGATAACAAAGGTAAACATGAATCACAGGGTAGATGAAAAGTCATTTCAAGGTGACTACCAAAGAAAGGCTGCCTAGGTCATGTCCTAAATCTGCTTGAGTTGAATGTTCGTTTCGAAGGGTGATGAGAAATGTTCTAATTATTTCAAAATTCCTTTACTCAAATGCTCTCACTCACTGGTTTTTCATAAATTTTCACAAAATTAGCCCATTGTGCTCATTTAATTAGAAATTGAATGGTATAAAACTAAAATGAGATTGAATTAAGAAATTTTTTTTCGTTGAACATTCTACTACTCACTGACTACTTAAAGATCTATAAACTAACAATTAAAAATAATTAGAGTTTAAATTGATCTTATCAAGATTAACTAGGCAAACTCAAGACCAAATGCAATTGGCAAAAAATAACTCAACACCCAGAAACTTATTATTCAAAATTTTGGCTAAAAGGGAAAAAAATAAACACTAGAACAAAAATAAACTATTAAAATCAAAGCATAAAAAGATAACTAAAGTAGAGAATGAAATTGAACTAAGATAAACTACCATTGATTAGAACTAAAGAAAACTTTAAAAATGCAACAACTTTACTAAAACAAAAATGTACTTAAACAACTAATAAACTTTCCTAACTTTAAACATAGAAATAAACTAAAATAATGAGTTTGTGCTTTAAGGATTTTACAAATTTTTAGCGTTTGAAACCAAATCTTCTTCTTTAAAAAAATCTGAGTAGAGAATCTTTACAAGTCTCCACAAAAAGCTACCTTCAGCAATGGTTAGTACTAAATATTCACAAACGAATTGCCTAAAAAAAATCCATCAAGTTGAAACTATTATCCACAAAAACATTCAATGTTAAAAAATAATCCCCTACCCCACACTTTAAAAGTTGTTGTCCTCAGCAACTGCCATCAATCAACACAAAAAGATAAAGGGTAGGCAAACTCCCTATAATCAAAAGTCAGATGGAGGAGGGGATGGTGGTGTAATTGATTCAATCCTGGAGATCAAAGTGGCCATAGCTGTAATAGTCTACTCCTATTGCTTCCTTCAATCTGCTTGATTTGCAGCTAGAGTGTCCATTCTATCATTCTATTAATCAAGGCAGTGTACTGGGTAGAGAAAAGAGTGATAACCCTTTGGTTTGGGCCAAGTGGAGGATTGCTCAAACTCTTTGCCATTTTTCTCATGTACTCTTCTCTATCTGTGCATCTTATGCCATGCTTTGTAGTTGGGTCATCAATAATGACTTTCATGTTCTTAAGTAGCTTTTAATCAATGTAAGCCACTACAGGTAGGGCATCATCCTCATTCAATGGATACTCAAAAGCCCTAGCAACCATAGTTATCCATCCTCCAGAGAAAATCTTCTTTAATTTTGTGGGCTGCTGCTGTATCTCCTCAAGCTTGTTCCACTAATGGTAAGCACCATTTATAGGAAAGTTCCTACCCATACAAGCCAAAAAAAGCACTTCTGGTAAGTTCACTTGCCCTGCAGACTTCACATGAGACATAGGTGATAATGAAAAAAATCTATGCAAAATCCTAAAAGCATGATCCCTCAGGTGGTGGGATTTGGTGGCTCCTAAGATGTATGGCCCTTCAGCTTGTGGGTCTTTGATCTCTTCCTAGGCTCTGTTCTTATCATAATTAGAGTAGGCAAAATAATTATAACTAGAAATTCCCAAAGCTTCAGAAAAAGTCTGCAAAGGTCTTCTTATAGTATTTGCCCTCCAACCAAAAAATGACCATGTCTGGAAAATCTTCATGCCCAAAGTGGCATTTAATAATAGTCAAAAAGTTCCTAGTTAGCTTAGGACAAACCATCTCCCTGCATTCAAAGAATTTCTGCCAGCCAATTGCAGCAATATGTCTGTCCACCTCTTTCTTTTTACCTAACTTCTTTAGCAGGTTAGAATCCAAGTATGCTGGGCAAATATTCACAGTTAGACAAAATTTTATAAGTAGTTTGGACATGTTCAGGCACCCAACATGGCACTTTAGGCTCCCTGGATTTCTTTTTTTTTTTTTGCCTCTGGATAGGTGTTGGTGGAGGTGGTTGGCTAGGTTCTACCTAATCACTAGGTGGTAGAGGTTGACTGGAAAGAGGTTGGATGGCTTGAGCCCGTGATGAGGAAGAACCTTGAGTGCGAGATCTTTTTAGTTCCACTAACAATATCAAAACAAAACAAAGTTAAACCTGCACAATATCTCAAAAGAAAGCACAATAAGCACAACCAAAAGACTGAGAGAAACAATAATGCTTAGCATAATAAAAGCTAAACAGAGGATCAAAAGATTAAATAGCAACAAAGTTATATAATGGTAGTTGGAACATGAGCATGTATCTCAAAATGATGTGAAGCTAAGCAACAACACATGGCTTGGCAATCAAGCAATTACTGGAATAGAAATGGAGGCAACACTTAATATTAAAAAAATAAAGGATCTAAATAAAATTATAAATTAAAGACAAGAATCCTTACATCAGACCAACATATGCATTATTCTTGCAATAATCAAAATAGGCATAAATTCTAGGAAGAAAATTGCAAGTCAGAAACATGGTTGCAAGAGAGAGTTAGGAAGCTAGAAAAAAGCTCACAAGGCAATTTTCATAAAGCTAACAATGGAAATATAAGCAGATCAAACAAAGCACAATACTTAACACAACATTACACCTATGTTGAAGTTAGTAGGCAAAGAATAAGTGTACAATTCAATGGCAAAATTCAAACCCTATCAACAATAATTCCAACTAAAAACTAAGTTCTAGCTTAAAATCTAGGGAATTCAGCATTATAACTCAGCCAACAATGGAATAAAATCACTATAACTCCTAAAAAAGGTCATCTAAAAGCAAACCATCCCATAAAACAAATGATCCAAGGCAAGCATGCATTTTAATTCTTATAGTTCTCATTAGGAAATACTGAAAGCTCACAAGGTTTGGCATAAGCAAAATAGAAACATAGGCAGAGGTTGACCAAGCTATCTCAGAGGCAGTAAAATGGCTAGACAGTGTAATTCTCATGCTCAGCTATTTATTAGAGAAGTACCATAAAAAATAAAGTAAATGAATAAAAGAATAAGTGCTCATATGCAATTGAATTTTTGGAACTGCAAATGTATGTTGAATACCAGGATCAATAAGGGAGAATGTCTAGCATAAGAATTTTAAGTCCAATCAAAGCACAAGAAAGTGAGAAGAAATAGCAACAACAGTGCACACTTAATGGATCACAGTGCTTGTAAATATTTATGAAACACAAACCAATAAAAACCATGGGTGCAATTGAGTGTCAACTTGCCTAACTCTTTACTGCAAACCATTATGCTTTAAGGAACAATTAGAAAAAGAAATGGGCAATGGTGGATAACAGCAAAACATGGGCATTCCTATTATGATTAGATAAGTAATTTGCATCAAGGTACATGGCACTCAACCATGATAACTAAGTTATCCTTTGAAAACCAGTAGCTTGTAGGTTGAATCATTTCAACCTATATACCTTGATACAAGACAATGAAAATGCACAACTATGGGTGTAAATGTGGATGCACAACATAAAAGTAAGAGGCATCAAGGTATGTGGCACTTAACCATGATAACCGAGTTATCTTTTGGAAACCAGTAGCTTGTAGGTCAAATCATTTCAGCCTATATACCTTGATAAAAGACAATGAAAATGCAAAAATAATTTGATGCATACATAGACACTATATGATCAAAATTTACTACCAAAGATGAAACAAATCATGCATGGCTAAAAGTGAAACATCAAAGCACAAGGTATTTGGTGCAACAACTAAAAACAATGCCAACAATCAACACAACTAAATATAAAGGTCCTTAACATCTCAACCAAAGCACAACAAAGAGCTGTTAAATTCCTGTCATCCCAATTTAAGGTGGTAACACAAGGTAATTAACATATGGTAAAACAATTGAAGCCAATTTATCCTTTCAATCTCAAAGAACAATTGAGAATAGAATGATTGCAAAAAAGCTTAGTGAGCATAAGAAATGGACAAAGAGACAGGATGTATTGTCTCAATCCTGTGTCGAGTGTGGGTGGGTGCTCTGGAGCACAAAATGAATTAGCCATTAATAGATGTCTCAATAGAAAAGATGGAATTATGCAACATAATGAAAGTAACCAAGGCCAAACTCCGAATAGACAATGAAAACCAATGCTAGCATGCAAATTCAAGATGGATTAACTTGTATTTACTCATTCAGCAAGGATAAAGTTAATAGCATGGGCAATTTAGCCCTTAAGCACCTATGAACAAGTGAGCAAAATCTCTGAAAAGAACGGAAAAGGTGCAAGCAAGCATGACAATTTAATTAATCCTAAC
This sequence comes from Excoecaria agallocha, assembly GCA_037975025.1. Taxonomy (NCBI): domain Eukaryota; kingdom Viridiplantae; phylum Streptophyta; class Magnoliopsida; order Malpighiales; family Euphorbiaceae; genus Excoecaria; species Excoecaria agallocha. The sequence goes on from CM075816.1 coordinate 7,480,636, forward strand.
CCAAGTGTGCTTCTCAGTTCATGTAGAGCATATAGGCAACAGTAGATGTCTAAACAATGTTGGCATGGCCAGACAAAGGTTAGAAATTGCAACATAAGCCTAATGCTAAGCAACACAACAAGCTCATACTACTGGCAGCAACAGGGCATAACTCAAGAATTATGGTTGTCAAGAAGTTCTAATCTATATTGAATTCATGACCTTAAAACACATATACTACCAAAGAACAAAGACACACAAAAGGAAACAACATGATGGATTCAACATAAGCAGAGTCTTATCTTGGTAAAAAGGGTTAGCAAGTATGTACATAAACCTGTATTAGCTACCTTAACAGCTAAAAATTGGTTCAACGTAAGTAATGGCATACAATGTCACATTTCTAACATCTAGCATAGCTTTCCTAGTAGCAATGGTTCTTACATTTAGCAAAAGCTAGTAGTGTATGACCTCACTTACAAATATAGCTAGAAAAAATGGAAATAGATGCATTTTAGATAGATAAAACAAGCATCATGGTAATGTACAATCACATAGTGAAATCTTAAGATATTGATAACTATATATGTGATGTTGCCCAAAATAACATGCTAGATAGTAACAAATCATATGTATATGCTTAAGATAACCATGCTCTCATCAAATTTAACAAGTCTAGCATAAAATAAATCATCACAAAGTCTCAATGTCTGATAAAAGGCTAGTGAGCAACTATAATTCCCATGAATGGAAAAATTTGATTTTTAAAAGTTATGGTGAAGACTTGTAAAACAAATGAAAAAGAAATGAGAACTCAAAAAGTGAAAGATATAAACACTTCCTAAATAGAGGGAGTCCAATCACAAGCCAATAATATTGAAGAATGAAAATCCCTAATAAGTCATTAACAATCAACAAAACTTAAAAAAAAATTGAAACTAAATAAAAGAACAAGGGGAGTGGAGACATACCTGTGAAATTCATCACCCTAATGAAATCGAGCCAAAATGGAGCAAAAATAACACAAAAAAATAAAAAGATATATAGAGAAATCTAGCTACGCAAGAACCCAACAAAAGAGAAAGTAAAAAAATTAGAAAAGGAAAGGATAAAAACCATAAGAAAAATGGTTTCTAGAAGAGGAAAATCAAAAGGAATTCAAAATGGATAAGCACCAACAATGAAAACCACAAATAAAAAAGACAAAACAAACTAAAAACCACAAGGAAATTTAAAAATAACTAAACCTTAGAAATATAAAATAAAGAAAGAACAAAAAGTACTTGGTTGGAGACTTGCGACTAAAGATGTACTACAAGAGTAACAATGAAAAGAAAAAAAACAACAATAAAAGAGGAGGTTAGAGAAAGAAAAAGAAATCGAGGAAGGATGAGAAGAAACACCAAAGCAAAACTAACTAAAAATAAACCGAATAAACAAAAAAAAGCAAAGCAAGAAGAAAGAGAAGTATAAAAGTTGAAGAAGAAGAAGGGAGTACTTGTGGAGGACAATAAAGAGCGGTGACCCAAATAAGAGAGAAAAAAGAAACAGAAGGAGGAAGAAAATGAAATGAAAAGGAACTAATAAACCCTAGGAAGAGGAAAACCAAAAGACAAAGTAAAATGGTAAAGTTTTAATTCTAAAGATTTAATAATTTTTTTTCAAACAGGGTCATGGTCACCAGGTAAAACCTGCTAACCGTGAGATAACTCTAGGTTGGCTACTAGACTAAAAAATGGGGGGGAGGGGTCACGATAAATAGATAAACAATGTTAACCATGACTCATGATTTTGTTTGAAAGGTTACGGTCAATAGATAAAATTTGTTAACTGTAAGATACATTGCACTTTGCTACTGGACTAAAAGAAGGTCAGGGTTATGGTAAATAGATAAATAATGTTAACCGTGACCCATTATGCTTCGAGATCTAGAACCCATGACTGACCTATGTCGTGGTCAATAGAGAAAACCTGCTGATCATGATCCCCTAAATTCTCCACCAAAAATTTATTTTTCTCTTATCTCCTTTTGGCCATTAAACACAATCTTTTACCCTATTTCAATAGGCTAACACACAAATGGGATAATGTAAAATGTAGAATCCCTTGAACCATATTCCTAATATAATAACTACAAAACACACTAAAATTAACATTATTAAAAATAGGGGTTAAGAATTAGTTCTGCATTTACCAAGTCCGCAGCTGGACTTTCAAATACCATCAAGGGTTTATAAGGGTGACAATCACCGAAGTCCCATCAAATGTTGATTTAAAATATGGCTTCACGTGATGTTGATTCACCTTGAACTCTTTCTCATCCCTCGGGTGCTTTAGTGTCATCAATCTAAATTTATCAGCTTCCACAACTTCAAAAGGCCCTTTCAACCTTAATTTTAACCTTCCAGGAAATAATCTCAACCTGCTATCATAGAGAAGCACCTTCATTCTAGGCACAAACTCCTTCCCCACTCTCTTCTAGTCATGCCATTTCTTTGTGTTTTCTTTGTATGTTATGGCATGGTTGTATGCCTAACATCGGAGTTCTTCAAACTCATTTAGCTATACTGACCTACAGTTTTCTATACTCACAAGGTTAAAATTCAAGAATTTGGTAGCCCAATAAGCCTTATATTCTAGTTCCACTAGTAAGTGACAGGACTTGCTAAATACCAACCTAAAGAGAGACATCCTTATTGGGGTTTTAAATGTTGTCGTATATACCCACAAAGCTTCATCTAGCTTAAGGTACCAATCTTTCCTAGAAGTATTGACTGTTTTCTCTAAAATTGCTTTAAGTTCTTGATTGGACACCTTAACTTTACCATTAGCTTAGGCAAGATAAGGGGTAGTGACTTTATGCCTAACTCTAAACTTTTTTAACAGAGCCTTAAATTGGTTATTTACAAAGCTTTTTCCACCATCACTGATTATAGCTCTTAGAGCTTCGTATCAGGTGAATATATTCTTTCCCAAAAACTCAAGGACTACCCTTGCATCACAAGTGCTAGTGGCTCAACTTCTACCTATTTACTCACACAATCTACTGCTACTAAGATATATTCAAAACCATAGGATACCGAAAATGGCCCCATAAAATATATCCCCTATAAATCAAACAACTCTACCTCAAATATATTGGTTATAGGCATCTTATCCCTTTTAGAAATATTTCCCACTCTTTAGCATCTATCACAAGTTTGCACAAATGATTTCACATCATTAAACATAGTAGGCTAATAAAACCCAAAAGAGACAATTTTGGATACGGTCCTATTCGGCCCATGATGTCCACCAACTTTTTCACTGTGACATGCTACTATGGTCTCTCTTTGCACCTTAATCGGAATGCACCTTCTCAAAACTTGATCCGTACACAACTTAAATAGATAAAGATAATCCCAAATGTAGTGTCTTGCATCAGCTTTCAACTTTTTCCTCTGTTTCCATGTGTAACCCTTGGGTATATAGCCATTTGCAAGGTAATTTGCCAAATTAGCAAACTAAGGATCAATCACATCACACAAAAATAATGCACAAATATGCTCATCAGGGAATAAATCTAAAATCTCTCCTTTTTCAATGTGATCATGTTCAAGCCTCGACAAGTGATTTGCCAAGAAATTTTTTGCCCCCTTTTTGTCTTTAATCTTTAGGTCAAATTCTTGAAGAAGTACCCATTTTATAAGTCTCGATTTTGACTCCTTTTTGGCAAAGAGATTTCTTAATGCCATATGATTAGACCACACCACAATTTTTGCACCCAAAAAATACAGTATAAACTTCTCAAATGCAAAAACAATTACAAGAAGGTCATTCTTAGTTGTGGTGTAGTTAATTTGAGGTCCTGTCAAGGTATAACTTGCATAATAAATTGCACAGAAAAACTTCTCCCTTCTTTATCCAAGCATTCCTCTAACTGCAAAATCAGTTGCATCACATATTAGTTCAAAAGGCAAATTCTAGTCTGATGATATGATCACTAAAGCTGAAATGAGCCTTTGCTTTAATAATTCAAAAGTTTGCAACCATTCACTAGTAAATTCAAATGAAGCATCCTTCATTAACAAGTTAGACAAGGGTTTAACCACTTTCGAAAAATCCTTGATAAACCTATGGTAAAAACCTGCATGACCTAGAAAGCTTTAAATTCCCTTAACAGTGGTTGGGGGTGAAAGTTTCTCTATTACTTCATTCTTGACTCTATCTACCTCTATCCCCTTTTCTGAATTTTTTTGTCCTAAAACTATTCCTTCTTTCACCATGAAATGGCATTTCTCCCTATTCAATACTAGGTTAGTTTTCTCACACCTCTCTATCACTAAGTCAAGATTCTTAAGACAACTCTCAAAATCTCTCCTATAAATGGTGAAGTCATCCATGAAAACCTCCACAAATTTCTCTATGAAGTCATGAAAAATTGCCATCATACACTGCTGAAATGTAATCGGTGCATTACATAATCCGAAAGGCATTCCCCTATAGGCAAAAGTACCATAAGGGCAAGTAAAAGTTATTTTCTCTTGGTCTTCGGGTGCTATAGGATTTGTAGGTATCCTGAATACCTATCTAGAAAGTAATAAAACCTATTTCTAGCTAGCCTCTCTAACATCTGATCAATAAATGGCAAGGGGAAGTGATCTTTCCTAGTGGAGTTATTCAACCTCCTATAATCTATGCAAACTCTCCAATCCATAACTGTACTAGTTTGAATAAGCTCATCTAACTCATTTTTTACCACTATCATCCCCATTTTCTTGGGAACACACTATAGTGGACTTACCCACTTGCTATCAAATATAGGATAGATAATACTTGAATCAAGGAGCTTGATTAACTCCTTCTTGACTACCTCTTGCATCGCCGGATTAAGTCATCTTTGAGGTTAAACCACTAGTTTACATTCTTCCTTCATTGGAATCCAGCGAGTGCAGTAGCTAGGATTGATCCCCCTTCAAGTTCGTTGTCTCCCATCCTATTGCCTTTTTGTGCCTTTTTAACGCTTCGATCTGTATATCTTCCTCGAATCCTATCAAAATAAAAGAGATTATCACTAGTTTTGTTTCATTCTCTAAGAACACATATTTCAAATGATATGGGAGAGTTTTTAGTTCAGCTTTAGAGTCTCCCTTTTCTAGTGCACATTATTTCCACTAGACTCCTTATCTTTAGTTTATTTCTCCAGCTCTACCATCACGTTCTCACTACTCTTCTCTAACTCAATTACCATCTCCTTTTATACGTCATCCAATTCCTTATGTTCCAATAAGTACATCAAAGTTAGATTCAATGAATCTTTCATCAGCACCTCTTTTTGGTTTTCCTCTACACATTCTTACACTTTGTCTATAAAGTAAATGGACTCCTTTAGATCACTCGATGGATACTTTTATGCCTTGTTCATATCTACCATAATTTCTTCATTGTTGAGTTGTAAGGTGACCTTTTAACCATGAACATCAATTAAGGCTTTTGCCATGTTTAAGAATGGTCTTCCCACCATCAGTGGTACCTTTCAGTCCTCTTCCATCTCCATCACAACAAAATCTACAAGAAAAATAAACTTTCCCACCTTTACCAATAGGTTTTCAATCACCCTTTTTGGCTTCCTTACCGACCTATCAGCTAGTTAAAGTCTCATGCCTATTTCCTTGAGATCCCCTAAATTTAATTTCTTGCACATAGAATAGGACATTAAATTTATACTGGCTTTAAGATCACACAAAGCATTACCAACAAAAGTTTCGCCAATCTCACAAGGTAAGGTGAAACTAAATAGATCTTCCAATTTTTTTGGGATCTTATTCATGATAATAGCACTACAATTTACAGTTAGTTGCATAGTTCCACACCCTTCCAATTTCTTTTTATTAGAATAAAGTTCTTTCATGAATTTAGCATAGTTAGGCATATGAGCTACAACTTCGGCAAAAGGCAAGTTAATATGCAATTTCTTAAACATTTCTAAAAACCTAGCCAATTGCTTATTTTTCTTCTCTTTCCTAGGTATAGCAGGAAATGGCAACTTACTTATATCAAAATCTTCTACATTGGTGTTCACTATGTTCTTACCCTTATCAATGTTAGGAGTTGCTACATTTTCCTCTATCCTAGAGTTAAAGTTACTTACCTTCAGTGTTCGCTCCTCCTTACTTGATGATAATGATGGTGAAGACATTTTACCTCTTGCTTCCTCTTGCACTACTTCCTTTCCACTCCTTAGAGTTATTGCCTTGGCTTTCTCTTTTAGATTTTGGTTGACATTAGATGGAAAAGCCCCAATTGGTCTTGTGGACAATGGATTTGGCAACTGCCCAATTTATTTTTCGAAGTTCCTCATAGAGGCATTTTGGTTCCTATTCCATTAATCTTGAGACTTTTATCTTATTTCTTGCCCTAACATGAATTATTGCTGGTTATTCATAAAGTTAGCAAATATATCCTCCAAATTCGGCTTGGTTTCTTAAATAGGTGGCCTTGATTGGAAACCCGGTGGATGGTAGGCTTGGTTGATATTTGGATTTTGGCTATGATTTTGGTGTTAATTTGGATTTAGCCTTTGGTTTTGGTGGTGGTGGAATGGGTATGGTGCTTGGTGATAGGTGGTCACTTGTGGTTCATAAGATTGGTTGTAGTTTTGATTGACACTTTGGTCAAAGGGAGCTCTTGCTTAGGGTTAAGATGTTAAAGCATTCTGATGTTCACCTCTCCAAGCAAAATTTAGGTGGTTTCTCCAACCCAAATTGTATGTATTGCTATAGGGGTCATTTGTTCTATAATCTCCCACTGCATTAACATCTCCTACAACTCCATTATCTTGTCCATATGGTCCATTCTCATATGTCACATAGTCTTGAGAAACAACAACCATATTTTATACTTTTAATCCAATTAATTCCTTCCTCATCAACTCTAGTTGTGCCTTTAGCACTGCAACCTCATCAACATTATGCACACCCTACCTTTTTGGAACTGCTCTTTGTGTAGCCCATTGTGAATCATTTGCTGCCATCTCATCCAATAAATAAAAGGCTTTTTCTAGCAACTTATTCATGAATGAACCACTAGATGCTGCATCTAAGAGAGACCATGTGTAAGTGGGTTTACTCCTGTATAAAATATAGTCATCAATTGATAAACTGCCATTTCATAATGTGGATAACTCCTCCATAACCTCCTAAACCTTTCTTAAGCCTCATGAAAAGGCTCTTCATTCATTTGATGAAAGCTCATTATGTTATTGTAAATACTAGCTATTTTTATCGGAGGAAAGAATCTCATCAAAAATTTCTCTTGTAACTGCTCCTATGTCCAAATAGACTACCTTGGTAATATCTAAAGCCCATCCCTTACTTTTTCAATCAATGTGAATGGGAATAACATCAAACAAATTGCATCTATTGAAACACCTGGGATTTGCACTTTGTCACTGACTTATAAGAATGTCAAGATGTTAAGAAAGATCTTCTAAGTCTGACCTTGAGAATTGGTTCCTTTGCAGCATTGTGATAGTTGCTAGTTTAAGTTCAAACTGTACTCCTCTAGCAACACAATTGCCCTCTAATCTTCATTCCATATAGGAACCACATAATCTCTGATTGTCCATTACTTAGGCATCTCCTCTCTTCGTCTACCAGGAATTTCATCACGTGCCCTTGGCACTTCTTCATCATCGGGAGGAACTTCACCAAAAAGAGGATTTGGATTCATTTCATTTTCCTTATTGGCTCTCATTCTTTGAAGTAGATTGCTCTCAATTTTAGGGTCATAGGGTACAAGTTGTTTTTGTTTTGGTCTATATATACACTAAGAAACACTTAAAAAGAATCAAAAGAATGAATTAAGAAAAAGAAAAGCATATACAAATAGCAATCAAAACTCATAAATATACCAATCCCTAACAATGGCGCCAAAAACTTAACACGAGTTCAGCAAGTGCACTGAATCATCAAGTAATAAAGTGGGGTATAGTTAGGACTCTTGAATATCATACCCAAGGGATTGAGGATGCAAGTCATGAAAATTATGTGTACGTTAAAGAATTCCCAAATTTTTGTGTGTGTATAAGCTATCAACTAAATGATATGCAGAAAGAATAACAATGAAATTAATCTTATAGTAATTTTTTTATGAAATAAACAAGTATAAAATTCAATAAGATAAAAGCATTACATGGGTTTACTCATCCTCCCCATCCACAATGTGAATCAAATTAATCAAAAAATATATATAAACAAATTTGGCACAACCTTCTTAACCCAAACACCCCATTCCGAAGCAATCTATTCTAATTATAAGGCATCATATTCCAGGGCAAGCCCTACAATTAGCCTAAGAATGGGTCTAAAATTCTACGTTTGGTTTGCTTTCCCATTTCGGAGCCAAACAATCCAAAACTTATTTATTTATAGTATTTAACTATTAGAGTCCCATTTTGGAGTAGTCTAAAATCCATAGCATTTATGATAAAAGAAAAGAGAGAAATACATTTGTAGTATTTAACTATCCAAACATGAAATCCAATAATGATAAGTGGCAACCCATTCATAAAAAACTAGAAATTAGCTCAAAATAATGAAAACTAATGAAATAATAAATGAATCAATAGTGAAATAAACCATTTATCTATAATAACATTCAAAATGTGTTTAAGATTCACATTTAGATAGGGGATTCAAAGATCACTTAAACAGCTAGAGACTACACACTAGCCATTATGAAATAATGAGAGAGAGAGAGAAGAAAAGAATAAACCCAGAATTTTCATGGAGGAAGAAAACCTAGCTAAACCCCAAGCTTTTTCAACCCTCTTCTCCAAAACTTCAATGTAATTGAGCTCCTAATTGTGAAAGAATGGAGATCTGAGCTAAGATCTATGTTTAATCTAAGTGTTTTGTTGTAAATCTACCTATTTCTAAGTATAATCTATGTATAAATGTATATAAATGAACTAAAGAATGAAAGAATGAAAATGGAAAAAACCTATATCTAAAGAGGAAGAAAAACTCCCGACTCTATAGAAAAATTTGCTTTATATAGGCCAAAAAGGGTCACGATCAACAGGAAATTCATGCTGACTGAGACCTATTAAAATCTCTTTGAACAACTGCCATGGGTTACAGTTAACATGTAAAACTTGCTGACCTTGAGGCAATCTCAACTAGTTTCTAGATAGGGGTTATGGTTAACACCAAAAATCTGTTGACCGTGACATGGCTCTCCTTTGCATTCTTGACTAGAAACTTGACTACCTTACGGTTAACACTAAAAATCTATTAACCGTGAGGTCTTTTTTTTCTCGATTTTATACTGAAGAGCTTTCTAGGTCATGGTAAACACCCCTATAAGAACAATGGCACTATTGACCATGACACTCCTTGAAATGATGTTTTTTGATAGAAAGCATAGGTCACTATCAACAGGTAAAACCTGTTGACCGTGAGGTACCTACAAAATTTACAATTAAGCACAAAATTCCATCGAAAGCTCTTCAAACTCATATAAAATAGGATTAACTAATTTTAGATAGAAATTATTAAACTAAAGCAAAAAACAAAGCAAAAGACATTGAAAAGACACTGAAATTAAACTGAAAAAGAACTAAAAATAGACACTAAATTGGAGTTATCAATCCATGTGTCATCACCTGTTGGCCCACGTATTAGAGTGACAAATCATCTAACATGTGGTGACACATCGCAACACCGTAATGGTTTATGTGTCATACTTTTATTAGTCCACGTGTCAGAGTGACTTATCTCTCTAACAAATAGCCCATGCATGAGGGACACATGCCCTTTGGCACTTACCTTGCATCGGTGGGCATGCACTTCACGTGTCACCTTAGAGGCAATTTTTGGTGATCCATTGAGGGGCTTTGTGGGGTCCAAAAACACGATGGTGAGGTCAAAATTCAAAAATATCGACTTTTAATTTATGATTATGGAGTTTTTCACACAATTTTTGGTGTACACATACATACAAAAAAATTTCAAAAATAGCATGAAATACACAAGAAAATTAAAAATTAAGTGTTTATGCTTCCTATTTAGATCTACCAAATTTCTTATAAATTTTAGATCTAAAAAATATAACATGGCAGAACGTAAAAATTGAAGCTTTAATACCAATGATAGTATTTATGCACACAAAAAGCATAAATCCAATAAATAGGGGTAAACGCATTTACCTCTTAAAGTGCAAATCAATTGAAACGAACGAAAGGATGAAATCTTTCTTTTCACATTACTGGCATAAGCTTTCAACCACAAGCACATATGTTGGGAAAAAAACTATTAACCCACAATCTAAATGCCCTCTTAGAGTAAAGCGAGTAAGATGAATAAAGAAAAGATTTTCAGTAGAGAGAGTAACCTCACTTAGGTTTTATAAATTCCTATTTATAAAGGTTATTAAGAGTTAAAACCCTAGTCTAACTCTTATTCCTATTTGAATTAGGAATTAATTATCTTAAACTAATTAGAATAAATATTGGTAGAGTCATGAGCGCACCCAAACTCTATCACTTTATATATATATAACTATTTGGTTTAGTGGATAGTTAATAAATGCTATTGATAGCGGATAGAAAAAATATTATAAATGTTTAATTAGAAAATTTTTAATTGTTATTTATATATCAGTTTACTATTAACAATATAATTTAATTGTACATGTATAACATATATTTGTATTATTTTTATTTATAAAAAATAATTGAAAAATTTATAATTAATAAAAGGAGATTATAATATAAACAAATCATTTATCAGTGATGGAAAAGGCATCAACATTAAAATTGTAGCTTATTGACAAAAAAAAACGATAAAAGAATACTCTATTGAAGTTTAAAATAAACATACAAAGGGAAAACTTTCCAAAATAAATATTTTTAAAATGAAATATAGAGAGAGTAAAGTTTATCATGGTTTTTATCGACTCTAACTGCATCACTTATTTGCTGATGCTGTTTTACCGTGAAGATTTCTATAGTTTTTGTCAAAGAAACCTGCATCACTTATTTGCTAATGCTCTTTTACTGTGAAGATTTCTACAGTTTTTATCAAAAAAAAAGCTACATCACTTACCTCATGCAATATATTTTAATTGGCTACAAATTAATTATACATTAGCCCACATGTTAATTGTGTCAGACGTATTTAGGTGGGTTATTCTGATTAATAGGGATTTAGGTTGAGGGATTGGGTAAATTTTGGGTTCGGGTTGAGCCAAAACCATCATAAAATCGACTCGATTGATCAACCTGATTTCATAAGTATAAAAGAAAAAAAAACCCTATTTTCTCATACCGTTTTCTCTTTCTTCACCTTTAAAATCCCTAAGCTACCACCCACAGTCTAATCTCTGTTTCGATCTCTCTCTCCCTTTCCTCTTCCTTCCTCCTCTTCCTTCTGAAATTGTTGTCGCTACATCAATCATTGTAACTGCCACCGATAACTTGCTGTTTTTCGTGTGCATCAAATAGATTTGTGTTTTTTTTATGTTTGATCTTGCTGGGTCTATTATTAGGGTTTTTATTGTTTTTTTTTAATTTTGTCTTTTTTTTTATATGTTGACATTTTAGATCTGTGTTTGTTTCAGGTTGAAATTTTTTTCTATTTTCTTTTAATATGTATATGGTAGAGATGAAAATTGAAAAATTGAAAAGAAATTTTGCTAGGTCTATTATATTGATTTTTTCTCTCTATAATTGATTTTTTAAAACTTTTATTTTTTAATTTTTGAAGAGAATACAATCTTATTTTTGGGTTAAATGGTTAAAGAGGATCATTGTGATTTCACTGGATCTTAATTTCAAGCTTTATTATGGTTATTGTTCTAAGTGTGCATGGGTGTTTGCTAATTAAATTAAGAATTAAAAGCACAATAACTTTTGCAAGAATACTTGCTTTATTATACTGTTCAGCATAGAGGATGATATGAAAAGTTGTTCCTTAGATAGATATCTTTGTGACTTAAAATTTGCCTATGTCTGCAATAGAAGTTGTTCTTACATGTAAATGATTCTATCTTGCAACTTAACTTTTCTTCATGTCTTTTCCTATGTATTAAATCAGGCTTCTTATGTTTCTCATCTTCATTTGCAAATAAAATAAGAGATAGCAACAATTACGCTTATAAAGCATCAAATGTTAAAGAGAAAAAAATTAGGTAGATTGGATTAAGGTGTTTGGGGCCCAACAATTATGTAAGGTAGGGTCGGGTGAGGAGAATGCAAAAAATTAGGTTTTGGGTTAATTAGGTTCGATTTGGGTTTACCGAACCTGACTGATGCACACCCTTACCAATGACATAAGTCAGAGTTCCTTCTAACACACATAATTATTATATAATTAATTAGTTATAAAATTATAAAATATATTCGAAGGAACTTTGAAAATTTCAGTGTAATTTAAGGCCAAATCTAAAGGACTGAAGCATGTATTTGATAAATTGGAATGGAGTATATCTTTATTGATTTGGGCTTCTCTTTCTTGATATTCAATGACAATAATGCAGAAGAAGAATTATATTTAATTTCAGTGTCCTTTCATTTCTTTGTCAATAGAAACCTTTATTTGTTGGTAACAATTTCAAATTAAATAATTTTATAATTAATTTAAATTATAAAATAATTTAATAATTAATTTAAATTATTTGAAAAAAATTAATTATATATTTTAATTAATTGAAGCATGAAAATTAATGTAAAAATGGCTGTTAATTGTATATTTGAAATATTTTTTATTATTTAAAATATCTTAAATATATAAAAAATAAAAGAGCTAAAAATAATTTGAAAAAATTAATTATATATTTTAATTAATTAAATCATGAAACTAATGTAAAAAAATAGTTGTTCATTATATATTTGAAATATTTTTATTATTTAAAATATATTAAATATAAAAAAATAAAAGAGGTTCATAGGATTTGGACCTGTAACCTCTTAGGATGACTGCACACGCTTTGACTATTACGCCATGAGTGTCTGCATGTTACTTATGTAACATATAAAATATAATAAGCATTTTTGCAGCTAATATAGAATGATCTGACACCTTTTTTTGATTTTTGTACCAATCTCCTCATGACCGTTCAACCTCTGCTTGAATATGCATGCCCCTTACAAATTCACAGGCAGTTGTTGCGAAAATGCACTCACCTACTCCACTCTTTCAGATACTTTTACAAATAAACTATTTTTTCAAATAAAATTGGAAAACACATTATTCCTAAAAAAGTCCCAATATTATACATGTGCACATTTCTTTAAGGAGTAGTTTTATAAAGATCCCTATCTTCATCACTAACAAAACGCTCATGGAATTCATTTTATAGGAATAGTACTTTCTTAGGTCTAAAATTATGTATATTTTTTAAAATTTATCAAGTCCATTTACTTTTCTATTTTCACTTGGCAAAAATAATTTTTTTAGTCTTTAAATTATAGTGGTCTTTGGCATTTCATTCTCTAACTTTTAACCCATCAATTTGGCAAAAAGAATTTAAGGATGCATTTAATAAAAAAATAAAATAAATTCGTGATGCTTTTAAAAGCTAGTTGTTAAACTAGGGATGTTCATATGAATTGCAATCTTGAATTTAGTGATGTTTTTTAGAAAAAAAAAGACATGAATGATATGATGCTTTTAATTTTTACCAGTGTAAGTACTTGTGTTGCAAGATTACTTCTTTACATTGATTTAACGATAATGCTTTTAAAGGATTGTTAAAAAGGCATCGCCAAACAAAAATTAGAAGTGTCACTAAAGGTCTTTTTGCTGGAGTATAGGGGAGGAGTAAGAGGTTGATTTAACCTTTTAAGTGACCTCATAATTGTTTTTAATTCTATTGGTTAACTTTTAAGTGTTTGATTAATATTTTGTAGCGGGAGCTAGTGTTATTTACCATTCAAAATTAGGATTAGACAAAAAAATAATCAAAATATTGTTAAATTGATTTAAAAAAATAAATTTAAACTGATTTTAGTGATTAATCGATCTAATTATACGTCAATATGGATTTTAATTTTTAAAATTATGCATAATAGATTTTGACTTGAACTTAAGTGTTTGTGAAAAAATCTAGAAACTCCTATGATTCCCAATATAGAAAGAAATTGATATCAATATAGAAATTATTCTGATATGAAAGAGATTAATATCAAAAAGAAAATAATACCACTATGGAAAGGGATTCATATCAAATCCCTTAATTAGGAAAAATTTCTTATTTGAGAAAGGTAACTTCCTTTTTCAAGTAATTTTCTTTAAATAATTAATTTCCTATTTTAGAGTAAAAGGTTATATAAATAGGCCTTGGAATAATTTGCAAAGTATACAAAAGTTTCTACCTATACCAAAATTTTGCAGAAATTTCCTCTCTCTTTTTATTTTCTCTCTAAGGGATTTTTAAACCATGGATTCATGCTTATATCCTATAGTCGTTGCTCGTGGACAAAACCTCACTAGTAACGCAATATGAGATCTTCCATTTTTGCTTTCGTTATTTCATTTTTTGTGATACAAGAGTTAATTTTGTGTAGGTCTTGAAAGACACTCAAGAGGGAGGAGGGGGATGAATTATGTGTCTTAAAATTTTCTGGTCAAATTTTATTGTTACATAATTTTATGCAATATTATATTTTTGACTAAAAATGTAGAAAATGTAAAACAAAATAGAAAAGTAGAGTAGACACAAAATTTATAGTGGTTCAACCTTAATGTCTACCTCCACACCTCAAACATTACTCTTGAGCATTACTCTCCACTCTTAACTCTTTTTGAGGGCAAGAGTCAAAACCAATATACACGCCTATGTATATCTACCCACAATATTTTTTTTCCAAAGTAAAAGATTAAAATACTTACTAGAATTTTACTTTAGGTTCTAGCCAACCCAAACTCAAAGTCTTTCACAATAATAATCCCTCACAAGTAATTACAAAAAAAACTATAATCAAATTGAGGAAAATATATAAAGATGAAGTGCAAAGATAAAAAGTGAGATTTAAAAGAAGTAAGCTTTTTCTCTTAAGAGGTTGAAAATTATTTTCAAATGATATCCAACCATCTAATGGGTCTTATTACATGTATTTATACCAAAAAATCAACATTAAAGGTTAAATCCTAAAAATAGACATTTATAATTGTTGGAGGGCAAAATAGTCAATTTTAGGTCTAACTAGCTGTTATTTTGTCTTGTAGTGCCGGACAAATTTCTGTATAGAAATTTATCCAGATTTCTAATCCAATTTCTAATGACAGATTTCTACTGAGCCAAAATCTAAAACATTTTCTAAAATAAACAAGTTTTGACCAAACTTAATTCTATGACTTAGAAATATTTTTTATGTAATTTTAAAACTTAAAATATGTATGCATAAGAGATAGATTATGCCTCAATTTGATCTTATATTTGAATACCCTAATTTCCTATATACTAAAGCATTCTTCAATTTGAGTCTTCATGCATCCATTATAATCTTTATTTTTTTATATTTGCATCAGAAAGGTATTTAGAATTTCCTACATAAATATGCTTAAAACATAATTCACACTAGAGTTTATTTAAGGTTTGATTATCATCAAAATATGGATATGGCCTTGAGCCAACACTTTGGTTCCCTATCTTTTCGATATATTTTATGTTATATATCTAACATTAGTGTTAGAACCCTTGTTTTTTTTTTTTTTGCATTCTGGCAAGTACCTTTATTATCTCTAATTTCTATGTAAATTGGTAGATTTAAATAGGTTGCATGAATACCAAATAAATATTGTTTTTTTTGTGTTTTTGATATATATTTTTCATATATATATATATATATATATATATATATATATATATATATATATATATATATATATATATATTTTCATGTATTTGTACACTAAAAATTGGAAAAAAGTCCGTAATGCTAAATTGGAAGTTGATATTTTAAAATTTTGACCACACTATCTGATTCGTAGACCCCAAAAACCTCCCATCGATAAAAATGCAGTCATAGAAAAATGACTCTAAGGCAGTGCATGTTAGAGGGCACGTGTCCTGCACGAGCAAGGCTACCTTTTAGAGTTAAACATCAAATAAACACACGTACCATTGTGGTGGCACCACATGTCAATACCACATGTCAGGATTACGTGTCACCAGGTGACATATGGACCAATGGGAGATTAACACGTGGATCATTATGGTGGTGCCACGTGTCAACACTATATGTTAGGATGATATGTCATTCTGACAAGTGGACCAATGAAGGGTTGACACGTGGACCACTATAGTGGTGCTATGTGTCATGTAATGTGTCATCGGGTGATACGTGGCCTAATTAAGGTCTGCCATATGGCTGACTATGGCCATGCCATATGGTATATATGGGCCAACTTAAATGCCACGTAGGCACCATGTGGACCAATGAATGCCTGCCATGTGTCAGATTGAGGTCTGACATGGCGACATGTGGCCTTGTACGGTTATGCCAGGTGGCAGTAGCCTTCATCCAGCATGTCATGTTGCATGTTCGTGCGTAGGTGTGTGAACAACACCTTCGTCAATGTGTGAGGGCACCTCCGGCCACCATATTAACTCAAATTTTTTGTAAAATGATTTTCTCAATTTTTTGTGGTTATTTTTAAAAAAATTTTGAGGACTAGAAAAATATTTTTAGATTTTTTTCAAATAAAAATATTTTGAAAAACTGTAGAAAATGTGTTTTCTACCTTTATAAATTTTTAAATTTGTTTGAAAATTATTTCTATGGATTTGTCCTTATTTTTAGATTGAATAAGTTTCAATAATATGTTTTTGTACATGAGTATATTAACCGTTTATTTTTTATTATGTGTAACAGAAATGGTGATGATAAGGATACCTATGATTCCATGAAGTCCTCATGATATTGCATAGGCCAATACAAGATTGCATAAGGTTTGCAACATGAGGATGTATAAGAAGGCTTGAATTGATGACATTGATGCAATAGTGCATCATATTGTGACTATGCATGAGCAAATGCAGGAGTGCCTTTAATCTGGTGGCTTAGATCGAGGAAGGGTTGATAGGAACTTGATTAAAGTTAATGATTAACTCTTTTGATCACCATCTAAATCTAAGGAACTTAATGGTTGATGCTCATAGTATAAGAAATGAAATTTATAGAAATTCCATTATCTAGTTTTTGTTCAAGGTGAAAAAAAGAGGAGTGTTAAGAAGCAACACTAAATTTTAGATGGTGCTTAGAAGTGGATGTAGTGTGCATTGTTCACGGCTTCATGATTGAGTTCATAGGATTTCCTATCAGTTATTGAGGGTGCTAAGGATTCATTTCTTGTAATGAGGTAGGTTATGGGAAATATTAAACTTCCTAAATAGTTAGCATAGTGTCAATTTCTATTAACGGATTTTTTAAGGATTTGCGTTTCCTATTGTTATTTAAAGAGAAAAGTGTCTTATTTTTGGTAATTGTTGGATTTTTTATTATTAATTGAATAAATGTATTTATTTTGGATATTATGTTAGCATTTAACATTTATTATGAATGTGTTTATTTTATTGTTAATTGCCTTGTAATATTTTATGAGTAAAATGATTGTATCATAATTACATTAAGTCTTAATTAATCAAACTAATAATATTCCTATTTAAGTTTAAGAACTTAAAATCTAATAATTCAAATTTACTATACATGAAATTTTAACCTGTAAGGTTAGACATTATGACTTAAAGGGTAATTAGATACTATAAGTAACCTTTTTGAATTTGGGCCTAATAGATAGCTTTATGAGGTATTTATTTCAGATGTATAGTACATTGCATGTATTTCCTGATCTCCTTTAATAATGTGCAACAATTGATCTATTGTGATTAAGGGACCCAAATGGCTTCTAAGTCTATAGTCGCTGAACTGAACAAAGACATTACACTTAATGGCGATAATTTTGAAATCTAGAGTACAAACATTTGGTATGTGCTTGAAGAGCAAAAGGCTCTCGAAACCTTGAGTTCAATTATGGTTGAACCCAAAGATGGCACCACGACCCAGCATAGGTGGGACTGAAATGCCTCTCTGATATGGAAAAAGAAGAATTACATTGCTCACATCATCTTGCTAAGTGAAATGGATGATGACATCACTAAGCAATTCTGAAAGTATGAAAATGCAATAGATCTATTGATTGCATTGCCATAAAAGTTTGGAGGTGTGTCTTTGGCAAAAATGCGATCTTTAATGATCAAATTTGACACTTATAAAGAAAAGTCTGATCATACTATGCGAAAATATCTAAGGGAGATGGAAAACATGATATGTGAGTTTAATGAGGCTAGTCACAAGTTAATCGATGAGTAGCAGGTCTAGGCTGTCATCCAATTGCTACCCAGGAGTTGGGAGCATATAATATTTAACTAACTCATATGGATACCATAAAGACATTCAGGAATGTCACACGACATTTAAATCTTAAAGCGGATCATCTAGCATCAATTTAGGTCAATGTCAAAGTGCATGTGGCACAATGCCGTTTTTCTAGAATGAGTTTTAACCAAAACAAGAAAAGAAGCTTCAATGGTAAGGGTAAGGAAATGGCTTAAGAGCCTAAGAAGTATAAGGTTAAATAGAATATCAGTAGGTCTAAAGGCAAGACAAAGACAAATATTTCAAATGTGAAATGTTTTAACTGCCAATAGAAAGGGCATTATGCAAAAGAGTGCACCGCAGCAAAAAAGGTACACTATTTTGACTCAAGAGTGAGTGAAATTTATGTATCAAGTTCTATATTTCTAACTAAATATCATCCTTTGTGGGTGATAGATTCTAGAGCAATGGACCGTATGACAAGGGATCGAGATGCCTTTGTCGAATTTCGATGAATCCTAAAGGGAGCTAAGTGGATTTATGTGGAAAACAATGCCAAGGTGGCAGTTCAAGGGATTGGCATGTGTAGATTAGTCTTGTATGAAAGTCAAACCCTACTCTTACATTATTACTTTATGCCTTAGATATTCGTAGGAATTTAGTTTTCGTTTTAGCCTTAATGAAACTTGGTTTTGATTTTCATTTTAAGGATGACAATGTATGCTTATGTTTGGATAACATATATCATGGTGCTGGTTTTGTTTCAATCAATTTTGTTGTTGTGAATGTTGATACTGACTATTCAAATAAAGCTTGTTTTTCTTTTATCTCTTCTTCTTCACATAGTTATGAGAATAATGTGAAGTTGTGATATGCTAGATTAAACCACATTGGACAAGATCAACTGAGTCGGTTAGCCAAAGTGAGATTAATATGTGATTTAAATAAGGTTGGATTGCCTACCTATGAGCATTGCCTAAAAGAAAATCTAGGTAAAAAATTGTTGGAAAAAGGAACTAGAGCCAAATTTCCATTGCAATTAATTCATTTTGACATTTATATTCCAATGAATGTGAGGGTTAGGCATGGGGCCTACTATTTCATCACTTTTATAGATGACTATACTAGTTATGGTAATGTCTATTTGATTTCTCATAAGTTAAAAGAATTAAGTTGCTTCAAAACTTTTATGAATCTAGTAAAAAATCAATTAGACAAAAAAGTAAAAGCTTTAAGAATTGACTGAGATCAAAAATATCTTTCAAATGAATTTAAAACTTTATGTGATGAAAAAGGAATTGAGCATCAATTGTCTATTTCTAGAACTCCTCAATAAAATGGTGTTGCAGAAAGGAGAAATAAGACTCTCCTAGGAATGGTAAATCAATTATGGCTCGAGAAAATTTGTGTGAGGCCATCACTTAAACCCTAAGAGATTTACTATATAAAGTTTAATATATGTGTTTAATTGATGACATGACCTAATGTGCTTGTTTAGTTTATGTTATTATAAGTTGGGACTTAGAGCAAATTGTTTACTAAGTGAGGGGCAAAATGGTAATTTCATATTAAGTCCTACATATGCATAATTAAGAGAGAATATGGTATTGGGGACTCATTTGAAATAAGAAAATATAAGTTTTATGGTAAGAACAAGAATTAAAGAGAAGTAAACGGGCTAAAGGCAATTAATTAGGAACAACAAAGTGGATCAATGGGATAGTGACATTTAGCCTCTCTAGATTTTTCATGAAATAAGATGAAAATTCTAAGGATTTAAGGAAAGAGTTGGCTGGTCACTCAAGGGCAGAAATACAACCACTTCTCTCCCTAAATAACTCCTAAATAACCCATAAAGTAACCCCAAAAAAATTCAGCTTGATACTTGAGAGGAGAGATAATTTAGTGGTTGGTGTTTTAAGGAGAACTAAGTAGGAGAAAGGAGAAAGAAGCATAAATGGACTGAAGAAAGTGCTATTTTGGCTTGTAAAAGGTATATGACCTTCTTATGACTTTGAATGTGTATGCTTGTGCATGTGACATAGGGAATGAAATATTAGATGTTAAAATAAGGTGTTATCATGGAAATTAAGCTCAAGGATGGTTGAGAACCGAAATTGGAAAGTTATCTTTAAAGTAGGAAAAACTCATCTTAGGATTCACTAGACCTAATCACACTATTTTTACTATAAAATGAGTTATAGAGCTTTAAATTGCATGATACCAGTTGGGTTAAAAACTAGACTCATATATGTATATTTCATATGCGGAATTCAAAGTCTAATTCCCCCTGTAAGATGATGAAAATTTAGCTTTAACTCTAACTGTGTCTGCTGCCCTGTCATTGGGAGCAATCTGTATTGCTTAATGAACATCTAAAGATTTACATGACAAAATGGAATGATTTTTAATTTTTTTAAAAACTAGAAATGTGGAGGAAACAACTTTGTAGAAGATCATTTTGCCTAAAAAAGTCATCCAATATGTCTATATTGAGGTGTAATTTAAATCTTTGAACCAGTCGGCAGAATCTTATGAATAGGGAAAATTTTGATTGGCCAATGACTCCCTGTTGTGCTTGTGACTCTTGTCACACTCGTACTAGTAGGCTTTTTTTCGCCTACTTTTTTCTTTTTCTTCCCTTTTTCTATCATATTAGACTGCCTCTATGTGTTGTGCTTATAATAAAACATAGTATACCTTAAACACAAGCATATAAGAGCTATAATTGAAAATAGATATGAACTTGTACCAAAGTATAAATATGAGTATGCATGGTTTATAATATTCTTATTAGATAATGCATATGTATATACGTGTTTACATTATTGAAATTATATGTTGATAGTAAAGTTACATTACCATAATTACCTATAAACATTTACATGTATAACTATGCAGTGTGATGAATTGGATGCAATAGATGAAATGATATATGAAATGTTCAATACTTGCATATAGAACTTAGTAATGGATAGATAGACATATCTATAGGGTTACAGATACAACTACCACAATCTTGACCCCGTTTGGATCTAGAGTATGTCCTCATTTTGGGACCACAATCTTGACCCCATTTGAGTCCATAGGTTTAATACTTTCGGGTATTTATATTTATATGTTTAATACCTATGGGTATCCATAACACCCATTATCCACTCCTACAGAACTTTAGTAGTCATTCACAAGGTATGATAAATAATAAATAGGTGGTGTTAAATAATGGCATGTTATATATGATTGACCTTGTAATATAAATCAAATATACAATAATGTCTTATAACTGATTATGATATATTGTTAAATGTTATAAATGAATTTAATTATTATTACATGTTTTGTGTGCTTGAGAATGATTGCTGTGAGTGGTTGTTCACATGCCTATTATTTCCTACTAAGTTGTATAGCTTAGCATAGGTGTTCATCCGTGTAGGTACTCAAGATAGGCCTTTCCAGCAGGGACAAAGCCAACAACAGTAAAGCCAACACCAGCTTATGAAAAGTTAAAGTATGCAGATAATGATAACTTTTGGGCTAAGTTTTTTGTATTGTAAATTACATATATATTTTTTTGCTAAGAAATTGTAATGTAAATGTGCAATGTAAAGAATGACATTATTATTACTATGATGTATTAAGAGCTTTAACTTATATAGCCTATTCCTATGCATGGATATTATGATGAAATATAGAGGATTATATGATAGGTCAACAAATGAGATATAATATCCATTATTGTATGAAATATAATACACCAAGTAACATGAACTAGGAAATGCTAGAGTAGTCTTTACATCTTTGATATCAGAGCATAGTTTAGGCAATTCTGGCTGATAAGAGTTTAAGAATATGCATATGCATGTATAGAATTTTATTGATGTTGGCTTAATGTTGATGTCCCTATGTTTCTTTAAATAGTAGCTTATGGAGGGAAGTTGGAAAGTGATAAAAGGGATTACGAAAATTAATTATCCTATGAAGTCAAATCCCTCCAACCTTGAATCTTCAGCATCTACTCGAGGCGATGCACCTGTTGCTCCACCTGGGGAAGCATTATTGAAGATTTCACAAGATATGGCCCAGATTTTATAGAGAATGATAGCACCAAAAGCTCCAATTGTAAAAATTATAAAGCATAGAGCAGAGGATTTTTTGGGTACGACATGGGAGGAATCAAAAAAGGAAAAACTTTGGTTAGAAAAGATAGAACAAGTCTTTATGGAGATTTAATGCCCAGCCAACCAGAAAGTGACTTGTGTTATGTCCTTACTTTAAGGAACAATGTATGATTGGTAGAAGTTAGCGTTAAAATAGCCCCAATTGCTTAATCCTCTTATTTGGGAGTTCTTTAAAGTAGAATTTAAAAAGAGATATGTAACTGAAGCATATAAAGAAGAAAAGCTGAGACAATTTTTAAATTTGAAGTAGAAAGGCATGACAGTAGCCGAATATGAGGCGGAGTTTAGCCACCTAAGCAAACATGTACCCAAATATATGTTAACGAGAGCTTTTAAGTGCTGATAATTTGAGGATGGCTTAAATGACCATGTCAGGGAGCAGTTAATTGGAGCCACTTCCTTACAATAGGTGGACTATTATCAACTTATGCAAGCAACTATTTGGGTGGAAAATAATAAATTAACTTAAAAGGAAAGAAAGTAAAGAAAAAGTTTTGCTAGAGGCAATTTTGGGTAAAAATATGTTTGCTGCAAATCAATTTAATTTTGATATATGTGTGACTAGCCCCTTAGGTCATAGGTGTGTGTAAATAGAGTGTGTAGAAATTGCCCTATTAGGATATAAGAGAAAGAATTTCTAGTTGATTTGAATGTATTAGCCTTCCACGAATTTGATGTCATATTGGGCATAGACTAGTTGACTAAACACCAAGCAATTGTGAATTGTAGAGCTAAGACTATGGTATTAAAAGATGATAAGGGTAAAGAAATAGTGGTGTAGGGTATCAGATCTAAACCCTTAGCAAATATTAGATTAGCTATAAAAGTAAGGCAGTTTCTGAGGAGGGGATGTGAAGCTGTAACACCCTTACTGAACAGTCTGACTGTGCAAGAGATAACCTGAAATTTTTTTTTTTACTCTATCTACTACAGACTTGCCCAACATGCAATACTTATAAATTAACTATCAATTCATATCTTCAAGACCTGTCAATAACTTTTACATGCCATTAACATGTACTAATAATTCCTGTGACATTTTTACAATAAATTTAAGCATACATGGTAACAAGAAAGAAACCAATAACTCGACAACTTTATAATTTCTTCAATTAAGTTGTCTGTTCATTTCTCATCTCAAGCATATTTTAATTTTACAAATCTTAAGCCTTGAAATCAACCTATTTAAACCATTAGAACTCAAATTATCCATCTGTAAAAGATTTAACCAACCACTCGTGAACAATGCTAACTCTAAGCCTTTAATCTCCTTTAAGATCATATATATAAGGAGATAAGCATAATTCCCATATTCTGTTACTAATAAACAGTTATAAATTCAAACAATTTCCAATAACTTACGAATTTACTTAACTAAATATCACAGAGAAAATTTTAGTATCCCATACCGTAGAGTCGAAGACCAAAACTCTCTCTCCATTCTGCCTCACCGGAGACTCGCCGGAGAGACACTGAAGTCTCTCACCTGAAGCCAGAAGCGCTGGTAGCTTCCCGGTGGTCTTCACGCGCCTAACCACCGTCTCAAACCGCCGGAAAACACCCTGAAAAGGTTCGGCCACCCATTTCTGATCTCCTTAATGCCGGCGAGTGGGGACGATCGGCGACCACCAAAAGAGCCGCCTCAACCTCACGATTCCACCGGTGTTGTCATCTCCCTCAACCGCCGTCGTCGCTCGTCGGAAAAGGAGAGAAACCAATCCGGCCAAAGAGAAGAAGAAAAACTCGCAGACGCCGCCGGAGAGAAGGGACGATGAGGAGGGAAAGGCCGGTGGCCGAGGTGGTGGCAGCCGCACCGATCGCCGGCCAGAACGCCGTTGATCGGCGCCAACGCCTCCCCTCCGCCTCTCGTCCTCTTCCCCGATCCCCACTCCCTTCCCTTCTCCTCTTTTCTTTTTCTTTCTTTTTCTTTTAACTTATTTCTTTTATTTACACACACACACAACTTTTATTTACTTCAAAAACACCCACAAATACTAATTACCTTTACAATTTATACCAAACAATTAATAATTAACTTAAAATCATCACTTGTCCTCACGAATCCAATATTAAATTCACACATAAACATTTAATCAATTAAATTAAATATTAATACATTGAGTCATGCAATTTCATCTAGGGTCATTTTTGGGACATTACAATTTTCTCCCCCTTAAAGAATTTCGTCCTCGAAATTCAAACCTATAATCTATACCACTATTGTTATCAATTTCCTAAAACTCTTCTTTATCAAACTCATCCTTCTAGTACAGTAGTTCTTTTATCTTGGCATATATGAAGTTTAAATACGTTATAACCCAATACTTGTATAAATGTGAACGGGAATAACATTTTAATTATCTCCAAGGAGTAATTTGTTTTCTTAACTGATTACTTCATCAATCCGAAATATAAACAGTCTTCCATCAAGTAACAGATCTTATATCTCATGATATCTGATCTTCTATTACTTTTCTTTTTACCCCTTAATCACTAACCATATCACTCCTCTAAACTCTTAGTTATACTGATCTCCGTCATTCAATTCTTCTATTTGATTTCTATACATAGGCTCCTTATTCAATATAACCGACGAAATCTATGCTGGGTTTCAGCTATAACCTCTTACTAGTATAACAAAACTGCCACTAACAAAACCACATACAAAGCATGTAATTGCATGACTATGAAATAACAAATGCATATGTAGACTATGAAGCATATGGCCACATGACTGAACTGTATGCATGTATGGACTGAAACAAAAATGTGCATATGGATGACTGATGCATAATACTAGTGGCAGTATGTACTAGCTAGGTTAACGGAATCACCCAGAAGCCTTATCTCATAACGACCGAGATAACTAAAAGTTTAACTCTGGTCCTCAATCACCAACTTATTTATTTATACTCGTAGTATCTGAGGAATCTGCTAACAACAAACTTGTCCCTTTCCAATTCATTCATTCCATATAGCATGTATATAAGTTACTTGTAATACTTCCTTCGCTTATGTACTCACACTGATCTTAGGATTAGCTAAACCTTATCAAAACACATAAAATTCTTTCGTAATCATATTTCTTAATGTTCGATCAAAATCTATAGTCCTCTTAACAATACCACTGTAAGTAAATGCTTTACTTATATTCTTAATACTTCTTATCTTATTTGACAATTCCAGACTGCTTACAATCATTTTCTAACTGCAAATTCACTCATCACCCAAACAATACTCTTATGTCTAATCTTTCCAACTTACTTCCATAATATTTTCTAAATCATTCCATTGCGGCCCAAAGAAAAATTCTAAATGATCAACATTAGGCCAATGAGCCATAACTTTCAAACACCTTTTCTTAAAACTCTTATTCACCAGAACCGACTAAACCAAGCTGCTCTGATACCACTAAATGTAACACCCTTACTGAACAGTCTGACTGTGCAAGAGATAACCTGAAATTTTTTTTTTACTCTATCTACTACAGACTTGCCCAACATGCAATACTTATAAATTAACTACATTGATTAATCTATATTCTCCAATTAACCAACTTTCAAATAAAAATTCGGCAATATAACGCCTAAAAACTTAACTAACCCACCTGCAAATCAGACAATTCCTCAGCCCTTCAAGGGCACCACAAACATAACAATACATCTCATACATCCATTCTCATTAGTTTCTTTTTACATGTCATCAGATAATTCAATTTTATAACTAATACTCTTAAACAGCTATAAAACTTTATTATTCATAAGCAAATTTACATGTACATAAATGCCTCACTACATCTGTGACCCTCAACATGAAAATTTCTGAAACTAGAGCTCTTCTTCTGCTGATTGAACTGACGCAGCTGTCTAACCAAAAACCAGCCTATCCTGTACCTACACGGATAACAAAACCCGTGCTAAGCTATAAAGCTTAGTGGGGAACAAAGTATTCTAAACATAATCTTTTAAACATGTAGTATCAATTATACAAATACAAAGTTGTTAATATTCTTAATAAATGCCTTCAATTACTTTAGTTTCCAGTTCTTATATTCAACAATAAATCACAAGCATAAACTACAGAACATCTTGCTTACATGGACAATAAAACTTAATAACTCAGTAATCAATGCATCATTCATTATTACCACAAAAAAACGGCCGGCATATTTCTTTCATACATTTACATCATTTAAAACATTGTATGCATTTAAAGTTCACTTTCAAGTACTCATTACATAATCTTAACAAGGTGAACAATATAATACTTCATACCATAGTGTGCCATACCTTATATACTTGATTGATATCAGAGTGATATACATACCTATACATAAATATATAGATACATAATACTTATATAAAATTTAAGAATCACATGCTCATCAATATTTTAACTTGCAATTTAACATCCATTTGATGTACTTATACAAGAGGATAATTCTTATGCATATTAGTTCTGAACTATACATTTCTTATCTTTTATACTTTTCAACTTATTTTCATATTAATGCCCCTAGAACAGTACCGACAGAAATACTCAGACTGGATATACGGGATGTGGACCCCACGGGTCACAACATAATGAGAAATGACCTCCAGAATCATCTCTCATATAACATATGAACATATGACAGTACGTATAATGTATATACTATGGAGATCAACGATCCAACCATAGTAAAGCAAGTCGCCATGACTTGCACCGCGGTATAGAATCCCTATGGCTAGTCAGTTATATCCTGAGCTAGTTTTTACTGCCAGACTATTTTCTAAGGGCGCAAAAGATCACTTTCTCTCAGTACATTTATCAACTTTATCATTAGTTCAATCCAGATAATACAGTTATTCATAACGTTCAATATTCTTATACAGTTTGTGAATCATCATTCACTTATGTCATAGAAATTTATGCATTGCTAGACTGCTTTCATGAACAAGAAATCATGTATAATCTTATCACATCCACTATGAGTGTCTAAAACAGTACATAAACACAGTCATTTCAGAAAGACGTACCTGCATGGTTCATTATAGCCATCTCACCTGCTCTATTGTACTCAATTTAATCACAACATATATAGTCAACCAATACATCAAATACATATATTCGGTGATAAATCCGATATCAATATCTACCTACACCAGTCCATATCATTTTAGCGCCTATAGATGCATATATGTGCAATGTTATAATCACATATCTAAATGCATAATCTTAAAACATCAATATATTAAAGTAAACACATGTAAGTACATATCATTTAATCATCAATCTTCTCATGATACCATAAGAGCGTAAACATAAAACTATGTCTACTTCATTTATAATAATGATATTCATTTTTGATATTCAATTATCAAACAAAGATTCATAAAGAAACGAGTATTTTCCAATATTTCCCAATTCATTATATTTTACGGTATTTCCATTCTTTACATGTTTATATCACATTTATACTAATAGCCTACTACTATACTAGTTACATTCTCACTTGTTTTGTATTATGATATTATAATCTTCAATTATTGTAATTTAAATTCCAAATAATCATCTTTTTATTCTATCATGATCTCTTACGTATCAAATAACTTTTTGTTTAATACCTTGACAAATTACATCATGAAAGATAATAGCATATATGAAGTTAAAATACTTCCTAACCTGATACTTGTACAAATTTTATAGTAAGAAATGAGAATAAAACTTTACTTAGCTTAAACTATCTCCAAAGAGTAACCTTTTATGTTTGTCTTTTGACTTGATCAATTACTGATTTATTAGGACTTTAACCGTCCAATTCTAGTCACCTGTCTTTTACTAAATTAGCAAGTATGAAATGATAGCAATTACGACTATTGAACATAAATTCTTCTTATTACAACGACGACATATTACTTTATTATCATGTTATCAAACCATATAATCATAGAATAAATCCATATATCATTACGCCATTACATATTGTCTTAACATCTATACATACATATAAGTTCAATATCATAACTACCTATCTAGATGCATAATCTGACAACACATGTATATTTAAACCTATTTAAACCAACAGGTAAAACTACATAGCGTTTAGCTATCATTATTCTCGTGATACCAAAAGTTTCTTTTATAGTCTATTAGATCATATTAATTACTAAGTTATGTAATAATAGTTATTCCATGTAATTTCTCTCATCATCATAACATAGTGAATTCTTACTGTATGATATAAACAAAACTTGATAAACATAAGTTAAGACACCATTGCATCCATATATGGCAACCATACTTTCCACTTCTAAAACTAAGCCCCAACTAAATTGAGTTATCCTTACCATTTTCTTATTCTATTGCCTTATGTTTTATGTCATTAGTGATAGATATATCACACTTGAGTAATCAAGAAGGCTATATTACTTATAATGTACAATCTATTTCCTTAAATGAAATATCAAATTTACAATCTATTAACTCTCAACGTAGCTCATGTCTTTTTAATAGACATTCTACTCAAATCACATCTTAAACTCACTATCAATTCATATCTTCAAGACCTGTCAATAACTTTTACATGCCATTAACATGTACTAATAATTCCTGTGACATTTTTACAATAAATTTAAGCATACATGGTAACAAGAAAGAAACCAATAACTCGACAACTTTATAATTTCTTCAATTAAGTTGTCTGTTCATTTCTCATCTCAAGCATATTTTAATTTTACAAATCTTAAGCCTTGAAATCAACCTATTTAAACCATTAGAACTCAAATTATCCATCTGTAAAAGATTTAACCAACCACTCGTGAACAATGCTAACTCTAAGCCTTTAATCTCCTTTAAGATCATATATATAAGGAGATAAGCATAATTCCCATATTCTGTTACTAATAAACAGTTATAAATTCAAACAATTTCCAATAACTTACGAATTTACTTAACTAAATATCACAGAGAAAATTTTAGTATCCCATACCGTAGAGTCGAAGACCAAAACTCTCTCTCCATTCTGCCTCACCGGAGACTCGCCGGAGAGACACTGAAGTCTCTCACCTGAAGCCAGAAGCGCTGGTAGCTTCCCGGTGGTCTTCACGCGCCTAACCACCGTCTCAAACCGCCGGAAAACACCCTGAAAAGGACCGGCCACCCATTTCCGATCTCCTTAACGCCGGCGAGTGGGGACGATCGGCGACCACCAAAAGAGCCGCCTCAACCTCACGATTCCACCGGTGTTGTCATCTCCCTCAACCGCCGTCGTCGCTCGTCGGAAAAGGAGAGAAACCGATCCGGCCAAAGAGAAGAAGAAAAACTCGCAGACGCCGCCGGAGAGAAGGGACGATGAGGAGGGAAAGGCCGGTGGCCGAGGTGGTGGCAGCCGCACCGATCGCCGGCCAGAACGCCGTTGATCGGCGCCAATGCCTCCCCTCCGCCTCTCGTCCTCTTCCCCGATCCCCACTCCCTTCCCTTCTCCTCTTTTCTTTTTCTTTCTTTTTCTTTTAACTTATTTCTTTTATTTACACACACACACAACTTTTATTTACTTCAAAAACACCCACAAATACTAATTACCTTTACAATTTATACCAAACAATTAATAATTAACTTAAAATCATCACTTGCCCTCACGAATCCAATATTAAATTCACACATACACATTTAATCAATTAAATTAAATATTAATACATTGAGTCATGCAATTTCATCTAGGGTCATTTTTGGGACATTACAGAGGCATTCTTAGCTTTGGTACTTGATTCTAAAAAAGAGATAATGAATCTTCAAGAGATACTAGTAGTTAAAGAATTTCTAGATGTGTTTCCATAGGAATTACATGAACTTCCACTTGAGAGAGAAGTAAAATTGTCTATAGAAATCCTACCTAGAACAACTTCTAGTTCTAGGAAATCATACAAAATGGCATCATCAAAGCTAAAGGAATTGAAAGTCCAATTACAAGAGCTCCTAGATAAAGGCTTTACTAGGCCAGCATGTCACCTTAGGGCATGCCAATGTTGTTTGTTAAAGAAAGATGGCACTTTAAGGATGTGTATAGATTATAGATAGCTTAATAAGGTAACAGTGAAGAACAAATATCTTTTGCCTCAAATTAAAGATTCGTTTAATCAATTGAAGGGTGTCGGTGTATTTTCTAAGATTGATCTATGATCGGGATATTATCAACTACGAGTAAAAGACGTAGATATTCCAAAGACTACTTTTTAAACTCGATATAGCCATTATAAATTTTTAGTGATGCCTTTTGGGTTAACAAATACACTAGCAGCTTTTATGGATCTAATGTATAGGGTATGTATAACCTACTTAGAGTAGTTTATAGTAGTTTTTATTAATGATATACTGGTCTATTCTCAAAATGAAGCTGAACGTGCAAAACAATTAAGAATTGTGTTGAAGACTTTGTGAGAGAAACAATTATATACCAAGTTGAGTAAGTGTGATTTTTGGCTTAAGGAAATGTCATTCCTTAGGCATATTATGTCATCAGAAGGCATTAGGGTGGATCTTAAAAAGGTCGAGGCCATAGTTAACTAGAAATTACCTCGAAACGTGCCAAAAGTGAGAAGTTTCTTAGGTTTGACAAGTTATTATTGTAGATTTGTGAAGGGATTTTTGGTTATTACCTCTTCACTCACTAAATTGCTTTTGAAAGGTATCAAATTTTAGTGGACAAATTGATGCCAAGCAAGCTTTGAATAGTTGGCATTGAGCTTTGAATAGTTAAAGAAGATGTTAATGGAAGCTCTAGTCCTTACATAGCCAGTATCGGGTAAAGAGTATTCTATATACAGTGATGCTTCTAAGAATGGATTGGGTTGTATGTTAAAGCAAGATAGTAAAGTGGTGGCATATATATTTAGGCAGTTAAAACTTCATGAACAGAACTATCTCACTCATGACTTGGAATTAGGCGCAGCAGTGATTTTTGCTTTGAAAATATGGCGCCATTATTTGTATAGAGAGAGATGTAGGATTTACACCAACCATAAAAGTCTCAAATACTTACTTACACAGAGAGACCTCAATCTGAGACAACGCAGATGGTTGGAATTGTTCAAAGACTATGATTGCATAGTTAATTATCACTCGGGCAAAAACAATGTGGTAGTTAATACATTAAGTCAAAAAATGGTGTCGACCTTTATATTACAGCATTGCAAATGGAGATTTGCACCAGATGGAGCCTTGATAGCTCAATTTAAAGCTTGACCCAATTTAAAGCAAATAATACTTGATGCTAAAAAAGGCGATGAAAAACTACAGCAAATGGCTCAATCAATATATGAAAAAGGACCATCAAAATATTCAATAAGAGATAATGGTGGTGTATATTACCGAAATATATTGTGTGTGTTAGATGATAAAGAGCTAAAGAAAACATTGTTGTGAGAAGTGCATAACACAGTTTTCACTATGCATTTTGGTGGCAACAAGATGTACCAAGACTTGATGTAGTTTTATTAATGGCCAGGGATGAGAAGAGATGTAACTGAGTATGTTTCTAAATGTTCGACTTGTCAACAAGTAAAGGTAGAACACCAATTTCCTTCGGGATTGTTGAATCCTATTCCAATTCCACAACGACAATGGGGCAACATCACTATGGATTTTGTTACTAGTTTACCTTTCACCGAAAGGAAACATGACGTATGGTAGGTGAATGTGGATAGGCTGACTAAGATAGCTCATTTCATACCAATCTGGTTGGATTAGCCAATGGATAAATTAGTAGAATTGTATGTGAATGAAATTGTTAGACTGCATGGAATCCCAGTTTCAGTAATTTCCAATCAGGATCCAAAATTCACTTCTATATTCTGGAAAAGTTTACAATAGGCTTTAGGCATAAAGCTCCATTATAGTACTGTATTTCATGCACAGACGGATGGACAATTCAAGGGAATTATACAAGTGTTAGAAGATATGTTAAAAGGATGTGTCTTAGATTTCCTAAGGAGTTGGGATAAATATTTGGCATTGGCATGCCACCTTACCAGGCATTATATGGTCATAAGTGTAAAACTCCAATTTGTTGGATAGAATTGGTTAAGAGTAAAATAATCAGCCTTGATATTATTAAAGATACCGAGGAGAAAATCCAAAGTGTTAAGCAAAGATTAAAATAAGAAAGTGATATTCATAAGTTATATATGGATTTAAAAAGAGAGGATATCGAGTATCAAGTTGGAGATAAAGTGTTTCTAAAGGAATCACCATGGAGAAAAGTATTACAGTTTGGAAAGAAAGGGAAACTCAGTCAAAGGTTTATTGGTACTTATGAAATTGTGGAACGGGTTAGACCTATAGCCTATAGATTGGCTTTTTCATTGGAATTATTAAAGCTGCACAATGTGTTTCATGTTTTCATACTCCGACAGTATCGATTTGATGAGTCTCACATAGTACTGGTGTAGGATATAAAGGTCCAATTTGATTATACCTATGATGAAGTACCAAAGTAAATCCTAGCTAGGGAAATTAGATAGTTGCGAAACAAAAAAATTCCTTTAATTAATGTATTATGGTAGCATCATGGCATACTGGAAGCCACATAGGAACCAAAGTCAGTAATGCGAGCACAATATCCACACTAGCTCAAAATAGGTACGAATTTTGAGGATGAAATTCTTTAAGGTGGAGAGAATTGTGAGGCCCCTACTTATACCTAAGGAGATTTACTATGTAATGTTTAATATATGTGTTTAATTAATGATATGACTTAATGTGCTTATTTAGTTCATGTTATTGTAAGTTGGGACTTAAAGGAAATTGTTCGCTAAGTGGAGGGTAAAATGGTCATTTTATATTAAGTCCTACATGTACATAATTTAAAGAGAATATGGTATTAGGGATTCAATTAAAATAAGAAAGTGTAAGTTTTATGGTAAGAATGAGAATTCAAGAAAAATAAGGGGGCTAAATGCAATTAACTAGGGACAACAAAGTGGACCAATGGGATAGTGACATTTAGCCTCTCTAGATTTTTCATAAAATAGGAAGAAAATGCTAGGGATTTAAGGAGAGAGTTCGCTGGCCACTCTAAGGTAGAGATACAACCACTTCTCTCCCTAAATAACCCACAAAGTAGCCCCCAAAAAAATTCAAGTTGATACTTGAGAGGAGAGAGAAATTAGTGGTTGGTGTTCTAAGGAGAATCAAGTAGGAGAGAGGAGAAGGAAGTGTAAAAGGGCTGAAGAAAGTGCTATTTTGGCTTATAAAAGATATAAGAAATTCTTATGACTTTGAATGTGTATGCTTGTGTATGTAACATGGGGAATGAAATATTAGATATTAAAATGAGGTGTTATCATGGAAATTAAACTCAAGGATGGTTGAGAATCGAAATTGGAAAGTTATCTTCAAAATAGGAAAAATTCGTCCTAAGATTCACCAGACCTAACCACATTATTTTGACTATAAAATGAGTTATAGAGCTTAAAATTTCATGATACCATTTGGGTTGGAAACTAGACTCATATATCTATATTTCATATGTAGAATTCAAAGTCTAATCCCCCTTGTAAGATGATAAAAATTGAGCTTAAACTCTAACTGTGTCTGCTGCCTTTTCATTAGAAGCAGTCTGTACTGTTTAATAAATATATGAAGATTTACATAACCAAATGGAATTATTTTTAATTTATTAGAAACTAGAAACATAGAGAAACAACTTTTTAGAAGGCCATTTTGCTTGAAAAAGTCGTTAGTATGTCTAAATTGAGGTGCAAATTAAATTTTTGACCTAGTTGACAGAATTTTGTGAATAAGGAAAATTTCAATTGACCAATCACTTCCTGTCGTGCTTGTGAGTCATGTCACACACGTGAAAGTTGGATTTCTTCCTTTATTTTTTCTTTTTCTTCCCCTTTTCTATTACATTAGACTGCCTCCATGTTTTTTGCTCATAATAGAACATAATATACCTTAAAACACAAGCATATAGGAGCTATAAATGCAAATATATATGAACTTATACCAAAGTATGTATACAAGTATGCATGGTTTATAATATTTCCATTAGATCATGTATATACGTGTTTACATTATTGAAATTATACGTTGATAGTAAAGTTGCACTACCATGATTACCTATAAACATTTACATATATAACTATGCAATGTAATTAATTGGATACAATAGATGAAATGATATATGAAATGTTCAATACCTATAGGGTTATAGATGCAACTGCCACAGCCTTGACACTGTTTGGGTCCACAATTTGTCCCTATATTAGGACCACAATCTTGATCTCGTTTAGGTCCATAGGTTTAATACCTTTAGGTATTAATATTTATATATTTGATACCTATGGGTATCTGCAGCACCTGTTATCCACTCCTATAGAACATAAATAGGCATTTAAAGGGTATGATAAATAGTAAATATTTGGTGTTAAATAATGGCATGATATATATGATTGACCTTGTACTATAAATCAAATATATAGTAATGTTTTATAACTGATTGTGATATATTGTTAAATGATATAAATGAATTCTATTGTTATTTCATGTTGTGTGTGCATAAGAATGACCATTGTGAGTTGTTGTTCACATACCTATTGTTCCCCACTAAGCTGTATAGCTTAGCATATGTGTTCATTTATGTAGGTACTCAAGATAAGCCTTTCTAGTAGGGACAAAGCCAACACCAGCTTAGGAAAAGTCAAAGTATGCAGATGATGATACCTTTTGGGCTATGTTTTTATTATTTCAAATTATATATATATATATATATATATATATATATATATATGTTTTTGGTAAGAAATTGTAATGTAAAGGTACAATGTAAATAATGAAATTATTATAACTATGATGTATTAAGAGCTTCAACCTATATAGCCTATTCCTATGCATGGATATTATTATGAATCACAGAAGATTATATGATATGTTGACAAATGAGATATAATATGCATTGTTATAGGAAAGATAATACACCAAGTAATAGGAATTAGGAAATGCTTAAGTAGTCATTACAATTTACCAATCTCCTATTGGGAAAGTAACACACTAATACCCCTCAAGAGTATCCTAGATGCTATGGTCACTAATAATCACATCAATTAACCAATATAAACATCACTACATAACTCAATCGACTTTATTACAAGCTAATTATTATTAAATTAGAACCTTCATAATACATACAAAGTTTGATTACATGAACAAATCTCACTAAATCTTTGCTAGATGTAAAATTAAGAGTTTTACAACATAAAATACAATTTATGGTCTACACTATATCTTCTGGAGATTTTTTGTGGTTGCCATTATCCTAACCTCCGGAATTCCTTCAAATCTAAACCTACTTAAGTAATTTTTAACTAAGTCATACATAATAATAGTTCACCAAGTATAACTAAAAACACACCTAATTAATTCATAACTTTAATATTTCATTTTATTATGTTCAACACAAAATTTAACTAGCACTAACCTTCACTAACTAGAATTATTCTTAGGTGTATGAACAAATCAACTATCCACTCCTATCCAATAGCCTTCACTAGTCGTTTAATTTTGCTCTATTTATTGCAAGATCACTTAGAATTTCCCTATTGAGTTATTGCCTTAAAAGTTACTAATAATACTTAAAAACTCTTTCGTAGGTCACTTCCCTAACTTGCCACTAATACTAGAATACTTAACAATACATTTAGCATTTGGTTCGAACTCAAAATTAGTATCCAAGCTTTTTACATGCCCCAGAATCGAGAATCAAAACCACATAGTTCTAGCATGCAATGTACGTTCTGCTTAACTAACAATGACGTATAAATCATGCACTTTTTAACTTATCAATCACTTGTACAGTTAGCATTATTGTCATTACATACCTAATCATCATATTTTCATTAAGTATAATACACATACTCTATAAACACTTTTATAGCTTGACTTTGATAAAATCATGGGCAATTGGGAATACTGGACATCATGTAGGTATTAAATCGCTAGACACTATTACAGTGTTAACACTAGATACTTAGAGGCATCGAATCACTAGACACCATTAAGGTGTCAACACTAGATACCCAAATGTATCAAATTGCTATCTCATATAAGTCCACAACTATGTCTAAATCAAACATAAATTAAGGCTTTGCTCACATATTCATCATTCAATTGCATTTATACCAAACTAAGTTGAGAATGCTTCACTGTATCTATAAATCAATAGCACATTCATAATCACTCGTTAAATTTATTTTTAATACACTAATGCTACAATAATAATCATATTTCACTATGATTCATACATAAATTCATGGTAGGATAAGCTAATTTACACATAATAAGTCTTATTAAACTCCCTTAAATAAGCTCACAAAGTTTTATTAGTGTTTGAAAAGGTTTGAAAGACATTTGGTAAATTCAGGTGAGGTTTAAAAAACTTTGGGGACATAACACAAGTGACATCGCTGAGATGGTAGTTGACTCAATCGGGTTGATCCAAAAACCTAGATAGCTACAGATAGGTTTCCTAGGTTTAACTTTTGAAATAAGTTTGACCTAGCAAACATGATTTTTTGGCAAAACTTCAGCAATTGTTCCACTATATGTCTAGTTTTTATAAAAATAAAAATCAAGCAATTTGGACAATTATCCAAAGAGATATGAACAAAAATATATAGACTGTTTCCATTGATAAATAACAGTTATTACACAACTTCAAGCCAAAATTCAATAGACTTAGGGACATAATTCAATTTTGGTTTCTTTTATAAACTTTTATATCTATATCTTTAATGTCATCTCCAACTAGAATCACTTCATTTGGATATCTATAAAGCATATTATGGCCTTCACACTAAAACTGGTTCAAGTGTATCCTATGATAGAATTCACTAGGTAATTCTTTAGGACACTACTCACCTTTTTTATGCATTTCAACATCCTTCCCATACTCTAACATCAATTGTATATCATTTAAAATATAGTAACCAACTTAATTCAATTTAAATACAAAATCCCTAATTTTAAGTCCTTTGCTACTCCTTCTCTTTTTCCTTGTTAATTTTATCCTTTATAGCACATCCAAGAATATTTATAGATCAAGGTCATTCCTCAAGTTTCAAGCTCCTCTTATAGAGCAATGAAGAGTAAAAAAATAATATATAAATCCCATAGAAATTACCTTGGATGCTTAGTACTTAGCTTGATTTTTCCTTAAGCCCTTAAAATGCATCTTAGTATATAAATTTAAAGAAGAAGTAAGGGAAGGAGATTACGAATTTCAGCCAAAAATAAGGGCCAACTACTTCTCTTTTTTTTTTTATACCAAGTCTTAACAATTTTCTAGAGTCAATTTGTGTTATTTCCTTATTGGTCCTACTTTTTGACTTTTATATAATTGCAAAATGATCCCAAATCTTTCTCTATTTACTTCATTGCATGGGACCCTAACCCATAATTTTCCTTGTATTCCACTTGTATAACATATTTACAATAAATTACAAAAGTACCCTCAATCAATTTCATTAATAATAATTGTATCCCAATTAGCCACTAGCCCACGTAACCTTTATTATCTCCATCAAAAATATCCTTAAGCACATCATATTCCTACTAGGGTCTAAATTAGGGTGTTACAATGGAGATGCATTATTAACTGCCATATATGTTTTAAACTATGTGCCTTCTAAGTCTATCACATCTACTTCTTATGAGTTATAGACCAGCCAACAACCTGATCTAAGCCATTTATGACCTTAGATTTGTGTTGCTTATGTCCATAATACTTTAAGAAAATTTGGTAAATGGGGACTAATAGGTAAAAAGAGTATCTTTGTGAGATATTTTGAAGTATCAAAGGGATACGTACTCATGGATGAGCAAGAAAATGGCACAATAACAGAGTTTGAATCACGATATGTCAGTTTTTTTAAAGAATGAATTTTCAAAGTTAGGCAAAATGAGTCAAGAGTTCACTTTTTATGAAACTCAAAAAGAGAAACCATTAGGATCACTTCATCCAAGTGGGAGGGAATTAAAGGAAGAGGGTTTTGATTTGGATGTTTGGGATCTTTACTTCAGTGATAGTATTCTTGACTCCAGTAGGAGTATAGATGTTCAGGATCCTTACTTGAATAGGAGCGTTCTTAACTCTAGTGGGAGCATGAAGCTCAATTCCAGTAGAAGCATTCTGAATTATGATGAATATATGAGATATGTTTATCAAGAATTAGAACTATAAAAATCTAAAAGGAAAAGTGTTCCATGTTGATAATTTGAGATTAAAGGATCGAAAGAGGCTCTTTTGATTACCCACAAAATGAAAAAGGGCCTAAAATGTAAAATAAGCTCTTTTATGCCCAGCTAAGGAAAAATAGATTAAAGCAATGGAAGAAGAAAAGGCATCTATGAGATCAAACCAAGTTTAAGAATTGGTTGATCTAACAAAAGGACATAAACCAATTAAGAATAAGTGAATTCTTAAAATAAAGCAAAAAGATGATGGAAGTACTAAAAGATACAAGGCTCAACTAGTTGCTAAGGGGTTTACACAATATAAAGGGATTGGCTATGAGAAAACTTTCTCATCTGTTGTTAGATTTATGTCCATAAGGTTAATTCTGGCTGTAGTGGCTAGTCTAAACCTAAAGTTGCATTAAATGAATGTGAAGACTGCTTTCCTCAATGGCAGATTAGACAAAAATCTATATGGAATAGCCTATCATTTTCATTGAAAAAGGAAATGAACATAAGGTTTAATGATTGAAAAGATCAATCTATAGCCTTAAACAATCTTCAAGACAATGGTATTTAATATTTCATGATACGATCATGTCGAATATGTTCAACATGATTGATGAAGACCATTGTGTCTACCATAAAAGTTCTCAAAATAAATTTGTCATTTTAGCATTGTATATAGACGGCATACTCATTGTTGGAAATAATAAAGAGTATGTAAATGAAATCAAAGATTGGCTATCATCCAACTTTGAGATGAAAGATATAGGCCAAGAAAATTATATCCATGAGTTAAGATTTCAAAAGATTATTCAAGAAGGTTGTTGTCTTTTTCACAAGAGGCATACATCAACAAAGTCCTTAAACAATTTAATATACAAAACTATAAGCCCATAGACAACCCTATTGCCAAGAATTTGTTTCTTAGCAAAAGTATGTATCCTAAGATGCTAGAGGAAATGGAACGCATGAGAAACATTCCATATGCCAGTGCCGTGGGTAGTCTAATGTATGGAATGTTGTGTATTAGACTTGATATATGCTATGTAGCAGACATGGTGAGTAGATATTGGTCCAACCCATGCAAAGCACATTGCAAAGCCGTCAAAAGGATACTTAGATACCTCAAAGGTACTGCAAATTATTCTCTCTATTATCAAGGAAATGGTATACAATTGAGAGGGTATATAGATGATAATTAGAAAGGTGATGTGGATGAGATAAAATCCACCTCAGTTTATGTACTATTGCTTGGCAAGGGTGCCATCTCGTGGAGTATCAAGAAATAAACTTATATAGCCCTATCTAAAATGGAAGTGGAATTTGTCACTTTTTTAGTTACAGTACTGATAATGATGAATTATATGATGTTTTTAATATGTTTTTAAGTGTTGTTATTTAGTTAATTTAGTTTAATTTTGGTTAAATTAGAGTTAAATTGTTAATTTGTATATTTTTGAAGTTAATCTAAAGTTTTAGGTGTTTTTCAGGCTTAATTTGCTAAAAAGAGCTTAATTGCAAAAAGGCAAGAGATTGGGGTCAAAACTGTAAAAGTGAGAAATTGATGCGAGAAAATAAGCATGAAGTCCAGAAGGTTTTTGCGTGACCACGTGAATAATATGAAGAGAGGAACTCGTGGCCACGTGAAGGTTAATTAGTAAAGGCCATGGCTACGTGAGAAAAAAACTTAAAGGAACATATGGCCATGTGTTTCGAAGAAGAAAAGTACCTGTGGCCACGTGTAGACTCTCCCATTCTATGAAGGATTTTTCCAAGCTTTCCATTTAAGGAGGATTTGCTTCCTATTTGATTTATGGAGTTTAAGAAGGATTTTACTATGTCTTTGGCCTATAAAAAGGAGTCTGAAGCACCAAAGAAGGATCAATTAGTAGGAATCAATTAGGATTAAGTAGAAGAACTAGTAGAGTTCTTTAGTCTTAGTTTTACTTTATTTTTCTAGTTTTTCTATTTTTATTTTTTTCAATTTTGTTTTAGTTTTTTAACCATGTTTAGGAAGTAGTTTTTCTTCTTTTGCTAATGGATTCTTGAAATCTCATATTTTCATTGTTATGACTTTATTTTCAGCTTAATTTCAATATCAATTGATTATTTCTTGGTTTTAAGCATATTCTTATCTTTGATTGTATTAAGATTAATTATTGTTTTATTGAATAAATAACTAAAAATTAGTTTTGACATAGTTAATGATTTGCATGTTCTTGGGCTAACTCTTTAATGTTTATGTATGATTATTATCCGAAATATGAGATAATTATGTGTTAATTTTATTGGTTAATACTAAGAGAGGAAGAAGTAAGACTAAATTGGAGTTGAATTACTTGAAAAAGAGTTCAATGAATATTTAGGAAGTTAAAACTAGATTTTCATGCTAAGTATTAGATTTGTCTTT
The DNA here is from genome assembly GCA_037975025.1 of Excoecaria agallocha. Taxonomy (NCBI): domain Eukaryota; kingdom Viridiplantae; phylum Streptophyta; class Magnoliopsida; order Malpighiales; family Euphorbiaceae; genus Excoecaria; species Excoecaria agallocha. Next base: position 7,521,782 of record CM075816.1, read on the forward strand.
GAGTATAATACTAAGAATGATATACTTGAAAAAATATATATGGCTTTATTACTAGTTTTTCCATAATCACTAGTGTTTTTCTTTTAATTAAGTCATTACAATGATAGTTAAGGTTGATAGTTTCTTTAGCATGAGAATTTCAGTTATTGTTTTGTTTTTAATTCATGTTAATCTAATTTTAGCTTTTGTTTTGTTCCGTTGCTAAAAGTGGAGGGAATTTTTGGCCCTAAAATTTAGCAATGGAAATTAGCAACGAAATCACTATTCCATTGCTAATTAAGGCACCAATATATGGCGAAAAAAATTTGAAAAGAAAAATAGCAACGGAATATGATTTTCGTTGCTAATTTAGTAATGGAATTTATTTTCTGTTGCTATTTTTGCAACGAAAAATAATTCGATTGCTAAATAGCAACGAAATTTATTTTCGGTTGCTAAAGTAGCAACCGAAATATAGTTTCATTGCTAAATAGCAATCAAAATAGAATTCCGTTGCTATTTTTCATTTTTAATGAAAAATAACAACCGAATTTATGTTTGGTTGCTAAGATAGCAACAAAATTAAATTTCGTTGCTAAATGAGGGGCATTTAAGTATTTTTCATGTTTGTTAGAAATATAAAATAGAAAAAACCCTAGGGATACACATTTGCCTCTTTCCTTCTTTGCACCTCCGCCGCCCACTCTTCCCCCGCCCCTACAGTCAGCGCCACTCATCAACCTCACTATTAATGGAACAATTACATTTTCTTGCTCTCATTCTTGGCATTTTTTATGATGTGAATCCATCTATAGAGTGAGGGGCTTTTTAGACGATGGAGGCCTCTGGTTAATGGCATGCTTCTCCTTATTATGCTTTCTATGCTAGTTCCTCTTGTTTTTTCACTAGCCTTCACAATGGCTTTCACTCTACTGGTATTATTTTGTCACTTTTTCTAGATTTAGAAACGTTTATTTTTTTATTTCATAATTTATTCTAACTGAAACTCTTCAGATCTTGAATGCACTTCAGATGTCTGATGCTATGTTTTGGTTTCTCGATGGAGTAAGAAATATTCTCGATGGACTGGGTATAACTTCTGTGTTGTCATGAGATGCTGTTCAGGATTCCTTGCTGTAAACTTCTAGGTTTTCCATTTGTGCAAGCAGAACATTATGGATAATTGAAATTACTAACTGGTTTTTTCTTCTAATTCCTGCTTCATAATGATTCAAGAAAGAATCCCATTTAATTTTCTTTTGTCATGTTGTTTTCATTTCTACAACCTAATTAGTTTCTTTGACACAAACTATGTGTTCATCGCCTTTAATCTAACAGCTTTAATCGTGATTTTTATTATAATATAAAAACATTAATTTGCAGGTGGTAAACATTTACGTCGACTGTCTGCTGTCGATTTCTTTTATCTGCATTTTCTGTTTTTCCCTTGGGTTTATTTTCTCTAACAAGTTATTTTTTCTATTTAATCTTTAATGTGGATTTTGTGCATTTTCTTTCCTTTTTGGTATCCAAATTTAGCTTCTTAATTGGGAACTTTGGAACGTATTTACAGGGCATGGGACCCACCTGAACCTAGCATTTAGCTTGTAGTGCAGCCTTGAGATGAACGAGAATTGCAAGTCATATCTGAAGATCCCCCTATTTCGAAGGTTCCTTTCTCTAACAAATTCACTCATTCATTTTGCTTCTCGTTCGTCTGTTTTTACTGTTTAATAGAGAGAACATATGGGTTGTTTTTTGATCATTCTTTGGTTTGACGTATCTATTCTATTATGTGCACCTTGTGACTTGTGACTTTTGAATTGTGCTTTGTTCCTATATTTATCCAATAAATAACTTAAGATTGGGTACGTAATAGGTTTTGCATTTTGTAATTGAGAAGTTGAATTATATGTCTTTGGATTGATGACAAGTTCAATTAGTTTTTACTTATCCATGGGCATGAGTTTTGATTGAAGGAAGTAACGGTGGAAATGAGAGAGTTTGATCATTGTGTCTGCATAAATGTCTATGCGCATAAATGTCTGTACACTTGATATTATATCAACTAGATGCTTTAGCTTATCTTTCTTCATGCTAACAATTGGGATAAACTTCAATGTTCAGTTACTTATGTGATTATTATTGTGGTAGTTTCTTGACAGATTTTTATCCATTTGGAGCAACTTAGTATACTTTGAATTTTGAAAGTTCTTAGACCTCTTATTTGACTACATTGACTGCTTGTAGTTTGTGTTTTTAGTGGTAGCACAACATGTAGTCTTGAATGTTACAGACATTTGAGTTGTAGCTGTTATGCCATTGAAATTAGAATGTAACTTAATCTAAGTTTTCCCTTTTGGCGATAAAAATCAATTTCATTTTTTTTCTTTTAGTCTAAAAGTTCCTGTTCACTTGATTCTAGATCCAGAAGTTCGCCTTTTGATTCACATCCATTGCTGAAGCAGAGAAATTCATAAATGCTTTGAAGGTTAATAGTCATCCGAATGGCATTAATTAATAAATCTATAACGTGATCACAATTAATCAATCTATACCTTATGAGTAGAAGAGGAAGGTTTCCCTTAGGGAGGGCAATATCAACGATGACAACTCTATTGTCTCTCTCAATCCAAAAACCATAGAGAAGTTCCAGATATTTTGTGGTGAAATTCAACGATATACATAAAAAGTGAAGAAAATCAACCTCTCTAGTGATGGTTGATTTATTTTCTTCTTTTTTTTCAATTAACTTTTCGCAATATGTTATATTCTTTATATTCTCAAAGTCCAAGTAGAAGATAACACCTTTTTTGTCTTTTCAGGTGGTTGTTCATCATATTTCATGAAAGGATGAAGATTTTCCTCATAGAAAATAGGTGTTTATTTGTTTCTATGGTGAAGGATCTTGTTATACACAAATTTCATCTCATTGTTGTGTGTTGAGTGGCTCCTCAATTATTTTGCTTTCTAGTAGAAATTTTTTGATTAGTTTTCTCGCTAGAGCAGTGATGATGGTGGTTACTTGCAGGTACTCATATTATGATGAAAAATTGTGTCATTTCATTTCTTTTTTGGGAAATAGTGCTGTGAGTGAATCTACAATGTCCCCACGTTCCTATATGTTAGCATTCTTGACGTGAAGTTATAGTTATTATTGTTACAAATGGGTGAAGTGCAACAAAATTTTTGATGATTTGATTTCAAGACTTAATTATAGTCCCTACGTTCCTACATATTAGGATATATCATTTTGCTTTTATGTGTTGTGTGTTGATGTTGGTTATTCTTAGTCATTAACATTGATCTCTTGATCATTTTGTCATACTTGTATTGATCTCTTGATCATTTTGTACAAGGGAAAGTCAGAGTACCAAGAGATCTTAGTTTTTGAGGTATGGGCTCATCTTCGTGGACTTGACAATTTTCATGGATAATGTTTTATTCTTTTCCTTTATGTGGGTATATGTGCCATTCGTGTTGGTTTATACTTGGTTTTTTATCTGCAGTCATCCACATATGGCAAAGTGCTTGTTCTTGATGGCATCGTCTAGTTGACAGAGAAAGATGAGTGTGTCTATCAGGAGATAATTGCCCATCTTCCAATTTGTTCAATTCCTTCTCCTAAATCTGCATGCATCACTTTTGTTTACTTCGGTTAAAAAAGATTTTCTGTTTGTTATATATCCTAGCTTTCTTTGGTCTTGAATGGAAAAAAATTGAGAAAGGTGATTCAGACTCCAGTTTGCATGACATATAGCCCTGAATTTTTTTTCTCTCATTTTATTTTCACTAAGTGGATTGGCCTCATGGAACTCTACTTCTTTAGATAATTAATTATCATACCATGGAAAATTTGCTGCTATATACTGTAGTTTCTTTTGTGTCTACCACTCCTTGTGATACTATATGCTGGCTATACTTGCAGATCATAGTTTGTCTACTAGATACTTCCGTGTCACTTTACCAGGACTTTCCTACTATTGCATTTCTGTCTAAATTTGGCAAACTATCATGACATGTCTCCACATACTTATAATAAAAATCCATTGCTTGTTTTGAAATTTAAGAATCATTTACTATGGTTTTCACTTATATGAGGCCTCAAGAGTATTGAAGATGCATAGAAATATATATTTACACACACATACTTAATTGAGGTTTTTTTTTAGATTAAGACCTAGATAAATAAAATTAATTACTTAATACCTTAGATTGTTTATTTAAGTTTCAATATTTTATGTATTTTGTGAGATTAATTATTTGTAATAATAGTAGTGATGGAATAGCGATGAAATAACTATCACAATTTTTTGTATACTAGTTGCTAAATTTAGCAACGGAATTCAACTTCGGTTGCTAAATTTAGTAACGAAAAAAAAATCTGTTGCTAAAAGTAGCAACGGAATTTGAATTTGGTTGTTAAATTTAGCAAAAAAAAAACAATTTTCGTTGCTAAATTAGCAACGAAATTTGAATTCGGTTGCTAATTTTGACCAATTCACCAAATGCTACTGGTTGGATTTAGCAACAGAAATTAATTTCCATTGCTAAATTTAGCAACGGAATAAACTTTTCATTGCTAAATTTAGCAACGAAATAAACTTTTCGTTGCTAAAAATAGCAACCGCCGAATTAGCAAACGAAATTTTCGTTGCTGATTTTCGTTGCTATTTTTGATTAGCAACGGAAAATTGACATTTTTCATTGCTAATTTTCGTTGCTAAATTGCAATGTTCTTGTAGTGTTATATGATGTTTTTAATATGTTTTTAAGTGTTGTTATTTAGTTAATTTAGTTTAATTTTGGTTAAATTGTTAATTTGTATATTTTTGAAGTTAATCCAAAGTTTTGGGTGTTTTCAGGCTTAATTTGCTAAAAAAGGGCTTAATTATAAAAAGACAAGAGATTGGGGTCAAAACTGGAAAAGTGAGAAATTGATGCGAGAAAATAAGCATGAAGTCCAGAAGGTTTTCGTGTGACCACGATAATAATATGAAGAGAGGAACCCGTGGCCACGTGAAGGTTAATTAGTAAAGGCCATGGCCACGTGAGAAAAAAACTTAAAGGAACATATGGCCATGTGTTTCAAAGAAGAAAACTACCAGTGGCCACGTGCAGACTCTCCCATTCAATGAAGGATTTTTCCAAGCTTTCCGTTTAAGGAGGATTTGCTTCTTATTTGATTTTTGGAGTTTAAAAAGGATTCTACTACGTCTTTGGCCTATAAAAAGGAGTCTGAAGCACCAAAGAAGGATCAATTAATAGGAATCAATTAGGATCAAGTAGAAGAAGTAGTAGAGTTCTTTAGTCTTAGTTTTACTTTGTTTTTCTAGTTTTTTTATTTTTATTTTTTTCAATTTTGTTTTAGTTTTTTAACCATGTTTAGGAAGTAATTTTTCTTCTTTTACTAATGGATTCTTGAAATCTCATATTTTCATTGTTATGACTTTATTTTGAGCTTAATTTCAATATCAGTTGATTATTTCTTGGTTTTAAGCATATTCTTATCTTTGATTGTGTTAAGATTAATTATTGGTTTATTGAATAAATAATTAAAAATTGGTTTTGACATAGTCAATGATTTGCATGTTTTTGGGTTAACTCTTTAATGTTTATGCATGATTATTATCCGAAATATGTGATAATTATGTGTTAATTTTATTGGTTAATACTAAGAGAGGAAGAACTAATAATAAATTGGAGTTGAATTACTTGAAAAAGAGTTCAATGAATATTTAGGAAGTTAAAACTAGAGTTTCATGCTTAGTATTAGATTTGTCTATGAGTTTAATACTAAGAATGATATACTTGAATAAATATATCTGGCTTTATTACTAGTTTTTCCATAATCACTGGTGTTTTTCTTTTAATTAAGTCATCACAATGAAAGTTAAGGTTGATAGTTTCTTTAGCAAGAGAATTTCAGTTATTGTTTTGTTTTTAATTCATGTTAATCTAATTTTAGCTTTTGTTTTGTTTCATTGTTTATTTTGTTTAATTTTTGTTTTTAAATCAAAAACATTTGGGAAACAATCTCAAATTGATTTAATTCACATATAGATATTATCCTTAGCAATCCATGTTCCCTTGGGTACGATATTTTGGGGTCTTAATTTATATTTTCCTATATTACTAGCCGATCTAGTACACTTGCTAGAAATCGGTCAAGTACAAGAGGTAGTTTGGCTAAAATAGTTTGTAAACCATTTAAAAGTAACTACCTTAGAGGAACTAGTGACAATCAGTCATCGATTTGTGACACACGCAAGAGTCATGCTCGTAATCCAGGTTCATTCTCGGAGGCCCGCTTTTAGGGTTCGAGACTAGGAGAGGCTTACGTAACTTATGAATTGGCTACTTTAAAATAAAAAGGATTAGGCCCTAATTATTGTTGATAGTAAACCCATAAAGGCATCTACTAATGGGCCCAAAAGAGGAAGGTGTCAAGGAGTTGCCACCCAACAAAACATTGAGAAATGAATCTCGGCCTTTTGATGCCCAAACAGAGATTGGTGTTCGGAACATCACTCTTATGAGGCATCTTAGTTAGGTGTTTATTTTATAATTGAGTTTTACATTTGATTCCCTCTCCTCTCTCATGCAATACAAGTGATAGAATTAAATAAACATCCCAATTGTAGTAAGAAAAGCAGTAAACAAATACTTAAAAATAAAACCCTACTTAAATTATTACATGAGCAAATCATCCAACAAAAATAATAGAATAGAATACATACAAAAGTTGAGGTATTATTTAGGTTTATGAACATTGGTTCCCTCATGCATATTTTACAAAAATCTTAGTTTTATCTTGTGTATGGATTTTAGGCTAAAAATTTGATATTGGTCCATATTTTGAAGGAAAAAATAATTAATTTAATAGAACATATTTTATATGCCTTTTCCACTTATCGTGCATAAAAGCCTTTTTTTACTAATTATTACATCTCTAAAATAATAATATATCTAAAAAATAAATAACAAATAAACAAGCACAAAAGATAAAATAAATAATAGATAAATAAAACCAAAGCAATAAATAAAAGAATAATAAAAAGTAATTAACCTAGATAATCGGATGGGTTGAGGAAGGTGACCGACTTAGAAGCACAATTTTCCATTAAAAAAAAACCACACAAAACCCTTTAAAGGCAAAGATATTTACACACTCGAAAAAGCACACATATACAACGAATTTCATCACTTTCTTTCAAAAATGGTGATCATGAATCAGAGTACAGATTTAGACTATTAGAGTTACAGAGTTAGAATATCTCTTGGAAGTAATATTCTAGGCTCATTCTTACTTTCTCTCTCTATAATTTATTTTGCATAATTGTGTGGTTATTTAATGTGAATCAACATGTGTTAATTGCTTTATTTGAGTTAGATGCATGTTTGAATTTAGATATGATGTGATTTTGGATTGCAAAGCATGTTAGAAGCATGGTTTAGGTGTAAATTCCCCCATTGTTGTTGTATCTCAAGCTTTTATTCATTTCCTTTAATTATATAAAAATGTGATTTTAATGTATTGTATGTCTAAGTTGGCATTATGATATGGTTTTGGTATTACTTAGGACCCTATAAATGTATGGTTAGAGTTGAAATATGCTTTATGTAAGTTTTACATGTTTTTGCCATGGAATTCTACATTTTTGCTCTGTCTAAAGGTGGCTAATGCAAAGATAAGCCGGAACCATACTCGTAATCTGGGTTTGCTCTCGGAGGCCCTCTTTTAGGGTTCGAGATTAGGAGAGGCTCACTTAACTCATGATTTGGCTACTTCACAATAAAAAGGATCAGGCTCTAATTATTGTTGATAGTTAACCCATGAAGGTGTCTACTAATAGGCCTAAAAGAAGTAGGTGTCACAGAGTCACCAGCCAACAAAACGTCCGAAAATGAATCTGAACCTTTTGATGTCCAAATAGAGATTAGTGTTTGGGACATCACTCTTATTAGGCATCTTGGTTAGGTATTTATTTTATAATTGAGTTTTACATTTAATCCCCTCTCATCTCTCATACGATGCAAGCGATATAATTAAATAAACATCCTAATAACAGCAAGGAAAGCACTAAACAAATACTAAAAAATAAAGCCCTACTAAAATTATTACATGACCAAATCATCCAACAACAACAATAGAATAGTATACATACATAAGTCAAGGTATTTATTTAGGTTTAGGAACATTAGTTCACTCATACATATTTTACAAAAATCTTCGTTTTATCTTGTGTATAGATTTGGGCTAAAAATTGGACATTGGTTTATATTTTGAAGGAAAAAATCCAATTAATTTAATAAAAAATATTTTATATGCCTTTTCCACTTATTATGAACAAAAGCTCTTTTTTTACTAACTATTACATCCTCGAAATAATAATACATCAAAAAAAAATACCAAATAAACAAGCACAAAAACTAAAATAAATAATAGCCAAATAAAACAAAAGTGATAAATAAAAGAATAATATAAAGTAATTAAACGAGATAACTGGATGGGCTGATGATGATGGGCAACTTGGAAGCATGATTTTCCATACAAAAATAAACCACACAAAACCCTCCAAAGGTAAAGATATTTACACACTCGAAAAACCACACAAAAGCAAAAAAATTAGTATTAATAAATTAACACAACAAAAATCATTACAAATGTAACTGTACAAGCAAAATGTAATTAAGCACAAAATCACATCATACAAGAAAAAAACACATCAAATAATGTACAAATACCATAGAAAATAAATAAATAGAATAAGATTGGCTAAAATGCATAAAATACATAAAAACCCCAAAATACAACCACGAATGCCCAAAATCAGGCAAGGGACGGCCACAACAAATAAAGGGATGGGACGAGGAGTCGAGCTTGAGATGTCCAGTCTATCGGATGATAAGTGGCCGTCCGTCGAGTCATCTTCCTATCCATCACCTCTAGACAGAGCAAAAATGCAGAATTCCATAGTAAAAACTTGTAAAACTCACACAAAGCATATTTCAACTCTAACAATGCATTTATAGGGTCCTAAGTCATGCCAAAACCACATCATAATGCCAATTCATGCATAATATACATTAAATTCATATATTTAAAGAACTAGAGGAAAAAAAATAAAAGCTTCAGATACAACAACAATGGGGGAATTTATGCCTAAATCATGCTTCTAACATGCTTTGCAATCCAGAATCTCATCGTATCTCAATTCAAACATGCATATTACTCAAATACAACAATTAAGACATGTTTTTTAGAGGTATGGTTCCTTCCTTCTTGAAGCAGTGCTCCACTGGGGAGATTTCTAGAAAATATGCATCTATGAAAAGCCACTGAGTTGCTAGAAGCCCTTATGGCAAATATGCATATTTAAGGAGTCATTGAGATGTTATGTAAGGCCCCATCATGTACCCTAGAATAATGTATACATGTTTAACTGATATTATGATCAATATAGAACTTGTTTGCTAATGCATTGTAAGTGGGACCTAAAGGGAATTGTCTTGATAGAATAAGGGCCATATGAATTTCTTTTAAAATGAATTATGCATGTGCTTAATAAGAGAGAAATGGTTAGTGAGGGGTTTAATTGCAAAGTAAGAGGATAAGTTTAGGGGAGTAAATGATAAATGGATAAAAAGTAAGGAGCTAAGTGCAATTGTTGTTGGCTAAACAAGTGGGCCAATGAAACAATAACACTTAACACTCTAGATGACTCTTAAAGGAAGAAGATAATTAAGGAATTTTAAATGGAATGGCCAGCCACTTTATGGGTTTGGGACAGCAATTCCTTTCCTTATTTTCCCGTAAAGAAAAACTCAAATAACCCCTAAGTTAGGCTCAAGCAATTGGAAGAAAAAGGAATTAGTTCTTAGGCTAAGTTTGAGGTAAAATCCTTCTTTCTTATCTTTTTTTATTTGATTCAAGAGAGAGATAAATAAATATTTAATTGAGTAAGAGTATGATTGGTTATGACTACAAATTTGTGGTAAATTGAAGGAAAAACAAGTAAGGGCAAAGAGAAAGAAGAAGGGAAAACTTGAAGAAGTGTTGCTCTCATCAAGAGGTTTAGGAGTTTTCTTTTAATATAATGAGTTTAATTGATTCAAGTTAGTTTTATAAACTATGTTGCTTTGTATTGATGATGTAGAGACTTGATGGTGTTGTTGTTGCTTGAAAATGATTAATTGTGTTCTAGAAAGTGAGTTTGTGAAATTCTGTTTGAGTTTTATCTAAACAAGTCTTAGTAAAAATTGCATAACTTCTTCTATATATTTTGGATTGAGGTGATTCTAGTCAAAAATTTAAGATAAGACATAGATCTAAAACTTTGTAGAAGAAACTAAGACCTTAATCTGCTTATAAGGTGTTCCAAATTTAGCTTGAAATTGACAGACCCCTACTGTCCATCACCAATAAATAGTTGGTGATGTTTTAGTGATATCTTGAGATTTAGAAGCCATAATTGAGTGATTTTTAATGTTTTAGAAACTAGAGACATAGTGGAATAACGTTTTAGAAGACTACTTTCCCTAAAAATGACATTTTATAGGTCAAAAATGGCATAGAATTCGAGACTGGAAATCTATCTTTAGGTGGTTTGGGCCTCATAGTTACTAGGTGTTTGATAGTAACCGTGAGGTACCCCATTTTTCAGTCCAGACCCTAAAGAAGACCTACCTCATGGTTACTAAGCTTTTCATAGTAACCTTGACCCCTTTAAAAGGTATAAACCATTGTTATTACTCATCCGGTAATGATCGTGAGGTAGTATGACGCAGCCTAGAGCCTAAGGGCAACATAGGTCACGGTTACCATGATTTTGGTAGTAACCGTGACCCTTCCTTTCCTTCTATAAACTTGAAATTAAGGTTCTAAATTAATACCAAAGCATAGCTAGACTCTTTAAATCATGTTTAGAGTGTTTTAAATGTGAAAATAGGAGTGATATGTAGTATAAAATAAGTAAAAAGCATAATGAATTTAATAAACTAAAGTTAAATACTAAGATTTATGAATAAGAATAAGAATGAAATGATATAGTGATGTAATTGCATGCCTTGTTAAGTACATTAATGTTAGTACATTACATATATGACACATATTACTTCTAAATGTTTAACAATTTAGTAAAAGCTTGGATTATATATAGAAGTGGATAGATAGGCATGCCTATAAGGGATAGTGAATGCAGCTGCTAGTGTTGACACTTGTGGGTGTCAGTATTGATACCTTTGGTATCTAGTGTTTCAAGATTCCTATCTTTAGTGCTTGATACTGGCTAACAGTATCAAGTGTTGTCCCTTTATCCACTTTTCATGGAAATTCAGGTTGTATAATATGAATAAAATATTGTAATTGAGTGAATAATCATGAGTGAATGAGTATCAAGGAATGGTTGTTTTGGATGTAAATACTGTTTTTATTTTAAGGATGTTATGAGAATGTTAGTGAGAATATGATATGGTTATGGCCTTTGAATGTTTTTACTATATGACAAGTGTATTAGTGTTATTATTATTTTTTTGCCTCCCCATTGAGCTATTGCTCAGCATGGGTGTTTTTCCATGTAGGTCCTCAGGTTTAAGCATAAAGAGCTTCGTGTTTGGGCAACATCTACAAGCCACAAGGTTTATAGCTTGAGGAAGACTTTTGGTATATATATATATATATAACCCAAATTTTGTAATGAACATAATGAAGTTTTGTAATTGACAATAATCTCATATATAGTAAATATTTATTAAGCTTTTGCATCAGTGTATATGTGTATGTAATTGCATTTATACGTCTGAAGAAACAGGTGTTACATGTTAGAAGCCCTTTCTGGCAAATATACATCTGTGAGGCATCACTGAGATGCTAGGACCCATTCTGGCATGATTTCCAATGACTATGTCACCACTGTAGAGATTGGCATTAATACAGGGAGAACCATCATTGTCAAGGTTGTCAATCTCCACTGAAAATTTCCATTGTCATCAGGCTTTTGCCTCTTGTCCAATAGTTCTTTGTTGTCAACATCAACCTTGTGATTCCTTATGTTCAGATCAAAACATCTCATGCTTCGATGAAAAGTAAAGGTAGATCCAATTCATGATGAATGAATTCCCTTCAAAATATGAAGAAAATTCTCTCAAAGTCTAAAAATATTCGCACTTCTCTTTGTTGTGCATCTCTTTTTGTATGCATCTTTTTTTATTTCAATCTGTTCAGCTAATTTCTTGTGATGAAGAAGAATGTCTGTATCCTCCTTTTGTTGGGAGAGCAAATATATGCCTCCTGGTGTGAGTTCTTAATACCTGCTGGGAAAGTGTTAAATATTAGTGCTTTGTTTATTGAATTTTCCCTTTTGGACCTTTTCTTTCCTTTTGCTTTATTTTTATCTTCTTTTATTTTTTTTCACATCATTACCTGGTGTTATATTTTGCCATTTTATCTTGCCTGCACACTTGATTATCAGTTTCATCTTTTTTTATTCTATTTTGAGTGCCAAACATAAATGAAAGCAATCATAAATGTAAAATAAACCGAATAAATATATGTTTTAATTTTATATACATCAAAATTTTTTGAACAAGACAAAAAAAATTCCTTAAATAAACAAATAGCCCTGGTGCTTTGCGATAAGCTGGCCCTTGTGGAGGTTTAGGTGCTGATGGTATAGCTGGTGCTATAGCCTGAGGTGCTACTGGTGGCTGCTTTCCTGCTTTCTCGAACACAAATCTGAAGCCAAGCAATGCCTCTATTAAAGATTGTAGGACCTATGCTATCACCCTTGCTAACCTCTCTAACCCCTGTCGCATTTTAAGAATAACTTTAAAGTGCTACTTAAAGTACCTTATCAGGTCATCCCTTAGGTACCCAATGTATCTCCTTAGCTACTCATCCGTCTTTACCATAATCTATCTACCTTTAGGAACCACCCCCTCGATGTGGTCTACTGTTATTTGATCTAGGTGAGGGATCCATCCATAACTTGTAAACACTCATCAAATCTGTGGCCTGTAGCCACCATATTCGCTTTGAGACCCCATACCTCTATCTATAAGGCCTGTATTGTGGTTGGCAATGTCTGTAGAGATTACACTACTATGAGTGCTACCTGTAATGTCTTTTCCCAACATTTACTGGCCTCCTCCAAGTCATCAAACGGAGGGACTAAGGATGTACGTGTTGGTAATGGTGGAATAGATGGCAGAGGAGTAGTTGATGTAGATGCCCCTGGATTCCAATAAGGTGGAGAAGCTAAAGAAGTGGATACTTCGGGATGTCCATAGGGAGAGAACCTCCCTAGTCTCATGGCTGGCAACCTCTAATGCCTGATGGGAGATAAAAGGTGTACTAGTGGCTATGGTGATCCACTTAGAAGATCTTATAGATCAATCTACATATCAAACCCATGGTCTAAGTCCTCTACCTCCTATGGCTCTTGCAGCTTATAAGGCTTATCTACTCGATCCTCCTACTGAGGTAGGTGTACTAGAGGTACCTATGGCTAAGTTGGTGCCTCCTCTGGTGGCTGATCCTGCTCATCCCCCTTTGTGGGTATGCTTGGGACTATGGGGTGAAAACCACACCTCCATTTGGTCTCTGGTACAGTCAGTATCTTCTACATGCTCTCCCGTTCCTCTATAGGCTCTACCATGCTTATAGTTATTGTTGCCTGCCAGTCAATGTAGATATCCTCTATAATGGGGTCACCAAACTCACTTTCATGTGCCCCTAATGATAGTAACAATCGAGTGATGACACCTCCTGTGCATATCTGAGTCCCAAGCTGAGTGGCCACTCTGACCAACATCGTAATGATCTCATACATGATATCTATGCATATGCCCTCCCGTATACCCCACAAACTGGTGAAATCTATAGGGTTAATCCTCGCTAGACTCCCTGTGCATCTTAGGTATAAAGCAGATAAGACCCTTTAAATATATCTATAAATTTAAAGGGCCATCATGGTGCTCTTTGCTGTGTTTGAACGGTAAATAGCCCCTGGTAGAGTCATTGCTCTCTATCTGTCTCAATCCATCATCTTGGGAGGTGTAACCATACCTAACCTGCTCGAGAGACCCATGGCCTAAGCGAACCTATGTCGTGTGATACTATAATGTATACCTAAGGCCCAAAACTAGATGACTCCCTCCTTTGTATCTAATCTATAGTAGCTGCCATACTGTAAGGTGGTGAGGACCTCTCTAGTGATATCCGGATAAGTCCTGTTAGCTAGGGCAAAAAACTCTGTCCATCTTGCCCTGGCTAGGAGTTGGTCGACCTCTTCCAACAACCTAAAATCTTATAGGAGTTGCTTGGATATAAATTGTCTAGATCGATACTCCACTCACTATAAAGCTTGATATTTGCCAACCTACTTTGGCATCATATAAGCTGGTACAAGTCGAGGCAGCTGTGGGCATGCATTTCTATGAGGCATCCTACAAGAAAAGGTTCCATGTTAGTTCATAGTTAACTTGAGTTGCAAGTAAACCAATATATTAGAATTTACAAGAATTTTGACAGCATATTGGATTAAAGTATCTATAGCTAACTTACATTAGGAATGCTCGTTAAGGGCTATAATATAGTAAACATCATCCTAAACCCATGTTTGGTTATTGTAACAATAATGCACAACAAATAAGGCATAACACATGTTACACATTTTATGAGAATTTTTACAAATTTTTAACAACATTTTGGCTAAGAATGTGACTTCCCCTGCATAAAAAGACAAATCACAACAATAGATGCTATCATAGCCACCAAATGATGCAGTCATAATATTAACATACTTCACATTTTATGAGAATTTAATAAAACTTTGGCAGTATTCTGGTTATTAATGTGGCTGCCCCTTAGACAAAAAAATAATTCACAACAACATAGGCCATCGTGGCTGCCAAACAACATAATTTATTCTATTACAATTAAGAAATTGGACCTATTTGTGACTATGCTACAAATGCTTCCAAAGACAAAGTACATAAAGGTTACAAATATTACTTGCTAAAAGGAAAAAAAAAAAAAGCTTACGTGCTTATATATAAGGCTCTTCATTATCTACAGTGTCATGCAAAAAAGATTTAAAAACTAAACTACATAACTTAAATTACAAGGCAATATTAATTTCTAAATTAGAAAAGAGGCTTGCACCCATCATGCCTAGTGCTAAAGATTTCTACCCTAAATTATACTTTAACTTTAAATTATACTTTAACTAAAAAGGTGAAAAAAATAAAACGAGAAAGATAAAAATAATAAGAAAATTTAATAACACTTACTTGTGGAAGACAAAAGATAAAAGAAAGAGATATCTGAAAAATGATGCTCCTTGAAGTACTCCTCACTCCCAAGAGGCTACAAGCACAAACAGCTCGAAGAACAGAGTAGAAAAGCTTAAAAAACCGGAGAGAAAGCTTTGAAATTGGAAAGTATAGAAGTTTGCCAAAAACATGAAGAAGAATGGCAATATATTCAACATTTCAAGTGAGGGATAGGCTAACGATAGACAGGACTAAGAGACGCCCTGTCCCTTAGGGTAAAAAGACCGTTTTGCCCCTTAAACCTATTTTAAGCTTTATTTCTCCATTTTAACTCATTTCTCTTTCATTTTTTTAACCTTTTTAATCAATTTTTCAATCTCTATTCATCTAAAATTAATTAAAAACATTATTTAGGCTTTTGTTACAACATTATTTTATAATATTCATAAGCATTAATTGCCTTTTACTACACATGATTGTCCAAAAGTCTGAAATACTTCCTGAAATTCATCATGCCTCTTGAGACAAATGATTCTTTGCATTTAGAACCTTCTAGAGCCAATTACTGAAGCCTACTAGAGTTTAGGATCCTCTACAAAATTAAAATAAAGGAAAAAATGCAACAGTATGTATGTACAATGCATGAGACATGCAAAAGATGCATTTGTGGACTTCCAGGAGTGATGGATGAGTTGCCCATGGCTCGCTCCTTGTAAGGGATGGGCATCCATCATTACATCCTATAAATAGTATTTTAAATTTCTTAGTCTTTGTGCTTTTGACCTCTTGCTTTGTAAGGAAGCTTCTACTAGGTATTTTCTTTATTTTTTCTTTTTCTTCCTTTTTTTGTTCATTTTCCTTTTAGTTATTTATTTTTGTCCATTATTTTTACACTTAGATTGTTTAAGAAATTATTGTTACCATGACTATTGGACTTGCAAAATTGCACCAACTACTGGATGACCCAAAAACTTGGAAGGACCTTCTTTTGGCTCTATATTTGAGTTTGAGGTTTTTGAGAAGAACATCTCCAGATAGGAACCTATTACTTACTAGTGTTTGATATTGGGACCCAAGACTTTATGTGTTCAAGTTCACTCACCACGAGTTATGTCTTTTACCGAAGGAGTTTGCTGCGATGGTTAATGCTAGGTTTGAGCCTGGTACTCGGCCATACCTGCCCTCTCCTATTGCTAACTATCCTAGAGAGGTGGCCCATGCCCTGGGTGTCCTTCCTTCTAATTCTAATGTTCAGGGAAACATTTCCACTGGACCTCTAATTGATGTATTGACTGACTTTGATGACATATCTACCTTTACTTTAGAGTGGCACTAGTTTACTATCTTGCTCGATGTTTATTGGTGTATGCTGGTGATCCTATAACTAGAGATTATGGATTTTTTAGCTTTTTGGATGGCATACTTTGAGGGCACAACCCATTTCCTCTGATGCTGGTAGAGACCATCATTAGCTTGGATGCCTTTCACCATAACTCTTCTATTCATCATGGCTCTTCTTCCTTCCTCACAGGAAGACCCATGCTTCGTTAGGTAGGTCCTTATTTTAAAGGCAGTACACCCCTTATGGATTTTCATATTAGCTTTTCTTATTGAAATATGGGTCCTTTTGAATTTTCACATATGTCTTTGCCTTATTTTTGCTTGAGATGAATCCAACTCACCCTAGCAGGCTTTTTTTTTGGTATGGCTTCGCAAGAAGCTGTAGCTAATGTCAGAGCCTCCTCCCCGAGTTAGAGCCACTAGCATTTATCCCATAAGCTATGTCACACTTTGACATCTACAATGTGAGTTTCAATTAGTCTAGGATGCAGTTGATTGGCTAGGCCGGTCAATAGATGTTGACATCATGTTTAGGTGCACTTAGTTGCCTATCACTTCTGCGGTTTGAGATGGAGCTTTAAGATGTGTCCTTCTATGTGGACTACATCAAGCCACCTTCTATGCTGTAGCCCATTGTGCTTGTTAGTTTGGGGATCGACAAGACATTGTCAGGTGTTCATTAGGCTTTCAAGGTGGCATTCTCACTACTCATTTCTTGATAGAGTATTATTAGATGATTTATACCCGACTTCCCGTAAGGACCTATATTCATGAGATTGGTGGTTGCAACTTCACTACCTCTGACTTATATAAGTAATGGGTCACCAACCCGATTGTTGACAATAAACTTTCTCATCTTAGGCACCTGGATAGGGACAAAGATATAACACTGACATACTAGATTAGGTATTTTCATATATGATATTTTTTTCTTTTATTGAACATTTATATTTTGAACATGTGAAAAGACTATGCTACTTTCAGATACTTTGATGACATTATAAATACATGCATGACATTTCTTTCTAATTTTAGTACACATGATTAGCATTTTATATTACCCGAATCACAAGTCCTATTTAATCTTGAATTGAAACTTTACAAGCATCATAACTCCTATAATTAATCAGCCCTTTCAGGTTTTCTTGATTGATTATTATCTTTTAGCTTCTAATTTTTTCCCATGATGCTTTTTCTCGATTTTCACCCTAACGAGGCAACAAATTTTAGCAAGGCCGCTGTCTTTTCTAGTTTTTGCTTGTAGGGCTTTTATTCTCTTATTTTTCTCTTTTAATTTTAGCCATGGAACCTTTTTAATCTATCTATGTTCACTAACTCTCTGAACTCATTTCCATCACTGTCTAACAAAATGGTAACTCCCTTGGATAACAACTTCTTGAGCACAAAAGTTCCTTCCTATATAGGCCTAAACTTGACTCAAATATTTAAAATTCCTAGCATCATCTGTTTGAACACCAGATCTCCCTCTTTTAAAGGATGTTTCCTAACTTTCTTCCTAAATGAGCAAGCCAGCCTTTTTCAATAAACCTGATTATGATAATATGCCCCTATTCTATCCCTGTCCAGTAAGTTAAGCTATGATAGTCTCTGCTTAGCCCATTTTGTTTTTGGTATTTCATCCTCCAAAATGACCTTCATAGATCGATGCTGAATTTCTACAAGTAACACTACTTCTGTCTTATAGACTAAGGAAAATGGAGTAATTCCCGTCAAGGTTCTGGCTATAGTCCTATATCCCTATAATACGAAAGTTAGCTTATCAGCCTAATCTTTATAATTTCGAACCATCTTGGCCAGAATCTTTTTCACATTCTTATTAGCTACCTCAACTACTCCGTTTGCTTGAAGTTTATAAGGGGAAGACTTATCATGTTGGACTCCATACCTAATGAGCATTTGCCTGCTTTTGCCTGAAAACTATAACCCATTATCAGACACTATATGATGGGGAAAACTATATTTGTATATTATACTCTTCTCAATAAACTTGGCTATGTCCTTTGCGTTTATCTTTTTGAAGGATTCGGTTTCTACCAACTTAGTGTAGTAATCAATGGCTACTATAATGAATCTGTGTTCGTTCAAAGCAGACGGATGGATCATACCCATGATATCTATACCTTATAAAGTGAATGGCTATGGTGGCGTAAGGTTGCATAACTTAAAAAAAGGCAAGTGCCTCAAATCCAAATACTATTAGCATAGTTGGCACTCTTTAACATACTTAGAATAATCAGTGTTCGTTATGAGCAAAAAAAAAAAACCTTGGCACATAATCTTCTTGGTTAAGGTTAAACCATTCATGTGAACTCGATACACTTTCGCATGTACTTCTTCCATAACCTTTCCAGCCTCTTTTTCATATAGACATCTCAATTAAATCCCATCAAGCTGTCTCTTGTAGAATACTCCTCCCACAGTGATGAATTGGGTAGACAATTTGCAAGTCAATCTTTAGTCCTTTTCAGTTGCTTTTTTAGGAAACACCAACTTTTTAAAATAATTTTGAATGTCATAGTACCAAGGTTTTCTATCTTCCACCTCAATGTCCATGATCTATTCATCCTCAAAGCCTGGCTTGACCAAACTGAAATTAACATGGGCTTCATATCCACCTTTTTTGGGTTATCCCACATTGACACCAAAATGGCCAAAGCATATGCTAGCTGGTTCTTTTCTCTAGGCATATACCTAATAATACAAAGCTCGAATTGGTTGCTCAAAGCTTTTAAACACTTGAGATAGGACAATAATCATTCTTCCTTGATCGACCATTCACCTTTCACTTGATAAACTACTAATAATGAGTCTCTAAATACTTTTACTGATTTTTCTCCCATAGCTAGTAAAGTTTCTAACCTAAAAATGCAAGCTTCATATTCGACTTCATTGTTTATGGCTTTGTATCTCAGCTTCTTAGTTAGCAGTATTTTCTCTCCTTCATGAGTGACCAAGATCACACCTTCTCTGCCTCCTTTATTGTTTATAGCCTTGTCGAAGTACATCTACCAAACCTACACTGTTATAGCTGCAATGGTTTTCTTATAAAGCACCTTCACTTCTAGGAAAAGTAGGAAAATCATAAGTTACATCCTCTTCTTATAAAGGCTAATTAGTTAGGAACTCTACAATTGCTCTCATTTTAATGGTTTTTTTATTGATGTACTCTATATCAAACTCTTGCAGGAGGATCAACCATCTTCCCATTTTTCCTAGAAGTGAAGGTGCTTTCTACAAATACCTAAGAGGGTTCTCTTTGGCTATTACTTAGATCCTATAAGAATGGAAGTAATGTCTCAGCTTCTTCAATGCCCATATGATTGTTAAAAAAAATCTTTTCAACCTCTATGTACTTTGCCTCATAGGGGAGAAACTTCTTGTTTAGGTAGTATACTACATATTTGATCCCAAAGTCATCCTTTTAAGCTATCATTACCCCTACCGAGCTATCTTTTATGGCTAAATACAAAATCAAAGGCTTACTTGCCTGAGGTAGTCTTAATACTAATAGATGTAGCAAGTATTCTTTGATGATATCAAATGCCTTTAGACAATCCTTGTTCCAAACCACTGGATGATCCTTCTTGAGCAGCTTGAATATTAGTTTGTAGATCAAAGTAAACTTGGCTATAAACCTACTTATGTACTGAATTTTCCTTAGGAATCCTCTAAATTTCTTTTCTTTCTAAGGTATTGGCATTTCCTTGATGGCTTTTACCTTGTCAGGATCTACTTTAATGCCTCTTTGGCTCACTATATGCCCTAAAAGTTTACCCGAGGTGACCTTAAAGATACACTTCTTTGGATTAAGATAGAGGTTGTACTTATTAATTCTCTACAAGAACTTCTCTAGTAACTGATTTGATCATCATGTCATCCATGTATACCTCTACTTCCTTATGAATCAAGTTATCCAGTATCTTGGTTGCCATCCTTTGGTAGGTAACACTTGCATTCTTAAGTCCAAAAAGTATAACCTGATAAGCATACGTACCCCATTTAGTTATGAAGGTTGTCTTAATCCAATCTAGTATTTTGTTCAGGATCTGATTATACCCTGCATATTCGTTTATGAAACTATAAATAGGACATCTATATAAGGTAGAGGCAAATCATCCTTCGAACAAGTTTTGTTCAAGTCCCTATAATTGACATAGACCCTAACTCTTCCATCCTTCTTTGCAATGGGAGCTACATTTGTTGGCCAAGTGGGATATTAAACTTCCACTAGGAACTTAGCCTCTACCTATTTCCTTGCTTTGTCTTTGACCTTTTTAGACCATTTTGGTCTAAGTCTCCTAAGCTTCTATTTAATTGGTTTATAAATTAGGTATGTTGGATTGACACGTTCAACAATTTCTCAATCTATTCTCGGCATGTCTTTATAGGTTTAGGAAAAGACTTTTTTATATTTTTTCAAGTTTTTCTCTCTCCTCAGGATTTATGTCTGATGCCAATAAAATTTGTTTTGGGTTTTCTTTAGTTTTGAGATTAAATGAACACATTTTTATTAAGTTAATGTCAAATATGAATGGTTCATGATCATGATCATGCATATTAAAATCAGAAAAAACATCACACAAGTAAGTAAAATTGTTCATCTTGTTAATATAATCAAAATAGCAATCAATGTTCTCAGTAAAAAGCTCGGGACCATAACAATATCAATAAAAGAATTATCTTTAGTCTTGGCAGCATTAGATGTCTCTCCATCCCCGACCTCTGGTGGATCCTTAACCTCAACTTTCTCTTTTCTTTTCAACTGAATGGCTAGCAGCTTTTCTATCAAAACTTCTTTAAGCATTGCTTTATCATAGGTTGAATGGTGTAGGATGATTGTTTTATCCTAGAAACCCTCAACTGGCTGATAATCCTTTGTTCCCAGTCGAAGACATCATTAAACAGCTCAAAACCTAGCACTACTTAACTCTCTATCAGCTGAGGTTTGTTCTCTCCATAGTAAAGACAAATACTTGAAGCCAGTATAAAGATCTAAGAAATATGGGGAATCCCTTTCTTTACTTTTTTCCCTTTGCTTTTTCTAACTGGAACTGGAAAATCTTAACCCCTTTCTATCTTTCTGACCCTTAGCATCTATAGTAGCCTAAGGCCCTTGGTAGTTCTTGCCCAAACCAGCACCAAGTAGGAAGTTCATCTTCTTTGTCATGTTAACCCCTTGAGGGTAATTAACAAAACTATTCTCACCTTCTTCATCACTGATTGTAGACACATAAAACCCACTAAAAAGGTTGTTTAGCTATCTCAAGTACAGACACCTGATTCTCCCTTACAACTTTGATAGTAACTACGTGACCATTATGGGGGATCTTAATCATCTAATGTAGTGTGGAAAGCACTTTGCCTAGCTTGTGAAACCATGGTCTTCCTAACAGCATAGAGAAATTAGCCAAAATAGACAATACCACAAACTTAGCTTCTATCTCAATGGGCCTTGTCTTCACTAAAGCCTTGAAGGTCCTAGTAGCCCACCTCTTAGAATTATCATCAGTAGAAATGGTCAAGTCTCACCTACTCATCATGTTCTCATTCAACCCAAAAACTAGGATTGCCACTAAGGGGAAAACATTGATGGAAGAAACATTATTTATCATCACACAAGCCGTGTGTTTTCCATTCACCTAAGCCTTAATGTATAAGGGTCAGTTGTAGTTCCTTCCTTTAGAAGGGTGCTCGACATTAGAATACACAAAATTCTCTCTCGTTCCTCCCCTGACCAAATCTAAGAGCTTAGACAGTGAAATGGTGGTGGCAACGGTGGAATCACTCAAGGCTTCAACTAGCTTCTGCTTGTATGATGACGATTGTCTTAGCAGGTCCCGGATGGATATTTATGCATTTGTCTTCTTTAGCTGCTTAATTATTTGATCTTCCTTAACTTTTTTTTCTGTTGGCACTGTAGTAGAAACTGGCTACCTTTTAACTTTCGAGACTGCCTTAACCTTTTTCTCTCCCCCTACTTCCTCTTCACTCTCATTGGCTTTACTAGCTAAACTCCGGATATCAATGGATGTCAAAGCCCCTTCATCTTCACTTTCTATAGGAGTATCCTAATAATCAATCATAAAAACTGGCTCTGTTACTTTAAGGGTGAAATGAGTAACAGCCACATACTCATTCCCATCCAGGTTTCTCAAGACATACCATTCAGGTAAACTAGACCTAATCATGAACATTGGAGGTAGCATAACATTGTAACCTTTTTTCTTCTTCTTATCTCTCTTTTTAGGATTCGAAATCTATTTGCTATCTATTAGGTCCTGAATTTTATTCCTTAAGGTACGACAATAGTCAGTCACATGCCCAATATGCTGATGATATGCACAATATTGGTCCTCCCTATGATGGGGTAACCCTTGACTTTTGCAGGCCTTGGGAGGAAATGGTTAAAGCTTTCCTTTTTTGCTTAGTTTATCCAATACCTAAGACAACGACTTTCCAAGTTAGAATAATGCCTCTGACTAGCTTTTGTAGTGGATACTTCTGCAATCTTCTCAGTCCTGTTAGATCCATTATTATTTCCTATTGCCTTTTTATTGCCAAAGTTCCTTCTTATATTCTCATATCTTGCCCTTCTGGCTAGATATTCTCCTTTAGCCTCTATAGCTATATCCTTCAATGACTCCAACTCCTTCAAACCCTTCATCTTCAAACCATCCCTCAGATACGGGCTTGCATTCTTGATTACTAGCCTGATCTGATTATCTGTGTCTGGCTTTCTCTTCATTTCCATCACTCTTTTCCTCCACCTAATGAGGTACTCATGGAAATATTCATCGTGTTTTTGTTGGAGTAGCTCAAGCTCCTTCAAAGTAACCTCTATCCTAGTGTTGCAATCATATTACTTAAGGAATTCCTTAGTTAATAGATACTAGTCCTCTTTAATATGTCTATTTAGCCCGTGGTACCAATCTATTACAGGTCCAATCAAACTTAGGCAAAAGCACTCCACCTTCTATCCCTTGGACAAAATGGTTCCCTTCATAATCAACGTATACTATTTGACATGTGCCAAAAGATTTGAGGTGCCATCAAACATTGGTAGGTCAGGCATTTTAAATCTTTGAGGCAATAGCTCGTCTATATTTAAATCCCTATCTTTAAAGTTCATCCCCCTACCATCAGACAATAACCTAGACATGGCTTCAATCTTTTTCTCCATTTTCTTGAAAGATGGATCCTCAGCACTAGGACCCTTAATCCTTATGTTCATCACTGGAGGGATATATTTTTTGTCTTCATCTTCTATAAAGTAAACTTCAGCATCATGCCTTTTTTTCTTCCTAAGTAGGTCTCAAAGTATAGTAGCATCAGCTGTAGTAGCATTCCCAACATGCGTTGGCTCTGCTATTTCATAAGTAGGTGTTGCAGGTTGAGTTCTAATATTAGGTGCTACAAAACCCACCATCCTTCTAATCATTGCCATAATCCTTTCTTCGAAGTCCTGAAACCTCTTATCTAACCTCAGGTTTATGTTATCCTGCACCATCTAAGGCCCAGTAGGGGTAACATTCAGCCTTTCCCTTAGGAATGAAAACCTTGCAGTTGTGTCATCAGTCACTTTCCTAGTTTCATTTCCCCTTTTAGTCTCATTCAATCTTTCATTCTCTATTCTAAACTTGTTTCTTAACTGCTCTCTGACAATTAACTTAAACCTAACTCAAAACTGACCTCTAGACCCTTGTTCTCAGTAGACTGGATATAGATCTTCAAACCAGGCAGTTTTCCAACCCTTTAGACAACCTATATGAGTCTATAATGGCTACAAGAATTAGATATCGGGAGTGATACATGGTGAATGATGCATGAGCATGGTATATACATGATGCATGAATGTAATGCATGATTTCGTTAGGAGTCAATCACAACCACACATAAGTATAGCAATAGCCTTCCAACCTTATTACTCCCACATAGGAGGTCGTGCGATCTCTTTCCTAGGTGGGCTTAGCCAATGGGTCAATAGGGTACCCAATGGACTTATATGGTGCACGGTAGAAAACCGACAGCACAACCTCTCTAATTGAAAGCACAGGCATATGGATTTTGATCATTATGTATTTTAACTAACTCATACAGATTGGGTTGGGCCCGCTGAGGTGTGGTAGCCTTTATCTGGTACCCTCTTAATATGTTTGAGTTTGGTCAATACATAAAGGTCTACATATCAAGCAAAAGATTATTATGGTCATACAACTTAAGGGAAGTTACTATTGTCATTACATGGGCTTTAGTCAAGGGTGATAAAACTTTAAGGCTACCCAAGCATGGTCTTTGCCAATAGGTCTACCTTATCATGAGCATAATGACCGATGGGTCACCATTTCATATACCATTTGGTACGATACTTAGGTTGGTGGGTTTTCTTGACACCTCCCTACATTGAGTGAACATAGGGCATGCTTTAGGATAGCATTGGGGCTAAAAAGGATGCCTAACTTAATTCTAAGGCTCTAAGATGAATGTAAGAAATATAGTTTAAAAAAGAAATAGGATTAATTAATAGAATAAATTATAAAAAAACTTAACTAAGATATTTTTTGGAGCAAGGTCTCTTTAATCCCAGTGGAGTTACCAGTGTGATGCTCGCCACAGCTATACTTGTAATTCGGGTTCGCTCTAAAAAATAAAGCCTTACTTAAATTATTACATAAGAAAATTGTCCAACAATAATAGAATAGTATACATATATAAGTCAGGGTATTAATTTGGGTTTGGGAATATTGGTTTCCTCATGCATATTTTACAAAAATTTTAGTTTTATCTTGTGTATGGATTTAGGAAAAAAATTGGTCATTGGTCTATGTTTCGAAAGAAAAAAACCCAACTAATTTAATAGAAAATATTTTATATTCCTTTTCCACTTATTGTGCACAAAAAGCCTTTTTTCCTAAGTATTACATCCCTGAAATAATAATACATCCAAAAAATAAATACTAAATAAAAAAGCACAAAAATAAAATAAATAATAGCCAAATAAAAACAAAGCGATAAATAAAAGAATAATAAAAAGTAATTAATTGAGATAACCGAATGGACTGAGGATGGTGACCGACTTGGAAGCATGATTTTCCATGCAAAAAAAACCACACAAAACCCTCCAAAGGCAAAGATATTTACACACTTGAAAAACCGTACAAAAATAAACAAATTAGTATTAATAAATAAACACAATAAAAATAATTAAAAATTTAATTGTACAAGCAGAATGTAATTGAGCATAGAATCATGTGATATAGGAAAAAAACACATCAAATAATGTACAAATACCATAGAAATTAAATAAATAGCATAAGATCACCTAAAATGCATAAAATACATAAAAAATACCCTAAAATATGACCATGGAAGACCAAATCAGGCAAGGGACGGCCACAAAAAAGCAAGGGATGGGATAAGGAGGCGAGCTTAAGACATCCTGTTTGTCAGATGATAGATGGTTGTCTGTCGAGTCTTTTTCCCGTCTGTCACCCTTGGACAAAGCAAAATTATAGAATTCCATGGCAAAAACATGTTAAACTTACATAAAGCATATTTCAACTCTAACCATACATTTATATGGTCTTAAGTCCTGCCAAAACCACATCATAACATCAACTCATGCATAAAATACATTAAATCACATATTTATAGAATTAAAGGAAAGAAATAAAAGCTTGAGATACAACAACAATGGAGGAATTTATGCCTAAATCATGCTTTGCAATCCAGAATCGCATCATATATCAATTCAAACATGTTTTTTACTCAAATACAACAATTAAGACATGTTAATTTGCATCAAATAACCATAAAATTATGCAAAATACATTATAGAGAGAAAGTAAGAATAAGCCTAGAATATTACCCTTAGGAGATATTCTAACTCTGTAACTCTTATAGTCTAGATCTCTACTCTGATTCATGATCACTTTTTTTTTAAAGAAAAGTAACGAAATTTGTTGTATATATGTGTGTTTTAATCAAAGGATTGCTTGAGAAAGAACTTAGAAAGAGAAAAAAATTATCTTTTCTTCTTCCTTAAAGTGGCTATCCAAGATAGTGTTTTTTCCCCCTTTTTAAAACCTTAGATTTTAGGTTTTATATCTAAGTTAAAATTGGAGTTGGATTCCAATTATAACTCCCCTAATCTAGAGTAAATATCCTCTGAAAATCTAGAAAAAATCCATTTTGAAATATATCTTCCCTTTTTGAATTCTAAAAACATGAGAATTTTGGATTTCGAGCCATGAACGGGTGTCCCTCGATGAGAGGTGGCTGTCCATAAGAGAGAGGGACATTCCTACTATGAAATTTTGGATCTTTAATGTAAGCCATCTGTAGACATAGTGACTCAAGGTAGCCTAGATTAGGGTTACCCGATAATAAGGAAATAGTATATTACTAACAATAGG
Organism: Excoecaria agallocha; assembly: GCA_037975025.1. NCBI lineage: Eukaryota > Viridiplantae > Streptophyta > Magnoliopsida > Malpighiales > Euphorbiaceae > Excoecaria > Excoecaria agallocha. Next base: position 7,548,811 of record CM075816.1, read on the forward strand.
TTCGGATCTCGAAACTTTGATTGTGAATTTCTCACATTTTCTCAAAATATTTTATGATTTTCTAAGTATTCTCGAGTGTTTTAGAAAAAAAGGGCATAAAAACCTTAATTCAGGCCTTTAGAAGTGTCAAATGCCTGTCTATCACTTGAGGGGCTCCCGTTCGTATGAGAGAGAGGGAGCCATGGAATTGAGAGATATGTTTGAAAAATACATTATATGTTAGGGTTTATGTAGGATTTGATTTGTACAGTTTATGTAATCCCTTAACATTATTAATTATGAATAATAACAAAGTTCATTATTTGATAATACATGAGTGTGAATGTTTATGTTTGAACATTTATTGTTATTTATTATTAGATTGAGCATGTCGGATAGAGAAATAACCCACTCACATGAGTGTTTACCTTAATTTTTTATAATAAGTTGACAAAGACTAACATGAGGTTATTTTTAATCATATAGTGAACTCAAAATCCTGTTCAAAATAAAAGTGTCGTCTTGCAAAAATTACAAGATAAGTCTTGTTAAGGTGCAATATAAAGACATGCATGAGGTTGTATGTTTTGGATTGAGATCCAAAATAGAATTTAAGTGTAATCCCATGATAAGTTAAACATAACTATCATATTCTTTCTTAAAAGCTAGAAGTAGTCCTTATGCAAGTGGAATAAAGTTGGAAACTTTAGTGTGTCACAACCTTACGCTTTTTATGGTGTTATATATATGTGTGTGTGTGTGTGTGTGTGTATTTTGTGAGACATACACTCCTTTTAGGGAAGGAAAGAACACAATGACATATTTTTATACCATGTGTGCTTAAGCTGACCAAAGTGAGAGAATTTAAAGTAATTGAGCTCAACTTTTCCTAGTGTGATATGATAACGACCTTAGTTCACTTAACTTATCCCTAAAATAAAGTTTAGTGTGGCTAGCTTAGTTAGTCTCCAAAAGGTCATGAGATAAATTTGACCTAACAGATCTAACTAGAAAAGTGAGTTGAATCATAATGGATGACATATAGTAATAGGGGAAGATAGCCTTTCGATCATATTTAATGGTTTCATGGTTTACAGGCATGCCTATTATAATCTCAAAGAGTAGAGACATAATAGTGAACACAAAATTATTTTATAAGATCATGAGTTAAAATAGTAAATGTGAGAAGACAATCTAGGATTAGGCATACGTGATTGAAAGAATCTTGTTTTTAGAGATGTTATATATCCTTAACAGGTGTATAACATTAGTGCCACCCATAATTCACTCAGTTGTCGGTAGCAGTCAAGTTCCAAAATGCCAAAATTACATTTTTTATAGATTTTTAACTTGAAATGGATAGGTTTACGAGGCTTTTTTTCCCAAATCTTATCCAAAAGCAAGGCGGTGATTTTTTCCTATAAAAACACAATTTTTAGATTGATTTTGGGGGGGGGGAGGGTTCTCTTTTTATGTCTTCTTCTTCTCTCTCATTTTCTCTCACACACACACTGTTTTACAAAAATATTGAGAGAGCAAGAAAATAAAGAGAAAACCAAAGCCCTAAATTTCTTTGATCTTTGAGAAATATAAATTGAGGGTATTATTCATGAGCTCTTGCCCTCTCGATCCAGTGTTTGGAATTGAAGTTGTATATTGTAAATTAGTTAATTATATTTCACATGCTCTGTTCTCCATGAAAGCTTATGTGACTTAAATTTTCTTGGCTTTTAAGTTTATAAGTTATGTTTTGTGTGTATAAATGTTCATTTTATATTTGTTTGGCCACTACAAGAAAATAGAAAAATAGCAATAGAATTCATTCCATTGCTATTTAGCAACGGAAAATCAATTTGGTTGCTAAAATTGGTTAAAGTTTTAGGGATTTAGCAACGGAATACAAAATGGTTGTATTCTGTTGCTAAAAAAGGGGAAAGATTTTAGTGTCAAAATATAGCAACGGAAATTAGTAACGAAAAATAATTTTCGTTGCTAAATATGGCCGCACTTGATAGCAGAAAAAATGTGGGATGAAAATTAGCAATGGAATTTAAATCCGTTGCTAAAAAAAGAGGAAAATTTTAGTGCCAATATATAGCCACAAAAATAGCAACGAAAAATAAATTTCGTTGCTAAAATAGCAACAGAAACAAGATTTCGTTGCTAAAATAGCAACGAAAACAAGATTTCGTTGCTATTTAGCAATGGAAATCAGATTTCGTTGCTATTTAGCAACAGATAAAAATTTTCGTTGCTATATTGGTCCCAAAGAGGTGAAAAAAATTTGGATCCAAAAATAGCAATAGAAATTAAATTTCGTTGCTAAAATAGCAATGAAAACTAATTTTTGTTGCTATTTAACAACAAAAAAAAACTCCGTTGCTATTTAGCAACGGAATTGATATTCTATTGGTAATTTAGTCCCAAAGAATTAAAAAAAATTGGATCCAAAATTAGCAACAGAATAATTATTTGTTGCTATTTTACTTAGCCTTAGGAATAATTTTCCAAAAATAGCAACAAAAATATATTTCGTTTGCAAATTTGCAACAAAATTAAATTTTCGTCGCTATTTTACCTAACCCTAGGTATAAATGGTCCCTCTTTCTTCTTTTCTTTTTCTTTTTTGTGCCTCTACCTCCCCTCTCTCTCTCACGCTCTCTACCCTATTTTCTCCCCACCGTCTCCTTGCCCTCTCCCTCCGATCTTTATCAATTTTTGAAGAATAACTATTTTTGGGTGTAGCTCTTTTTAGGTGCTTTTGTCTTTTTTGGGTGCAACGCTTTCTCATGCACTGGAATTGAAACTCAAGTGGAAGAGTGGGTCTCTTTCTAAGTGTGCTGGCTTGTTCGTTGGAGAATTTGTTTCAAAAGTTTAGGTTTATTCATTCTATTTCTCTATTCTCTGTTTTTGTTATCTGATTTGGGCTTTTATGTTCCATTTTATCGCTGAGGTCTTTACTGGAAATTGGGTTTGCCATTCTTTTGGATTTGTTTGGTTTTTGTGGTGGAGGGTGCTGAAGATCTGAGATCTAGCTCTCAGCTTTTGTCATATTTTGGGGACATCGAGGTTGTGTCTCTCATTGGTTGTCTCTATGTGTAGCAGCGGTTTTGTGGTTTTTTTTTGTTGGAGTCTGGATTTGGCTTTAGCAGCAGCGAGGGTATCCAGTGGTGTGGGGATTTTTTGTTAATTTTGTGGGATCGAGATCAGGTGGTTGGATTAGTACTATATTGTTTCCACGAAGAAGTTTTTTTATATAACTTTTATGGTGCATCTACTCAAACTGTGATGGACATGATAAAGTTTGCTAATAGAATGTCTAAAGAGATGTCTTTAAGTAAATCTACGCTTTCTGGATTCTTAATTTTTATAAGCAATTCTTTTTACTTTTTATACTGCAATTCTTTTTAATTTTTATAAGTAATTCTAATTGTTTTTGGTACTTATACTTAGATTTTTTCATTAAAAAATTGTAGTTTGGTCTAAAAATTTGATTAGTATCATAGTAAATTCATGTGAAATTATTATCCAGTGGCCTTTGAATATGCATTAACTTCAACTTCTTAGAGATTTTCAGTTAGTTGTAGAAAACTAGAAAACATGTTTGCTTTCTTTCTAATTATTAAATGTTTTAACAGGTTTTCACCAACAGAAAAAGAAGTGATCAAGTTGATTTTTTTGCACTTTCCAGAATCATTAGTAGAAATGTAGTTGGTAATTATCGACATTAAAAATTGATTAGAATCAGAAATTCATTTTCTACGCTAATAGTATGCATGAGTGATATTAAGTGGATTGTTATGATATTATAATCTATGCAATCAAATTACTTGTTAGTGGACACTTTTGCGGTAGGCTCCATAAAAGATATATTCAAGGTCATTATATATGCACAAGTGGAAAATTCTTAACCCTTATTATTATTATTATTATTATTTGAGAAAATGATCTAAAATTGTGAATATGGTTAGTATATATTTATAGACTGTCCTGCTCGGGTTTGCAATTTATTATTTTAATCATGTAGTTGTGTGTAAGTGGCATCTATTGAATCAAAAGCTATTGTTTTGTTGCATATAGTGGCTTTTGATTTGAGTTATGGTAGAACACTAATTAATTTATAAGTTTTTTTCTTGATAAATAGTAGCTTAACATAATTATTTTATAAGTTTTTTCTTTTGAATGTATAAGTTTTATCACTTTAGAATTTACCTTTGGTTCTAAAATCATTAATTAGATATATGTATCACATACCAAATTGATATCTCATCTATACTCTGTTTACTGCTCAGCTTCATGTATATTTTTTGAAGCTTTAGTTTCCTGAGCTGGAAAGCTTGTTTCCTTCAATGGTGGATTCTTATTCTTCTTCTGGAGCTTGAAGGCGACTCCACTTGATCAGGTAATTTGAATTTCACCTGGTTTTCCAACAAATGCATAATTTACACAATTGATGAAGGTTGCATGTGAGGCAGACCTTGATAGGAACATTTTTGTTTGTTATATTATGTTAAGGAATTACTATTTATTCTGATTGTAAGATCGCTATAAGAATATGTTTGACATTATGATTAATCTATATGATTTATGGCATGATTTGATTGCTTTAATTCTGAATCATGTTGAAGTTACCATAACCTTTATTAAGTCAACTAATCATTTTAGAATCCCTTTGAATCAATATCAACCTTTCCATTTTACTTTCTTGTGTTTCACTTTATTTGTTCAATCGGTCAGTATCTATTATTTATTATCAATATCTATTATCGATCAATATCTATTTTCTTTATAGTTCACTCTTGTTTTGGTTGAGATGGGGTCTTGAGATGAGGTTTCTTAGGTCCACCTTAATTCATCAATCCCATCAAAAAATAGAAATAAGACAAAAAAAAAATATACACTAAATAAAATCACATATATTCAGAACTCAAAGTAAAGGATTTGATATCCAGTAGAGCAGTAGCAAACATGGCTACCGCTATTTGGAACTTTTATGTCCAGTGGCTTCTATATACAATACCTTTGGACACACATCATAGCTTGATGCATTTTTTGTATTTTTTTTTGTGTCAATTTAATGTATATAACTGGGTCATAGGATATCCTTGTTTGGACACACATCATATATATGTTTGGATGCATATCATAATTTATATGTGAAAAATATTCTTTCAAATTCTCGAATAGATTACCTTCTTGATGAGGGTAAGAAATGCAATTCTACCTGTGATTGCTATTGGAACGGAATCTTGAGCAGAGCTTGGTTGACCTGTTGGTTCCTTCTCTAGTGCTGCTGACTACCCTTTAGCAGAAATTACAGGTCAGTTGCATTTTATAGTTTTAAGAAAAAAAAAAAAAAGGAACTCAGATTTTTATAGCTTTATGCCCTTTTTTTTTGTGTGCAACTAGGTAGATGATCTTAGACTTTCTCTTATGGACTGTCATTTCTTTATTTTTGTGAAATGCAATCAAGTGAAGCCTCATTAATAAGGCTAAACAGATGGAAGCTGCTGGTTTTTTATGATTTCAATGGCTAAATTTAGTAACGATAATTATCGATGAAAATTTATATATCATTGAGAAAGTTGACTTTTGGTTGATAAAATTAGCTACGGAATTGACTTTCTCGTTGCTAATTTTAGCAACGAAATTGCTATTTCTATTGCTAAAATTAGCAACGGAATTGAACTTTTCGTTGCTAAAATTTACCAATTCACCGAAAATGAGTTGGTTGAATTTAGCAACAGAATATTAATTTAGCAACAAAAATTAATTTTCGTTGCTAAAAATAGCAATAGCTGGATTAGCAACATAAATTTTCTGTAGCTATTTGTTTTTAGCAACGGAAAATACCAATTTTTCGTTGCTATTTTCTATTGCTAAATTGCATTTTTCTTCTAGTGGGCTATGGTTATTAGAGTTTGAAATGAATTAAAGTGAAAAAAAAATAAATGGCCCATCACTGTTCATCCTCTTCCTCAAATAACCATGAAATTTAATTCTTTGATTTTGTGATTTATACTTATAATCCTAAATCTTTAGTGGTCTCATGTTTTGTTTTGATTATACAAATTAATATAACATTCCTAAATATTTAGTGGTCTCATGTTTTGTTTTGATTACACAAATTAATATAACATTGATTACCATGAATTTGTGAAGATAAATTGAAGAACATTTTTTCTCTCCATTTTTTCCCTCTAAGTGATATTTTCCTAAGCTTCAAGTATAATATATTTTTTATTGATTTCTTGGTTTATTTTTTGCATATTAAATCAATGAAATCTACGTTAAACAAGTTTAATAATTTTCTTTTAAGTATTTAAATTGGTTTGGATGAATTTGAGGTTAAATTTTATTTCTACATTTTGTCCGTCTTCACTACGCCAACCAGCAGTAAGTCACGGCTGCAATTGGGCTGAGTGTTGGCTTACACTTGGCCGAGTCATGGCTGGGGACTCTGCTTGCTACTTCGTTTTCCCTTTCTTTCTTTATTTTACCTTGAACTTCCATTGCCGCCCTGACCCTTCCTTCCTTTCTTCCTTTTTATTTCCACTGGCGGGGCGGCATTTCCCTTTAATTCCCATGCATTTGGCCTTTTGGCCATTCATGTCATACACCTTCTTTTTTTTTTTTTTTCCTTTTGTTAATTTATTATTTTGTATACTATTATTATAATCATCTTTTCACTTTTTCTTCTTATTATTATTATTATTATTATTATTATTATTATATATCTATTTATTTTATAGTCCATATATATATATATTTTTTTTCTGCTCTTTATTTCTTTCCTTTTTATAAATAAATGTATGGTTATATATATACACATACATTTATTTATTTTCATTTTACTAATTTTTGATATTTAATTTTATAATAAATAAATATATTAGTCATATATATATATATGCGCGCGCGCGCACATATATATGTGTATTTATTTATTTGCAATTTTTCTTTTATTTATTCACATTTATATTATATTATATTATATTATATTATATTATATTATATTATATTATATTATATTATATTATATTATATTATATTATATTATATTATATTATATTATATTATATTATATTATATTATATTATATTATATTACTGCATTTATATATATTACCTATATATATTATATGCTATTTATTTATTACTAATCTTATATTTCTCATCTTTTTCATAACACATGTCCAAGGCAGGTGGATGCATTTGAAGGCCATGAAAAATGAGTCATGGTGCTATATATTTGTATTTAAATTTTAATATTTTATTCATTCATGCAATTGTTTTGTAATAATAAATGATTTTTTGAATGTAAACCTAAAAACTCACAAAAATGTTTATAGGAATTTTTTATAATAAAAGGGACCAATGTCCAATTTTTTTCATCCAACAATAATACGTAAAAGGAAAATATTTTCTTTATAAATACAAAATATTCTTATATCTAAAGTTAATCAACACAATTTTTCAAAACCACGAGTGGTAACATATCCCTATTTAAAAAAAAATGCCAAAATTCATTTTTTTGGGACTGTTCTCATCAAAATGGACATTGTAAATAAACAACCAATTTTATGTATTATTTATTTATTTATTTATTTATCATAAATTTATTGCTTTCTATGTCATGCCTTTATTGCTTTCAATATAACATGTTTTACGGCTTCCCAACATGAATGCGTGCGCCTTTTATTTTTCTAGCATGATAACTTGTGTGAGAAAAGTTGGCCTCATAAGGTTAGAACTCATTTCCTAATAATTTATTGGATGGCAACTCCATGGTACCACCTTATGGTGCCCAACAGACGCTCTCATAGGTTAATCACCAACAATAGAATAAGGGTACTCCGAGATACTGTCTCATGCCTTTTTAAGGCTTGAGACTTGGCGAATTGGATTAAATCCTTATCCATTGTAAAATGACCAGCCTTTATGAGTTAAAAGAACTTTCATCTAGCTTCGAGTCCTAAAAGTGGATTTTTGAGAACGAACTGGATACTAATTGGGGGTTCGGCATGTGTCATACGGTCTATCTACCTGTATGAATGGAGATAACGACTGAAAATCGTTCTATCATGTGCGAGTGAGAGATTAAAGAGTTCGAATATGCCCATGATTCTCGATATGAAAAGGAATCCATATCAATATGAAAATTATCCTGATATGAAAGTGATCCATATCAAAAAGGAAATAATACCAATATAAAAAGGGATCCATATCAAATCCCTTAATTAGGGAAAATTTCTTATTTGAAAAAGGTAAATTCTTTCTCAATTGATTTCCTTTAAAGAATTCATTTCCTATTTTAGAGCAACAGGCTCTATAAATAGACCTTGGAATAATCTATAAAGTACACAAAAGTTTCTACGTTACAAAAGGTAACTTTGGTTCCCTTTCTTTCCAATATATATTGTGTTATATTTCTAGCAGTTTGGTTAATTGGTTGGTTAACGGATATCTAGTTTATATGTAATTTTACACATATATATGGACATAAGGGTAATTTTCATATGTATTCATATTCTATCCTAATTTTAGGGTTAATTATGTTCATAGTCATCGAATTTTTTGGCTTATAATCAAATGATTACAATAAAATAATTTATAATACAAAAATTATCAAAATTTTAATTTATTTCAATTAAAATAAAAATGATCTGAAAATAGATTTTTTATGTTATCAGAGTGATAGTTAAGCATGCCACATTTAATAATCACGTCATTTTAAGATTAATAAACTTTATAAGTTAGACCACCAGATATAAAAAGCGTCACATCATCATATAAACATGGAAAAATGTTGTGTATAGAAGATTAAAAAAAAAAATTCAAGTAACTAATCATAATTTATTTGTGGAGTTACTTGGTATTAAAGTGGCATAACAATCATATTTGGTGTGTTTGATTGTCACTGTGGTGATATAAAAAATTAATTTTCAGATTATTTTTATTTTAATTAAAACAAAATAAAAATTCACTGATTTTTGTGTTACAAATTATTTTATTATCACCATTTAGTTATAAGTTTCAAAATTCGATGACTACAAATGCAATTAACCCCTAATTTTAGAAACTAGATGACTTATAAATTAATATTTATGTAATTTTATTTAGTGTGTCATTATTAATTTGATTAACTTGTATTTTATGATTAAAACTTGGAGAGTTTATATTTTGAATTTGATGGATGGATTTAAGTTTTTTTATATAAAGTTTATTTTTATTTTTTTAACAGTTAACCAATGATTAATGGTTAATTGATTGTTAACTGGTTGTTAATAGATTGGACTTATAATTTGATTTTTGAAGAATCGACTTTAATGCACCGAATTTGAAAATAGGCTATGAATCGGTTAGCAGTTCACACCGATCCATATTCAAAACAGTTGTATTGAAAAAAAAAAAACATTTTAGTGTTTTCAAAAGCTATTACTAATTCATATTATACAAAACAAAATTACTTTTACCGTTGATAAAATATCTTTGTAAAAATTAATTAATTATTCATTATTAATAATACTATATATCTTGTTCACGTGCGTTACATTTGATATATATCATTATTTATTCATGTAAATACCGATTGTAGTAAATAAATAAAAAAAAAACTAGCTAACTTTTGGATAAAGAAAAAAATCCCATTAGCAAAAAGAAAAATGTTTTACATTCACATTTTTTTATAAGCCGTGAGCTATTATTGCTAGAAAAGGGAAGATACTAGCTTGAGTAAATAACAAATCCAAAGCTAATAGCCCAAAGAAGCTTCCCAAATAAGCCAAGCTATGAAATTTGAAGCCTCATGAACACCTTGGTTAGCAAGGTCGTCAGCAAAAAAGTTGCACTCCTTAAGCCTATAACGAAAACAAAAATTGCTCACGGAGGACAAATGATTATCAATGTTGCTGAAAATCCTAATGTGTTTCCATGGTCTTGAATCACAAGGTCCCATAATCCAGCTGATTGTAGTTAAAGAGTCTAGTTCAAGGATGAATTTATAATTATGATTTTGTAGGATGTCGAAGGAGATGGAGAGAGCTTTTTCAATAGCATATAGTTCAGCTTGATTAGACTCTGTTTACCCAATATTGCAGGAGAATAGACATAAAACAACACCACTAGAGTCTCTAAAAACCCCGCTGACACCAAAGGGTCCTGGCTTTCAAAAGGAAGAGCCATCAGTATTCCATTTAAGGGCATTAAGGCTGGAGGGACAATACCATGCATGGTCTAACAGATGAAGGAAAGACTTGTAAATTAATCCCTTCAGCAACCAGAAGAAAATCATTTTCCCTTAAGAAATTTAAATCCTCATGCGCTTTAACCCAAAATAAAGTTCTTGCTAGAACAAGATGAAAAATCAATTCTTTACCTACAGATTTCCCTTTCAAAATGTCAACATTTCTTTCTAGCTAAAAGGTCTAGATGGTAGCAAGGAAGAGTAAAAGACACACTGTTGTGTTGAATTTTTCTTCTAACTAGACCAGTCCATTGTGTTAGAAAATCCTTAAAATAGTAATGCAAGCAAAAAGACACTCCCCACCAATAAGCAAGCCTATACCAAATGGACAAAGAGAGGGGATAGAAGAGAAGCAAATGATCTATATTCCCCTCACCGAAGGGAGTAGAGCATGTCATCCAAAGATAGAAGACCCAAGTTTCCTTCAAAGGACCTTATACAAATTTTATACAAGCGCACCGTCCATAAGAAGATCCCTACTTTTTGTGGCGCTAGGTTCCTCCAAATGGCAAATGATAAAGAAGACAAAGAAGAATAATGAGGCACCGAGCTTTGAATAGCGTAAAAGGCCAACTTGACTGAATAAATGCCGCTTACCTTATGAATCCAGATTTTCCTGTTATACTAGCTGCACACAACTGAGAAAGAATTAAGGAGATTGAGGAGCTCTTCTTGTAGATGCGATTCCCCTGGCTAGAGTTGTCTTCTCCAAAATAATAACCAAGACTAGATTTCATTTCACCAAAAACGGCAATCTTTAACAAGTGCATATGAAGCGAAAGATAAAAGAAATAAGCGGTTGAACCGAATCTTAAAGGAAGAATCAGTCAACTAGATGTCATGCCAAAATTTACAATAGTTCACTTAGCCCACATAATAGCGAATCCCAACAGAAAAGGCCGAATAAAGCTTACCGATGAGAGATAAGGACACCTGCTTAAATCAGGTACAAGGGAGGAAGACATACCATATTTATCCTTTAAAATCTGCCACCAAAGCAAGTTATCCAATGGGTTAATTCTCCATAGCCATTTGAAGCCCTAACTGGAATTTTAAAAATAGATAAGTAGTAAAATGGCCAGCTTGCTAAAGAGGCCTTAATTAAGGTCAAACGACCTGCAGATGAGAGAGCTATGCATTTTAAGCCAGCAAGTTTAGTTTTGAATTTTCCAATTACCAGAGACCATTCCTGTAAGGGTTTGCGCCAACTGGTATCCCCAAGTATATGCAAGGTAAAGATTGTACGTGCCATTTAATGCTTTCTGCACAAAAGTTCAACCAGTATTCATCTATACCGATGCAAATCAAATTTTAAGCCCAAAAACCATAGTAAAAATATGAAGCACCCTCTTGACATTTAGAACCACATCTAAGTTGGGCTTTATGAAGATAACTGTATTATTAGCATATTGGAGATGGGTTAATTTTAAACCTTTTAATTAAAGCTTTTGGATTAAAAGCTAAACCTTTAGGGAGTTTTACAAAACTACCCAAAAAAATGTGTTAAATTTAAATATACTCCCTTATTTTTTTCTCTTTCAAAAATATCTTTTTTAAAATTTTCATTTTTAAAAATAGCACTTTTTTAATTTAACTTAAACTCCCCTCTCTTTTCACCCTCCTCCTCCTCCTCCTTCTTCTTCCTGCTTTTCAATCCAATCGTTAATGTATTATCGGTATGCTGTTTTTCTTCAAAAGTGCCTGAAAACTATTAATAACTATCTAACAGAACATTATCTAACCAACATAATATTAACAGTTGAATAAATATTTTTCAGTATACTTTCCCAAAACTGGAGGCTAGTGAAAAAAAAATCGAAGCTCTAGAAAAATTATGGTGAGCACAGTTGGATTATAACCAAAAAATAGAATCGAATTGAATTAGTTTGGTGGGGATTTTATTTCTAAAAAAATATGCCCCCTCAACTTCGGCATTTAGTGTCAGATGCATTCTTTGTGTTTACTAGTTTGTTTATGTGTAATCCTGTCCACTTTCTTGTATGCGATTCTTTATCTTTTTTTCCCTCAACTTTTGTTTCATATTTTCATGTTTTTAGATAGAAAATAGTATTTATTAATTTGACGAAATGGAGGAAAGATGTAGGAAATATAATTACCTAATTCAAAACAGAATATAAAAGACATAAAGGGAGGTAATTAACAAGACATGAACCGTTGCAAGTGGCAATAGCAATGACGATGGTAGCAAGAAACCCCGTTTTAGCAGCAAAATGAACTTCTGCCCTAAAGTGAGTTCTCCATCTTCAGTGTCTTTACCACCTTTGCTGGATCCAACAGCTACTACAATTGCCATGTCAACCACTCTCAACGACTGTGAAAGCTGCTCCCACGACAACGATGCTCAACCTGAGCACGTGTCTTGTTTCTCCACCATTGTAGCCGCTGCATCCGCCGCTGCCAACCAAAATTTCAACTTCAATTTCACTCCTGTAAAAACACCCACTATTAGGTCCAATTTCTTATCTTCTTTTGCATTCTTAGTTGCAATTGCACTAAAATATCTTTTATCAATTTGTAACTTTCAGCAGAGTCCGTTGCTTTTTCACAACTTGGGGAGACCTTCAAGTTATGGTATCTTTCACTGACAATCACTTCTACTTTTTCCTCATCTACGTTTCATTCATTAAATTCAGTGATAAATCAAGTTTTACAAAAGAATTAGAGCTAATGATTCATAAAAACTTACTCGAATTCCGTTGTTGGTCATCTTCTTCGTCACTCAAATAAAGCATAATAACCTCCTCTTCCACTTTGCACTTGTTAAATCTTTTGCGGTCTTTTCTTCTATTACTGGGTTGAAAATTTTATAGTTTAAGACTCTATGTTGTAACTTAGAACATTAACTGGTATAACTTAATTATTATGCAGATTAGTTAGACTATATTCAAGGTAAACGAAAATAATAAGAATGAAATATGAAAAGAAAAATTAGTTACCAGTAAGCTGAAGCTAGTGACGGAAGCAAAAGAAGTGGCAATGGAAGCACCGTAACCCCACCATGCTTTGAACGTAGGTTAACCTCTTAATCTTGCTCACGTTACCATATCTGCCCTTTTTTTGACAAACCCTTTTTTTTCTTTTATTTTTTTTTCGAAACCCAGTAAAGTCTATTTATTTACCCATAATTTAGTTTTCTCCTATAATTTTCGAGCTTTCAATGTAATTAATTTTTAAAAAATACCAGTTCTCTTATTAATTATATCTGTAATTGCAGAATAGATCAAAATAAAATTTTTTAATGATAATTAGATATTACTTTTTTAATAAAAAATTAATTTTACACGATAAAATAATATTTTTTCCATTAACTTTTATGTATCAATTTTAAACAAAATTTAAATTATATTTATCTATCATTTTTAAATTTCTAATATATTTAAATTTTTTTCAATTCAATTTTTTAATTAATAGTTAAAAAAAAGTCTATTATTAATATTTAATTTAGTATTTTCAAATGTATAATATAATTTTAATTTTTTTAAACTGATATACCGGTGGTATACCCGGATTACTGGTGGTATACCTTCAATTCTGAATTTAGGTATACCAAAATTCAAAATACCATTTTTAATTCTGCATTTTGGTATACCATCGGTATACCTGGTATACCGTTGGTATACCAAAATCCAGAATATAATCTCAATTCTGGATTTTGGTATACCACTGGTATACCTGATATACTAGTGGTATACCAAAATCAAGAATAAATTTTAATTTTGATTATTATTCATAAAAAAGTAAAAACAACAAATAAGCATCCACTCTCTACCGTATCTTCCATTTTATCACATCATTTTGATTTAAACATGAAGTTGGGGAAAAAACTATTCAAACGAAGAATAAAATAAAATAGAAATAAAATAGAGTTTGCATTTTAAACAAAAACAAAAAATTGATGTATTAAGTATGGTGAGAAAGCCAAGCTAGTGACTAATCCAAGGTGCATGCCATTGTAAACCCGTGCCAAAGATCTACTCCTCTCAGATACAAGAACCCATTTGGACAAAATGTTATTCATGGCAGGCATAGCAATACCCTAAAACAATATTACAAAAAAAAAAAAGATATGAGAAATAATGCCTACATGCAGTGGCGAAGCCAGAATATGTAATCAAGGGGGGCAAAAAAATTAAAAAAAGTCAGACCTATGAATAAAACTATAAAACAAGTCCCAATCCAGTTGCAAAGCCATGATTTGTATTCAAGGGGGGTAAAAAAACCAAAAATAGTCAGGCCTGTGAACAAAACTACAAAACAATTCCCAACCCAATTGTTAGCGTATTCTTAAAGGAAGGTTAATTGACGACAAAACTACAAATCAAGCAAAAATATCCATATTAAAAGATGACTATAAAGTATTAAGGAGAAAGTCATGACCATAAAGTATTATGCAGGGCACAAAATATGTATTATTTATACAACCTAATGAAGCCAAAAAAGCAACTATTGATACTATACAGTTTATTTATTAGTCACGTATTTTTTTATTTGTTTAGTTAGTTTTGTTAGCTTTGTTGTTTTAGTATAAACAGCTAGCTGTTTTATTAGTTTTGTTAGCTTTATTATTTTAGTGTAAATAGCTTGCTGTCATTTTTCATATATCTGAAAGAAGAATATAGCCTACCTTTTATAATAAAACAGCAAGTTGTTTATACTAAACCTAACAAAACTAATAAAACAGATAGCTGTTTATACTAAAACAACAAAACTAATTAAACAAATGAAAAACACGTGACTAATAAATAAATTGTACATATACAACAACCCAATGAAGTTAAAATCGAAAGTACTATCAAAAATCAAGGAACAGAGCCTAAAACACAAAGAAAAAATAAAACTTCTGCTACATACTTGGAACTTTAAACTAGCATAATTATAATCAATCCATTATCAAACAGTTAAGAGCATAAGAAATTAGAATGGAATAAAGAAGAATAGATTTTAAGAAACGAAATCATCAATCAAGAAGAACATATTTTAAGCAAAAATCTAAAATTGTAAAAACTAAATTACTAACCTTTAAGAGATATAAAAGCACAAAAAAAATTATAAAATTAAATTACCAACCTTAAATTAAAGATAAATTTTTGCAATAGTGCTTAGTTTCTTCTCAAATTTATTTGATTTTTGATAAGTGTGAAATATATATAACTTTTAATATGTTTTTAGTTAAATTATTTAGTTATTTTGGTTTTATTTAGGTTAATTTAGAGTTAATTTGTAATATTTATGATTTTAAGGTTAATTCTGTGTTTTGGTTGATTTTCAGGGTTAATTTGACATAAAAGGGCTTAAAGTGTAAAAGGGCAAAGTTTAGGGCCAAAAGTACAAATATGAAGAATTGATGTAAGACAAGTTGACGTCCAGTCCAGAGCCCTGAGACGTGACCACGTGAGTTCATTGAAGAGTCTCACACATGGCCACGTGAAGAACAAAGCTAGTAGAGACGTGGCCATGTAAAGAAAAGAGAAGAAGTAAGAAAGGTGAAGCCGTGGCCATGTGAAAGAAGAAATGAAGAAATCCATCGAACACGTGACCATGTGTGAGGAAGGGATGATCCACACGTGAGCATGTGTGAAGGAGAGCAAATGGCACACGTGCCCACGTGAAGAAGAAGGCACTTGAAAGGCGTGGCCACGTGATGCTTGTTAGTGTAAGCCCTAGCCCCAATACATTGTAACGAAACACTTGAAATTAATAAAATGAGGCATTTGTTTTATCCTTTGTATTCCTGTGCATATCAATTGATAAAACTATCCAAGAGTGTTGTTTCGGTTTAAGTTATCATGTGTGAGGCACATGGATTGTAAGACCTTGAAACAAATGAGACATCATTCTAAATATCCCTAGTCAGTCATTGTTATGGGAATAACAAATGAATTAAGACTAGTATGCACTCTCTGATCTTATGAGTTCTGTCTTACGGATCATTAGGACAAGAGTGTCAATCAGAGATCATAGATACATGTTAAAGAACATGGTATCTGGATTCGATCCGCTCATGAGAACACTACATGGTACAAGTCATAAGTGTTTCTCATATGCAAGTTTTGTATCGGAGTTCTTAGACCTGAAATCTCTATGAAACTCTTTATGAATTACTGTGTACTTTGACATACACCTAACGTGCTCGTAACAGAGTGACAAGTACGGGTATGATTGGGTATGCACTAATTCATGTTAGAGAGCATGAGAGAAGTGAAGGGATTACCCCTCTCGATAAGAGAGAAAAATATCACCGGCCACTTGATCAGTGAACTGAGAAGTGTATGGCCATACCGAGATGAAATAATGAGTAATCATTATTTATCTGAGAGTTCAGTGTCACTGGAATATCAAGAAAGGAATTAATATATATAAGGATGACTAGTTCCATGCCTTATATTAATTCTGATATTTAAGGGTAAGGGACTATGCAAAATTGCATTAGGTCACCAAATGCCATATGCATTTTCATTTAATTTGGAATGCTATAATATCTTGCTAGAGAATATATATAGCCTTTGAATTAATTTATTAATTCATTGCCAACATTAAATGGACCTATAGGATCGCACACAAAGCATTGGGCTTAAAATATTTAAATTAAGTATTGGACAATAATTTGGGCTTTTAATTAAAGTCAAATTAATGTATGTAATGGGTTATAATATTGCTATTGGGCTTTGGTCCATGAGAGAGAGAAATTCAGCCCATAAGGTTTAATTTCAATTAATTAATTATCTTGTGTTAATTAAGTTAATTGAATATTAAAGCCTAAAGAAATTTAAATTAAATTAAATCACTTATATATTTAATGATGTGGCCGAAATTCCAAGAGGGAATCAAGGAATTTCGGCACATGCTATATATTTAAATTAAGTGATTTCATTTATTTAAATGTCTTATGTTTTATTTCAAATTTGAATTTAAATTCATAGGAGTTTAATTCAAAATATATTACTTATCTTTAGGAAGTGATAGAGTTTGAATTAATTATCTCATGATAGTTGAATTCAGATTAATGACTTGCCAAAGGATAAGCATATATATTAAAAGAAATAAAACCCTAAACCTAATTTTTTTGTGGCATGAATAGTAACTCGTGAATAGTGACTCTCTCTCTCTTAATTCTTTTGTTCAATTTTTCACAAGGAGAAAGGATTGTTCCTCATTCTCTTGTGTTATTGAGCAGTAATAGCAATCTAAAGAAGTACAAAATCAAGTTTTGTAGCTTCAAACTATAACCCTTACACAATACCGAAAAAGAGATCTAGCAATCTCGTTTTTAAGCCGACGGTGTAATTGTGTGTGTGAAAATAGAGGGAGTGGCGCAAAAGGCTATTCCTTGGCATTGGTGATCGAGATCTAAGGCGGACAAAGCCATCTTTGTTGCTGGTCATCATCGGAATAAAAGTTTTAAAAGGCATCAAAAGTTGTAAGTTCGATAACCCTAAAATTGCATGTTTCGATTCTATCTTTGGATATGTATGGTATGTATGATAAAATTTTTATTTTTTTGCTGTGCTATCATGATTATCATACCATGTCATATTCCATCAGTGGTATCAGAGCCTAGACATGCTTATTTTAGTGCTTTAGATGCATGAAAAAAATAATTAAAAATCGTTATTTTGAAAACATGCAAATCTGAAATTTTCTGTTTTGAGTTTTTTGCATTGTTTTGGTGTAAAAACGATTTTAATTGATTAGATAGGTATTATAATTAATATGACATGTTAATATACTGTCCTAAGATGTTATTAGGGCTGGTAATGGTCGGATTAGTTATTTATACCTGATGGTACATGTTAATTATGAAACTAGGTGCTAGTTGGCATGTAAATTGCTAGTTTAACAACTAGTTTTCAAAATTAAATGTAAAAACGTTTTTGGCATGTTTGTAAGTGATATTTAAAGATTAATTATCAGGTCTGGACATTTTTTAAATTTGGTTTTAATTCTGGTCCATGACAATTTAATTGATTAATTTTAAAATCACTTAAAACTATGACTAGTTTGTGTTTGTTACATGTTTAATCAAGATTGTTTGTTTTGTTTTGATTAAAATGGTAAAAACACATTTAGATCAGATTTGTACAGAATATTAAATCAATATTTATGGACTTATTTAGAATATTAAATGACTCATTAAATTGATTTAAATGTTTGTGCATTTCATGGCATTACATAAGCATTAAACAACTAGTTTTGTTGTTTGTTTGTTTTTGCATGAATGCCGTGTGTTATTATATGTGTTCTTCATGATTTTATTTTTAATTCATGTTAGCACATATTATATGTATTTTTAATGTTTATGGGCTGTATGACATAAAATTAAAAATGGCAAAATTGGAAATTATACTAGAGTTGATTTATGGCACAAATCTAACTAGTTTGTGTTTTGGGCTTTTAAGAGAACTTATTCAATAAGAGGATTTAGTCCATTGGGCTTCGGCCCAGGCCCATCACGAGGTCTTCTCTTAAAGGTTCAAGTACACAATTTCCATTAATGGACTTGGCTAAATTGATTAAAATTGGACTTTGTCTGAACCATGAATGCTATGTATATTAATTTGCTTGTTTGGTGTGATGAATGGATATGCATGGTGCATTCATGGGCCCTGGGTTTTTGTAATTAAATATAGCCTGCGTGCCATTATATTTTATTGTAAAAGTTTCATTTATTTCTTAGAATAGAATTTATTTGAAGACTTTGTAAATCAAGACGAAGCCCACCGGAGTGGAGAAGCCCAACTCGAAGATTCTTATGTAATAGTATAGAATCTTAGTTGTAGGTTTTTGGGCCCATGTTTGTCACGCTTTACTTTATGCAATTATATATATATGCATGCTATGTATGGATGACAAAGCGTATGCCATGTAAGCCGTAATAAAATGAATCCCTAAAAATAATAAGTCACAAAGTTGCCTTCCTAATTCGAAACATGTCAAGGCATCGATCATCGGTCACGTAGACTAGGAGTCCTAGATGCACCCGATTATCTTTGTGAGGCATGGGTTGGGAATGTAGGTTGGACTTATCATGGAAAGGGATGCCCGGACCTAGGCAACTAATAAATGGGTTGTGCTATAACATCTTAAGATGTTAGCCCATTTGATCCAAGAGTCATGTACGAGACATGATTGGAGTTTTCCTACCTAAGTAACTTAACTTGTTAGGTGTACAAGCTCAGCTTGACTAATAAGTTGTTGTGAAAAGTGGATCTTGGCCCACATTAAATCACTAACGCGAATTATTTAAAGGGATATTAATTCGGTTTGTGGGATCATTAATAAGACCTCATTTAATCTTGCTAAATTTTACTGTAGATTGAAAATGGCATTTTCAAATAACAATTTCTCATTGCGATCGGTCCTTGAAAAGGACAAATTAAATGGCACCAATTTCATAGACTGGTCTCGAAACTTAAGAATAGTTCTTAAGCAAGAGAAAAAGTCGTATGTTTTGGATGCACCCTTGCCTGAAGAACCAGGAAGGAACGCCTCCGCGGTTCAAAAGAAAACTTTTGAGACCAAGAAGAGCGACTCCAACGATGTGACCTATCTGATGCTGGCCACTATGGTACCTGACTTGCAAAAGCAATTTATGGACCAAGAGGCTTATGCGATCATGGTGCACCTCAAGGAGATGTTCCAAGAGCAAGCTCGTCACGAGAGGTTCGTGACAATAAAGGCATTAATTTCTTGCAAGATGGCTGGGGGTACACCTGTTAGTACCCATGTACTCAAGATGAAAGGGTATCTTGATACTCTTGAGAAGCTTGAGGTACTAGTGCCAAAGGAATTGGCCACTGACTTGATCTTAGGATCATTGCCTACTGCTTATGATCCATTTGTGATGAATTATAACATGCATGCAATGAACAAGTCAGTCACTGAGCTTCATGGGATGCTTAAGAATGCTGAAGAGAACATTCGAAAGACCAATCCCGTTCTAATGGTTCAAAAGGGAATTAAGAAGGGACCCGCTAAGGGAAAGGGAAAGGGAAAGGCAAAACCCAAGTCAAGTGGGAGTGCACCTCAGGCCCAATCCAAGCCCAAGGCGCCAAAACTCAAAGAGAGTGAGAGCACTACATGGTACAAGTCATAAGTGTTTCTCATATGCAAGTTTTGTATCGGAGTTCTTAGACCTGAAATCTCTATGAAACTCTTTATGAATTACTGTGTACTTTGACATACACCTAACGTGCTCGTAACAGAGTGACAAGTATGGGTATGATTGGGTATGCACTGATTCATGTTAGAGAGCATGAGAGAAGTGAAGGGATTACCCCTCTCGATAAGAGAGAAAAATATCACCGGCCACTTGATCAGTGAACTGAGAAGTGTATGGCCATACCGAGATGAAATAATGAGTAATCATTATTTATCTGAGAGTTCAGTATCACTGGAATATCAAGAAAGGAATTAATATATATAAGGATGATTAGTTCCATGCCTTATATTAATTCTGATATTTAAGGGTAAGGGACTATACAAAATTGCATTAGGTCACCAAATGCCATATGCATTTTCATTTAATTTGGAATGCTATAATATCTTGCTAGAGAATATATATAGCATTTGAATTAATTTATTAATTCATTGCCAACATTAAATGGACCTATAGGATCGCACACAAAGCATTGGGCTTAAAATATTTAAATTAAGTATTGGACATTAATTTGGGCTTTTAATTAAAGTCAAATTAATGTATGTAATGGGTTATAATATTGCTATTGGGCTTTGGTCCATGAGAGAGAGAAATTCAGCCCATAAGGTTTAATTTCAATTAATTAATTATCTTGTGTTAATTAAGTTAATTGAATATTAAAGCCTAAAGGAATTTAAATTAAATTAAATCACTTATATATTTAATGATGTGGCCGAAATTCCAAGAGGGAATCAAGGAATTTCGGCACATGCTATATATTTAAATTAAGTGATTTCATTTATTTAAATGTCTTATGTTTTATTTCAAATTTGAATTTAAATTCAAATGAGTTTAATTCAAAATATATTACTTATCTTTAGGAAGTGATAGAGTTTGAATTAATTATCTTAGGATAGTTGAATTCAGATTAATGACTTGCCAAAGGATAAGCATATATATTAAAAGAAATAAAACCCTAAACCTAATTTTTTTGTGGCATGAATAGTAACTCATGAATAGTGACTCTCTCTCTCTCTTAATTCTTTTGTTCAATTTTTCACAAGGAGAAAGGATTGTTCCTCATTCTCTTGTGTTATTGAGCAGTAATAGCAATCTAAAGAAGTACAAAATCAAGTTTTATAGCTTCAAACTATAACCCTTACACAATACCGAAAAAGAGATCTAGCAATCTCGTTTTTAAGCCGACGGTGTAATTGTGTGTGTGAGAATAGAGGGAGTGGCGCAAAAGGCTATTCCTTGGCATTGGTGATCGAGATCTAAGGCGGACAAACCCATCTTTGTTGCTGGTCATCATCGGAATAAAAGTTTTAAAAGGCATCAAAAGTTGTAAGTTCGATAACCCTAAAATTGCATGTTTCGATTCTATCTTTGGATATGTATGGTATGTATGATAAAATTTTTGTTTTTCCGCTGTGCTATCATGATTATCATACCATGTCATATTCCATCAATGCTATTCCCATGGTGTGAAGGATTTTATCGAACTTCCTATTCTGATCAAAATTGCTTCCTTTTTGGTTCTAAGAGTTTAAGAAGGAATCCACATCTTCTCTTGCCTATAAATAGCAGTCCAAAACACAAAAGAAGGGATCTTCAATCATCAATCATCATATTCAAGCTTTTAAATCAGTTTTTAGAATTAAGCTTTCTTAGTTAGTTTTTACATTTGTTGTTTTTACAGTTTTTTCCAAAGCATTGTTTTTAGTTTTAAAGAATGTCTTGTGAGTAGTTTTCTTTACTTTTGCTAAAGGATACTTGAATCCTTGACTTGTATTGACATGACTTGAGTTTGTTCTTAATTTTTAATACAAGTTGATTATTTCTTGGTTCTTAAAATAGTCTTGTCTTTTCTCAATATTAAATTGATTATTAACTCAATTAAGAGTTGGTTAATTAATTGGTTTAAGTTGATTAATGATTTGCATGCTCTTAGGTTAATTTAGTTGGATTAATATATGGTTATAATCTGAATAAGCTATAATTGTGTGTTAATTTGAGCAAGTTAAGATTAAGAAAAGGGTAACCAAGAATAGGTGAAAGTTAATTCTCTTGAGAAAGGTTTTAATAGACATCTAAGAGACTTAATTCAGTTCTTTATGCTAAGTATTGAAATGTTTTGAATAAGAGAGTTTTAATACTTGGAATAATAATCTTGAATAAAGTTATTTGGGTCTACTAAACTGAATTTTTCATGATCACTTGTATGTTTTCTTTTAATTAAGTCATAGCAATATTGATTAAGGTGGATAGTCCTTTAGTGAAAGTTGTTTTTATCATTGATTTTTAACTCATTCAATTTACTTGATTTCAAAAGATCTCTTATTTACTTTAGACTTTTCAATTGTTTTAACTTAGTTTTCAAATCATCACAACTTTGGGATTTCTTTTCTCTCTTTGCACATAAAATTGTTTTTGAAATTGAAATAGCACATACAAGCACAAGTTTCCCTTGGGTTCGATATTTTGGGTCATAATCTTATTTCCCTATATTACTAGCCGATCTAGTACACTTGCTAGACACCGGTCAAGTTTTTGGCGCCGTTACCGGGGATACATTGGCGTTTGTTTATTTATTTTGATTTTAAAGTGATTTTTGTGTGTCTTCTTCTCTTCTCCATCTAATTTCTGATTTTCTTTTTAAGTGACTAGTGGTTTATGGTGAGAGACAACCCCATCTTACAATTAGACCCTAAAATTAAGAGGACATTCCATAGGATTAGAAGATTGAGAGACAACATGAACGATCCAAAAATTGAGCAACCTGTGAATGATCCACCACCTAGGATCGAAGAGCAACATATACCCCACCAAGCTCCCGGGAATGGGTATAGACCTAGAACTATTAGGGATTATGCTATCCCTAGGTGGAATGAAGAGCATAGAACTATTAGGATTCCTCACCACCAACCCTTTGAGATTAAACCCGCTACCATAACTATGGTATAAAGAAACCAATTTTCGGGTTCGGACATAGAGGATCCCGCACAACACTTAGATATGTTCTTAGAAGTGAGTGACATGGTGCAAATTCCTAATGTATCGACTGATGCAATTAGGTTGAAACTCTTCCCATTCACCCTCATAGGAAAAGCTAGGGATTGGCTACAAATGCTACCAAATCAATCCATCCATTCTTGGCAACAAATGCAAGAGAAATTTCTTTGCAAGTTTTTCCCACCTACTAAGACCGCCCTCATTAGGAAACAAATTAGTGATTTTTAGTAGTTTTATGAGGAGCCATTCCATAAAGCTTGGGAAAGATTTAAGAGACTTTTGAAAAGTTGTCCTCATCATGAAGTTTCTATTTTTCAACTAATGCATATTTTCTATGCAGGTGCTCATCCATCAGCAAGATCCTTGTTAGACGCAGCTTCAAACGAAAGTTTCATGAATCAAATTCCCGAAGATGCATTTCTACTCCTTGATGAGATGGCCACCAATGATGCTCAATGGGCAAGCTCTAGAGCAACTCAAAAGAAACAGGGAGTTCATAATGTTGATGAAGTAGCTATGTTAAAAGCTCAATTAGAATTAATGGAAAAGAAATATTCAAAAGAAATAAATAAGCTTAAAGCTAAAAATGTCTCTATGTTATCTAATGGAGTTGATTCTTATGCAGGAATTCCGGGATCTATGGAAATGAAGAATGCTGAAAGTATAGTAGAAAAAGTCAATGCCTTGAATCCATATAGCAATACTTACAATGCGGGATGAAGAAGCCATCCAAATTTTTCATGGAGGGAAGGTAATCAAGGTTCTTCTTCTAACCCCAATCCTAGACCCCAATTCAACCACAATCAAGCTTCCAATAATCAACATCCATACCAAAACCAAGCTCCACCTCGTTATCCAAATCAATATCCTTCACAAGCATACCACCAACCACCCAGTTTTCAAAAACCTCAACCTCCCCCTCCTCAAAAAAAAATCTAATATTGAGGAAATGATTGCAAATTTCATGGCTTCCCAAAACTCCATTTTAGCTAGTCAAGATGCTAGATGGAAATCGCAAGATATTTGGATAAGAAACCAAGAGGCATCCATTAGGAACCTAGAAAACCAAATGGGGCAACTTGCTAGTTCTTTATCCAACTGAGCTCAAGGGACATTTCCATCTAATGTAGACCGAAACCCAAAGGAGGAAGCCAAAGCAATCACTTTAAGGAGTGGGAAAGAGTTAGAGAAGACTGAACTTGGTAAGGATTCTTCTAAAAAGGTGGAACCGACAACGAAGGTAAGTGTTTCTAATTCTGAAAAAAATGAAAAAGCACCTCCTACAATTGAGAAGGGTAAAGGTAAAGAAAAGTTTGTATCCACTGTTCTTGATGAATCTCAATTGCCATTTCCAGTTCTAGCTAGAAAAGAGAAACAAAATGAACAATTAAGTAGATTTTTGGACATGTTTAAGAAGATACATATAAACTTATCATTTGCTGAAGCTTTATTACACATGCCTAAATATGCTAAATTTATGAAAGAATTATGCTCTAATAAGAAAAAGCTAGAAGGCATAGGAACGGTTCAATTGTCCGGTAATTGTAATGCTATATTAACCAATAAAATCCCTGAAAAATTAGAAGATCCAGGTAGTTTTACATTACCTTGTGAGTTAGGAAGTAATTTTGTTGGCAATGCTTTATGTGATTTGGGTGCAAGTATTAATTTGATGCCTTATTTGATTTGCAGGAAATTGAATCTAGGCGATTTAAAAGAAACCCGAATGACGCTTCAATTGGCGGATAGATCGGTAAAGAGGCCAAAAGGAATCATCGAAGACCTATTGGTAAAAGTAGGAAATTTCATATTTCCGATGGATTTTGTGGTTATGGACATGGAAGAAGATAGAAAGGTGCCATTAATTGTGGGGAGGCCATTCTTGAACACAGCAAGAGCTTTAATAGATGTTCATGGACAAACTGTTACTTTAAGATTTAACGAGGAGAAAATGGTTTTTAATGTTAACAAAATTTTAAAACACCCCTCATATGATTTTGAAGAATCCATTTATTTTGTTGATGAGGTTCAAGAATGTGCCAACACAAAGCAAGAGGAAATCATTCTCAAATATGAGCTTCAAAGTTGCTTAATGCATCCAAAGGAAAAGGAAGAGTTAGATACAAAGGAGAAAAAGTTGATACAAATTCTGGAAAAAAAGCATAGTAAAGATAGTGAAATGGAGGATGAACCATCCCCTCCTAAGTGAGATTCTGAACTTAAAACACTTCCATCTCATTTGAAATATGTATTTTTAAGTGATAATGCTAATCCAATAATTATTTCATCTTTATTGACAGATTTGGAAGAAGAAATGCTCATTGGAGTACTCAAAAAGCATAAAGGAGCAATAGGTTGGGCGACATTCGACTTAAAATGGATTAGCCCAAGCTATTGTACACACCAAATACCAATGGAAGACAACTTTAAGCCGGTGGTGCAACCTCAAAGAAGGCTCAACCCAACTATGCAAGAGGTAGTGAAAAAGGAGGTATTGAAACTACTTGATGCAGGTATTATATACCCTATCTCCGATAGTAATTGGGTAAGTCCCATTCAATGTGTACCTAAAAAGGGGGGAATGACTGTAGTGATAAATGAGAATAATGAATTAATTCCTATATGCACAGTAACGGGATGGAGGGTATGTATTGACTATAGAAGGTTAAACAATGCCACTAGAAAAGATCACTTTTCATTGCCTTTTATTGACCAAATGTTAGAGAGATTAGCAGGAAATAAATTTTATTGCTTCTTAGATGGCGATTCGGGGTATATGCAAATACCTATAGCCCCAGAAGACCAAGAAAAGACCACATTCACATGTCCATATGGAACATTTGCATATAGGAGAATGCCTTTTGGTCTTTGTAATGCACCTACTACATTTCAACGATGCATGATGGCCATATTTCATAACTTTATTGAAAAATTTATGGAAGTTTTCATGGATGATTTCACTATTTATGGTCATGATTTTGAATCTTGTTTGCATAATCTAGCATTGATTTTAAAAAGGTGTCAAGAAATAAATTTGGTGCTTAATTGGGAAAAATGTCATTTCATGGTTAGAGAAGGCATTGTGTTAGGGCATAAAATTTCTGAAAAAGGCATTGAGGTTGACAAAGCAAAAGTTGATGTGATAGAAAAATTGCCTCCACCAACTAGTATAAAGGGCATTAGGAGTTTCCTTTGTAATCCGGGTTCTATCGTCGGTTTATTAAAGATTTCTCTAAAATTGCCAAACCACTCTCTAATTTATTGCTTAAAGATGCTGCATTTGATTTTAATGTTGAGTATTTACAGGCTTTTAACCTATTGAAGCAAAAGTTAGTTAGTGCACCGATCATTGCATCACCCGATTGGAGCTTATCATTTGAAATCATGTGTGATGCAAGTGATTATGCAGTTGGAGCAGTCTTAGGATAGCAAAAGGAGAAGATTTTCTACACCATCTACTATGCAAGTCATACACTCACCGGAGCCCAAGTGAATTACACCACTACGGAGAAGGAACTCTTAGCAATAGTCTTCTCATTTGAGAAATTTAGGTCTTACCTCTTAGGATCCAAAATTACGGTGTGGTCGGACCATGCCGCATTGAGACATCTTTTTGCAAAGAAGGATTCTAAGCCAAGACTTATCCGATGGGTGTTACTACTTTAAGAATTTGATATTGAAATCAAAGATAAGAAGGGAGCAGAAAATTTTGTGGCTGACCATTTATCTAGATTGGATCATGCTAGTATCGAAAAGGGAGAAATTTCTGACTTATTTCCTGATGAATTTATTTATGCTTGTTATACTTATGAGAATTCAGTTCCATGGTACGCTAATATAGCTAATTTTCTTACAGGTGGCTATCTTCCTAAGGAATTTACTTGGCAACAAAAGAAAAAGCTCATAGCGGATGCCAAGCATTACCTTTGGGACGATCCATACCTCATCAAGATATGCCCGGATCAAATACTAAGAAGATGCGTACCAGAGTCGGAGCAAGAAGCGATCATGAACCAATGTCATGGAGGTGAAGTTGGAGGTCATCACGGACCAAATAGGATGGTTCAAAAGATATGGCAGGTTTTTTCTGGCCTACTTTATTTGAAGATGTAAGATCTTTTATATCTACTTGTGATAAATGCCAACGAGTAGGAAATATATCCAAAAGAGATGAGATGCCTATGAACAATGTGCTAGAAGTGGAAATATTTGATGTTTGGGGCATTGATTTTATGGGACCTTTTCCAAATTCATTTGGGTTTGAATATATATTGGTAGTTGTGGATTATATGAGTAAATGGGTAGAGGCAATAGCTACTAGGACTTGTAATGCAAAAATTGTGCTGGAATTCATTCGAAAGAATATTTTCACTAGATTCGGAGCACCTAGAGCTATTATAAATGATGGAGGCAAACACTTTGTCAACCATCAATTTAAGACCTTACTTAAGAAATTTGGTGTTAAGCACAAAATCACAACCCCATACCACCCTCAAGCCAATGGCTAAGTGGAAGTATCTAATAGGGAATTAAAGTCAATCTTAGAGAAAATAGTAAATAACTCTAGAAAAGATTGGTCTCTTAGGTTAGATAAGGCCTTATGGGCTTATCGAACCGCATTTAAAACTCCTATAGGTATGTCTCCATTTAGGATTGTTTTTGGAAAAGCATGTCACCTTCCGGTCGAATTAGAACATAAAACATATTGGGCTACTAAATTTCTTAACTTTGATTTGAGAAATGCAGGAGAAAAAAGAAAATTGCAGCTCAATGAACTTGATGAAATTCGACAATGGTCATATACAAATGCTGCACTTTATAAAGAAAAGACCAAACGATGGCATGACAAGCATCTAAGGGTAAAAGATTTTGTCCCGGGAATGTTAGTGCTTCTTTATAATAGTCGTCTTCGTTTGTTTCCAGGAAAGCTGAAATCGAAGTGGCTTGGACCATATCAAATGATGACAAGCAATAATCTTGGTGTAGTGACGATCAAAAGCTTAAAAGATGGACGTGAATTTACAGTCAATGGACACCGACTTAAACCACACCAAATCGGACAACAAGAGGTTGCTGAAGCAACCATGGTTCTTAAAGATACTTAAAAATCGGTTTGGAGAGTCTAGCTGGAGACTCCAAAAACTCAGAATTCTAT
This sequence comes from Excoecaria agallocha, assembly GCA_037975025.1. Taxonomy (NCBI): domain Eukaryota; kingdom Viridiplantae; phylum Streptophyta; class Magnoliopsida; order Malpighiales; family Euphorbiaceae; genus Excoecaria; species Excoecaria agallocha. Next base: position 7,577,361 of record CM075816.1, read on the forward strand.
CTTTGTTTTATTTTCAATCAATATTTGTGTTTTCTGCATGTTTGTGTGTTTAAGTGTTTTGATTTATGCATGCTTGTGTGTTTAAGTGTTTTAATTCATGAAAAGAGTAAGTAAATCAAGGTTTTAATTGGAGATATGTGCATTTAAAAATCAAGTGAAAGGGTATGTATCGAAGAAGTTAGGTAGAGAACATTACAGACACGTGACCACGTGTGGCTTTCCCTTTGCCATCACGTGGCCATGGGTTGCTAAAATGCTGGTTCCCGAAATCACACGTGACCATGGGTCTTTCTTCATGGAATTTCATGTGGCCACGCATCAGTCATCTGTATCATTTGGTATCTTTACACGTGACCACGTGTAGTTCTTCATTGAACCTCACGTGGCCACGCCTTAGTAGTTTGTCCAATATTGCTTCATCACACGTGACCACATGTATTCCTTCATAGAAACTCACGTGGCCACATCCCAATCCTCCTCTTTTATGAACACTTCATGATTTCTTCTCTTTTTCTTCATTTTCATGTTAGTTTGCTTTCCTCCACCACCACCTCCTCCGGAATAGATCATCATTTGCTGTGGACAACAAAATTTTGAGGAGGGGATAGCCTCCTTTCAGGAAGTTTTCCTTCACCTTTATTTTTCATGAATCAAATTTTGTTATTTTTTGTTTTGTTTTGTTTTCTTTTATTGTGTTTATGTTTTGTTTGTTTGTTTAAGTTTGTAAAATGTATTAAAGATGTATGTAGTTCATCTTTTCATTTAAATTGCATGAAAACTTAGTTTGCCCTAGTTGACTTCAAAAATTTGAACACTTTGAACTTGGATATAGAATATGTATGTTTTGGACCTTTGCTTAGCAAGAGAACATTTATGTTGTTTGATATTCCTTTGAATGGATTAATCTTCAACTTGATAAATATTTATTAGTTTCTAAATTCTTAAAAGCACTTAGACCAGTTTTTAACTTAGAAAAAAAAAACTCAATGCAATAAAGTAGTGAAGTAAGAAAATTTAGAGCACTAGAACCTTCCTCATCACCCTTCAAAGCATATGAACAACTCAAGCATCTTAGAAAATGATCTAGGCAACAATTTTCTTGATAAACTCTTTTAAAAAGACTTTTGTCCTACCTTAATATAATTATCCTTTGATTAACCATTTTGAGCTTATAAGGGTATGTTTAATGCGTACCATTTATATTTCCTTGTTACACCTAAAGTTTTAACCGTATAACCTAAAAAGCTTTTATCTCACCTTATGAAATTAGCCACTTTAGGATTAGATGGATGCATGAAAAGAATAAAGTTTTATTGGGTGTAGTAAGAAAGTTTCAAAGTTATTGATGAAGTCAAATGAAAATAGACTTTGTATTACCTTGATGTTAGCTTGTGAATGCTAGTAAAAAAAAAAGAAGAACATTTGAAGTTTGAAAAAAAGGAAAAAGAAAGAAAAAAAGAGAACTAGCAAATATGAAAAAAATAAGTGTGGGGTAGTACAAGGAAAAATAGAAAAATATTGACTTCTTGGTGAAAGAGCATAAAGAAAAATTTGGAATCAAGGCAAGGATGAGCTGAATTTGTATTGTTTAAGTTATGGGGTTTGATAATTTATTTGGTTTTAGAGTGGCTATATTCATTTTGATCATCTTTTATCCATTCTTTGATAAACATACCCTTAGCCCCATTACACCCTTTATAAGACCTATGTGATTTTAAGTTGGTTTTGAGTTGTTTAGCAGAGATGACCTTCGGGTTCCGGTGCTAAAGGAGAGGCCTATTGTGTTTCTAGAGTTTCAAGCACGAAACCGATTGTATGCTTATGTATTCATATATTCTATACTTCATTGCTTAGTTGTGTTGATATTTGGATTTTGAAAATACTTAAAATGTTTTGGTCTTGCACACACTCAAGGAAACTAGTTTATATTCTCTTGTTGAAGTTAATCTATTTAGAGTTTATATTGAGTGCTTTTGTTAAAATGCTAAGCTTGATTTTGAAATTGCATGTCTTTATACAAGTTTGATGGTTTTGAAGGTGAGATTGTTCTTATTTGCTTGAGGGCAAGCAAGGTTTAAGTGTGGGGTATTTGATAAGTGTGAAATATATATAACTTTTAATATATTTTTAGTTAAATTATTTAGTTGTTTTGGTTTTATTTAGGTTAATTTAGAGTTAATTTGTAATATTTATGATTTTAAGGTTAATTCTGTGTTTTGGTTGATTTTCAGGGTTAATTTGACATAAAAGGGCTTAAAGTGTAAAAAGGGCAAAGTTTAGGGCCAAAAGTACAAATATGAATTAATATAAGACAAGTTGACGTCCAGTCCAGAGCCCTGAGATGTGACCACGTGAGTTCATTGAAGAATCTCACACGTGACCACATGAAGAACAAAGCTAGTAGAGACGTGGCCATGTAAAGAAAAGAGAAGAAGTAAGAAAGGTGAAGTCGTGGCCATGTGAAAGAAGAAATGAAGAAATCCATGGAACACGTGACCACGTGTGAGGAAGGGATGATCCACACGTGAGCACGTGTGAAGGAGAGCAAATGGCACACGTGCCCACGTGAAGAAGAAGACAATTGAAGGGCGTGGCCACGTGATGTTATTCCCATGGTGCGAAGGATTTTATCGAACTTCCTATTCTGATCAAAATTGTTTCCTTTTTGGTTCTAAGAGTTTAAGAAGGAATCCACATCTTCTCTTGCCTATAAATAGTAGTCCAAAACACAGAAGAAGGGATCTTCAATCATCAATCATCATATTCAAGCTTTTAAATCAGTTTTTAGAATTAAGCTTTCTTAGTTAGTTTTTACATTTGTTGTTTTTACAGTTTTTTCCAAAGCATTGTTTTTAGTTTTAAAGAATGTCTTGTGAGTAGTTTTCTTTACTTTTGCTAAAGGATACTTGAATCCTTGACTTGTATTGACATGACTTGAGTTTGTTCTTAATTTTTAATACAAGTTGATTATTTCTTGGTTCTTAAAATAGTCTTGTCTTTTCTCAATATTAAATTGATTATTAACTCGATTAAGAGTTGGTTAATTAATTGGTTTAAGTTTATTAATGATTTGCATGCTTTTAGGTTAATTTAATTGGATTAATATATGGTTATAATCTGAATAAGCTATAATTGTGTGTTAATTTGAGTAAGTTAAGATTAAGAAAAGGGTAACCAAGAATAGGTGAAAGTTAATTCTCTTGAGAAAGGTTTTAATAGACATCTAGGAGACTTAATTCAGTTCTTTATGCTAAGTATTGAATTGTTTTGAATAAGAGAATTTTAATACTTGGAATAATAATTTTGAATAAAGTTATTTGGATCTACTAAACTGAATTTTCCATGATCACTTGTATGTTTTCTTTTAATTAAGTCATAGCAATATTGGTTAAGGTGGATAGTCCTTTAGTGAAAGTTGTTTTTATCATTGATTTTTAACTCATTTAATTTACTTGCTTTCAAAAGATCTCTTATTTACTTTAGACTTTTCAATTGTTTTAACTTAGTTTTCAAATCATCACAACTTTGGGATTTCTTTTCTCTCTTTGCACACAAAATTATTTTTGAAATTGAAATAGCACATACAAGCACAAATTTCCCTTGGGTTCGATATTTTGGGTCATAATCTTATTTTCCTATATTTCTAGCCGATCTAGTATACTTGCTAGACACCGGTCAATTTTTCTTTAAAATTTTGAAAAGATAAGAATAAAATTTTATATTTTTTGTTTCAATAAAAGTGAGAATACTAAAGGGTTGATTGATTAAAAACTTAAGAAATAAGTTAAGGACAGATGGATAAAAATAAAATTTTAAGGGGGGCAAGATGGTCTATTTAATATATATGTATAAAATATATATATATATATATATATATATATATATATATATATATATATATATATATATATATATATATATATATATATATATATATATATATATATATATATATATATATATATATATATATATATATATATATATATATATATATATATATATATATATATATATAATTTTTTTCAAAAATTAAGGGGGGCAACTGCCCCCTTCCCTTTCAAGTGGCGTCGCCATTGCCTACATGAACAAATATTTTATTAGATAACATGAACAAAGAAATGCAAGTAGAATCATATGCATTACCCAATTCAGAGTGTAAACATAAGAAATTTTGCTTGTTTTAGTGAATCATATGCATCACGACTCGAGGTTAATATTTAATTACTATTTCATGGTACATTTGCCTTTTTTTATTCTAGAAAAAAGCAATATAATTCCCAACCATTTTTCAGCTGTCTAAAACACCTAATGCAAATGTTGTGCTGATTTTGAATCATAAGTAGTCAAGTAGGTAGAAAAAAGATGAGTTTGTATGTATTATTATTTAAATTTTCACTAATATCATCTGCTCCAACATATAATCTTGCTTGTTCTTGGTAAAATCATGACTTCAACAATCATGCTTCTTCATTTAAATTATATGATAATTTATCATTAATTTTCTCTTATTGTTTAGAATTCAAGATGATAACGAAAACAGCCACCACATTCTATAATCCTTTATCAACTAACAGATGGTAACCAATTATATGAAAAATATGCATCACAAACATAAAATATCTTAAAAATCTTATCCTGCATTAGAAGCCAACCTCATATATCCACAATTTCTTGCAATATAACATATACATCGATGCTCTATTGGTCACTACCATCTGATTTTTTAAAGACAAAATCATGGGACCAAAAACTGGGTCACATCAAGGTTGTCTGTAGAAAAGAACATACACAGAGTAAATCTGATAGCTTTATATAAATATACGAAGATCAGCACATATTAGAATAATTTTAATGGTCAATGAAACACAAATTACATTAGGGGGAAAAGTAAAATATTTATCATACAACTAGAGTTATAGCTTTTATCTATTTCCTACTAAACAAACTTCTTAATTTCCCTCTTTCCAATCGCTCGAGCAGCTTTTTAGCATCCTGGATATCCATCTCAATAAGCTTTTTCAGGTAACTAATTGCTCCATAGGAAATCATCAGTTGCTAGACAGAACATAGCATATACTTCTCTGCATTGTTTTGTGGACTTGGGTCAACCAATTGGACCAGGTTCAATTTTTAATTGAACATAGCATATACTTCATTTACGACTTCCCCAATCACCTCATTTAATCTAATTGCGAGTAGCTTAGAAATGATTTTATATAAATAACTAATAAGGCTAATGGGTCTGAAATCTTTTAAGTCTTGTAGCCCCTTTAATAATATTAGGGATAAGGGTTACGAACTAAGAATTTATCTCTTTAGGTATTCTCCTTTTCTCATAGAAATTTTGTACCATATTAAAAATGTCCAAACTAATGACATTCCATGCTGCCTTAATGAACCCAAGATTAAATTCGTAAGAACCTGGTGCTTTCATACTATCACAACTCCATACGATTTTTTTCACTTCCTCTAGCATGAATGGTTTTCCAAGAGAGGATGTAGAGACACTAGATAGCTTTTTGAAGAGGCTGGTAGGCAAGGAAGGTCTGCAAGAATCTTTTTCTTTGAAGAGGTCCTCATAGAAATAACAGATCTCTTTAGAAATAGAGTTGGACTCTTAAACCAAACGATAAGAGGTCCGAAGAGAGGAAATCCAATTGGAAACGACTCTTATTAAAGCTGATTGGTGGAAAAATTTAGTGTTACTATCTCCCTCGTTACACCACCTGATTTTGGACTTTTGCAACCATAAAGATTCGATTACTTTTAGTTTTCCCTTCAGGGAATTGAGAAATTTTCTCTTTTCTTAAAATTTTGTAATGGTATAGTGTATGTCTTTACCCTCAATGTCACAATCAATTACTTCAATATCTCTTTCAATAGATTCAATGGTAAAATCCAAATTTCATACTCCATGCTATTCCAAGATAAGAGACGACAATTAAGGAGCTTGAGTTTTTTAGATATGTCCCTAGCATGTTTAAAATCAATCTCCTTCCACTAAGATTTTATCTTTCTTTAAAATCCAGGTTCTGATATGAAATACCTTTAAATATACATAACTGCCTAAGATTATTAAAAGCAGAAAGCCACAGACCATTAATAAGGAATCTATCCAATCTGCTATTACTAATTGAATCACCCTAGGTATATCTTTTTCCAATCAGAGGAATATCTAATAGACCAACATTGTTTAAAAAATCCTGAAAGATAAAGTCTTTTCTTGACAAACTAGAGCACCTTCTTTCCCCTGTGTTTAAGACTGCATTAAAATCACCTCCCAACAATACATGAATCGATGCATCAGTGATGTCTATAAAATGATTCCATAAGGAGATTTGATGAGCAGCCTCAACATAGGCATAAACTGAGATAACAAGGCATTTGGATTGGGGGTGGACTAAGTGGCCTTTCAGAGTAATCCAGTTAAGCCCCTTCTGGTGACCAAAACCAAGGAAGAAGTCTTTCGCCTTGTAACTAGAGTACCCCTACTACTTCCAGATGATTGTACAAAGTTTGAATCGAAAGATGCCATCCTTAAAATTGCTTTATAAGTTGTTCCTGAATATCCTTCATCTATGCCTCTAGGATAATAGCCAAACCTATACATTTTTTTTGAAATGCACATGCTCACAGATTTATTTTTGTAGAGAAATTCAAACCCCTTATATTCTAAGAGAAAAAATTCACTTGTGTGAGAGAGAAAATACCTGAACAAGACCAAACACTAAAACGGCACCAAAAGATTATCTTATAGAGATGCTTCCCAATCCACCTTATTTTCCTTTTCTAATGCAAAAAATTCATTTAGAAATCTTTATTTTCCTCCTAGTATGGAGATACTCAACATGTCAGTATTTTAAGAGCTTTAGCAGCTTCAGAAGGTGATTTATTTTTATTAAGATCGTCAGATATAAATTTGTCAGCCACTATTAGGCAATTGTGATTTTGAGGAATCGCTTGAATCAGACAACTAAAGGGCAATTTTTTTTGCCCTTACGACCTTTCTTTTTGGTTAGAGAAGGAAACTGAAACAATGATATTTTGTGGTCCAAGGCGTAGTTGTCAATAGTGCGCTTCGTTTTTTTTTTTTTCGGTTCTGCCATATGTTTCTTCTTATTTCTTTTTCATTTTAATCACTTCTAGGGTCTTTTTTTTCCCTTGTCATCACTTCCCTTCTCTTCAATCTCATTACTATGTCAATATGTCCTTTTTTTGCTAGAATTTTTAATTTTTTTATGTTTGTAGATCATTTATGTTTGTTGTCCTATGTTTGTGTTTGCTTTTAAGACGCTTTTCAGTAGCATTTTTTTTTTGGAATTTTGTTATTTTATTTTATTTATTTGAACTTTTTTTTTGTTAGTTCCTTACTTAGATTAGATGGCAGAAGGTAGTTCTTCTACTTCAAAAATGGAGCTGAGAAGAAAATATGAAACATTGATTGGTGATCGAAGATATGAAATTAAGTTCAACTTTTGCAGTAAGGTGACAGAAGGGGGATTTTACAAGGGTCGAAAAACATTTAGTTGGCGGATTTAAGAAAGCTTCAAAATGCAGTTAAGTGTCCACCTTATATGCGTGAGTAAGATTTTAGAATATATAAAAAGAAAGAGGAATGTAGAGTAACAAAAATTATGAGTTTAAGAACGCCTAATTTTGATGATTATAGACTTAAGGAAGAGGAAGAGGAAGAATGGGAATGTTGTGGTTAAGCTACTAACGCTAGTTACATTACTGGTGGTGGAAGTAGCGGAGCAAGTAGTAGGCCAAGTTTGCCAGAATAGCTAAAGACAAAGGGACTTTTAGCTAATGACAAAGGGACTTTTAGCTAAAGACAGAGACTTTTAGATAGGTACTTTATCCTGACGCGGAGAGGGTGGTGGAAGCAAGGAAGTTGAGTAAACGCAAACAACAAACAATAAATGAGGTTTGCCGAAATGAATTACATAACAACGTTGTAAAGATATGGCTTAATGGTTCTATAATGAGGGCATCTCATTTAATGCAACAAAATATGATAGCTTTAAGGTGACAATTAAATCAATAGGGCAATTTGGACCGGCACGAAGCCACCTAGCTACCATGAGTTGAGGGCCAAGAAGTTAATCAATTTAAGAATCTTATGAAGAGTCATGCACAAGATTGGGCAAGGTTTGGTTATTCCATCTTATCTGATGGGTGGCGTGATTCAATTTCCCAAAGAGAAATTGTCAACTTTTTAGTGAACTCTCTAAAGGGTTCCATTTTCCAAATAATTGATGGAATGGATGAGTATGTTTGGAGAGAAAAATGTGACTTGAGTGGTGAAGGATAATGCTTCTAACTATATAAAAAAAAAAGCCAGAAAAGTTGTTGGAAGCAAAAAGCCTAAGAAAATACACCGAACCAGTGTGCTGAATATCATGAGAAAATACACCGAGAAGAGAGAATTGGTTAGATCTGCCATCACTAGATTTGCCACATCTTTCATCACTCTAAGATCTATCCATATGTAAGATAATAATTTGAGAAAGATGTTTACAAGTGAGGAATGGACTGGTAGCTGATAGTATAAGGACTCGATTGGCAAAAGGATTAATGTCATTAATTGTTTTGAATGATACTTTTTGGAGAAATCTCCTGTATCCTCTTGTATTAACTTATCCTTGTACAAAGGTTTTGAGGATGGTTAATGGTGAGAGAAAACCAGTTATGGCCTACATTTTTAAGGTTATGGATCTAAAGAAGCAATTGCAACGCATTTAATGACCCTGAAGAACAATATCAGAGTGTATTTTAAATCATTGATGCAAGGTGGACCGATCAATTACATCAACCATTGCATGCTACAGACCATTACTTAAATCCAAATTTTTTTATGGCAATTCTGAAGTTCAACTGTAAATTCTGGAGAGAATAAGTTGTGTTTTTCTATATATTCCAAACGTTACAGAGATAGATTTATATATACATGAGAGAAGCAGAGGAACTACTAGTGTTTAATACAAAGACAACAACTGAACTAGTAGAATTCAATACAAAATCAACAACTGAGAAAGTGTGTCGTATATCCCTTAACACCCCCCCCTCTTCAAGCTGATGAGTGTCCTGAACATAAAGACAGTTACGAAGATGCAGGAAGCGAGAGGCACCAAGCGACTTGGTAAAAATGTCTGCCACCTGACCATTTGTAGGAAGAAAATGAATGTTGACAGTGCCATTGTCAACCAATTCACGAACGAAGTGGTAGTCTAACGGATGTAACACATGATTGCGACTAAGATAGATAGCTCCAATATTATCACACCACATAGTTATCTTGCCCATATAACTGTAACTAATATCTTGAAGTAAGGACTTTAACCATAATAATTCAGCAGCAACATTAGCTAGACCTTGTATTCGTTCTCAGTGTTGGAGCGTGCAATAGTTGGTTGTTTCTTAGCCCCCCAGGATATAAGGCTGTTTTCCAAGAAGATACCATAACCACCAGTGGATCGACGATCATCTGGGCATCCGCCCCAATTCGCATCTGAGTATCTTTGCAACTGAGTAGCTGGGGAATATGATAGCAGTAAACCATGTCTGCAAGTGCCTTAAAGGTACCACATGAGTCTTTTAACAGCCTTCAAGCAAATGTCTGTTGGAGCATGCATAAATTGGCAGAGTTTGTTGACTGAAAAGGAGATATCTGGTCTGGTGAATGTGACGTATTAAAGAGCACCAACTACCTGCCTATATTCTGAACCAGTGGGAAGAGGAGTGCCCATCGATTTTGATAAGTTAGGAGAGGACGTCATTGGAGCAAGACAAGATTTTGCCTCAAGTAAGTTGGCTTTTTCTAGTAGATCTTGAATGTATTTGGATTGGCGAAGAAGCATTCCATTTGGAGTATGTTCAACCTCAACCCCTAAGAAATATGCCACACGTCATAAGTCTCAAATGGGAAATTATGCCTCCATAAGAGAAATGGTATGTTAAACTGCTGCCATGGAAGTACCTATTACAAGAATATCATTAACATAGCATAGGACATAAGTGGAATGGCCATTAGTGATTTTTACAAATAGCGAATTATCTGCTCTTGATTTACAAAATCCATTTGAAACCAGAAAGGTGTATAAACAAGAGAACCATTCTCTTGGAGCCTGTTTGAGCCAATATAAAGACTCGCGAAGAAGGCACACATGGTTAGGTTGTATATTGTCTGTAAAACCTAGTGGTTGACTCATATAAACAGTCTCTGACAAATGTCCATGGAGAAAGGCATTTGAGACATCCAGTTGATGGATGGGCCACTTGCGAGACACTGCAAGACCTAGAATGGTTCTTATTGTAGTGGTTTTCATAACAGGGCTGAAGGTCTCCTTGTAGTCAATGCCCGATTTCTGTGTATATCCCTTAGCCATAAGACGGACCTTGAATCTGTCGACTGAACCATCTGGATTCCTCTTTATTTTGAATAGCCACTTGCACCCAATAATATTCTGATTAGAAGGGTGAGGCACTAAAGCCAGGTGTCGGTTTGCAGCAAAGCCTGAATTTTATTGGACATAGCATCATGCCACTCCTGGTACTTTCATGCTACTCTGTAAGATGGAGGCTCTATTTTGAGATAATCGGTAGTAGCAAGGGTGTGAGTAAGGGCCAAATATTTGGGAGGCTTACGTAATTCAAGTGGATGAAGTCTCATAGGGTGCATTTTGGACACAATTAGTAGGGATATAGGTGTATCTGAAGAAGAGGTGGAGGGTGAAACATGTGTTGAAGCTGGCAAAAGAGATGAAAAGGGTGTGGGGCTGAGGTGAGGTGAGTGAGAGGGCATACCAAATAGGAGGCCAGTAGTGATCGAAATTGGTACCTGCCATTGTAACCAAGGAGAAGCAGAGGGCTGCTTGGGAGTATGATCTCGTGAAGAAGGCTGAGCAAATGGGAATAATGACTCATCAAATTGCACATGGTGAGCAATGTATATGCGCTTATTAGATGGATGGAAGCAGACAAAGCCTGAATGAAACTTGGATTTGCCTAAGAAGACACACCGATGACCACGAAATGAAAATTTATTTTTGTTATAAAGGCGAAGTAATGGGTAAATGGCACAACCAAAAATCTTTAACTGGGTGTAGGCAGGAGGTTTATTGAACAACCGAAAATGAGGAGACATACTATGAAGGGAAGGAGATGGTAAGCAGTTGATTAAATCAACACTTGTGTTAACCGCATAGTTCCAAAATCGCAAGGGAACTTTAGAATGAGCTAGTAAAGTGAGATTTGTGTCTATGATATGACAAATTTTTCTTTCCGAAATACCATTTTGTTCATGAGTGTGAGGGCAAGCAAGGAAGTGAGTAGTGCCCGTTTTTCGAAAATGAGCTGATAGTTTTTGATATTCACCACAAAAATTAGAATGAATATGTTTTATATGACCATTAAATTGACGTTGAACTAGTGCTTGAAATTCAAGAAAGGTATTAAAAACATCACTATTGGATTTGATTCAGCAGACCCAAGTATATCTAGTAAATTCATCAATAAAAATAATAAAATACTTTTGATTTAAGAAAGAATCAACATGGGCTGGACCTCATGCATCAGAGTGGATAACCTCAAAAGGGGCAGTACTACTCCTAACAATTGGAGGTAAATGAGTTTTGGACAGTTTACCTAATGGATAAGAAGGACAGTTATTACTAGAAGAATAAAACAGTAAAGAATTTGAATGCAAAATTTGTGATGTAGTGCGTGAATTGCAGTGGCCCAAACAGGCATGCCACGTGTCAAACGAGACCAACTCTCCAAGAAATGCCTACTTAAGCTCGGATGGTAGCATGTAATGGCCTCAACACCGGGTCAGTCGTGAATAGTACCTTCCGGCAGTGAATAGTATTTTCCGGGCCCGAAAGAACATCCGGAAGTCGAAAATATTTTATTGGACCATTTGAAAGGAATAGTCATGGTGAACCTATGGTTGAAATTTGAAGTGAATTTGAGGTCAAATGGGCCTTCAAAAGTCAAAAATACGAAATAGGTAGCGAGTCAATTTCCTTAGTAGGGAAGGGGACTTGATTTTGCTTAAATAATTAAAAATAGTAAATGAACTCCGAATATCGCCAGATTTTGCGTGCCTACATGAATTTTTATGTAAAATATTTTGGTGATGAGAATTGAATTTTTCGATGAGTTCGGTAGTTGTCGAATCGGATCGATAACAGACTCCAATTGAGCCAAAAATTTACGTCCTACCTATTTTTGATGTTTTAAAAATTATGAAATCAAATTTGTAGTGATTTGGAGTGAGAAAAGAGGAGAAATCATGTTGGGCTTTAAATTAGGTTGTTAATGGACTTTAATTAATTAATTAAGCCCAATAGCCAACCCAAGCCCATTTCACCCAAAAGAAGTGGTATAAAAAGAGGGAAAATTATGGAAAATCCCAGCAATTTCTTCTTCTCCACGTCTTCTTCCCTTGGCTGAAATACTCCACCATTTTTGTTGAGTTTTCTCTTCTTCTTTCTCTCCATTTCACACAAAAATCAGCCCTCTTATAATATTTTCCATCTCTCTAGTTGAGATTAGTATCCTCCTCTCTTCAAAAGAAGGAATAAAATCAAGGAAAAATCAAAGAGGGAAGTTTAGAGGTTTAGTTGAGGTAAGAGAAATCAAAGGGTTTAATTTTGTTCTAAGGTGTTTTTTAGTATTTTAAGGTCTCTAGATTTCATTTTTAGTGTTAATTTTAGCATTTGAGATCAAGAAAATTATTTTGTGATGGCTTAAAAATTCGGTTTCTATAGGATTTCAAGGAGGAGAGCCATCCAAGCAAGCTAAAGGCAAGGAAAAGGAAGTTTAGGCATCCCAAAGCTAAGAGAAAATGTAAGTGACTATAAAATCCCTTAATTTTCCATTTAATATGAATTTTCTTGATTATGTAACTTAAATAAAAATATGTAAAATTGTTAATTGATGCAATTATGTTAGGGTAAATGCAATTGGATTAGAGAAATGATGAATGGAAAGTGAAAACGAAAGAAATAAAAATATTTAGGAAGAAATTTAATTGTGGCCGAAATTTATAATAAGGGAAAATGATGAGAAATTTGCATGTAAATGATGTATGTTGGCTTAAAATAATTGTAGACATGATAATTGATGTCTATAAATTTTTAGAGAATATTTAGAAATTATTTGGAAATTGTAAAGGTTATGTATAGGGTATGTGTTGAATGAAAATTATGATTTATTGTGAATTAAATGATTATTTTGATGAAAAATGACATTGACCAATAAATAATGCATAAATAAATTTTATTAGAATTTATTAAAGTTATTGGAATTTTATTGAAATTTTTATGTGTATATGTATAATGGAAATAATTGAAATAGCAATGCATAATTGTATAAAAATGGCTAAAGTAATGAATAAGTATGACAAATAAATTAATGTCAATGACGAGAAATAAAAAGTCAACCGATGAATTTTTTGAAATAATTATTAGATCGTGAAAATAATAAGAATAATGAATTATTGGAAAATAATTCGTAAATAAATAGAAATGATGGAAATAAATTAATACGTAAATAAAGGAAAGATAAAATGAGTTTTGAATAGAAAAAGGGACTTAAATGAAAGAAAATAAAAGTTTTGGGGTAAAATGGTAATTTTGCCAAAGTGGATAATTAATGAGTAAAAATAAATAAGAAATAGTAATAAAGGCAAAATAGTAATTTCGGAGACCTAACTGTGCCAAAAGATAAAATTTTCATGGTATGGGGACTAAAATGTAATTTTACTCGAAAATGGTAAAAGAAAGAATAAACAATGAATAATGGAAGAAATGGTATAATAAAAATAGAAATAAATAATTATAATGGTAAAATTGTAATTATATATTTGAAATGAATAATTCAATAGAAAAAGTCAAATTATGTATTTTTGCGGCATAAAATAATAAATTATATTAATGGAATTTTTAATTGTGCGAAATGTAGTAAATAAAAGTATGACTAATTTATCGAAATAAAGTAGTCAATAAAAAAAACAGTAAAAGAGTATAAAAGTATAAAATATTTCGCTGATGATATAAAAGTCAGTTAAGCGAATAATTAAATATTTTGGACAAATAATAGAAAAATAAAGTGTAATCAATCGAGCTTAAAAGTATTGAAAAATAATTCGTAAAGAATTATATAAAAAAAATAATAGAAAATTGTGAATTATAATGTTATAATTCATAATTTATAATCTGTATAAAAGATTGAAAAGTTTAAGTATCTGAGTGAATTATCAAAGAATAATTCACAAAAGTGACTGGAAAAGAGAAAGTGAATAAAAGGATAAAAAAAAAAGCTATTGAATAGTCAAAGGCACAAAATAGTGCATTTAATCAGAATAAAGTATAGTAACAAATAAAAGAAAGAACTTGAAGATTTTAAACGTCCAAAAACATTTACAAATGTGACTGATTATGTTTGCCCTTAGCGATAGACGGGCATTATGATTCTTGTTTTGGATATAATTGGCTAGCCATAGGGACACATCTGTACCGCGGTGCAAGTCATGGCGACTTGCTTAGCTATAGGTGGGATTTTTGATCTCCATAACTTCTGTAAAAGTGAAAATGTATTTGTTTCTACTTTGTGAGACTTGATCTTTCAAGATCATTTCTCTATCTGTTATGTGGGATCTTCGAGTCCAGTCCCGAGTATTCTTTGTGGGAAACCTGTTATATTGTACTAGGGGCATATCAAAATGAATAAATTAGTACTGTTTAATTGAACTGAATATAAAGATATGAAAGTTATATCGAAAAATGATTCGACTGAAAGAGAATGCAAAGTTGAAATAAATCTGTAAGGTTTTTGACAAGTGTACTTAAAAAGAAAAAATAAAGATTTTATAAGAATAAAGTATTAAATCAATATTTAGTTAAACTTTTATAAAAAATTCAAATATATCTTGTTTTACGTGAAAAAGATAATTTTAATTGCTTAGTAATTCTTGTAACATTTACCACTATAAAGATAATGACAAGTCTGGAAAATAATATTAATTTTCCTGCTTAAAGTTAAAAAGTGATGATAGTAACAAAAAGTGAATGCTTAGGTAACGCTTTTCTAAAAGATAAGTTACCTGAAAAGTAAAACGATATAAGGCATAGAATTATGCAATAAAGGAAAAGTAAAATATATAAGTTTTAATTAGATAATTAAATATGAATAGTATATATAAGAAGAAAAGAAGTTTTAACTGCAAAGTACTCCAAAATAGCTATATCGCTTTGCGATGAATCTTACAAGCCTTTTAACGGTAATGTAATTATTAGATCAAAGTTAAAGTAAAGTAATAGAATAAATAGTAAAAAGTGAAGTCAGAATATAGATTGAATAATTGACTAGTAAAGCAAGTAGTAAAAGTAGTTTATTTTGGTACTAGTAAAGACACGAGTACCAATACACATCGTTAAATGAAATGATAATTAAATTGCTATGACTAAAGGATAAAATGAAAGTACTGATAAAAAGTAAAAGTTATAGTAAAGATTAACGTAAAGATAAAAGGTAAATCTGATATTGATCTACCTAAAAAGATACTGTAAGTACAGTTAAAAGTTTAGAATAAAAGAACAATGATTATCAGAATATGAATTAATAACATGAATAATGATAACTGAAATAAAAGGAAATGGTTAATGAAATAAGAATAGTAGAAGTATAAATTATAAAATTATGCTTATTCTTGGAAAATTTTTGGATTAGTAGTCACCACTGGGCATATTTAATGCTCAGCACGTAGTGTTTACTGCGTGCAGGTTCTGAAGCATGACGGGAGCATAGTACATTGAAGGTCCAGATCAGAAGAGAAGATTTTTGTGTTAGTTGGTGTAAGCTTTTGGCATATATATACTTAGACTATTAAGGTAAAGGTTTGAATGGTATTTTGGTTATATGTTTATTTGTCTTGGAGGTATGGATTAGTATAAGTTTTGATTTGATGATTAATGTTTGTTTATAAGATTGTTATTTGATTCTGGAATTTTTGTAAAAATTTTCTCAAGTAGTTGAATTGCGCAAAAAAAAAAAAAACTTACCGTCGTCAGCTAAGTCTCGTTTCATTAAGGACCGTTCCGATAAGGGTGTTACATAGTAGGTACAAGCCTCAATCACTCGGTCCTCTCAAGAGGATGTCCTTCGATATTTTATCCTTAATCAAGAAATGAGAGGGCCAAAATTCAAAAAAACATATGTTATCTTTGGTGAATTTTTGAGTAGATAAGAGAGATTTATTAAGTTTAGGAACAAGAAGAACATCATTAAGGAAAAATGTAGAGTAAGAGGAAGTATCAGTGTGAGTGATGGGCATACCTTGACCATTGCCTACCCTTATAGTGTTTTGTCCATAGAAGCGTGTCATTATTTAAAGGTGAGTGGGATCAGGAGTCATATGATGAGTTGCTCCCGTATCTGGATACCAAAGGCGGGCTGGAATGGGAGCCAATGGAGGAGGTGAATAGAATTCAGAGGAAGGATGAGCAGGGTTCTGTGTCCAAGCAATGTTGGCCTGCCTTCCATAAGAGCTGCCATTCTAAACAGAACTAGAGTTATAGTTAGAATAATTGGGCATGTTGGGCTCATACCTGCGTCGACATCAATCAGCTGTGTGATTACGAAGATGACAAATTTGGCATGGACCATGTTGTTGACGTTGATTGGAAGCTTTGTGTCCCTTGTGGCTAGTGGTGGTAGGCGGGGTAGATAGAGGTGGACCTTGTGCAAGGAGGGTAGAGGGAGATTCCTGAAAACTCTTCAACAGAACTTCATGGGCAACTAGATGGCCATACAATTGATAAAATGAGGCAGGTGGAGATTGGAGAGAAAGTGTGAGTGATCCTCGGGTCCAAGGTTGCGAAAAATGATGGCATTAAACTGTGCCGTTGACAGTGGAGCGCTAGCAGAGGCAATCTCATTAGCAAGGGCCTTGGCATGTTGCAAGTAAGCAGCAACCCATGTGTCCGTTTTCGAGTTCCTGCAACTCTATGTGAATTTGCAGTTGGCGATTTTGAGAGACAAAGCCAAACGCATTTGCCAAGGCCTGCTATGCATAATAGGCAGTTTCAACACCTACAACATAAGTAAAAACATCTTCAATGAGAGAGGCAAAGAGCCATGTCAACAGAGTTTGGTCCTTGGTAAACCATATTTCATATTTTGGATTGGGAATAAAGGAAGTAGGATCAGTTAGAGAGGGAATAGTGGTGGGAGGTTTGCGACTGGATCCATCTATGTGATTTATGAGTTTATGATGGTAAAGAATAGGGAGGAATTGGGTTTTCCAGGCATGTAGTTTGTGCGGTTTAATTTAATGGTAAATGCATGATTGGTGGAAAAAGGTTGGGAGTTTGAAGTGGGAAAATTATTTGTCATGTTGGTGACTATGGTGGAGGAGGTGATGGCAGGGGGTTGTGCTATTGGCGTTGAGGGAGATGATGAATCTACAGGCAATGAATTGCTAGAGGAAGTAGAGGATATGGAGAGGTCTAGGTTAGCTCTGATACCATGTAAATTCTGGAGAAAATAAGTTGTGTTTTTCTATATATTCCGAACGTTACAGAGATAGATATATATATATATATATATATATATGAGATAAGCAGAGGAACTACTAGTGTTTAATACAAAGACAACAACTGAACTAGTAGAGTTCAATACAAAATCAACAACTGAGAAAGTGTGTCGTATATCCCTTAACATCAACAATGTAAAAAGGTAATAACCGGTTTATATAAATGCATTGGAAGGTTGGTTCCCAATATAAAAATTTCATGACAAGATTACTGATGAATTGTCATTGTATCGAAAGGCTTAAAACCTTTTTTGAATGAATATGGCTGTTAGGCAAAGGAGTAAAAAGCATTAGGTAACACCTAAATTCTAAATTTTTATTCTTATTTTTAACCAAATAATGTAATTAACATTGGAAATTAAAGTCATTTTCAGCTAATTGGTGGAGTTCCTATGGTTCTGCCACCCCTAATTTACAAAATTTTCCAATTCATGTCCTTAGCCTCACTTATAGTGCCACCAGCTATAAGAGGAATTGGAACATTTTTGAACATGTAAGAACTTGATTTTATATTTAAATCATTTACAGCCACCAAATAACTTTGGATTTTTAAGAATATAAAAAACTATACTTATAATCTTTATTTTTTCCCCATATCCTTAGCTTCATTGCAAAAAGAGAATAGACTAGCACAAGCCGTTTGAATGAATTAGTATTCATGAAATACAATCGTGCACTAAGATATCGATTCAATAATTATCACACTATTGATTCCATTCTCCTAAGTGAAATTGATGATAGTAATGAATGGTTACTGGGGAGGATGGATGATGAAGGCAATCAAAAGGATGATTTTGTGTTTGAAAATGATTCTCTTACATGGAGCATGGTTAGTGGCGCTGTCAGTGTCCTTAAATCACTTTATGGCATTAGATCCACCATAAATGCAATTGGGAAAAGTTCAAGCCCCAGAGGTGCTCGTGTTCTTGTGGAAGAGGAAGAAACAATTGATATTGGAGTTTTGGATGAAGAAAAGGATGAGGAAGATTTAAATGGTGACGATGATGAATTTTAGTTTCTTTATGAATTTGTGTTTCCTTTCATTTCTTGCTTGAATAATGTGTTCATACTCGTACTTTTTCAAATTTCATTATAACTTATAATTCTATATTATTAACGCATGTTAAGTTTTTTAGTTGTTAGTTTTATGATTGCCTTTAACTTTGTATTTTGTGAGAATTATGCACTTTAGATACATAAAGCCGGTGCCTCGGCACTATGCGCTTCGCATTATGAGAATTTATCCTTTTGTGCCTCGTGCTATTGAAAACACTGGTGTAGAAGGTTTTGACCTTTTTAGATTTTGTCTTCTTGAGGGGATTGGTTTTTAAAATTTTAACGTCGGAGCCAATGCAAATAAGCAAGGTATTTTAGGTCAAGCAGATTCGCAATTCATACAAACCCAAAGAAATGCTTGCATTAATGTTCTCAGATATGGGAGCTGCGTTGGCAAAAGGCCCAAATTCATTTGAAGCAATGATCCAGTTTGCAGAGTGAGCTGAGTTATTCCTTGGCACGACTTCATTTGGGCCATTAAGCCCACCTGGAGGGAAATTGCTTTTTAAAGGATGGTTGGATCCACCAGAAAGTAAATTGTCGCTTTGTGAATCCCTCTCACTCCTTGGGTTTGACTGTTGCACACCTCGAAAACCAGGAGAGTTAGAGACGGTATCTTTAGTCATTGAGCACCAGTTAATTTTTGTGCTGCCGCGAAGATTAGGAAGGCTTACCAAAGGACTACGTGAGGAAAAAGTCGACCATGTCGAGGGGACATACCTTTTTTTTGTCAAAGCTAGAGAAAACTGAGCAAGGCTCTTCAATAATTCTGATCGGGAAGATGTCTCTATTAATCCTAACCTTCGCTACTTTGTTAATTGATTCTGGAGAGGAATTAGATATGAGCATCCTTGCAATATCAAAATAAGTATTTATAATACCTTTGTTATATAGGCCCAAAAGGCATATGACTAGGCCTATATCCAACCAAGCCAAAATGTCTGGAAAAGCCAATCTGATGAGATTGATGGGACGTGTTCGGATCAATCATTTGACGCTCCTGATGGTGTCTCATCCTATCACGTTGACCGGTGACTAGCAAGTATACTAGATTGGCTAACAATATTAGAAAATATAGATTAAGATCATAAATATCGTACTCAAGGGAAACTTGTGTTTATATGAAAATTTTAGATTTTTAGAATGAAAACTGTATGTGAGAGAGAAAGAAAATCCCAAAGTTGTAATGGTTTATAGATGAATAAAACAAAAGTTTAAATAGTAAACTAAAGTGAACAAGCGGAAGTTAAAACAATTAAACTCAAACTTAAATGAAATCAATTAAACAAAATAGGTAAAACACAATATTGGAGCAACTTTCACAAAAGGATTATCCACCCTAACTTATATCATAATGACTTAATTAAAAAAAGAATACAAGTGATCATGAAAAAATCAAATAAAAAAGGCAAGATATCTCAACACAAGAATACCATTCTTAAACATTAAACATTTTCTGTTTAGAATTATTCAACACTTAGCATAAAAATCTGATTTTAACCTTTTAGATGTCTATTAAATTCTTTTGCAAGTAAATTTAACTTTCATCTATTCTCAATTTTAACTTTTCTTAGTCTTAATCTATTATTACCAATGCAAGACTACACCTTAATTCAGAATATAATCATGCATTAATACCAATAAATTTACCTAAAAACATGCAAACCAATAAGTATGCATAAATCAATTATCAACTATTAATTCAAATAAGTCAACAATCAAATTGTAAATAACCCAAGGTAAAAATTTGCACAAAACCAAGCAATAATCAACTTGTATCACATTAAGTGCGAATTAAGTCATTACAATATAAAGTTAAGGATTCAATTATTTTTTAACAAAAGTAAAGAGAACTACTCGCTATTCATATTAAAAATTAAAGCAAGATTAAGAAAAAGAAAAAGAAAACATAGAGTGTAGAAGCTCCCTTAATCCATGGTTACAAAAAAAACATAGGAACCTCCCTTGTAACACCCTCTATGCAATTCCAAGTCTATATTACTTTATTAACATTTCTACAATAGTCAATTTACTACTTAGTTTGAGAAAAATTCCGGCAGCATGACGACATAATATTAATGTTGTCTAAACCTGCAATATTTAGATTACACTCCCAAATATTATTTCTCCGACTCTCAAACTTCAACAATCAATACAACACTTCAAAATGATTCATCATGCAATCAACTAAAAGCATCTCTTTGAGCATACCAACCATAAATTTTACTAAGGTCATAAGTTATTACAAATAACTCCATAAGTTATTATGAAAATCTTGCAAAATATTTACAACTCAAAAGTAAAAAAAAGTTTTCCTACTCTGTATATGCTATTACTAGTCTTCAACGTCAGCTGGCTATACCTATCCCTGCACGCAATCACAATAAACTACACGCTGAGCAACGTATTCGCTTAGTGGTGAATATATATACATAAAATTTCACTTACTATATTCTAAGTATTTAAATCAATTAAATTCATTAATAGTTTAATGAATTTTCAGATTTCATAAATTTCAAATTTATTATTCTTTTGTCACAATTTTCTCCTAACTGGCTTAAAAATATTCTTTTATATCTGATTTCACAATTTCACTATTTTAAGTGAAAAATTGCAATTGTACCCTTGAAGATTGACTTTTTCAATTTGGACCCAATTTTGACTTTTTGGTTGACTTTTCCTCAATTTAACCAATTTAATTCTAATTTTGACCAGGTTGACTCCCTTTGATTTTTACTAGCTTTAATTACACAAATTACAATTTAGCCCTTACAATTTCTCTTTAGATGGAAAAATTACCGTTGGATCCCTGTCACTTTCTTTAATTACGATTTTGCCCTTTTTAATCAAATTACTCATCTTGACCATTTTGACCACATTTTGCCCTTTTTGCTCTCGGTTAATTGCATAATTATGTTTTTACCCCTATGGAACATATATATCTCATTTTTACCTTATTTCATTCTTATTCATATTTTTAATATTTTAAGGGTCGTAAATACCTCTTTCTCATAGTTTCATATAAAATTATCATTTTGCCCCTAGTTGTAGACAGTAGGAAAACTGTGAACCGAATAAGCAGATGAGCAAATCCAGAAGTGGGAGCAACTATATCACCGCGGTACGATACTACTCCCAGTATATCAGTATAATGAGCCAGCTAACAGTGAAATTTCACTCTTTCAATACAGTAATAGTAGAGTGATAGTAAAGTAACAATACAATATACAGAACCCTACGGGGTAAATATCCTTATGGCTAGCCATACTATCCTAGGATCCTAAGTTACCCACTGAGCACTAAGGGCATAACAAATTATTGTATTTTCTTACTTTATTTTATTTTTACACTGATTTACATACCAAACACACTTTGTTAACATTATCATAATTTCATTTCTATTCATTCAAGCTCATTAACTATACATTTCACAATTATACACATATTATTACAAAAATAAACTTAAAACATGGCATTATATACATGTACACCATTCGGCCACTTAAAGGCCTCACACTTATACATTGTTTTATCCTTCCTTTTTTTGCCATACATAATTGTATATCCATTTTATGACACAATGTAGTGAAACATACCATTTTCTCATGAATATTTTAAAGTTCCCATAAGTTTCATCATTATGTAACTATGGCACAATTAAATAAAATTCTCAAAATTTATTCCAATTAATATAATTACATTCCTTATACCTTAATTTATTTAATTAACATTTAAATACCTAATTAAAGATCAAATTACACTAAGGTACCCTAAGGTACCATATTCGGCCAAGCCAATTACACTCACTTTTAATTTAATTTCTTCATTCATTTATGTTTCTAATGGTTCAAATCAACATTATATTACATTAGTTTAAATTATTTCATCATTTCATGCAATCTAGCATAGTTACATAATGTAGAAATCATAGAAAATTCAACTATATTAGTGAAATTAAATGTAATTTGTATCCACTAACCTTAATTAGGCTATTCTCCACCTAATCTTCATTTTCCTTCCCTTTTCATCTTTGGTTCCTTTCTTCCACTATGTGTTCCTCTTTGGGCTGAATTTGCAAGGGAGAAAATCACATCATTAATGCATGTTTTTCAATAATTTAAAATCACTACTATAATTCCCTAGCCCAATTCTACATGCCTATAAAATTTTCCCTTCAAATTCCACCTAAAACTCAAAAAATCACAAAATCTTACCTTAGGATTTTTTCCTTAAATCCCTAATTTATTGACCTCCTTTTGATAAAAAAAAAATCCTTTTACAGGTTAAAGGGGATGAATATCTAAGCTTTAGGTTGCAATTAGGGCTTGTGATTTAATGAAATAAAGTTTGGGATGAAGAAAAATGGAGGAGAGGCAACAAAAGTGAGGAATTCAGATTTTAAAGAAAAAAAGGAGGAATTTGCAAAAATTCTGGGGTTTTTTTATAGATTTTATTGAGCTATTATAGGGTGTCTTTGTGTGTACCAAAGGAGAGACCAAGGTTCAATCACATTCATTAGATCCAAGGGCTCTAATTTTTGTCACTTATTGGCCATACATCATGCTAGGCTCATCCTACTGGCCTAAAATCACTCACACTTGATCATAACTTTATATTAATGTCTCATTTATCTTTTTAGAGTCAAATTCTC
Organism: Excoecaria agallocha; assembly: GCA_037975025.1. NCBI lineage: Eukaryota > Viridiplantae > Streptophyta > Magnoliopsida > Malpighiales > Euphorbiaceae > Excoecaria > Excoecaria agallocha. Next base: position 7,600,670 of record CM075816.1, read on the forward strand.
TGGTTTGACCCTCCAAATGACTCGGTCTCATTTTTGCACCTTGAAATATGAATTTTTGTTTCCAATATCAGATTACCCTGAAATTTTTCACCAAGTGTCCTTACATATTCAAGAATAAGTGGTTAAAATTTTAGCCCATTCTGACATCATTTTGGTATATTTTTGGCCCCAGTAGCCTGCTTAGCTAGGCCGAAATCTGAAATTCCAAAATTTTTAGAATTACTATTTTTCAGTTCCTAGGGTGTCTTTACATTAGTTGTAATGCCTATACTAGCTAATCCCGGTTACTGTTACTAATTACATTCATTAACCTATTCATCAGGTGACTTATCAGTTAATTATGCATGCATAATAACATACACATCATACATACTTTTCATATGGAGGGCCCACTATTACATATTCTTGATCATTCTTACAGAACTTATAATTTCATGCCTTATATATATTTACAAATACATTACTGATAATCAAAAGAGATGCAAACTTAATTATATACATTAAGATGCAAGTTCTATTCTGAAATTGGCTTGGAAGACTGTTGGCTTTGTCCCTGAACACACGGTCTACCCTTCAAACCTACACGGATTAACACCCGTGCTAAGCTATAAAGCTTAGTGGGGAACAACTAAAAACATGTTGATAACTACTCACAGTAGCTATCATCAAGCATTCCTTAATAATAAAACACAATATAACAGTATCTTTAACAATATACAGTAACAGATATCAGACTATATATATGCATATCATTGCATAACATTTAATGTATAATTTATCTTATCAATTTGCCTGCTTAAATTCATGTGGGGGTGGATAACGGGTTCAATGGATACCCAATGGTATCAAAACAGAAGGATACCCATAGGTATCTAACAGAAGGATACCCGTAGGTATCAAACAGAAGTCTCACGTAGAGACAAGTCCCATGTAGAGACTTACAGAAGACTCATAAGAGTCAAACAGAAGCAGCTGCGATGGTACCCTATAGGCATGCCTATCTATCCACAACCAAGACTCTAAGTGCAGGCATAACATATTATATTTCATTTCTCATGAAATATCATCATCATAATTCAATATAGCATTAACAAATGCTAAACAGTACAATATTAGACATTCTCATATATATATATAGCATACTTAAGATTCATATACTGTAATTCCATGAAATAATTCATGTATGTTTCTATTATGAGTAATAGAAACTCACCTTTCAAATAACAAGCAAGCTTTGCATTCATGGATATTTCCTTTGCTACATGACTATCATTTAGGATGATTTATAAGCTTAGGAAGGGCTTAAACAAGTCTGTACCATAAAAGAAATCAAAGAAGATGCATTTTTGAAAAACAGGGGAGGGTCACGGTTACTATGAATTTCATGGTAACCGTGAGCCTAACATTTTTATAAGGGTCACGGTTACTACACATTTCCTAGTAACCGTGAGCCAAAAAGCCTTTCAATTCTGGACCTCATACGAACTACCTCACAGTTACCAACCATTTCATAGTAACCGTGAAGTAGGGTGAAAACATGGGTCACGGTTACTAAGAAATCCTTAGTAACCGTGAGATAGCTTCGTTTTCGCTACTGGACCAAAAGCTAATTGCCTCACGGTTACCAAGCCTAGGGTAGTAACCGTGAGGTGTTACGAGAATGGGTCACGGTTACTATGAAATCCTTAGTAACCGTGATCCATTGCGTTTCCTTTGGTCTTAAGCTGTCGTTTTAGGAACCTCACGGTTACTATGAAAGTCATGGTAACCGTGATCCCTAAACCGACTCGAGACCGATTAACAGTCTCGAGTTCAAACCTATTTTTGACCTGTAAAACAACATTTTCAGGCAAAATGGCCTTCAACAAATTTGTAGGCCTAAGTGTCTAGTTTTCAAAACATCAAAAATCATATCAATAGGACCTGTAAAACTCCAGTTATGCAAGAAAAACCACAGACTATTCATAAGAGCAAAACTCACAACCACAATCAGATTTCAATACCGATTTTCACTATCATGCAGTGAAAATCAGATTTCGGTTCCTTCAAACAAAATCAAGACATGCAAGTCTAGTTTCTGAATCAACTTGAATTTCCATTTTTGAGTTACCATAGCTCAAGATATGAGTAAAAATGTACAGACTGGTCCAATAACCCTTAAACAGATTTTCATGTTCTTTAAACAAGCTTTGTATAAAAACAACTCTAAACCCTTCTAAGCTATAAATCATCCATAAAATACATGAGAGAGGCACACAAGCTTTATCTCTCATGACAAATCAATATACACACATACATGAAACACTAAATTCCCATACCTTACTTGATCTCCTCCTAGCTCTTCACCCTTGAAGAGTTTCCTTTCCTTTCCTCTTGCTTGGTTCTCCTTCTAACAAGTCATAAAAACACTTATATAAAAACCTAGTAAGCTAAATCAAGAATTACATAACCAAGGAGAACAAGTGATCTTACCACAAACTTGAGCAAACCTCTCTAATTCAAAGAAATCTAGAGAGAGAGAAAAGATGAGAGAGAGAGAGTTAGGGTTTAGGAGATTAGGAAGATGAAAATGGAGATTGAAGACCATAAGTGGCCGGCCAAATCCTCTCCAAAATATCTACCTCTCCCTTAAATCCAATTGGTCCAAATGTCACTTTAAAGCAACATTTACCAATTGGTCCCCCAACTTCCCTTAATTCAAAATCTACCCCAAAACTTACACTTTAACTTTTCAATTACACCCTTCAATTAACATTTATACTTAATTAAGCGTAAACACTAATAATTAATTAGTGATAATTCTACTAGGGTGTATTGTGGGGCATTACATTAGTTACATATTATATATGAAATTTTTGGGAAATCAAATATCTCTAGGTCCCTAAATCGTTTGGTCAAAGATTTGGTCAACCCTAGGTTGAACAGTGAAATTTTTCTTTATTTGCCTGTTTAGAGACCTATTTAATCCCAGTTTCTTTTCAAATTATACCATTAGACTCCACTCAACCTGTACTTTCATTTCTCAGTCTCAGGTCACACTATTCGTCGAGTCCCCTGTCTCGGGTTTTTTAGTCCCGACACAATTATCCCTTTATACTTGTCATCGAGTTTTCTCGTCCTATTCAACTCCGATTTTTCCAAAATTTAACCTCGGATAATTTTTCATGTTTTGTAACTTAACATGTATGACATATGAAAAAATTGGGGTGTTACATCCCTGCTCTAAGCTTTTTCTCTTTTTCAACTAAAAAAATGTAAAACTAACTAAGCTAAATTTTAGGTTGAGTTGCTCTCCCCCTTTTGTTCAGGTGCTTTGGTGCTTTTATAGATGAAGAATCTTGCTAAAAGAAGAAGTTTTGTCTTTGTAAATTTCCTAAACCAATTGTAGAAGAATTCGTCCTAAACAGGAAGTCTTTATCGTGTTTCTTCATTAATCACTCGGGAGAGTGATTTCATCACTCAGGAGAGTGACCTTTTTACCTTGGGAGAGTGATCTTATCACCCGAGAAAGTGATACCCTTCTGTACTTTGAACTGGTGATTTTTGACTCTTTAGTTGAGTGCTTGCTCACTCAGTCGAGTGATCCTTATTACTCGGGAGAATGATGGTCTTCTGCCTCTTACACATAAAAGTCAGTGTTTCCTGAAATTATGACAATGCCCCTAAACTTTTCTTTTTTCCAATTTAGTCATTTTTTCTTCAAATTGACCCTGAAAACACCAAAACCTTCAAATAACTCACAAAACACAAATTCTAACTAATACAACACATATTCAACTAAATTAAAACCAAATTGACTAAATTAACCATTTAAAACGCACTAAAACTAACTTATAATTCACAATTATCAAATACTCAACACTTAGCCTTTGCTTGCTCCCGAGCAAATTTGAACAAACCAAAACCCTAAAAAATAATCAAACTTTAATTAAGAATCAAGCATTACAGACCCAGCTTAGCAATTAACAAGAGCACTTAACAAATTTTAACTAGATTAGATTCAAACAAAACAATATGAGCTAGTTTCCTTGTGTGTGTGCAAGACCAAAACATTTTAGGCATTTTCAAAATCAAAACACCAATGCAAGTTCTTTGTTAAGCCTTAGGATTAATGTACATCTAAGTGTACATTTAGTTTCGCACCTAAAACTCTAGAAACACCATAGACCTCTCCTTTAACATCGGAACTCGAGAGTCATCTCCGCTATACAACTCAAAAATCAACTTAAAATCACTTAGGTCTTAATTTGGGTTGTAATGTGGTTAAGGTGATGGCTGACAAGAAATAGATAAAGGATAATAAAAAAAATGGCTAATTTAAATAAATCAAAACCTTCAAAATTGCAATCACTAAACACAACCATTTCTTAAACTCATAAAGCACAACCAGAAATAAAGCTAAAATTTCTCTTTAAATGCCTTATTTGAAAGAAGCCAACTATTCTTATCCTTGTAAAAACCCTACACTTAAAATTTTTCCTTAAATACTAGCTTTTATTCTTTTTTTTTTCACATTATTGAAGGCTATACTAGCTTTCCACGGAGAATTACATGGCACATTAGCACAATTACTTGACTTCATTTCACAACCCTTTGCTAAACACTTCAGTACACCCTTTGAAATTCCCAATTCCTTTTAATTTATCCAATTTTAAGAGTGGCTCCTCTTAAAAAAGTGAGGCAAAAGCTATTTAGACTAAATGGTTACTTTCATGGGTGTAACAAGAAAATTAAGATGGTATGCCTTTATCATGCAAAATCTTCATGCACTTGAGCATAACATTATCGATGTATTCAAAATCTCTTATAAGAGCGTCCTCTAAATTCGGATCATCCACTGCCTCAGCTAAAATAGTAGTGATCCAACCTATAAAAATTTTCTTGATATTGGATAGGTGCTTCTGTATAGTGGATGCACCATTAATGGGCATACCATCAACCATACACCTTAAAAGCATGACTTCTAAGGCATTTATAGCACTGCCTCCGGGTATTTCAGGTATTTATTCAATCAGCATTTTCACTCTTGTTGTTTAGAGATCCAGCTTCCTATTTCACTTTCTAGCTTCTAATTTGACACTTGTTTTATTGGTTCATTAGGGGGTTTTTTATTCATTATTTGCTTAATTTTTTTAGTTGAAGTTTGCTTAAAATCCTCCAGCACTGCTCGCGTTGAAGATGTCTGTTGTTCTATTGAAAGGTACTCCACATTTATGTGTAGGTTTCATTAATTTGATGTGAGAATGTTTATTTGTTGGTTATTGTTCTTAGGTAGATGAGGTAAATTTTACGTTTTGGTGTGTAGTGCCGGTGATTAGTTTGTCTGATTTTGTTGGATTTTAGCATATTCTTTGGTTTCATTGCCAAAATCATGGCTGTTAATGGCTTACTGTAATCAGAATGCTTGAGAAGAGGAGTTTAATATTGAATTTTTTGAACTTTAAATATTTCTATCAACTTAGTGAAGAAAGACCATGTGAGGAATTGAGTGGCGATAGTGCACTTCCTAGCTTCAATGAATGGATCCTTGTTGCAAAGGAATTTGATGGCATGTGGGAAAGGTTTTCATTCCTGCAAAGTATCCCTTTTGTGTTTTGCTCATTTGGAGGTCTTCATTCATGTTTGGGATAGTTGTTACCAAAAAAATAAAAAGTACTACATTGAATTATCCCTTGTTTTATTTTATATTTTCAACTTTAGATTATTATTTTGCTGTTCTCTTATTATCTCTCTCAAATAGTTGTTTTTTTCCTGGTGCAGTGCCTTAACAGAGAGAGCATCGGTCTCCTCTTAATGGGGCAAAATAAAGAAAGCTCTGATCATCTTTAGTGGCTATTTAGTGACCTAAATAAATCAAGTTCTCGGTGTAAGGTATATATGGCCTGCATAGGGCAGTTGATGGGCATTAAAAAATACTGGTAAGGAAGATGGTTTGATGTTTCCACCTTTAGTTGGAACTATAACACGTGTTGGGAAATTTCAGGCTTCGAATCATGCGTGTGAAGTAATGTATTAAAGGTACTGGGCGTTGGTTGTAGGCTCTCCCAAGGAAAAGGAAGGCTAAATTCAGGCTCCTCTATCAAAGGTTCTGCAGGTGATTTTTAATGGTTTCTTATGTCAAGTGTACTTATGGTATTTTCAATTAAAGAAAGTCTTCTTTTTTTTTTCTTTTTTTTTTGGTTTAGTGAATACTCTTGCTAAATTCTGCCATATTGTCTTGTTGCTGAACTTCTTATTACATTATTGCCTTTCTTCTCTCTCTCTCTTGGTTAGGTTGCGATCTTCTATGGACAACCTACGAAATTTGTAATAACCAGTTCGAGTAATGTCCAGCATGTCTTACGAGCTGGGCAGGTGATTTTTAATGGTTTCTTATGTCTTCCTAACTTTTCTTCTCCCCAAACAAAATATTGTTATTTAATTGATTGGTGATTATTCCTTAAATCCCATAAAGCATTTAGAGTGTAACCCACTTGCAAATATAATTTAGTCATTTTTCTTTGAAAAAGAAATATATTTGCATTTTGGGAGGATTTTTAGAGTGCGTAAAAAAAGTTATAATATTATTTGTTCACCTTGCTTCTTTGATTTTTTCTATCTGTAGATTGGTTGTATCATTGTAATTGCCTTTCTGCTGTATTTTCCCTCTTCATTTTTTGGTCTATGCTAATGCTCTCTCATTTTGGCACTTTTTACAGTTTAAGAGATGCAATTGTGCTCGTGTTAAGAATATTCATCTTACGGGTATTAAATTTCACATTCTTACATTTTGGTTCGCCTCTCTTCCTTTGTCTGAATGACCCGGAATTCTGTGACCTATATATATACATTCACACACACACACACACAAATATATACATGAACATACACATGTATGTACATAAACAAGTGCACACATAAACATGTACATGCTTGCTCACACGTGTGTTTGCCAAGTGGCATTTGAATTGTACTGTCATGCTGCATTTAGGAAAAGAACCTTTAATCTCACTTCTATCTTCTTTCACTGGAACGCAGTAGTTTCAATGACTGTTCATTGATGCATGTAGCTAGAGCTCGTGCATGATGGTTCTTATTTTGATAACTCTCTCTCTCTCTGACTTAGGATATGGACTAGCATAGAAAAATCAAAGTTTGCAAATAGGGTAACATTATTTTGGAATTAGGGTTGTCTATGGGTGGATCAAAAATGGAAAGCCCAGAACTGCTAGCCATCTTTTTTATATTCTTCTGAATCCAGCAGAAAGAGAAATGGCCATTTATTATACAAGGTCTGGTTACAATAGATAGAGACTCGAGAATCTTGCTTAGAATGGTTGGACATAGTTGGTAGGGGGCTATACCTCCTACTGTTGAGCTAGGTGGTTGGAACTTCTTTACATCTTCAATCTTGTAGAGGCACTCTAGATTATTATGTGATGAACAGAAAATACTAGTCTTGTGCCTTTCTGCAATAATACATGCATTTTTATGGTTATCATATATTTTTTGTTCTGTTATTTATATATGCGAATTGAGATGAGGATCAAACCTGTGAACTAGATATGCAAATTGGTGGCATCTAAGATATCCAAGGTTTACACCCACAATTTAGCTTGAAGAACTCTCCTCAGGTTTTCTATTTCTCATCTTTTAATCCTAATTTTTCTGCTTTATGATAATAGGTTATAGTGAAAGTTGAGAAAAGAAAGAAAAAACAAAAAAAAATATTAAGTATCCAGTGCTATTGGTCTTCAAGAAAAACTTGTATGTTTGTATTCTCTTCCGGAGGATTAGTCTTAATTTCATGTAGGTTCTAATTCTATCAGCTCAAGCTCTAATTCAATAAGTACATTTTCACAATCAGCTCAAGTTCCAATAAATTATTCAAAATAAATGCAAACAACATTGCAGGTGCAATAAGTAATGCCTTTTCTGTTGGTGCAGATGATTCAACAGAACCTGGAGTAGGTGGTGTTCCCAATCGCTTTTGTTGCATTTTCAGGGTCACAAAAGTTATGTTCCAAATATGATTAGTGGGGCATCTCAAGCTGATATTGTTGTACTGGTAAGTTTATACTGCCTTTTTTTTCTATTTATTCTTTCTGGGTTCTTGCTTATGGCTTTTGATGGTCTTCTCTATTTCTCATTGGTTCTTATGTTTTTATGTACTTTGTGCTATATAAATGTTCAAAATTCTTCGATTGACTTTGATGCATGCACGTGCAACTGTGTGTTATAACTTATGGTCATGAAATATAATGTGCATGAAGATATATTCTTTGTTAGTTTTTCTTTGCTTTTTATTTTTGTCCTCTCTTTACAGGTACGATGAAATTGAATCTAAAAGGTCAAAGTAGTGGGAAATATTAAATTTAAATCCATAATTTATTTAAATACCTAAATTTTGAACAATAACATATTGATGATTTGTATTTATTAATTTTACAAAAAATGAAACATAAATTTATTTTATATTTAAAAAATTAGAGCATATAATACTCAAATGTACTATATGATATTTAAACTGTTAAGATGAATACATGTACAGTTACATACACAATAAAAATACAATTAATTTATTTTTTCATTGATTTTAATAGTTCTTTTCATTACATTCAATGTTGAGTGATGTCACATCATCTCAATTCAGTGTCTAATATCCTTTTTTTTTCAAAACAAAAATTTATAAAATTTATAGTTACATGTCCTAAATATGTTTTATTAAAATTTGTTCACAACGGTATAATTTTTTTTATTATTTATAAAATTAATATATACTAATGACAAATAAATTATTATTAAAATTTAAGTATCGACATTAACCAAATCATAAACATTAATTAAAGTATATTTATTAAGTTAGGATAAATAATTAAATAAATAACTCAAAATTCGTCTCAGGCAACAGTAGTTAAAAATAAAATATATTTTACTGTACATGTGCTTTCTAGTTGTCATCTATAATGATCTACAGCTTATATTTAATGATTTCTTATAAATAATTTGATTAAACCTCTTTAACTTGTAATAAATAAATAAATAAATAAATAAATAAAAGATTAGATAACTTTAATGAGTTGAATAAACTAAATCAAGTTGTATTCATTGTACTTTTTCTTTGAAAAAGAAATTAGATAGAGAAGTAAATTAATGGACATTAATATTGATGGTAACCTAACAAATCCAATCACTTGAAAAGAAAAAATATCAATGAATTTTCATTCAAATAAATTTTGACGATAAAATCAGAGAGAAATTTTTGACTTGAAATTGTTTGGGCTAGCATATTTGGTGGAGTTGAGTTTTTATACAGAATTCAGCCATGATGTATTGAGTGAATTAATTTAGTAATGCTAATTAAGAGTTTGTGATGACCGACCATTAATAAAGTAACGTCTAACAATTACAAATGAATCATTAATGTTATTAATATTTAGAAACAAGTCCAAACCTTATTAGACTTAAGAAATACGTGATTTTGATTAATTTCAAGGTTGATTTTAAAAGAAAAAGAGAGATTTTCATCTAATAGTTATGTTAGCAACTCAAGACCTTGCATAAATTATGAGGATTTATAACATTTTTAATGATTTTTGAGTGATACAAATCATAATTAAGAAATAAATTGCATGCATAAATAATAAATTGGGTGGATAATGATTCTATTTACTTGTCCAAAAGATAAATCAAGCCCATTAAAATTTGATGATCTACTAATCAACTAAATCGGGTTTTGTTTTTAATTGGTGCTATGCTTGTTTACCACAGGTTGTTCAAAAGGAAAGAGAGGAAAAGCTTGCGCAGATATTGAAAGAGCAACTAAACCTATATGTGAGAGACAAGGATGAATTTATAAGAAATGCTGAAGCTGAAGTTACTAGGCTCTCGAATGCAGGTAAACTTAGTGTACAATTAATGGTGGCTCACTTTCTTTGAAGCTGTGCTGAAGGTGAATGATTTGCATATGGAATTTCTATCAACCTCAGAATTCCTAGTGGAATTATCATATAGATGCACCAAGAATAAATTGTTCTAGGTAACTTGCTAATCAATACAAGTTAGTTCTAAAAACATAGAAATGGCAGTTGATAATGTAGAACAGCATCAAAAGAAATATGTGGAACGCATTGAAGGTACCATTTGGAAGACATCTTGCTGCACAGTTTCTAATTTCGTAAACATTTATTTTTAAATCTAATAGGAACTATTTAATATGTTTTCCTTCTGCATATTCAGTTTCCTTCAACTTCTTTTTTGTCATTTGCTTCTTTTGCTGCTCCCTTTTCTCCCTCTCATGTGAGGATGAGGGATGAACTTTAATCATGTTACCTATAGGTTTTTGCATAAATTTTGTGTGAAATATCAACAATAATTTAGTGATGGAATAGCGACAATAATTTCGTCGCAATTTTTTTATAATATTGACTGAATTTAGCAACAAAAACTTTAATTCGGTTACTAGAAATAGAAACGAAAATTGATTTTGGTTGCTATAAATAGCAACGAAAATGGATTTCGATTGGTAAATATAGCAATGGAAATTATAATTCCGTTGGTAAAAATAGCAACGGAAAATAAAATTCGTTGCTAAATTTAGCAATGGAAAAAAATTTTCGTTGCAAAAAATACCCCGGCAAATTTGCAACCAAATGTTCCGCTGCTATTTTCTGTTGCTAATTTTTAATAACAACAGAAATTCAACAAATTCGGTTGCTAATTTCCGTTGCTATTTGCTAATTTTCTTGTAGTGTTTAAAGACTAACACAAACTGAAGCTAATATCAACAGAAAACAAAGCATAAAAATGACTCACTCACGAATTTAAAACAAAGGGTTAGAAAATGTAGTTCTGAGTTTAAAAAGTCCTCAGCTAGACTTACTAACCGCATTAGTAATCCCAAAGCAAAACTGTTGCCTCAGCAACCATCTTCTGCCCAGCTTGATACGGTTTAAGCCTATGACCATTTGCTTTGTATTCACGTCCATCTCTTGGGTTCTTGATTGTCACCATTCCAATTGCATTGCTAGACACTACTTGATACGGTACAAGCCATTTTGATTTCAGCTTCCCTAGAAACAATCTCAGCCAACTGTTATATAATAAAACCAATATACTTAGGGTAAATTCTTTCTATTTTTCTCTTTTATCATGCCATTTCTTTGTTTTCTCTTTGTACATGGTTTCATTGTCATAGGACCATTGCTGAATTTCATCAAGTTTATTGACCTGTAACTTCCTTTTTTCTCCTGCATTTCTCAAATCAAAATTAAGTATTTTTGTAGCCCAATATGCTTTATATTCTAATTCGATTGGTAGATGACATGCTTTTCCAAAAACTATCCTAAAGGGTGACATGCCTATAAGGGTCTTGTATGTTGTTCAATAGGCCCAAAGAGCCTCATCTAACCTTTGAGACCAATCTTTTCTCGAGCTATTGACTGTCTTTTCTAAAATTGATTTCAAATCCCCATTAGACACCTCTACTTGCCCATTTGCTTAAGGATGGTATGGGGTTGTTATCTTATGCTTGATACCAAATTTTTGAAGCAAGGTGTGAAATTGATGGTTGACAAAATGCTTACCCCCATCACTTATAATAGCTATTGGTGTTCCAAATCTAGTAAAAATATTTCTCCTTATGAATTCAAGCACAACTTTTGCATCACATGTTCTAGTAGCTATTGCTTCTACCCATTTGCTAACATAGTCCACAGCTACTAAGATATATACAAATCCAAATAAATTTGGAATGGCTCTATGAAATGAATACCCCAAACATCAAAGATTTTGACTTATAGCACATTATTCATAGGCATTTCATCCCTCTTGGATATATTTCCTACCCGTTGACATCTATCACATAAATAAATAAAAGATTTAACATTTGTAAAAAGAGTAGGCCAGGAAAAACCTGTTTGAAGAATTTTTTGAACCGTACGATTAGGTCCCTGGTGACCTCCAACTTTTCCTACATGACATTGCCTCGTTATATCTTCTTGTTCTTCTTTCAGTACACATCTTCAAAGCACTTGATTCGAGCAAATTTTGATAAGATACGAATCATCCTAAAGATAGTGCCTTGCATCCATTTGAAGTTTCTTCTTTTGTTGCCAAGTAAAGTCCTTCGAAAGGTAACCTCATGCGGGAAAATTAGTGATATTAGCATACCAAGGAACCGAATTTTTACAAGCATAAATAGCACAAATACATTTATCGAGAAAAAAGTCAAAAATTTTCTCCCTTTCAATATTAGCATGATCAATCTAGATAGATGGTCAGCTATGAAATTTTTAGCTCCTTTTTTTATCTTTGATCTCCACATCAAACTCTTCAAAAGCAAAACCCATCTAATAAGTCTTGGTTTGGAATCTTTCTTTGTGAAAAGTAGCCTCAATGCTGTATTATTCGACCACACCGTGACCTTGGAACCAAAGAGATAAGGTTTTAATTTTTTAAAAGAAAACACAATTGCTAAGAACTCCTTTTTCGTGGTTGTATAATTCATTTAAGCTCCAGTGAGAGTATGACTTACATAGTAGATGGTATGAAAAACTTTCTCCCTCCACTTGCCTAATCTCGCTCCCACTACATAGTCAACAGGATCACACATAATCTGAAATGATAAGCTCCAATTCGGTGATGCTATGATTGGTGTTGTGATTACCTTTTGCTTCAACAAGTTAAATGCCTACAAACACTTATCATCAAAGTTAAATGAAGTATCTTTTATTAACAAATTAGAAAGCAGTTTAGCAATTTTAGAAAAAACCTTAATAAATCGACGATAAAAATCGGCATGACCAAGAAAACTTCTAATACCTTTAACATTAGTTAGGGGAGGTAATTTATCAATAACATCAATTTTAGCTCTATCTACCTTAATTCCTTTTTCGGAGATCTTATGTCTTAGAACTATTCATTCTCTTACCATAAAATGGCATTTTCCAATTAAGAACAAGGTTAGTTTCTTTACACCTTTCTAAAGCTATTGCAAGATTATTCAAACAAGACTCGGAATCATAACCATATAATGTAAAGTCATCTATGAAAACTTCCATAAAATTTTCAATAAAATCATGAAATATGGCAATCATACATCTTTAAAAAGTGGCTAGAGCATTGTAAAGACCAAAATACATCATTCTATATGCAAATGTGCCATAAGGACATGTGAGTGTGGTCTTTTCTTGGTCTTTCGGGGCTATAGGTATTTGCATATACCCCAAATAACTATCTAAAAATAGTAAAATCTATTCCTTGCCAATCTCTCTAACATTTGATCAATAAATGCTAATGGAAAATGGTCTTTTCTAGTAGCATTATTTATTCTCTTATAATCTATGCATACTCTATATCCTGTCACTGTGCGTGTTGGGATTAGTTTATCCTTTTCATTTGTTATTACAGTCATTCCCCCCCTTCAGGTATGCATTGAACCAAACTAATCCAACTACTATCGAAAATAGGATAGATAATACCTGTATCAAGGAGTTTAAGTATCTTCTTTTTCACTACTTCTTACATAGTGGGGTTAAGTCTCCTTTGGGGTTGCACTAACGGTTTGAAATTATCCTCCATTGGTATCTGGTGTGTGTAGTAACATGGGCTAATTCCTTTCAAATAGGATGTCTCCCAACCAATTGCTTTTTTATGTTTGTTCAGTATTGCAACAAGTATCTCTTCTTCCAAATCTGTCAACAAAGAAGAAATAATTACTGGTTTTGCATTTTCCTCTAAAAATATATATTCTAAATGAGAAGGAAGAGTTTTAAGTTAAGAATTTTCTCTCTTAGGAGGGGACTGTTCATCCTCCATATTTCCTTTTTCATTGTGCTTTTTTTCTAAATCATGTATCAGCTCTCTCTCTTTCTTCCATTTTCTCCTCTTTCTTTGGATGCATTAGACACTCTTGAAGCTTATTATCCAAAATAATTTCCTCTTGTTTTGTCTCTACACATTCTTGAACACCATCAACAAAACAAATGGACTCTTTAAAGTCATATGAGGGGTGCTTCATCACCTTGTACACATTGAAAATCATTTCTTCCTTATTGAACCTTAAAGTGACCTTTTGACTATAAACATCAATTAAAGCTCTTGTTATGTTCAAAAATGGTCTACTCACTATCAAATGTACTTTTATGTCTTCTTCCATATCCATCACGATAAAATCAACCAAAAATATGAAATTTTCCACTTTCACCAACAAATCTTCTATAATTCGTTTAGGCCTCTTTACAGATTTATCTACCAATTGTAGCGTCATTCGGGTCTCTTTCATGTCTCCTAAATTCAATTTCTTGCAAATTGAATAAGGCATTAAATTTATGCTAGCACCTAAATCACATAATGCATGACCAACAAAATTTGTTCCTAATTCACATGGAAGTGTAAAACTCCCAGGATCCTTTAACTTAGCTAGAATTCTGTTCATTAAAATTGTACTACATTTTTCAGATAATTGAACCATTCTTACGCCTTCTAGCTTTTTCTTATTATTGCAAAGCTCTTTTATAAACTTAGCATATATAGGCATGAGTAATAAAGTTTCAGCAAATGGTAAATTTACATGCAACCTTTTAAACATATCTAAAAATCTAGTCAATTGCTCATTATGCTTTTCTTTCTTAGCTAAATATGAATAAGATAATTGAGACTCATCAAGAATAATAGAAACTAATTTTTCCTCACCTTTACCTTTCTCATCAATAAGAGATACCTTATTAAAAATTTTGGGATTAGAAACACTCACCTCCGTTGTTGGTTCCATCATTTTAGATGAATTCTTACCGCTTTCAGCTTCTTACTAATGGAATATGACATGATATGTTCATGGTAATCGTGCAGTGGAAAAACAATAAAAACGATCATACATGCCAAATAATTCCATGACAAGAATCGAAACATGCAATTTTAGGATTTTTTTTTTAAAACTTACAACTTTTGATGCCTTTTAAATCTTGAATTTGGTGATGACCAACAACTAAGATGAATTTATCCACCTTAGACCTTGATCACCAATGCCAAGGAACAACCTTTATGCCACTCCCTCTATTCTCACACACACAATTGCACCGACAGCTTAAAATCGAGATTGCTAGCTCTCTTTTAAGGTATTGTGTAATGGTAATGGTTTTAAGCTACAAGATCTAATCTTGTACTTCCTTTAGATGCTATTGACATCCAAGAACACATGAGAATGAAGAAGTATATTTCTCTTTGAGAAATTCGGCCAAAAGAAATTTTGTGAGTAAGAGAAGAAATTCACACCAAAAACAAAAAGAACACTAGGTTTTTTTTCTTTTCTCTCTCATTCAATATATATCATTTTATTTTTTAAGTGATAAATCTAAAATCCACTACTTAAAGATAATTAATTTTAGTCTTTATCACTTATTTAAAATAAGAGATATATATTGATTCAAATTCTTTTTGATTTAATCCAAGATAAAAATATAAGACATATTAATCAAATAAATCACTTAATTAAATAAGCATGTGCCAAAATTCCTTGGTATTTATCTAGGAATTTCGGCCAAGTCTATTTCCATTTAAGTGTTTTAATTTGATTATAATTCTTTTAGGTATTAATACTCAATTAATTAAATTAATACAAGACATTTAATTAATTGAAATTAAACCTTGTGGGCTGAATTTCTCTCTCTCATGGACGAAGGTCCAATAGCAATTTTAAACCCCATTACACACATTAATTTGACTTTAATTAAAAACCCAAATTAATGCCCAATACTTTATTTAAATATTTTAAGCCCAATGCTTTGTGTGCGATCCTATAGGTCCATTTAATGTTGGCAATGAATTAATTCAAAGGCTATATATATTCTCTCGCAAGATATTATAGCATTCCAAATTAAATGAAAATGCATATGGCATTTAGTGACCTAATGCAATTTTGTATAGTACCTTACCCATAAATATCAGAATTAATATAAGGCATGGAACTAGTCATCCTTATATATATTAATTCCTTTCTTGATATTCCAGTGACACTGAACTCTCAGATAAATAATGATTACTCATTATTTCATCTCGGTATGGCCATACACTTTTCAGTTCACTGATCAAGTGGTCGATGATATTTTCTCTCTTATAGAGAGGGGTAATCCCTTCACTTCTCTCATACTCTCTAACATGAATCAATGCATACCCAATCATACCCGTACTTGTCACTTTGTTACGAGCATGTTAGGTGTATATCAAATTATACAATAATTCATAAAGAGTTTCATGGAGATTTTAGGTCTAAGAACTCCGATACAAAACTTGCATATGAGAAACACTTATGACTTGTACGATGTAGTGTTCTCATGAACGGATCAAATCCAGATACCATGTTCTTTAACATGTATCTATGATCTCTGATTGAAACTCTTGTCCTAATGATTTGTAAGACATAACTCATAATATCAGAGAGAGCATACTAGTCGTAATTTATTTGTTATTCCTATAACAATGACTAACTAGGGATATTTAGAATGAAGTCTCATTTGTTTCAAGGTCTTACAACCATGTGCCTCACACATGATAACTTAAACTGAAACAACATTCTTGGATAATTCTATCAATTGATATGCACAGGAATACAAAAGATAAAACAAATGCCTCACTTTATTAATTCAAAGTGTTTTATTACAATGCATTGGGGCTAGGGCTTACACTAACACTTACATCTCTTTCCCACTTCTTAGAGTGATTGTCTTGGCTTTCTCCTTTGGGTTTTGGTTCACATTAGATGGGAATGTTCCTTGAGTTCTATTGGATAATGAATTGGTAAGTTGCCCTACTTGATTTTCTAAATTTCTAATGGATGCATCTTGGTTTCTCATCCAAATGTCTTGGAATTTCCACCTAGCTTCTTGGTTAGCTAAAATAGAATTTTTGGATGCCATGAAATTAACAATCATTTCTTCTAAATTAGTTTTCTTTTCTTGTGGGGGTTGTGGTTTTTGAAATCTAAGTGGTTAATAAGTAGAAGAGTAATGTGGTTGGCTTTGGTTTTGAAAAGTTGGGTGGCTATTACTATTGGAAGCTAAATTTTGGTTAAATAGGGCTCTAGGTTAAGGGTTAGATGCTTAATTCCCTTCTTTCCATGAAAAATTTGGATGGTTTCTCTATCCCTGGTTTTAAGTATTGCTATAAGGGCTTAAGGCACTTATTTCCTCAACCAGACCTTCCTCATCCTGGTTTGCTCCTTGATTTCTTGCAAAAATATCGCTTCTATTAGATAACATTGATACATTTTGAGCCTTAATTTCATTTATCTGCTTTAAATGCTCATTTCTCATTAATTCCATTTGTGCCTTAAGCATCACTATTTCATCTACACTATGTACTCATTATTTCTTTTGTATGGCTCTTGAGCTTGCCCATTGAGCATCATTGGTTGTCATCTCATCTAGAAGCAAGAATGCTTCTTCAGGAATTTTATTCATAAAGCTTCCTTTTGATGTTGCATCTAGTAGGTTCCTCATAGCTTGATTTATACCTACGTAAAAGATATAAATTAGTTGATAAATAGGAAATTTATGGTGTGGACAACTTTTTAATAGTCTCCTAAATCGTTCTCAAGCCTCATGGAATGGCTCCTCATAAAACTGCTAAAATTTATTAATATTTTTCCCAATGAGGGCTACTTTGGTCGATGAAAATAATTTACACAAAAAACTCTCTTGCATTTATTGCCATGATTGGATAGATTGATTTGGTAACATATGCAACCAATCCCTAGCTTTACCAATAAGGGTAAAAGGGAATAACTTAAGTCTAATGGCATTCGTTGACACATTTGGGATTTGAACTGTGTTTCTAATTTTTAAGAATATATCTAAGTGTTCGGCGGGATCCTCTATTTCTAAACCTGAAAATTGATTTCTTTATACCATTTTGATGGTAGTAGGTTTTATCTCAAAAGGTTGGTGATGAGGTATCATAATGGTTCCATGTTTTTCATTCCACCTAGGAATTGCAAAAGCTCTAATGATTCTAGGTCTAAATCTATCCCCTTGAGCTTGGTAATTTATGCCTTCTATCCTAGGGTGTTGATCATTTATAGTTGGACCAATATTACGTAATTCATTATCATTAAGAGGTGAATCTCCTTGTATCCCTTGATTATTCATGGTGGCTCTCAATCTCCAAATCCTATGATAAGTCTTCTCAATTTCAAGATCTATAGGTAAAGATTGGTCTATCTTTTACCATAAACTATTGACACCTACAAAAGTAAAAGAATAAATTAAATAAAAGAATAGAAATAGAGAAAAGAAAAAAAGAAACACATAAAATTTCATTTTAAAAACCGAAAACAGTGAACAAATGCCAATTGTTTCCCTGACAACAGTGCTAAAAACTTGATCAGTAGCTAGCAAGTGTATTGAACCGGCTAATAATATAAAGAAATGTAGATTAAGACCCCAAATATCATACCCATGGGAAAACTTGTATTTATATGAAAATTTTATATTTTTAGAATGAAAACTGTGTGTGAGAGAGAAAGAAAATCCCAAAGTTGTAATGGTTTATAGATGACTAAAACAAAAATTTTAATGGTAAACTAAAGTGAACAAGCATAAGTTAAAACAATTAAACTCAAACTTAAATGAAATCAATTAAACAAAATAGGTAAAACACAATATTGGAGCAACTTTCATAAAAGGATTATCAACCCTAACTTATATCATAATGGCTTAATTAAAAAGAGAACACAAGTGATCATGAAGAAATCAAATGAAAAAGGCAAGATATCTCAACACAAGAATATCATACTTAAGCATTAAACCTTTCCTGTTTAGAATTATTCAACACTTAGCATAAAGATCTAATTTTAACCTCCTAGATGTCTATTAAATTCTTTTGCAATTAAATTTAACTTTCATCTATTCTCAATTTTAACTTTTCTTAGTCTTAATCTATTATTACCAATACACGACTACACCTTAATTCAGAACATAATCATGTATTAATACCAATAAATTTGCCTAAGAACATGCAAACCAATAATTATGCATAAATCAATCATCAACTATTAATTCAAATAAATCAACAATCAAATTATAAATAATCCAAGGTAAGAATTTGCACAAAACCAAGCAATAATCAACGTGTATCACATTAAGTGCGAATTAAGTCATTACAATATAAAGTTAAGGATTCAAGTATCTTTTAGCAAAAGTAAAGAGAACTACTCGCTATTCATATTGAAAATTAAAGCAAGATTAAGAAAAATAACAAAAAACATAAAGTGTAGATGCTCTCTTAATCTACAGTTATAGAAAAACCAAAGGAACCTCCCTGCTCCAAGCTTTTTCTCTTTTTTAACTAAGAAAAATAACGTAAAAATAACTAAGCTAAATTTTAGGTTGAGTTGCTCTCCACTTTTTCTTCAGGTGCTTTGGTGCTTTTATAGATGAAAAATCTTGCCAAAAGAATAAGTTTTGCCTTTGTAAACTTCCTAAACCAAGTTGTAGAAGAATTCATCTTAAACAAGAAGTCTTTATCATGTTTCCTCATTAATCCTCAGGAGAGTGATTTTATCACTCAGGAGAGTGACCTTTTTTTTGCCTTGGGAGAGTGATCTTATCACTCGAGAGAGTGATACTCTTCGATACTTTGAACTCCTGATTTTTGACTTTTTAGTTGAGTGCCTGCTCACTCAGTCGAGTGATCCTCATTGTTCAGGAGAGTGATGGTCTTCTACCTCTTACGCATAAAAGTGAGTGTTTTTTAAAATTACAATAATGCCCCTAAACTTCTTCTTTTCCAATTTAGTCACTTTTTTCTTCAAATTGACCCTGTGAAACACCAAAACCTTCAATTAAATCACAAAACACAAATTATAACTAATTAAACACAAATTCAACTAAATTAAAATCAAATTGACTAAATTATCCATTTAAAACACACTAAAACTAACTTATAATTCATAATTATCACACGTCTTCTGACACATGCCTCTTGCCTATCTTTGTCCACCACCAACTTTGTCAGACTACATACCTAGGTACTCAAGTACTTAGGAAATCCACTATTCATCATATATTATAAATAGCCTAATGCCTTAAGGCTTTAAGTAATGCTTAACTAAGACCTTTTTTGTCTATAGTTTCTCTCTCTAAAGTCACTGACTTAAACATCAGAGTACTTATCCCGATCTGATTGGGAACTCTTTGTTTTGGTAGGTCTCTCAGGCAAGATAATCTAACTAGATCTCCCTTTGCTTCCTTGTCTCTCTCTATTTTAGATATTTCCTGCAATATCAAGTATAATTTTTTTTTATCTTTCTCAATATGCAAGTATAATTCATACATTTTTTTACAAAAAAAATTGATATCTTTGATTATAAATAAATTTAATTACTCTATTGCAACCAACACATAATGTCGTGTATTGTTTATTTTAAGAATAAAATATGATAATTTCAATAAATTGATAGAAAAAATTAACCATTTGAAAAATATAAGAGCAAAATTTTCCTAATTTAAAACTTTAAGAAAAAAATAATCGAAAATTTATTTAGTGGCATTTTTTAACCACTTCAAAAAGTTTAATGTCAAAAAACTACTTTAACTTCAACCCTTGAAACTTGAGTTAGTCATTTTTTTAAAATAATTTTTATGATAAACAAAAAAATGGTAATATATATACATATATATATATATACATATATATATATATATATACATATATATATATATATATATATATATATATATATATATATATATATAATTCGTTAGAGAAAATATTATTATTAACTAAAAACATGGAAATTAATTTAAATTAAATTATTTATTAATAATAAGTCCTAGATTGTTAGAACTTATAATGAGAAAAAGATGAATTTAAAATCAACTAGGCTAATATTTGGATGTGATGAGTTGATCTGCAAAATAGATAAGGACAAACCCTGGTGTATAGGAGATTAACACTCTAATGCCCAAATTTGAGGATTTAGAAAGAGAAAATGTAGTCTGCAGTGTATGCAATATCTTGTCCTTGAAATCTTTTTCTGTATATATAGTTTCTAAGTGACTAGGACTTACAAGGCTAGAGTACTTGGATATTTGATCCTCAATATCTGCAGATGGCAGGTTTATACATCTAATGTGACAGCCTATAGGATATAGGTTGTTTGATATGACAGGTAGAGTGGCACAAATTGATTGGACATCAAGTCCGATCAAACCATTCTGACATATGTTAGTATAAATGGCTAATGGGCTAATAGGCAGCAATTGAGCCTGAGCTTGAGCTAGGCATATGATTATTGGGTCAGGCTTGAGTATGATAAAATGGGTATTATCATTTGTTTCCCCACAAGTAATGCAAGCCAAACTTGCTTCACGCCCACGTTTGCTCTCGAAGGCTTTTTTTAAGGTCTAAGATTGGACGAGGTTCATAAAGTTCATAGGTTGGCCACTTCACAACAGGAAAGGGATTCAACCCAATTCTATTATTGATGTTCAACCTATATGGCATCTAAGTGGGTTTAAGAGGTTGGTATTATGGAGTCATCACCTAACAGAACGTAGGGAAATGATTCTAACCTTTGATGCCCAAAACATAGATGGCATTCGGGACAGCACACTTACTTATACCCCAGTTAAGTATTGTTTATAAATGTATTTTTAATATTAATCCACCATTTTCCTTCCCACACGATGTAAAATGCAATTAAGTAAATAAACAAATCAAGCATGTAAAGAAAACAGTAAAGTAAGTAAATAAAAATAAACTAAATTATTACATGAACAAATCATCCACCAGGAAAAACAATACCATACGCATTTTTTGAATTAGGAATATTGGTTCCCTCATGCATATTTTAGAAAAAAATAAAAATTCCTTGTGGATTTTTGAAAAAAATAAGATGAATTATCCCAATTTTATAAAGCAGAGACTCTTTATTTTATTGGTGATTTTTGGTTGAAAACTTAGACATTGGTCCATTTTATTAGAAAAACCCAAATTAATTAAGTAAAAATGATTTTATGAATTTTTACATTAACTAGCAAAAATAATCATTTATTACTAGATTATTAAAAACCCATAAATAATTCTAGAATAAAGAAATAAAAATGAACAAAAGGAAATAAACAAATAATTAAACAAATAAAAAAGTGGGTAAGCCATCCATGGGAGGTCTTCCAAGGTACTCCAACCTCAAAGTGTCAAATGCCCAAATGCAAGATAATTAATTATTCATAAAACACACACAAAGAAGAAAATGATTAGTTAGTATATGACAAATAAAATAAATATTGAGGCAAGATAAATAAAACATGCATTCTGAAATAAAAAAAAATTAAACAAACAAAATAAAAAATTGTATGAAATAGAAAAAATGGCATTTAAAAATGTAACTAAGCATGCAAATTAATCAAATACGAGAAATAAATATAGAAAAACATGAAAACAACCAAACAAAGGCCATAGACGGCCTGAACAAAAGATAGATGACCAAATTAGAAGAAGGAGATGGGGTGAAAAGTGGACTCGGTGACATCACCAATTGACTGGCATTTTTGGGTTCTTTTTCCTATCTGTCATATGAGAAATAGAACAGGAAGTGCATAATACAACAAAAATAGCAAATTCAATATTTTATCGTAAGCATGCATATTATACCATCCTAAAACATGCCAAAACTACCCTAAAAACTAATAATGCTTTTAAATTATTGTTGGAACAGTTAAATTAACAATGAACATAATTTAAATCAAGAAACCAATCAAATATACATTGATGTATTAAAACCTATTCTTGCCATTCTACTTATGTTATCCCATTTAATTTGTTCATGGAATCAGAAAAAGTTACAGGGGCATTATAAAATAGATTTGACAACATTAAATCACGGCATTCAACATATAAAGGGAATCAAATCAAATAGAACTCATGCTTTCATGCCATGGTCAAAGAAGGAGAGGAGGCCCCGAATATTATCCTTAAGAAGTTTCTATAACATTAGAAGGTAACACCCCAGGCTCCAATCCATTAATTCCCATGTTTAAATATTAAAATGCATTTGTGTGTTGATGAAAAGATAGGAAAAAGCTTCTACCTGAGAATAGAAATTGAGTTTCTTCTATCTCAATTGGCTGCTCTCTCTCTAAGAATTCTAGTTGTAGAATATGGTTAGCCTCCTCCTTTGATCTAGGGTTTTTTTTTTGTTTAAATATAAAGGAAAGAGTTTGAAATGATTTCCATCTTTATCTTCCCTTAAAATCTACCCCAAAAATCCTTTCTTAAATCTACCTAAATCTCTTCTTCACATTCGTTGAAAACTTACTCTTTTAAATAGATTTTTTTACCAGGCTAAAAATCATGGGAATTTATTATAAAAGCCCACAGATGGGCATCTGTGAGTGATAGACAGGCTTTTATGGAATACTTAGATCTAATGACCTACAATTGTCTGCTAGGAAGGAAGAACAACCACAGATTGTCGTCCCTCTATGACAGATGGTTGTTTGTCATAGAAAGAGGCCAAAATGCAAGATTTTTCAACTTCTTTTTTGTACCCCCAAAATGTAAGGTTTAAAATCCATAATAAAATTTTATAAAAGTCTGAAAATCACATATGAAACTCCAAGTTTGAGCTTTTCATTTGAAATATGAATTTTTCTTCATCATCCAATAACTCCAATCAGAGGATGCTTAGGGACTCGGTGTCTACACTATAATGTTCCAATCTATCACAAATATCAAAGGAAAAGGGTCAAGGCAATTGGTGCTTAGAAAGATCTTTTTGATTATCTTGAAAATGGTAGCATTTTTAAAAGGTGCACATAGTAAATCTAACATACTAAGCATTTCGATCAACGAAAGATTAGAGGAAGAAGGAACTTAGGTGAATGGAGCTTAAAAATTGTTTATCTATATGTAGACATCATGACCTGAGGTAGCCTAGATCAAGGTTACTAGATGATGAGGAAATAGTAAATGCAGGTTTGAATCTTGAGGTTTCGATTATGAATTTTTCACATTTTTCTCAAAGATTTTTATGATTTTCCAAGTGTTTTTAAGTATTTTAACAAAAGTATATGAAAAATACTAATTTTGGCCTTCAAAGGTGATAGACGACATGGGAGACAGTCATTGCTAGCCTTTTCTCTTCTGTCCAGGTCAGATCAAAGGTATTTTGAGATTTTAGACTGAAGGACAACTGCCTCTTAATGAGGGATGCCCATCTGTGGTTCGTTTGCTAGAATTCCCATGCTTTTGGAAATTGAAAAAGAGGAAGTTAACATTTAAAAGGATATATCCAGATTTTAGGAGGGGAGGGTAATCCCTCTAGATTAGGAGAGATAGAGTTGGATTCAACTCTAATTCTAGCCTAAATATAAAAGGTAAAATTTTAGGGTTTCTAAAAGGAGGGGGGAATCACTTTTAAATGTAGAGTAAACCTTAAAGAAGTAAAAAAATCAATTTCTTTGTCTCTAAAAGGCTATTTTGTTTTAATAAACCTTTGATCTAAGTGCACACAAACAATGAAATTCATTGGATTTTTTTAAAAAATACAAATCACAAATTGAAGTAGATATCTAGGCTATAGAAAGTTTAGAGTTAGAATATTTCCTCTAGGCTTTTTTTTCTATTTTCTCTCTCTAGAATTGCCATGCATGCTTACGTGATCATATTTCTTGAAATTAACATGGTAAATACCGTGTTTATGTGATTAGGATGCCTAGAATTTGATGAGATATAAATATGGATTGGTATGCGTATTAATGGCATGATTAGATAAGAGATTTCTCCATTGTTGTAATATTTTAAGTTTTTTCTTTATTCTCTAATTATGTAAATTAGTAGTTTTAGTGGGTTTTATGCATGATCCAATGTTATAATATTGTTTTGGCATGATTTGGGACCTAATAATTGTATGTTTTGAATTAAAAGTGGTCTTGTATGATTTTTATGTTTTTGGCATCAATTTTATGCATTTTGTTCTGTCCAGCGGGCGACAAGCGTGAAGAAGACTCAACGAATGCTTGTCTGTCAATGCGACAGATGGGATGTCACGGGGTTTCTCCTCAGCCCATCCCCTACGTGACTATGGGTGTCCTTGCCTATTTAGGGCTTCCTTGCTTGTTTAGGGCATCTTTGGCTAATTTTTAAACACCTTTTTATTATATATTTAATGAATTTTATGTCATTTATTTGATTCTTATGACATTTATGCATTATTCTAAATGATTCAATTCAGTATGTAAGTTGGTTCTGTTCTATGCAATTAATTCAACGATTATCTTTGTTGTATTTGTAATATACTAATTTATTTACCTTTTTGTGTGGTTTTGTTGAGTTTGTAAATCCTTTTACCTTTGGAGGGCTATATAGGATTTTTTGCATTGGAAATCATGCTCCCGATTGGATGAGCACCCTCAACTCATCCTGTTATCTTGTTTAACCATTCTTTTATCACTTTATTTATTTATTTATCATCTCAATTTTATTTAGTTATTATTTATTTATGTTATTTATTTATTTGATATTTTTGGATGTATTTTCTTTTGGGGATGTAATAGTTAGTAAAAAAGGGTTTTTGTACACGTTAAAAGGAAAATGCACTTAAAAATATTTTTTTATTAATCAATTTGGATTTTTCTTTAAAACTTGGGCTAATGTCTAATTTCTCATCCAAAGACAAACAAAAGAATAAATAAATATTTTTGTAAAATGCGCATGAGGGAACCAATGTTCTCAAGCCAAACGAATGCCCCGTTTTATGTATGTATATTACTTAAATCTTGTTTGTTGGACGATTTGCTTTTATAATAAGTTTAAGTAATTGATTTATTTACTTATTTATTTATTGCTTTTCATGATTGATTAGGATGTTTATTTAATTTTATCACATTGCATCATGTGGGAAAAGAGAGGGGCTTAAATATAGAAATCAATTATAAAACAACACCTAACAAAGATGCCTAATAAGAGTGATGTCTCAAACACCAATCTCTGTTTGGGCATCAAAAGGTCGATATTTATTTCTTGACACAAAGTTGGGTGCCATGATACTTACCTCTTTTAGGCCCATTAGAAGATGCCTTCATAGGTTGACTACCAATAATAATTTGAGCTTGATCCTTTTTTATTGCGAAGTAGCCAATTTATGAGTTAAAGTGACCTCTTGTAGTCTCGAGCCCTAAAAGCGGGCTCCCAATAGCAAAGTTGGCAATGAGTGATGGCTCTGGCATGTGTGACAGTGATGACTCCATTAGGGACTAAAGAGACCTTGTTCTTAAAAACATCTTGGTTAAGTTTTTTATAATTGGGTTTTATTAATTAGTCCTGTCTCTTTTCTAAACTACATTTCTTGCATTCATTTTAAAGCCTTAGAATTAAGTTAACGATCCCTTTTTAGCCCCAGTGTAATCCTAAAGCTTGCCTTACATTCACTCAATGTAGGAAGGTGTCAAGGAGACCCACCAGCCCAAGTCTAATACCAAATGTATATAGAATGATGACCCATCGGTCGTTATACTCATGATGATCTAGACCTATTGGTAAGGACCATACTTGGGTAGCCCTAATAATAGGGGTTAAGAAGAATCCTTGAAAATTCAATCATTCTTAAGCAAGTGGTGGTGGTAGATGAGGGACCTAAGTGTTAAACTACAATTATAATATCCCCAAGGTAGTAATGATGTCATCTATCCTAGAAGTCATGGTGTCAAGGTAGGATGTGATGGTAGTGTACTATTCATTGGAAAGGGTGATAGTCCCTGCCTCTGCTCACTAAAGCTTTGTGGCTCCCTTCCTCATAGCTTCTCGATATTGTAGCCTATTGGAAACCATTGTGTACCTTAGCATTGGAAAATGTGAATCATCTATCAGGACTGACATATTTTTTAACATTTTCCTATAGACGATGATTGGATTGCCAACAAATTTCCCGAGGTTGGTATAGTTGACAAATAGAGCCAAAATGGTCATAAAACCTCCAAATGCTAGCTTAGAGTCCATTTTCTTGTAATTATGCAAGTCGTCAATTTTTGCTGAAATGAAAAAGGCTCCATTTAGGTGAATCCCATATTCTATTGCATAAAGAATGGTAGCTTAATTGGCATTAACATTGCCCAACCCTCTATGGTGGCTAAAAATAGCCAGTGCCAAATATTGATGTATAACTCTTAATGGGTGGTTCTTCAAGTGACGTGCCTTAGTGTTGCTGGCATAAAAAATGGTGGGCTCTTCCTGTTCACAGATGCCATTCTAGATCTCCTGCTTGTTTAAATTTTTAATTTCCCTTATAGCATGTGGATTGAACCCCAACACTGTACAGAAGTCATTAAAGCTCATTTGATGGGATGAGCCATTAAACCAGAAGCTTAAATTGCCTTCATCAGCATAAAAATCCTTCCCTATCTAAATTCTGACAATGGCTAGGAAATCCCACACAAAATAAGAATAAACTTGTTCCCTCTATTCTATGAATACTCTCCAGCACATGCCATCAATTAGGCAATTGATTTCATCCTTCATCCTTAGCTGTTGCATCAACTCCATATCAATGTAAGGAGAGGCTAAGTAGTCTTAGTGATTGAACAACACCTATTCACCTTTAAACTCATAAGAAACCCATATTGGAGTCTTTGGTTTCAGAGGTACTTATGGACCAAATGATTATAAGCCAACCTCAGTTCTGGTGCATTTAGGTGCCACTGCAAAAGTAAACCATTTCTTATTAAAAGTTAACACATTAAGCTTAAACCTATAATGCAAGAAAGGGAATTGAACCAATAAAGTACAAAAATGCAATATAAAAGATGACAAATTGAGAAATGCACCACAAACAATCAAGTGTACTCTAAGCAACAAGCAATGAGTGTGTAAGCACAATTTTAACTATAAGGATCACAATGCATAACTTAAGGATGCCTTATATGATAACGAACAACAAAAAATCCTATGTAATCAACATCATTACAAGAATGGTAATACTCAAACAAAATAACCAACAAGCAAAGATACGAAGAATGTAAAAATCTAAAAAGCAACAAGCAAAAATAAGCACTAATCTTAATACAAATATGGTACTAAAACACGAGAATGTACCTAGCATGCAAATTCTAATCTAGCACTGCAACATTAAAGGCATCCAGTTTATAACCATAAACGACAGCGTTGCATAAAAATTACCACATTGCACTTGGCATACACACTTGCTCTAAAGAAGGATTATGCATTTTAAAGGAGAAAGTTAGGCATATTACAATTTCTACTTCTTTTAGGAAAATTAGCAAACACATGGCATGCATAAACAAGATTTATACCATAATGCACAATTTTACATGAAGCACAACCATTTGGTCTCAAAAATTCATCAAAAGAATAAGGTATAAAACATGCCTTTAAGAGAAAGAAGTAGATTAGGACAAATTTGAACCTAAACCTAACTTTACACATATATTGGACATTTAAACACTTAAAACACATAGCATGCATAAAGAAATAAAAGCTACTCATCAAAAGAAGGATTTTTAAGTCACACATATTCAATAGAAGTAGTAAATTTCATTAAAGATGAAGTGTAAAAGAAAAGCCATACTTACTTGGTTGATGTTTGAACAAAGAGAGAAATGCACACAAAGAGTACAAAATCAGAGAGAACGTAGGATTACCCAAGAAATTTTGAAGGGAAGTGAAATAGAAAGTGAAGGGACATGTTCTTTGGGTCTATTTATAAGTAGACACAACAGAGTGCCCTAAGCAGATAACTGAGACCAAATGGTCTCGGTCGAGTTAGGCACAAAATAAAACGTACAATTTTGAAAAATGAAAGGACACGAATGAGACCAATTGGTCTTGGCCAAGTCTACCACATAATTTTTGAAAACCCTGATAGCACTTGGTTGAGACTAATTGGTCTCGGCCAAATGACCCTTGCAGCACCAAAGCAATTTTAAACCACACGGTTCAGACCAATGGTCTCGACTGAGTGGTCTGAAATGCACAATTCACTCTCCAACGCACATGACTGAGACCATTTGGTCTCGACCGAGTAACCCCTACTGGACTAAACTTTCATTGATCACACAGCTGAGACAAATGGTCTTAGTTGAGTGGTGCCTTCTATCTCCAGCCTAAAGTATTGCACAGGATAGAGATCATTGGTCTCAGTTGAGTGCCCTACTTTGAAACTTTCATGCTAAAGGGGACATGGCTAAGACCATTGGTCTCAGCTAAGTGTACCCTTTTGGATAGGATCATCCTCAAAATATGCATTAGACACAGCGGAGACAAATGGTCTCAGCCGAGTACATCACTAAAAAAATCATTAAAGAGAGACTAATAACGAAGTTCTTAGCTGATCAACCTTTAGCACATTGCAGCTATAATAGTACAGGATTGGTGGATGTACTTTGATGGGGCTATGAACAATAAAAGAACTAGAGTGGGAGTAATCTTGGTCACCATAGAAGGAGAGAAAATGCCACTAGCCAAGAAACTAAGGTATAAAGCCACGAATGATGAAGTTGAATACGAAGCCTATATCTTCGAGTTTGAAGCCTTGTTAACTCTAGGGGAAAAATACATAAAAGTGTTTAGAGACTCATCTCTGGTAGTCTATCAAGTGAAAAGCAAATGGTTGATGAAGAAAGAATGATTATTGACTTATCTCAAGTGTCTAAAAGCTTTGAGCATCCAATTTGAGCTTTATATGTGGAATAATCTAAAAGAGGTGAGTATCAAGCCTATGCTAAGTTCAAGTTTTGACAAGCCATGCTTTGAAGATGAGCAGGTTATGGATATCATAGTGGATGATGGAAAATATTAGTACTATGACATTTAGAATTATTTAAAAAGGTTAGCGTTTCTTGAGGAAGCTAATAAAAAGGACCAAAGAATGATTCGTAAGTTGTCTACCCAATTTATTACTGTAGGAGGAGTACTCTATAAGACATAACCTGATGGGATCCAATTAAGGTGTTTGAATGAAAATGAGGTAAAGAAGGTCATGAAAGAAGTGCATGCAAGAGTATGTAGAGCTCACATGAATGGTTTAGCTTTAGCTAAGAAGATCATGCATCAAGGATTCTTCTAGCTCATAATGAATATTGATTGTTTTAAGTATGTTAAAGAGTGCCAACTATGCCAATAGTATGCGAACTTAAGGCATTTACCTATTTTTGAGCTATGCAATCTCATGTCACCATGGCTATTTGCTACATGGACATAGACATTATAGGCATAATCCATTTGCCTGCTTTGAACGGACACAGGTTCATTATTGTGGCCATTAACTACTTTACCAAGTAGGTAGAAGTGGAATCTTTTAAAAAGGTAGATGTAAGGGATATGGCCAAGTTAATTGAAAGGAATTTGATATACATATATGGTTTGCCTCATCATATAGTGTCTAATAATAGGTTACAATTCTCAGGTGAAACCAAGTAGATGCTCATCAAATATGAAGTTGAACATTATAAGTCTTCTCCTTATAAAGCTCAAGCAAATAGAGCGATTGATGCAGTTAATAAGAATGTCAAAAGGATTCTGGCCAAGATGGTTTGAACTTATAAAGAATAGGTTGATAAGGTACTCTTTCCATTATGGCGTTATAGGACCATAGCTAGAACTTTAATAGGGGTTACTCCATTCCCTAGTCTATGGGACAAAAGCAGTATTGTTGGTAGAAATTGAGCATCAATCTTTGAGGGTAGTTTTGGAAGGTAAGATACTGAAAGTAGAATGGGTTAGATAGAGACTATCACAGCTCAACCTACTAAATAGGGATAGAATGAGGGCATATTATCTCAATTGAGTCTATCAGAAGAGGCTAGCTTGCTCATTTGAAAAAAAAGGTTAAGAAGCATTCTTTAAAAGAAAGAGATCTGGTGTTCAAGTAGATAAGACTAAGAATCCTAGACATTCGAGGCAAATTTAAGCCTATGTAGGAAGGACCTTTTGTGCTTAAGAAATTGTTATCCAAGAAAGCTACTATTTTATTG
Source organism: Excoecaria agallocha (assembly GCA_037975025.1). Classification (NCBI taxonomy): domain Eukaryota; kingdom Viridiplantae; phylum Streptophyta; class Magnoliopsida; order Malpighiales; family Euphorbiaceae; genus Excoecaria; species Excoecaria agallocha. The sequence continues at coordinate 7,631,632 of CM075816.1, forward strand.
AATAGCAATAGGAATGAGTTCAAAGAACTAATGAACATAAACAAATTGAAAAAGTTTTATAGCTAAGGCTAAAGAGAAAAAAAAAAAGAGAGTAAAACCCTTGCGGGTCAAAAATTGAAAAATATAGTAGCCTTACTAAAATTGGGCACCTCATCAGGGTTTAAATCGAAAAAGGCATTTTGGGCAAAAATTAGAGGCTGAGAGAAAATAATCAATCAAGAAAACTCGAAAGGGTTGATTAATGACAGGAGTTAATGATGCTTTTAAAGTTTTATTTCGAAATTAAATAATATGTGTTATTGGAGTAATATCAAATAGGGGTGTGAAAATGGTAAGTTCGATTCGATTTTGGATTGAATTGAATGAACCAAAAATTGAACTTTGCAAAATAAAATAACCAAATCAAAACTGAAGTAGTTAGAACCAAAAATTGGATATATCAAAATAATTTTGATTGGTTCGGTTCAATTTAGAATGTTGGAATGGGCTTGAGCCCAATTTTGGATGTTGGCCCAAATTTAAAGGTTGTAGTTATTAGGCTTTCTTTATAACCAGGAGCAAAACTAGAGACAAATGTTTTGTTTCTTTATGAGATTAAAAATGTTTATGGGTTACAAAGAGATGGCACAGGTTTTGAGATTTTTTTTAGAAGAAAAGGTTTATCATAAGAAGAAAACACACAATCAAGTTGAACACTTAACAAACACCATCTATCATTTTTACACTTTCCAACACATAAAAACTAAATTGGATAAACCAACAATCAAAATAATTACTACCCAATAGAGAAATTAGAAAAATAAATAATGGATTTAAAATAAAGAAGAAGCATTAAAACACTACCAAAACGAAGTCATTCTCGCAACCAGGCTTTTTGGGTGCTAAATCATCATTATGAACTATGTCTCCAGCTATCACAGAAGATTGGTAACAGAGCAATGAAATCAAAAGAGCAATAAAAATTTGGAAGCAAAGCTTCACCAAATCCATGGATTCCCTCTTTAAGTTAATTCCTTTTTGTGTTCTCCCTTTGCAAAAATGCAAATTTACCGTAGAAAAAGAGGGAAGAGGAGAGAGAAAGGCTTTTTGCTTAACTTTTATTTTTTTATTCATCCTTCTATACAGTTATACAAATAAAAATGTAAAATAATATTAGAATATGCATTACCAAATGCCTTCTCTTAGGTCTCTGTCTTTCTCGTCTCTCACAAAATAACAACTTGCATTTACAACACAATAACTTCTCTCACACTCTTTTCTTTCTTCCCCCAATTCCTAAGTTTTTATCTTTTATCTCTCTAAACAATTACCATAAATTAATCCAATTAAAAAACCCCTTCTCTTTCTCCCTCTATGTGCGATATAGGTAGCCCCACCCACTCTTTGTTCCCATCTTTTTCATGCCAAGCACCTTTTTCATCATCACATGCCTCTCTCTCTCACATATTTTAGAATTGAGTTGGCTGATGAATGAGTTTATGACTGTTGAGAATCAAAGAAGAATAAAAGAAGGGGAGAGAAAGGAATAGGCGACGACTATTGGGAACTTGGGGTTAGGGATTTCTGTAAGATTTGTTATATATATGTGTGTGTGTGTGTAAGCAAAACGGTGAGTTTTGAAAACTTCGGTCAGTTCAATTCCTTCGATTTTTTAATTTTAAGAGCCAAACCAAATTGATTAAACCAATATTTTATTTTGGTTCAAAACAAAACGAACCAAAAACAGAAATAACTGAACCAAATAGACCAAAATGTATTTGGTTTGATTCGATTATGCACACCCTTAACATCAAATGTTGATCATAAGTATCGAAATCAAAAAGAAATGTCATGCGTGTATTCATAACGTCATCAATGTAACTAAAAGTAGCATATTCTTTTCATATGTTCAAAATTAAAAGGTTCAATAAAAGAAAAAACATGATCTATAATAGTATCTGATCTAGTCTATTTGTATTACCTCTCTCTCTTCATCCAGATGCCTAAGAATCCACAACCTATTGTCAACCACTAGAATGGTGACCCATTGCTTGTACGAAGTATAGGTGGTGAATTAACAAGTGCCAATCTTGGGAATAGAGGTCCTCATAGGGAGCTGAGTCCAAATTCTCTGATAGTACTCTAACACAAAGGGAAAGACAAGTCTACTACCTCGGAAGCCCAATGGACACCTAATGATGTCCTATCGATCCCTGAATTGGCAAGCACAATGGGTAGTGATGTAGAAAGTAGCACGATGCAATGTACTGGATATCTCCAGAAAGAGGAACCCCCATATCTAAGTGTTTTACTACCTTTGCTATGATAGTGGCAATCCATCCAATAAAGATGACCTTGACAATATGAGGCTTCTTTTGTAAATCCTCTATCTTCTGCCATAGATGAACTACACTATTGATTTGGATCCCTTCAACCATATACCTCAATAGCATTGACTCACCCACGTTGATTGCACTCAGGCCACCAAGACAATTGTAGATAGTGATTGATAGAAACCGGTGTAAAACTTGTACTGCATGATCTCTCAAAGAGTTAGCCTTAGTTCGACTTGCATTTCATGCCACTGGGTTAAGAGGATCTCTAATAATTGCCCAATTCTAACTTGGGGTTGCATTAGGCAATTCACCAATCCCATCCAATGAAAAGTCCAAATGCTTTGTAAATTTATGGAAATCGATTGTGTATGTTTTCCTCTCAAGTTTAAAGCTTATGGTAATAGTATCCTCCTCATCCTTAAAGTAATAACAAAAGGAAGTGAGGAAGTCTCTTGCAAGTGAGGGGTGAACTTTTGGCCTCTTTTGGATAAAGTCTTCCCAACCAATGTTTTTGATTAGTGGCAAGATCTCATCCAACAAACTTACATTAGGTATATCTAAGAAAAAATAATTCAAGTAGGTTGGATTGACATATGTAGCAGTCCTAAAGTATTTGTACAATAGAATATTATCTAAATCCACATATGGTGGAATGTCCAATCTAGAAGAGCTTGATGCACCATCATATCTTGGTCTCTTAGGTGACATTACACAAGGAAAAAATAGCACAAGTAACCAACATCGAAAGCTCAACACTATGTCCTAAAAGAAACAAGTCACTATTAGCATCATGGTTATCCAAGTCAAAGCACAATATCAATTGATCACAAAGTAGAAATGAAGATTGGAAATAAGACAATGCAATATGAGAGTAATGAAACATGATTTAGACTATGAAAATTTTAGGCAAAGATGTAAACTTAGTCACTTAGGCATTTTATCAAACACCTTTTGTCCACAAATGAGCTAAGCTAAAGTGAAAACAATCTCAATCCCAAAATCAAGCCATAAGTGAAATTAGGCATCAATTAAAAACAATAAGCAAGCTAGATGTATATAAAATGCAAATGAAACTCAAATTGTAACTTTAATCAAACCTAGATGTAAGAACAAGAAACCTAAATCCAACTCAAATCAAGTAAGCTAGCATGCAAATTTAAGAATTAAACTAAATAATAAGCACTTATTTGCTTGATTGTAGATGAGATATGAAGAAAGATAAAATCTTGACTTTATTATCTGGGGTGAGGGAGATGAGTCTTAAGTGAGGGAGTTGGAAAGTAGGTGAGGGGGTTTATAAGGGGTAGGGGCCTCAAGAGAGGAGATAGAAACAGGAAATAAGAGGGCAAGAGGCCCTCAATAGAGTGGAAAAATGCTTGAGTGAGTGAAGAAATCGAGACAAAATGGAGTAAGCTCCCTCGGGAGAGGGCTAGGAGCCCTCGGGCGAGGAGGTGGCTACTAGACCAAGAGAGCCAAAAGGCCCTCAGGAGGGGAAAAACCCTCAGTAGCCACTATTTCTACCCACTTAATCATATAATCTACAGGAACTAGGATATACTCAAACCCAAACGAGTTTGAAAATGGCCCTATAAATTTAATACCTTAGAAATCAAAGATTTTAACTTCTAATACATTATTCATGGGCATTTTATCTCTTTTTGAAATATTTCCTACACATTGACACATATCACATGTCTTTATAAAATATTTAACATCAACAAAAAAAGGCAAAAAGAAACTTGACTGGAGAATTTTTGCAACCATGGTATTTAGCCTATGGTCACCTCTAACCTCTCATCCATGGCATAGTCTCATAATATCTACTTGCTCCTCTTTCGGAACACATCTCTAAAGCACTTGGTCGGGACATAACTTGAACAAATATGGGTTGTCCTATAGGTAATGCCTTGCATCTGCCTTCAACTTCTTTTTCTATTGCCAAGTTAGGTCCTTTGGAAGGTAACCTCCTGCAAGAAAATTAGCAATATCAGCGAACCAAGGAATTGAAATTTCACATGAATAAATAGCATAAATATATTCATTAGGAAATAAATAAGAAATTTTCCCTTTTCTTATATAAGCATGATCCAGTCTAGATAGATGGTCAGCTACAAAACTTTATGCTCCCTTTTTATCCTTGATCTCCAAATGAAACTCTTGAAGTAGAAAAACCCATCTAATGAGCCTCAATTTGGAATCCTTATTAGCAAAAAATGTTCCTTAGAGTCATACGATCCAACCACACAATGACTTTGGAACCAAAGAGATATGGCCTAAATTTTTCAAATGAGAACACTATGGCCAACAATTCTTTCTCCATAGTGGTGTAACTTACTTGAGAAACTATGAGTGTGTAACTTACATAGTAGATGGTGTGAAAAACCTTCTCCTTTTTTTGGCCTACAATTGCTCTCACTATATAGTCACTAACATCACACATAATTTCAAATGGTAAACTCCAATTTGGTGATGCTATGAATGATGTTGTGATTAACATTTACTTCAATAGATTAAAAGCCTACAAACACTCATCATCAAAGTTAAATGTAGCATCTTTAAGTAGTAAATTGGAAAGTGGCTTAGCAATTTCAGAAAAATCCTTAATAAACTAGCGATAGAAACCAGCATGACTAAGAAAACTCCTAATTTATCAATCACATCTACTTTTTACCTATCTACCTCAATTTCTTTCTAAGAAATTTTATGCCCTAGAACTATACCTTCCCTTACCATAAAATGGCATTTTTTTCCAATTAAGGACAAGGTTAGTTTCTTAACACCTTTCTAAGACCAAGGTAAGGTTAAATAAACAAAACTCAAAATCATGACCATACAATGAAAAATCATCCATGAAAACCTCTATGAATTATTTAATGAACTTATGAAATATGGCCATCATACATCTTTCAAAAGTGGCAGGGGCATTTTATAGACTAAGAGACATTTTCCTATATGCAAATGCATAAGGGCATGTAAATGTGGTTTTCTCTTAGTCTTCTAGGACTATAGGTATTTGCATATACCCCAAATACCTATCTAAAAAGTATTAAAATCTGTTACCCACCAACCTTTCTAACATTTGGTTAATAAAGGGTAAAGGAAAATGATAATTTCTAGTGGTATTATTCAACCTCCTCTAATCTATACACACTCTCCACCTCATCACTGTGCGTATAAGGATGAGTTTATTTTTTTCATTGGTCACTACAGTCATACCCGCCCTTATTAGGCACACATTGGACCGAACTAACTTAACTATTATCAAAAATAATCATTGGTATGTTTTAAATGTTCTCTTGATGTTCTAGGATTAAATATATATGTTTTATATGTAAAAATATGCATGCTTAGGTATTAAATTTAGATTTGTTGATTCCTTTGTGACTCTACCCTTTCTGTCTATGTGTTGTATGACAAATAGAAAGAAGGTCTCACTAACAGTTATCTATCATAACAATAGACAGGACGTAGCAGATCTTCTTTTCATCCCACCATCTCTATCCCCCTTAGCCATCTGTCTTGCATGTTTGGCAATTAGTGGCCTTATTTTTAGCCATCTTTATGTTATTTGGCATGTTTTCTTACATTAGTTCCATTTGCATGCTTAGTTATATTTTGTACGTCGTTTTGACTTCGCTTCATGCATGTTCACATTTTTTTTATTTAGTTTTATTAGTCTAAAATACATGTTTTAATTTTTAATATTTTATTCTATTTTTTGTATTAATTTTATTTTGACATAATATTAACCATTTATCTTCTTTTTTTTTTTAACATCCAATGTTTATTTGCATTGGAACTTTTAGAGTCCATGGAAGACTACACTACTGTTGGATCTTTATCCCTACATGCTTATTTATTTCTTTTAATTTACTTATTTAGATTTATTTCCTTTATTTTTATTATTTGATTATTTGGGTGTATTATTCTTCTAGGGATGTAATAGGTAGTAATAAAATAGTTTTCTCACATTAAAGTAAAAATTAAATCAAAACCATTTTTACTAATTAAATTGGGCTTTTATAATAAAATGAACCAATGTCCAATGATTACTTTAAAATCACAAAATGAGAAAAAGCCCTTTTATGTAAATATGTATGAGAGAAACAACATTCCTAATTCAATGAATAGCCTGATTCATGTATGATATTTATCTATCTTTGTTAGACAATTTGCTTTTGTAAACATGCTTGATGTGTTTTTTTTTATTTATTTATGCATGCATCATGTGAGAAGGGAGATAGTGTATTTAATATTAAAAACTCATTCATAAACAACACCTAACTAAGGTATAAGTAAGAGTAATGTTCCAAACACCTCTCTGGTGTGGGAATTGATAAGTGTAAATTATATTATATCTTTAGTGTGTTTCTATGTATTTAATTGAGTTAATTTAGTTTTAATTTAGTTAATTTTAGGATTAATAAGTTAATTTGTGTATTTTTAGGTTTAATTATTAGTTTTGGTATTTTTTAGGGCTAAATTTAAGTGAAAGGGATTAAAATGCAAAAAGGAAAAATTCAGGGGCAAATTTGTAATATTAGGGAAAATTAGTTTTTAATTTATGAAGGACAGCCAAGAATCACTCGGTTGAGTGATTTCATCACTTGACTGAGTGATTTAACATTCTTCTGAATGTTTTTAGCACTCACCCAATGTAATTTCACAATTTCTACTTAAGGAAAACACTCTTCCGAGTAAGGAAGTCACTCTCTTGAGCATTTGAGCACTCTCTCGAGTGACCAAGGCCACTCTCCTAAGTGTGTAACGCCCCAAAAATTTTAATTGATTATATTTGGTAAATAGTACCTTTTGGTACCAGTTTTGCAAAGGTCAAAAATGAAGATTTTAGTTAATAAGTGTGAATTAAATAATATTATGATAATTCTGATAACATACTAAAAAGAATAATAATAATAATTGAAAAAGGTGAGATTTTAAAAGAAAAGTGGGGTTTAAATTTAAAGAACAAATATTGGTGAGTATGTGTAAACAAAACAAATAGGTTTGGATAAAAAAAATAAAAAGAAAGAGAACTGGGGGGTATTCTTGTTATTAGTAGTCTTATTATTATGATTATTAGTATTATTATTATTATTATTATTATGATTAAAAAAAAACAGAGAGGATCGGGGAAGAGAGAAGCGGGGAAGAGAGGGGGACGGACCGCCTGCTCGACGCCGGTGAAGGGGTGCAGATCGCCGCCGCCCCCGCCTTCCAAAACGGCGCCGTTCTCCGGTGGGTTTTTCCGATTTGTTCACCACTTTAGCTCAAGCTCTCCTCTTCTCCCTTTTTCTTTGTTTTCCGGCGATCTTGACGGCGCTGGAGGCGATTGACAACACTGGTGGACTCGTGAGGTTGAGGCGGCTCTTTTGGTGGTCGCCGATCATCCCCACTCGCCGGTAGCAGGTAGATCGGCCTCCGGCGAAGCAGGACCTTCCAGCTTCGATCCCGACCAAGTGCGACGGTGTTGGGGCGCGTGAGCGGTATCTGGCAACCACCGGTGGTCCTAGCTACCAATGGGTAGCTTTAATGAGTCTCCGGTGACCGGTCCGGCGAGTTCCGGTGACCGGTCCGGCGAGCTTGATGACAGGCAGATCGTAGCAAATTTGACTAACAGGTTCGGGAACTCCTTTGATTTTATATGTGTTTGATTGATATAAAAATAATACTAAGAATTTGATTTTATGTACAATATTACTGCAAGCTTTGGTTAATTTGTATGAGGTTATGATAAGAAAAACAAAATAAGTTTTGCATTATTAAGATTATATAAAGGACTAAGTAACCAGCACTAAATTGTGTCTGCCTGAATTATATGTTGCAATATAATTATTAGCCTGGGAATGCAAGAAAGTTTTATGACTGTAAGTGCCATATTGATCCTAAGTGTATGTATGAATTGTTACTGGGAATTAAGCTTCATTGAAGGTAAATGGTGAAATTAATTTGAGTTGATTGCACGTTATATGGTCAGGAGGATTATTAATACATATTAATGGTATGTGAGAGTTATTGACAACTCCTGAAATCAATATTTGATAGTGAACTTAAGATGTGAATTTAGTAGGATTTTCAATTAAAAATTAAGATGGAGTATGCATGTTAGTATTTGAGATTTATTTGTCATAAAGTGTTTATAAGATAATTAAAGAGTAATGAATTGTATTGGTTATTAAGATTGAAGTTGCGATTATTTAATGGTAGTATGGGTGAAACTTGCTAAAAAATAAATAAAATACTTTACTTACTCTTGAAACTTGTAATGTTGTCTTGATTAATTCTTGTGATTAATATCCAAATAAGTTATAGTTAAAGGTTTAAAATGTTAATCAAGGGAAATTTTATAGATAGTAATAGAAAACAATATTGGAAATTAGTGGTTATAAGTAAACGATCATATTTGGAGTTTATAAGCTAAATTGAGGAAAAGTATAGTTTTCTTGTGTAATTACCCTTATAGCAGCCTTGAATTTTGATAAGCACTAATTATAAGCATTTGGTTGCTAAGGTTTGGTTATATGTTATTAAGAAGCTATTATTTAACAATATGCTTAAGAGGTAAATTTTAATTACAAGTCAATTGGAATTTCTAACATAAGTTGAGATTTAGTAGGTTATTAATATTAAAGTTAGTTAAGGATATTTTAAGGATTGTACGTGTTAGATGATGGAGGTTTACTTCTGGAATGTGAACTTATTTTGAAATGATTTAGTAAATATCATAAGCAATATGATTTTCATATTTATTTAAACTTGATGCAAAAACATATGGATTCTAATAAGACACTGTTAAAAATGCTCTACTCATACATGTTGTTGCCTTAGTGTATAATATGAAATTTATATGCTTATATAGATATTTCTATTAAAAGTGAAGCATTGACTGCATGTATCAAATATAGTATTAGAGTATGAATGTTTAATGATTAAATTAAGTACAGTGGAACGATAGAAATGATTATGAAGAACGATACAGGTATGTCCTTTTATCGTGATTGTGTTTATAAGTTGATTCTCGCATCAATAGTCTAAATAATGGTATAGGAATTTATTTGTAATGAACATAACATAGTCAGAAATGAACTATCATGACTAGTACAAGTATTGTTTACATATGATTATTAGCTTGTGTAAAGTAAATTGAAAGAATATGTATAAAATAGATTTCTCAGATGACTAAAACATGTTTTAAAGATAATTTGCTGAATTATTGTGAAATAATTCCTGACTAAAGTGAATGATGGTTCACAAACTGTACAAAAATATTGAATGTTCTGAATAACTGTATTATCTGGATTGAAATGCTGATAAAGTTGATAAATGTACTGAAAGCAAGTGATCTTTTACGCCCTTAGAAAATAGTCTGGCAGTAAAAACTAGCTCAGGATATAATTGGCTAGCCATAGGGATTCTATACCGCGGTGCAAGTCATGGTGACTTGCTTTACTATGGTTGAATCGTTGATCTCCATAGTATATATATTATACGTACTGTCATATGTTCATATGTTATATGAGAAATGATTCTGGAGGTCATTTCTCATTCTGTTGTGGCCCATGGGGTCCACATCCCGTATATCCAGTCTGAGTATTTCTATCGGTACTGTTCTAGGGGCATTAATATGAAAATAAGTTAAAAAGTATAAAAGATAAGAAATGTTATAGTTCAGAGCTAATATGCATACAAATTATCCTCTTGTATAAGTACATCAAATGGATAATAAATTGCAAAGTTATAATATTGATAAGCATGTGAATCAATAATTCTATATATTTACATTATGTATCTGTATATTATGAGTACGTATAGTATATGAGGAATTTGTCTTCACTTATATAGTTTTTGAAAGTCATAAGCTAATTTCTTAACTGGTTATATTTGTTTATATAATATGAGTATGTATACAACTCTATTATAGGTCAAGTGCATAATATGTGATATGATGTGGGGCATGTAATATATAATGAACCTAACTAAGATTGTTTTAATGATTACATGAAAATGAAATTATATTGCATACTATATTTTATTGATGCATATATATAGATATGTAGGAATTATGCTAAACGTTTTCTGTGGTAACAATTAATGATGTTCTTTTATGTTTGTGATTATTGCTAAATGAAAAGCTTGGATCCAAGGTAATTAGAGGTATTAACGACAATATTATTAAACTTTATATTTTTATAATTGAGGTTATGTGCTGTGTTGTAAAGAGTATCTTTAGATTATATTGTTCCCCACTAAGCTTTATAGCTTAGCACGGGTTTTATTATCCGTGTAGGTATCAGGATAGGTTCGTCCTTGGTTGGACAGCTGCTTCGGTTCTCCATCAGAAGAAGGGATCTAGTGTGGACTGATCACCTTTGAGGTGTATAAATGTAACAAGGAACTTTTAATATAAATTGTTCTTTATTTTGGAGTATTCTAATTGTTTTAGAATGTAATATGTAATAATGATTTGTCTTAGGAAATATGATTAATAATGAGAATGGATGAATGAGATGTATGTGGAAAATTATTTATGATTTGTGGTGCCCTTAAAGGGCTGAGAAACTGTTTGATTTGCAGGTGGGTTAGATAAGTTTTAAGGCGTTATATTGCCGAATTTTTATTTGGAAATTAGTTAATTGGATAATATAGATTAATCAATGTAGTTAATTTATAAGTATGGCATAGTGGGCAAGTCTGTAGTAGACAGAGTAGTTAAAAAGAAAAAAAAATTCAGGTTATCTCATATTCAGTCAGACTGTTCAGTAAGGGTGTTACAAAGTGTGTGTCTTGTTTAGTTGATAAAAAACTTCCTATTTCACTAAAACACAAATTTCTTTAGTTTAAGAAGTCACAAGGCTAAACCTTTTTCTTTTGGAGGCTATAATCCAACTATAAAAGCAAGACAAAGCACCAGAACTAGGAGAGCAATTACAATTACGACTTTTCTTTAGTTTTACTTAGTTTTCTTTAGTTAATTTTGTATAATTTTTCTTATTTTCTTGGTTTACAATTCTCTTAAAGATTCAAACTTTCTACTATTATTCTGATAAATCATCAAGAGCAAGTTTGAAGCTTTATGAGTATTGTATCTCTTTATTTTAGTTTTTCTTTCATTTTAATCATGTTTGGTAAGTATTTTTCTTTATTTTTGCTGAGGGAAACTTGAACCCTCATACTTTTATTGTGATGACTTAGTTCGTGCTTTAATTCAATGTAAGTTTGATTATTTTTTAGTTCTTAAGCAACTTCTTATCTTTGATTGTATTGAGATTGATTGTTAATTTATTTGATTAGTAGTTAATAATTGGTTAAAGTATGATGTATGATATGCATGTTCTTGGATTAGTTCATTAGTGTTAATGCATGATTATTTTCTTATTTAGATATAATTATGTATTGATAAGAGTGGATTAATACTTAGAAAAGATGAATTAAGAATAGGTTGGATTTAAGTTTACTTGAAAGAGGATTTAATGAATATTTAGGAGTATAAAACCGGATTTCTATGCTTAGTATTGAACTATTCCTAACACGAAGGTTTAGTGCTTAAAATGATATTCTTGACTAAGATATCTGACTTTCTTTATCTAGTTTTTCCATAATCACTTGTGTTACCTTTGATTTGAGTCATTAAAATGGAAGTTAAGGTGGATAGTTCCTTTAGAAGAAGTGTTTCAGTTATTACTCTATTCTTAATTTATGTTAGTTTAGTTTTTGTTTTTGTTTTGCTTTATTGTTAATTTAGTTTAGTTCTGGCCTTTAATTAAAAAAACTTAAAAAATAATCTCAGATTAATTTAACTCAATTATAGATATTATTCTTAGCAATTCATGTTCCCTTGGGTATGATATTCAGGGTCTTAATCTTATTTTCCCATATTACTAGTCGATCTAGTACACTTGCTAGACATCGGTCAGGCATCAAAGGTTAGATTCTCTTTCCCAACATTTTGTTGGGTGGTGACTCCATGATGCCTACCTCTTGGACCCACTTAGATGCCATCATAGATTGACCATCAATAATGAGATTGGGCCAAATAATCCCTTTTCTATTGTGAAGTGCCAATTTATGAAATTTATAAGCCTTGTCCAAACTTGGACCCTAAAAGCAATCCTTGAAGAGCGAATCGAACATGAGCAGGGCCCATTGCATGTCATAATACCTCTTGAGTTTGGCGATGCAAATCATTAGAGCTATAATTAGCTATTTAGTTAGACTCTTCTTAAGTTTAGATTTTCTCAAAACTTGGTTGATGTAGTCGATGTGTTTTTGCTGGTTTTCCTCTTTTCAAACCAAAACAGCTATAACTGCCTCACCAGAAATTGATAGATAAAGATAAAGTTTTTCACCTAGCATAGGTTGACTTAATAGGGGAGGCTCAGACAAGAATTTCTTCAACTTTTTAAATGCTTGCTAGCAGTCTTCTCCACAGCTAAAGTTTTTCATCCTTCCTTAGCTGTTTGAAAAATGGAATGCAGCATTTGTCCGAGGAAGAAATTAATCTACCTAAGATAATGAGCCTTCCATTTAAATTCTGAATTTTTTTACACTTCGAAGTGGTTACATGTCTAGAATTGCTTATATTTTCTTGCGATTTGCCTTAATGCCCTATTGCAATACCATAATGCCAAGAAATTTTCTAGAAGATACCCTAAATGTGCACTTTTCAAGGTTGAGCTTCATCTAAAATTGAATTAAGGTGGCAAATACCTTGGCTAAATCAGTTGAAGGATCCAATCAAATCTTGCTTTTGACGATCATATCCTCAATATAAACCTCCAAGTTATGGTCTATCTGATCTATAAATATTTTATTCATCAATCATGGGGAAGTTACACTCGTATTTTTCAGACCAAAGGGTATCACATTATAGCAGTATGTGCCCTCATTAGTGATGAAGCTTATTTTCTCCTGGTCCAATAGCCATATTAGGATTTAATGGTATCCTGTATATGTATCAAGGAGCGAATATATCTTATGAAAGGCTATAATGTAGACAAGCTGATCTATACTAGGCAAAGGGTAGCTATCCTTAGGGCATGTTTGGTTTAACTCTGTGAAATCCACACACATTTTTAGCTTTCCATTCTTCTTATTTACTAGCACTATATTTGCGAGCCAGTCAGGATATTATACTTCTCAAATGACTCTAGCTTTAAAGAGCCGATCTACCTCTTCAGGGATAAATTTATTTCTATCAAGTGCGTGCCTCTTTCACTACAAGAAAAATACAATTTAGCAACGGAATATTAGCAACGGAAATTGATATTTTTTGTTGCTAAAAAAAATAGCAACGGAAATTAGCAATAGAAACTTTCGTTGCTAATCCGGCGGTTGCTATTTTTTAGCAACGGAATTTCATTTCCATTGCTAAATTTAGCAATGGAAAATGAATTTCGTTGCTAAATTCAACCAACTCATTTTTGGTGAATTGGTAATTTTTAGCAAAGGAAATGAAATTACATTGCTAATTTTAGCAATAGAAAGGTCAATTCCGTTGCTAATTTTAGCAACGGAAAAGTAAATTCCGTTGCTAATTTTAGCAACCAAAAGTCAATTTTATTTTTTTATAATCATATTATATATAGATCCAATACTGTATTTTGGGTTCGAGTTCTAATCGAACTCACTATAATCAAATAAAAACATGCCATACTTACTAGATGGTGCTCAAGATAATATATTAAATATTACATCATTAATTGATGGATTGAAAATAATGTATATTGATCACTAAACACTTTTCTTTGTTGATAGATACACATCTCTAAATTCACCCTTGAGTTCAATGAACATGATGAATTCTGGTAATGTAACATAACATAAGGTGCAAACTAAAGTGAACATAACAATCACATTTGGAAAGGGATAAAAAACAAGTTAAAGAGAATCATCTGCGTCATTGAAGACTATAAAAAAGCAATGCAGCAACCCACCACCGATTGCTTTTTCGGTATTGACATTATATTTAGCAAACCTCTTCTTTGGTGCTTTACATTGCGGGCATTCATATGTATTCGGCTACATAAAATTATAACCAGAAAAACAAAAACTTCAAAACAAATCATAACCAGAAATCTAACATAAAGCCTAAATGAATTATTTTTACGGTATAGACTATTTTGGTCATAATTTTTTGCTATAAGTGTCAAATTTCTTATTATAATATGTTTTCGGAAATCTCATTTTGAATCGGTCATTCATTATTAAGCAAATCTCCCATAACGGCATTTTTCGGGCCTAAAAAATAACGTTTAAGTTGTCATTTTTCAGTTTAAAGTTTTTAGAGTTTTTTAAGGACATTTGGTCTTTTCTTGTTTTCACTCATATAAATTATTTTCTTTCCCTAGTTCAAGTGAAAGGAATCCATATCTTAATCACATAATTTAATAATAAATTTAAATATAATTATTTATAATTCTTTAATTAAATCTATGGAAAATTCTAACCACTATCTTTTATATACCAAGCACATAAAACATTGAACTGATTGCATATAAAAATGTTAAATCACACAAAAATGCAACAAATGAAATAACAATGAGAGAGAAGAAAACCTCAATTACCAGTTTCTTGGAAGCAGAAGAGCTGTCAAACAAGGAAAAATGCAACACAAAAGAGAAAGCTGAGATGTATTAGTCTGTAAAGATTTCAAATAACTCACGCTTGTGCTTTAGTTACTAAAAAAAGGATCGAAAACATAAATAGGCATAACATATCTGCTTACCAGAAATAAGTAGGGCCTAGATAAGAAATTGCAATTTCAATACAAAACACATAAGCCATAGATTAAAACTTCCAGCTTGATCAGAGTTATCTATTGTTATTGATGGTTGGAAAATCAATTTATTTTGTGTCAAGTCACATTAGAGTATACTTGTTAATGACACGTTAAAAGAAGCTTCAAGGACAAATCAACATGAAAAATCAATTAAAAATAAGCATGTAAAGAGCACTCTAGCTACTTGATGAGTTGTATAATTAAGTTAAACATAGCAATAGCCAATGGGTGTCATAAGACATTAAACTTAATTAACCATCAGGTAAAAATTGAATTTTTTTTATCTTATTTAGTTCCAATAAACACAGAGAAAGTATGTTAATAAGTATACGAAGATACCTATTTCGATTTGAGAAATCTCTATCAAGATATAAAGACTATTTTGTATAAGTGCTCCACTTGATCTAGACAAGAAAGTGGCTCCAAACAGAGGAAAACATGAATTACTGAGAAAGATACACAATGCTTGATTAGCAGTTTCGAAAATGTAAAAGTTAGCAAAACATAACAACATTATTAAGAAATGCAGTTCTGAAATCTGAAAGGAAGTAAAGAGTCTGATATCAAAACTTTGAAATGACCTAAATTTAATTATTTTGGATTTATGTAGAAAGCTATAAATTGCACATTAAAGAAAAAAAACAAAGAATATAAAAATGAGTTATACTTACATGCTAATCCGATAATATTTTATTAAAAATCAGCAATGCACAAAATGGAAAGAAAGAACTGTAGTAACTGGAGAAAAGCAAGAAAATTGAATTAATATACTCTTATTTCCCGACCTTATTAAGGGAATTTATTCTATATTTTTCATACCACTTTCATATCATCAAAAAAACCCCATAACACAATAAAATCCACAAAACTTGATAGAAAGGAATTATGAAAGGGGAAATCACATAAAGAAAATAGAACTTACATTGTAGAAAAAGTGAAGCACATTTAGCTAAATAAGAAAAAGTAAACATGAAATCACAAAAAAAAAATAAGAAAAGGAATTCTTATATATATTCTTTTTTAGCAACGGAATTTAATTACATTGCTATTTTAACAACGATTTTAAATTTAGCAACAAAATTTAAATACCGTTGCAAAAATAGCGGGAAAAATTTGGGATGAAAATTAGCAATGGAAATTAAATTCTAGCAACGAAAATTAAATTTCGTTGCTAATTTTCATCCCAAATTTTCCCGCTATCAAGTGTCGCCTTACCTTCACTAAATTCAACATAAAATAGCAACGGAATTTAAATTTCATTGCTATTTTAGCAACAAAATTTAATTTTAATTGCTAATTTTTATCCCAAATTTTTTTCGCTATCAACTGCCGCCATACCTTCACTAAATTCAACATAAAATAGCAACGGAATTTAAATTTCATTTCTATTTTACCAACAGAATTTGTTATTTTAGCAATGGAAATTAATTTCCGTTGCTAATTTTCATCCCAATTTTTTTTCCACTATCAAGTGTTGCCATATTTAGCAACGGAAATTATTTTTCGTTGCTATATTTTGACGCTAAAATCTCCCTCCCTTTTTAGCAACGGAATATAACCATTTTCTATTCCGTTGCTAAATTCCTAAAACTTCAATCAATTTTAGCAATGGAATTGATTTTCCATTGCTAAATAGCAACGGAATTGGTATTCCATAGCTAAATTAGCAACGAAATGAATTCTGTTGCTATTTTTTCGTTGCTCTTTTGCTATTTTCTTGTAGTGTTTAGTTTTTGGTTAATAGGTGAAAATTTGGGATCCACATTAAGCTTGTGTACAATGATGTATGAGTCAATGCTAGGGATGTCTTCTGGCAACCATGCAAGAAGGCTTGAGTTATCATAAACACTTGAGAAATTTCTATCCTTATTTTCTAATTTAAACCTGATTCGATCGACATACTTTTACCAAGAGTTAGCTCGCACTGGATCAGATCTTCATCAGTTTAAATTTTTGCTTTCCTTTTATCTTTCTACTCTCTAGGTTCCACTACGTATGAGGCTTGTCTTCCTTCTTTTAAAATAACCATATAAGCTTCTCTTATCACCTTTAATTTGCCTTTTAATATGGCTACCCTTTATTCGGTGGGAATTTTCATCACCATATATTTGATGCTGGTAACTACACTCGTTTGAAAGAGCAGTGGCTTGCCAAAAATGGCATTAGAGGCGAATGGCATATCAATAACCATGAAAGTAGACTTATATGTGTAAATAACGGTCTCATCTCCTAATTTAACAAAAAGATCGATAAAGTCTATGATAGGAATTATAGCATTGTCGATGCCTATCAAAGGAATGCAGTCAAATCTAAGCTCGCTGATTGTTAGCTTTATCTTCTTATAGGAATTAAGGGTAAGTGCATTGACAACAATTCCATTGTCAACCAGGATTATTTTAACTTTGATATTATGGATGGTTGCTTATTTACTAGAGTGTTTTTATAGGGAAGCTTGATGTCTTTAACATCCCACAAGGATATGGTGACAAAGGGCAAGTTTTTGCCCTGAGCAGAGAAGTATATTCCTTTTTGTCCCTTCTTCTACTTGCTAAGATCACCTCTGTAAGATGATCCCCCAATGATGATGTTGATCACACTAAAACATTGCCTACGCTAATCAAAGGGGCCCAGTTTCCTCAAATCCTCTTCCTTATCATCATTAGATTTTTATCAAATTTCAATAGATTGGCATAAGCTTTTAAGCCATGAACCTTTTTAGGGAACCCCTCTAAATTAGCCTTTCAATCTCTTCTTATAGCACCTTGCACTCATTAGTGGTATGGCCCACATCTTTGTAAAACTCACAGTACTTCGATTTGTCCCTGTGTGAATTAGATCAGTCTGATATCTTTTTAGGCTAATTTACCTTATTATAGTAGCTCTTAATCCACAACAGTACCTTTAACGGCTCTAAATTGAGTGGAGTGTATGTCTTTTGTGGAGCATTCCCTCGTCAATCAGACTAAAGGAGCTCAAAGAGTTTCCTTTTACTTGACCCTTTTGGAGCTCGATCTACCCTTATTTGGGTTTCTTGAAGTCTGGCCTGTCCATCCAATTGAGTCATCAAAGGCCTGTGAATAAGCTCTTAGAGTGTTAACCAATTGTATAAATTAGTTTGCCTTTTCTATCAATTTATTAAAATTAGTTGGAGAATTGGTCATCAGCGGTTGAAACAATTGTTTATTTCTAATACTCCTCAAGAGTGCTAAGGTAGCCATCTCAGGATGCAAGTTTTTGATCTCCAAAGGTAAAGCTTGAAATATATTTATATAGTCTCTAAGACTTTCGCCTTTCCTCTACTTCAGATTTATTAGATCATTGATAGTTTTAGGAGTCTTCACTTGAACAATAAATCTTATAGTGAAGAGCTTTCTAAGTTTTCCAAAATTGGAAATAGAGCTAGAGGGAAGACTGTGAAACTAGTCTAAAGCATCTCCAACTAGTGTTATAGGGAAGACTCTACAAAACACTATATTGTCATAAGAGTACATCTGAATTTGTGTCAAATACTCAGATATGTGACTCTTAGAATCCATTTTGCCAATGTACCTCGACATTTTTACCTTGGTAAACTGGTGTGGAGCTCTTTTTCTCTAATCTCCCAAGAGAATAAAGAGACAGTGTTCCCACTGAACCCAAGTTTCTTAGGGTGACCTAAGCCAAATTTCTTGATAGTTTGTAAGAACCATCTCTTATCTTTCTTAGCAACATGGCTATCCTTCTTATGCTTGTGTCTTTTAGGAGTACACATGAATGATAAATCATAATGCATCTCCTAACGACCAGAATGTGAGGGAAAGTAATAATTATCCTTGCCTGTGTCATTGTTATTATCATCAAGTCGGACATCAAGAGGATTTAACTTCCCTTTACCTTTACCCTAATAGTTGTGATCTCGAATGCTCGAGTGAGTGCCTGAGCAGTGTCTTTCTTCACTGATAACAATGCCCATTCCTTTATTTATAGGTTGGGCTGCCCCTTCTTTCGTCAGCCTACTTTTAGCTTCCTATATTTATCAAACGTCTAGGGCTATTTATTATTCTTTATTGAATGCAAGAGCTTGTCTTTTAGTTTTCCTCCAAAGCAATTCAAGAGGGCTTTGAGGTTTTTAGCAGTGATGGAAGTGGAGTCGTCAAGCTGGTTAACAGCATTGGAAAGCTCCTCATCATTAAAAACAGCTAAAAGTTCCTGTGCAGTTCCGTTGGTCTCAATGCGATGTCTCTATCTTCTGTTTTCCACTTATATGTCGAGTTTTTCATTTCGTTTTTGAGATTTGTCCATCTTCGCCTTTCAATGAGAACACCAAATGATAAGTCCTAGATTATTAGAACTTATAAGGAGATGAAGATGTACTAAAAATAAGCTGGGTTGATCTATTAGACGTGATGAGTCGATCTCCAAAACAGACAAGGACTAACCCTAGTGTGTAGGGCATTAGCACTCTGATGCCTAAGTCAGAGGATTTAGAGAGAGAAAATATAGTGAGAGAATAGCAGTGTATTCAATACCTTGTCCCTGAAGTCTCTCTTTGTGTATATAATTTTTAGGTGGCTAGGACCTATATGGCTAGAGTACTTAAGTGATAGATCTTCAATATATGCAGATAGCAGGTTTAGGTGTCTGATGTGAGAGCCTACAACATATAGGTTGCGTAATGTGACAAGCAGAGTGACGTGATGTCCGATCAAACCATCCTAACACATACCAGTATAAGTGGCTGATGGGCTAATGGGCAGCAATTGGGCCTGAGTTTGAGCTCGGCTTATGATTGTTGAGCCAGGTCTGAGTACAATAAAATAGATATTATCAATTAATAATGTTTTTATATGCTAAACAAATTTAAATAGTGTTATGTTATGCAAAGCTAATTAATTGAATTAAAAGTGGACTCATACGTTCTAACTAAAGGATATTTGGTAAAAACAAACATGTTCAGCCATTTGCTAAATAAAGCTAAGAACATAATTATATAAAAAGAAATATTTTTATATTCTAATTCTAAATATACAGAATTAAGTAATTGTAGTTCTAGTGATCACAGTTTGTATTTTGTATACTAATTCTAATTATTTATAATAATTACATGTATGCAAAGTTTCATCATCGATCACGCTAGAAATAGAAAGTCCATTAATGGATATTCTTTATCAATTTTTAAGAAAGTGAAATTTTATTTTTTTTGAGTGTTATTTTACAATTAATAGTTAATTTGTTATTGGAAATTAACAATAGTCTATATTAAAAAAAAAAAAAGAGCACGTAATTAATTTTTTAAAATTATATAAAAAAAATATATTGAAAAAAGAGTCTAGCTTTATAGCTTTTTGTATACGTGTTCAGACCATGATAATATTTTTTATAAAATCACGTTTAAATTTTAAATAGAAGTATTATTACTTTGATGATGATGATGATGATGATATCAATGCAGTAAATTTTGACCAAAATCAGGAATCCGATTCGATCTAATATCCATCCATATAAATGTATTCAAATCTAATTTGACGTATTAACACATCGTTTGACATGCAAAGTGATCCAAACAAATCAATATATTATATATCGAAGGCAACCTGTTATGCAATTCTTATGATATATATATATTTATATTATTTTAATTTCATAATTTTTTATATAATGTATATATACAAATAATTGTTTTATATATTATACATAAATAATTTTTTATTTTTAATAAAAAATTAAAAAGATAAAAAATAAATAAATTTACTAAACTTGATCTGTTTAAGACCAAATACATTAAGTATCAAAGTGAACCAAATATCAATGGATTTTATAACGAGTAAACAAAATTTTTGAAAGAAGAAAGTCTCATAAATCTTTTCAAAATCTCAGTTTTATTAAATGTATATAGATAGACTAGATCACTGACTTGCATATCATGGAAAAAAGAAATACTCTATCTCCTTATGCCAATCATAGACTGGAAACTAACTAATCAACATCTTGCTTGCAAAAATGATAGACAATTAATTAGTAAGAAAAAGGATCATAAATAAGCAGTGTGACACTCTGCCACTTTTTATGAGTCAATTGCATCCATATTTACTGAATTTATGTCTAATCGTTCAAAAGTAACTGACTTATTTTTCATAATTTAAATGTCATTGAACTTATCATATTTTTACAAAAAAAAAATTATTTTGACCGATTTTCGACAATAATTCTTGCCGAAATGTTGATATAGCATGTCACGCAGTATACCTGAATGTATGTGAAATGATACGTCAGCAACCACGTTACCGAAAGAGGCCATATCACACGACACGTCAACACGATATATCATATTTATTGACATACGTGGCCTCTTCTGATAACATGATTGCTGACGTATCGTGTCACGTATGTTTAAACATATAACGTGATGTGTCACGTTAGCATTCCGATAAAAGTAATTGTCGAAAATCGATCAAAATGACTTTTCTGCAAAAAAAATGATAAGTTCAGTAATATTTAAATCATAAAAAATAAGTCAATTACTTTTGAATAATTAAACGTAAGTTCAATGATCGACCCCACTCTTTATACTATCAATACACATATGATTTAACTTTTCTTTTTATATCACTTTTAAGTGGGCTTGGAATTATCAAAAGTGGTTTTATATGATTTAACTTTTCTTTATATATCACTTTTTATACTATAAATAACCCATCAACGTTTCAATCTTCTTTCACTATGGACATTCTACCACTTTTTATACTATCAATACATATATGATTCTACTTTTCTTTTTATATCACTTTTAAGTGGGCTTCCAATTATCAAAAGTGGTTTTATCTGATTTAACTTTTCTTTTTATATCACTTTTTATACCTTAAATAACTCATCAACGTTTCAATCTTCCTCACTCAACAATCTTCTTTCACCATGAACAGCCTCCTCCTTCCATACCTTAACATCACTATAACTCCACATGGATTAATCCTTCCCATACTTATTATCCTCTCCTATTATCTAATAAAAAAATCAAAATATGTTAGGACCGGATCTGGACAAAAATTTTCTACTAAAACCATACTACCTCCTCGTCCACCTGGGGCATGGCCTTTGATCGGTCACTTGCCCATTTTATCAGGATCCGCTCACTTGTCATGCCGACAATTATGGCCCAATCTTCACTCTCCGGCTGGGGACACGCTCTGTTCTGGTTGTGAGCAGCTCACAGCTAGTTAAGGAAATTTTCACTCTCAATGATGGGAATGTCAGCTTTCGTCCCTCTCTTGTAGCTGCTCAATTGATGGGCTATAACTATGCTTTCTTTCCTTTGACTTCCGGTGGCCCTTATTGGCAAGAAATGCGCAAGATCTCCACCGCAGAACTCCTCTCTAACCGCCGTCTACAACAGCTCAAGTACATTAGAGTCCAAGAAGTGGAAGCTTCAGTAAGAGAGTTGTACCAAATGTGGAAGATGGGATCAAAGATTGTTGACCTCAAGCAATGGTTATCTGACTTAAACTCCAATGTCCTTCTTCGAATGGTTATAGGCAAGAAGTTCTTCGGAGCCGGTGCTACAGGGGACGAGAAAGAAGGGCGGAAGTTCCAGAAACTGGTAGCGGTACTGTTTCATTACTTGGGGACACTTGTTGTGAGGGACGCTGTTCCCTTTCTTGGATGGATGGATTTGGGTGGGCATGAGAAGATAATGAAGAAAACTGCTACAGAAATTGACATTATTGTTGAGAGATGGCTGGAAGAGCACAAGAAGAAGAGATGTTTAGGAGACCATAAAGAAGATAAAGATTATATGGATGTCTTGATTTCTATTCTCGATGGTAAAACACTAGAAGGTTATGATTCTGATACAGTCAACAAAGCCACATCCTTGGTAACTTTCTACTAAAAAACCTAATCTGATATATATATATATATATATATATATATATATATATATATATATATATATAATTGTACTATTTTGCTCTCGTAACTCTGTTTTATCCCTAAAATTATTTTTTTTATTAAAAATGTGTCACATAATTATAAAAAATGGCTAAAGAATGTCTTGTTGAAAATAATACTAAAATATAATTTTTCCGTCTTACCAAATTATCACTTATTACAGAAATCATCAATATTAAAATAATCATTGGTTTTTGATAATTTTTATATAAAATATAGTAAATAAACTAAAATGTTTCATTTTCATTTAGGTTATAATAGTAAAATGTATAAAAAAATAACATTAATTAAAATTTTAAAATATTTTGTCAATTGTTTTCTTAAAAACTAATAATCTGATGGGAGAGGATAATATCTTTTTTAGCACTCCATCCAATAGACATGGAGGTATTTTAGCTCCAAAAAATAATTTGAACTGGTAAGATAGAGCGTGGAAACAAATGTAGACAGCAAAATGGTACTTTTATATGATAAGATTATTGAGCTCATTATATATTATTATTGGAAACAAATGTAGACAGCAAAATGGTACTTTTATATGATAAGATTATTGAGCTCATTATATATTATTATTATTATTATTATTATTATTATTATTATTATTATTATTATTATTATTATTATTATTATTATTATTATTTTGCAGAGTTTAATTACGGGCAATGAAACTGTGGCAGTAGCTTTGACATGGGCAATCTCGTTATTGCTGAACAACCAGCATGTATTGAAGAAGGCTCAAGAAGAACTAAACACCATTGTCGGCAAAGAAAGACAAGTGAGCGATCAAGATATAAGCAAGTTGGTTTATTTGCGGGCAATAGTTAAAGAATCACTAAGGCTGCACCCACCGGCATATATCCCTGGACCTCGCAAATTCATAAAAGACTGTACTGTAGGAGGCTATCATATCACAAAAAATACTTGGCTGATAATCAACCTTTGGAAGATGCAAAGAGACCCTAGTGTATGGGCAGATCCATTGGAGTTCAAGCCAGAGAGATTTTTGACAACTCATAAAGAGTTAGGGGCCAGGATTTTGATTTGCTGCCATTTGGAGGTGGCAGAAGGGCATGCCCTGCGGTGTCTTATGGCCTACGAATGCTGCATTTAACGTTGGCTAGTTTATTACATGCTTTTGATTTAACGACGTTGAGGAATGAAGCTGTTGATATGTCTGCTGGCAACGGATTGACTAATATGAAACTTAATCCTTTGGAGATTCTCGTCTCTCCTCGTCTGCCACCACATTGTTTTCGATAATTGTAGGGATTGAAAGCAGCAAGTGCATGTCGTACCAACTGGAGCTTTAATGTTTATTAAATAAAATTGTAAACTACTTTCCCAATAAAATCAACTATATATGTTTGTTGGCAATTTTTTATATTTGTTACGAGAAAGCAGCAAGTGCTTCTAGTATCAAGTGGAGCTTACATGTTTATTGCGAACCACTTTTCCAATACAAGCACTTTATTTGTTGGCAATTTTTTATATTTGTTACAAGAAAATTTATTCATGTTTTATATTTTTGGTACGAAAAAACTTTTTTGGCGATCCGAAAGTTATCGAGTCTAATTATTGGTTGCTCTGAAAGTGAAACTGTTTTTGCAGGTTTTCAATAACAAGATGTTCTGATCGATTTTTGTCATTGATTTCAATTACTTGATAATAAAACTAAATTTGAAAAATATGACTATAAATTTTGAGCAATTCAAAATGTTGAAAATACTCAAAAGAAATTCAAAGATAAACTGTTAATTTTATAATAGAATGGAATAAAAATATAAAAATGTTAAAAATTATTAGAAAATAAGATATATAGTTATTAAGTGTCGACAAGCAAAATAGTAATTTCTCGAAGAAAAGTAAAAATGGCTTAAAATATATAAAAGTAGATATAACATTCAAAATGGTGAATTTTTATGACAGTACGTGAAACACAATGAGAAAATTACGCAAAATACCCCACTTTTTTGTTTTGTTTTCAAAATTACCATAGGTTTTTTTACGTGTTTCATATTTGTATTTTCAGTTTCAAATATATCCATTTTTAATTTAAAAAATTTATATATATCAAATATCCCCACTTATTTCAATATCGTGTTCCCTCTTAACTTTTGAAAGCGATTTTTTGTTCTAATCTCTAACGATTTTTTCTCTCTATCTGAGGATTTTCTTCTTATCTTTAGAAATTCTTATGTTTAACTTCATTATTCAACTTTAAGTTGTTTGGTTGATATCGGCAACATACTGGAGAGTTATCGCGATTCATCAAGTATTTGTTTTCCAAAAGTGTATTCATCTTTTATTCATCGCTGGTAAGTAAATTATTTTATATTTTCCTTATTTTGTTATTAATATTTACAATCTTTTTAGTTTTTTTTTACAGTTGTACTGATTTATTGTTGGTGATTATTTATATTCTGTCGATCATTGTTGCGTTGATTTTTATTTATGTTGATTTTTCTGGTTATTTTCGAGAATGTGTGATCAATCGATACATTTTTTTGATTATCAAAAGTGAGATGAATGATATTTTTCACACATATTTCGGTTGCTCGTAAGTTGTACACATTGTGGATTGTTAGGTCATCATTTGTTCATAAAGTCGACATAGTGTATTAGATTTGGAAATATTTCATTACATTGTATTAAATCTTAGTAAAAACTAAGTATATTGCTTTAGCTTTTAGTAAAACTGATTATATTTATTTGGAAATTCGTACTGGAAATATTGTATTAGGTTTTAGTAAGTTTAACACTATGTATTAGGTTTTGTACATAAATAAATACAGTGTATTTTTTTTTTTACAAAACTCAATACACTGTATTTTCTTTTCTTTTCACAAAACTCAAGACAATGTATTTTCTTTTAGAAAATTGAATAAATTGTATTAGAGTTTATAATACTATATGTATTAGGTGTTATTAAACTAAATACAGTGTATTAGGTTTTATTAAAATTAAGTATAATATATTTTATTTTTGAGTAAAAATGTATACGATGTATTGTATTCAGTTTAGTGAAGTATAATACATTGTATTTATTTTTGGTGAAATTTAATACAGTATATTAGGTTTGATAAAACTTAATACAATGTATGTTGTTTTTGTAAAGTTTAATACAATGTATTGAGTTTTTTTGTAAAGAAATATAGTGTATTAAGTTTTGCAAAAGATAATACAATATATTTATTTCATTTATAAAAGAAAATACATTGTATTTAGTTTTTATAAAGTTTAATACAATGGATTTAGTTTTTATTAAAAGATTATACGCTATATTTAGTTCAGTTACAAAAGTTAATATACTATATTTTTTCAAATAGAAAATACATTAAATTTATAAACTATATTGCAATGTTTTGAATTTTTTTAAAAGCTAATATTCTGTAGTTAGTTCATATTAAAAAGTTAAAATATATTCAGTTTTATAAGGTGTAATACAATTTATTAGGTTTTATGAAAAGAAAATACAATTTATTGTCTTTTATGAAAAGAAAATACAGTATATTTAGTTTTATCAAAAAATAATACACTGTTTTTATCTCATGTACAAAAATAAATACAGTATAATATGTTTAGTAAAATTTGATACATTGCATTATGTGTGTGTGTGTGTGTGTGTGTGTGTGTTTTACAATGTTTTACATTTATGTTTCATGTTATATATGTTGGATTCGTTTTTTATTTTATGTTTGTTGATTAAAATTTTGGAATGAAATTATAAACAGAATATATGTTATTGTTTGTAGTTAAATATGTCATTCTACATCTTCTCAATCTCATAAGTCTTCTCGATCTCGCAAGAAAAGAGGTCCTTCTGAAATATTAAGGAAAATAGAGAAGTCAATAGCACCAAAAAAGGCCGGTAATGCATTTGTTGATCCAAAAGACTACTGTACAACGTAAACCGAGGGTCTTATGGGAAAATCGGGGTTTAGTGATGAGGGACGGCCATCCCTCATTGACAGATGCCCATCCCTAGCTCAAAACCTAGATTTTCGTATGTTTTTCTAGATTTTCAAAAGAGGAAGTTTATCTATAAAAAGTTGGGGTCTAGATTTAGGGGATTGGATATCCAGATTTGGCGATTTTGAGTAGGAATTGGACTAGAACTCTTCCTTAGGTATAAAAATAAAAATCTAGGGTTTTGAGAA
Organism: Excoecaria agallocha; assembly: GCA_037975025.1. Lineage (NCBI taxonomy): Eukaryota > Viridiplantae > Streptophyta > Magnoliopsida > Malpighiales > Euphorbiaceae > Excoecaria > Excoecaria agallocha. Next base: position 7,658,805 of record CM075816.1, read on the forward strand.
AGAGATGAATCATTATTTTTGAAAGCAACCATTGGAGAAGAAGAAAATTAATTTGTTTCTCTCTCTAAGGTTTTTACTCTAGCAATTCTTGTCAAACACACACAATGAATTTCATACTTTCTTTTGAGAATCAAAGAGTGCGATTCAGAGTAGAGATCTGGACCACAGGATTTATAGAGTCAGAATATCTCCTGAAAGTAATATTCTAGGCTTATTCCCACTTTCTCTTGCTACAATTCATTCACATGATTTCATAACTATTAAACATTGATTTGACTTGTTTTAATTGTTATATATGGATAATATGCATGTTTTATCAGAGTATGATTCATTTCTAATTTGTCTAAATATGCTAGAGGCATGGTAAATATATTGAGGTTTCTCCATTGTTGTGTATATAAAGCTTTTTTCCCCTTTTCTTGTGTATGCTATAATTTTGTACTTTTAAATATAGTATAATGCATGTTTAAGTCACTACAAAAAAATGTTAAAATAGCAACGAAAATTTTTCTATTACTTATTTAGCAACGGAAATCCAATTCCTTTGCTAATTACCAACGGAATTCTAATTCTGTTGCTAAAATTCGTTAAAATTTTTATATTTAGCAACGGATATGAAAATGGTTATATTCCGTTACTAAATATGAAGAGAAATTTTAGCGTCAAAATATAGCAACGGACGCTTGTTCCGTTGCTAAATAAGGCGCCAACAGATTGCGCAAAAATTTTCAATAGCAAAAATAGCAACCGAAACCTATTCGTTGCTAAAATACTAAAATAGCAACGGAATTCGTTGCTAATTTGAAACTGAAAATTTTGAAGGTTTCCTAAATAGCAACTGAATATATTTTTCGTTGCTAAAATAGCAATGGAAATAAAATTCGGTTGCTATTTTAATATAATCTTGAAAATTTTCAGTAGCAAAAATAGCAACCAAAACCTATTATGTTGCTATTTTAGCAACGGAAGCGGTTTTTCGTTGCTAATTCGCAACTAAAAATTTTTAAGGTTTCCTAAATAGCAACTGAATATATTTTTCGTTTCTAAAATAACAACGAAAATAAAATTTCGTTGCTATCTTAGAAAGGTTTACATTTTCAGTAGCAAAAATAGCAATCGAAATTTATTTCATTGCTAAATTAGCAACAGAAATAACATTGTATTGCTATTTCAGCAACTGAAGTAATTTCGGTTGCTACTTTCATTTTGCCCTAACTATAAATTGTTGCCCTTTTTCCTTTTCTCCTTGTCTCAACCAATTTGGTCTATGGAAAAAGTCTCTAAAGATCAAAAGAAGAAAAAAGATGTCTTTGACGTTAATTCTGTTCGGAAATATGCAAACATCAAGGATCGATTGCTTATTTTGACTGATACTGATGGATCCCATGTGGCTATTCCATTAAGGGTTTGCGAAATAGAAGCTGTTTCTGCTTCAGAGCTTCCTCTCGAAAATGGTAATGTATAATGGCCTGTGCGAGATTCTATTTGTTCTATGCTATTTACATTATGTGATTTAAATTTTTCTGAGTTGTCTCTTGATTATGCTTCCTTCTGGAGAAGGATAAATGCATCCTCCTCTGTATCTTTGAATTGCATTTTTCATTTGATGCTAGAAAATTAGTTCAAGCTTTCTGCTTCTGATATTCTCTTTGAAAGAACTCGCCTTCAATTGATTCTTCTGAGACTGATGCTACTCAACGGATTGTCTACTCCACTGATATTTGGTTGCTTACTGTAAAATATTTGGTTGCTCCCTGTTCAATAGAGATTAATTGGCATTGAAATGTTTTTTAGTTTCATATACCCTTTTGGTAGAGTTTCTAATTTCATTGTTTGATTGTAAAAATATTAAATAATTGGGGCATTGTAGGGTAATATTCAGAGTCTCACTGCTGCTGACCTCGACAGCTATGAGGCACATGCATGGCTTATTTCTCCTCCTTGTCAACCTTACACACGGCAACGTAAAAAATCATCCTCTGTTTACTATTTCATAGACTTTTATGGGCTCGGGCGTTTTCTTTTCTCAAGATTCTTGAACTTATACCACAAGCTAATAGTCCACCTTTTATGTTGTTCGTCGAAAATGTCGTTGGATTTGAGGTATGTTTGTAAACAAATTTTTTAAGAAGATATAAATAGCAAGATTGTCTGGCATATTCCTTGTGTTTTTTGTTTTTATTGCAGACATCTTATACACGCTAAAAAATGTTGGAGATTTTAACAAACTCTGATTTGGTTACTCAAGAGTTTATTTTGAGTCCATTGCAATTTGGTGTGCCTTATATCTTAAAACTGTTATTTGTACCTGTTTTGTCAGATATGAATTAATTTTTATACATCTTTAGCTCATTAATGAAATTGTGTTTATATTTGCAGGGGAAGAGGGGAGTTTGGATTAAGATGCCCCTTGAACTAGTGAATCTAGTGGAAACAGCAGTTAAGGTAATTACTCAGTTACAAGGACTTGAAGTGACCAGATGTTCAGATTATGTCAATCCTCAGAAGCTATCACTCAATCTATTTTTGGTACTTTCGATGTCGCTGCTTGCAGAAGATACTACTGAGGACAAGGTTTGGTTTTTTGTTCTTGTTATTTGCTTTAACGAAGTGGAAGTAGTTACTTTCAATAATTTAGCAAACATTCTACACTTCTACTAAATACAACAGGAAACAGGAAGATTTTGACTTACTGGCATATCTATTATAACAATGTCAGGAAAGGTTCTGCTATCACCATGCACAGCAGAGTTTGACTTCTTGCCATATCCGTAAATAAATTTATAATTTATAATAAGTTTATAATTTATAATCCTCAGCAGATGGTCAGTAAGATTTTCATATTATGAAAGTCGTAATATATATATATATATATATATATATATATATATAATTTAGCTTAATAATGAACTGTCCAGCAAATAATTAGTAAAAGATATATATTATTAAGGGTTTTACAGGCTGGAGATTGCTTTATTTGAGAAGCTTTCCAATTTCTAAATACTTCCATTAATTCTGTATTAGGCATATTAAGTTGCTGCGGCTTTTCAGTTTTCAATAAAAGAATCTAATATATATGATATGCACAAAATTCCTATTTTTGCAATATTTAATAACACAAATTGTTTTTATTTATTTTTTTTATCTCCTTCAATTGCCGACTCTAATCATAATAAATTGATTGAAAATAATGCCCCGAGTGGTTCTGTTTCACCCTTCAAATCTTTTTTTTTTATGTTTGTAACTGCATATTTGTTCTTATGGATTGATGCTTTACTCTCTTCTATGTAGAAAAAATATAAAGTTGACTGGGCAGTTGTCTATATAGCTTTAGTTTCTGGAATTGCAATTTATATATTTGTTGCTATGTGATCATTGTTTACGAACTATTGGTTGATACTGTAGGTTAAGAGCAGAAAACATTGTTGTAAACTATGAAAACCACAAGCATCTGCAGTTCACCATTTGCAACAAACCGATTCTGTACTTGTCTGCTAATTTTGCTGTTAGTGGAAGTTCTAGTGGATAGGGATCTAAAGATTTTTACTTTCAGCTGAAAAGTAATCTTAATATTGGTTTAGTTGTTTGTGCATATCTTTTACATGCATTTATTTTACTTGTGATATTATCTTAATATTGGTTTAATTGTTTGTACATATCTTTTACATGCATTTATTTTACTTGTGATATTCATAGTTCTGTAAACAAAGCTAGAATTTTGGATCCAATAGGATTTTTGAGTACTGTCCAATGCTGACGTCAACTTCTATCTGTTAGTTTGCCATTTTTAAGATAGTCAATAAACTTGGTGTTTTCTTAGCATTTGTCACTGATTGTTTTAAAATGCTGACTGTTTAAAGAATGAATTTTTTGGAATATCAGTTGCATTATTTATTGAGCATTGGTCACCTATAAAAAAAAGCCGGAGTGCTTACTTAGTTCGATGCATATGCTAACTTATGATACTGGACCTAATTTTTCCTTTAGCAGATGTCTCCTCTAAAGATTTAGTTGCTATTTCATAAACTGTGATTTGGAACCAGGAGGAATTGTGAAGCAGAACAAGAGAAAAGGACAAAGCACTAAACTTTGATTAAAATTTTGTCATCTAAATAGTAACTTAAGAAGATAAATGGATTGCAAATAAATCTATAAACTGACAAGTAATCTTCATATAAGCTTTCTATATAGGAATTTTGGAAGAAAGTTATTAATGTAAGACATAGCTTTCATGATTTATAATTAAATAAAAATTATTCCTAAATCTAGTTTCCATTAACCACCTTAGTATGTTCTTCAGGATTTAGCCAACCTTATTCTGCGTATAATAATTTTATCACCATAACATCAAAGCTTTTCGTGTCTGCTGGAAGAACAGCATGCTCAAGTAGAAAGGCTTATACACATTGGAGATGTTAAGGCTTAGTTTGAGGTTTAAGGTGACGTATTTCTGATGAATTTCTTTTCCCCTACTCGTTTTTATGGATTTTATCTTTTGCTATCTAAAATAAGGGGTTGATCTGATTGGAGTATATGACAGATGGATCTGGTTCTCATATGGAAGTTGTTTTGCTCAAGCACGAGAGGTGACATCTTATAATCTATTATGATAACAATGAGTTGCTATCAATTCATGTTTATGACATGATAAGCTACCATGATGAATATTTGAACATTATATCTTTTCAAAAAGTGCTGATAATAGGAATATATATTTAAAGCTGCAAGTAAAATTAGAATTATTTACACCTAATGTCTAAAATTCCCAAATGCTGAATCAGTTATATTATCTGTTCCAATATATATATATATATATATATAGGAGTAAAATTAGGACATTATCCTAATGTTCTTTGGTCAATTGGGAAAAGCCCTGAATTCAAGTGTCAAGCGGCTTCAACTGAAATCCCTACAATTTCTTGTACTATTTAACCGTTGATTTTTCATAATTAAATCAATTTAGCAAGTATTTAACGCTAATTAAAAAATAAACTTTAATTTGCACTGCAACCATACATCTTTCACTAAATTTTACAAGGAGACGACTGATATCATTTTAATTTGTCGTGATATTGCTAATTTCTTTATCTATTTATATTATTCAGCAACAAAGTTTTTTTCAGGGTCAATTTCACCCATGGTCACTGAACTTAGGCCATATTACCCAAAAGTAACTGACTTATTTTTTCTAACATAAATGTCACTGAACTTAGTACCTTTTTTCATAAAAGTCATGTTCACCGGTTTCCGGCGACGATCTTGGCCGGAATGCTGACGTGGCATGCCACGTCAGCAGTCCTTTGCCGGAATGATGACGTGGCACGCCACGTCATCCGCCACGTCAGCAACCCTTGCCGAAATGATGACGTGGCGTGCCACGTCACGTGAAGATGCCACGTCAGCCGCCATGTCACCTGTTGAAATAAACAAATGAGAAAATGACACATGTCAACCCATTTGCCTTAACCAAATCCAAATTGGGTCATCCATCCAAATTGGGTCTTGCTAAGGTAATGGGCCTCCAACCTTATAAACCCATGCCACTCCCTTTCTCTTTCCAATGTGGGATATGGGAAGTTTGAGAACATGATATTTTCATGGTTTTTCTAGCTTTTTTAACCATTGAATCCATCACATTTTCATAATTTTTTTTGCTTTAACCATTTCTAATTCTTTCATGGGATGTGTATGTGATGGTTAAAGCCAAAAAAATTATAAAAATGTGATGGATTCAATGGTTAAGAAAGCAAGAAAAACCATGAAAAAATAAAGTTTGAGAAGATTATTCTTTTTTCATGGTTTTTCTTACTTTTTTAACCATTGAATCCATCACATTTTCATGGTTTTTTTGGCTTTAACCATCACATACACATCCCATGAAAGAATTAGAAATGGTTAAAGCAAAAAAAATTATGAAAATGTGATGGATTCAATGGTTAAAAAAGCTAGAAAAACCATGAAAATATCATGTTCTCAAACTTCCCATATCCCACATTGGAAAGAGAAAGGGAGTGGCATGGGTTTATAAGGTTGGAGGCCCATTACCTTAGCAAGACCCAATTTGGATGGATGACCCAATTTGGATTTGGTTAAGGCAAATGGGTTGACATGTGTCATTTTCTCATTTGTTTATTTCAACAGGTGACATGGCGGCTGACGTGGCATCTTCACGTGACGTGGCGGATGACGTGGCGTGCCACGTCATCATTTCGGCAAGGGTTGCTGACGTGGCGGATGACGTGGCGTGCCACGTCATCATTCCGGCAAAGGACTGCTGACGTGGCATGCCACGTCAGCATTCCGGCCAAGATCGTCGCCGGAAACCGGTGAACATGACTTTTATGAAAAAAGGTACTAAGTTCAGTGACATTTATGTTAGAAAAAATAAGTCAGTTACTTTTGGGTAATATGGCCTAAGTTCAGTGACCATGGGTGAAATTGACCCTTTTTTTCACTAGTTGACTTTAAATTTTTCGTTATTTATTTTCCAATATCTGTAAAAAAAATGAGTTTAATTTTAACTGTATCTCAAAAATTATTTTTAACTGGACATTATATTGGGACAGCATGCTGCATAACAGTAAATGAAAATTGTCAACTTCATTTTGCCCTTTGATTTGTGAGGCTATGTCTTTGTCTCAAATATTATTGCTGTTAATTAACCATAGGGGCTGCCTTCTTGTTTGCCAGAATTTCTTTCACAATAATCTAAAGAATTTTGCAGAGGTAGGAGGTGGTGTTCTAGGATGCAGGGGCTTCCATTCAAGCTTTAGAACCACCTAGGCGGTCTGTCTCTGAAAATTGGTACAAAATTTTTGTTACTGCTCCTTGTTGTTTAGGTTGTCTTTAACTTTTTTTTTTTTACTCATTTTTCCCTTGCCTTTTCAACTTGTTGTTTTAGACCCATTTCAACTTGATTGGGCTAAGGTAATTAACTTTTATACCAAAAGCAGGGATTAACTTTGATGAGGCAATATGAAGAATATATGAAGTGTGTACCTTCTCTAAAGCAGAAGAGAGCAAAAGAAAATTGTATAGAATTATCAAGTAAATTAAATTAACAAACCTCTCTTTCTAATTACTCTCTTATTCTGTTTTAACTTACTTTTTTTATACCTCTCTTTTTGCTATTTTGTGCTATTTGCCCTTTCTCTTGTTGGCTCATCTGGTCTATGAGCTTGTGGATTATTCTTGAAAATCTAGTACTCTAATGGGTTTCTAAAATGAAAAAATTATAATAATTGTTAACGACGGATTAGCAACAAATTGTACCATCGTAAATATTTTTTCCTTGGTGTGTGAATTTAGTAACGGAAATACTATTCCGTTGCTAGCAATGGAAATCGATTTCCATTGGTAATTTCAACCAATCCACATAATCATTCATTTGGTGGATTTTGCAACGAATTTGAAATTCCGTTGGTAAATTTAGCAACAAAAATCAATTTCATTGCTACAAAATAGCAACTGTCAAATTTGCAACCAATTTTTTCATTGCTAATTTTTATTAGCAACGAAAAATTAATTTTCATTGCTATTTTATGATTTTCTTGTAGTGAGTATTTTTAATGCGTTTTGTATGATTTAGTGCTTAAATATTGCATATTTAGGGCTAGAAGCTTGTTTGTATGATTTTCTGCATTTTTGCCATATTTTTACACTTCCTATTCTGTTCCAGAGGTGACAGACACGAAGATGGGCTGAAGGACGGTCGTCCCTCATCTGATGGACTGGATGTTTAGTCCCATCTTCTTGTCCGTCCCTCGCTCCTGTGGTGGCCGTCCCTTACTCCTATTGGGCGTCTTTGGGGGTATTTTGTGGCATTTTTGTATATATTTTAGGCTTTTATATATTTTTTGTGTGTCACTTTTTTGTTTCCTGCAATATTTTATGCATTATTTGATGTATTTTTGCTATTGTAAAGTATATTCTTGTATCTATAATTAATCTATTTGTACAAATAAGTATATAATTGTTTTATCATAAATACTAATTTATTTGTTTTGTGTGGTTTTTTTCTGAGTAATTGGTATATTTATGGCTATGGAGGGCTTATAGTTCTTTTTGCATAGGAAGTCACGCTCCCACACTGGTCACCATCTCCATCCCCTGGTTACATCGTTATTTTATTTTATTTTATTTACTATTTTATTTTATTTTATTTACTCATTAATTATAGCATTGTTTGTTTGTTTATTTATTTTTGCCATTATTGGCTATTTTGTTTTTTTTTTGGTGTATTATTTTTTTAGGGATTCTAATAGTTAATAAAAAAAAGGGGTTTTTCAAGCATATTAAAATAAAAGTTAAAGCGTTTTTTATTAAATAAATTGGGTTTTTCACAAAACACGGATGAATGTCCAATTTTTAACCTAAAACCTCACAATGTAATAAATGCCTTTTTGTAAGAATGCATGAGGAAGTTAATGCTTCCAAATTAAATTGATAGCCCGTTTTATGTATGTATATTGATCTTACCTTGAATTATTCTTTGGGACAATTTGCTTCTACAATAGATAAGTAGGTTTATTTTATTGCTTTTACTGTCTTATTTACTTGAATGGAATGTTTACTTAATTTTATTGTAAAATGCATTATGTGAAAGAGGAGAGAGGATTAATTCTAAAACTCGATTATAAATCAACACTTAACCAAAATACCTAATAAGAGGGATGTCGTGAACATCAATCTCTGTTTGGGCATTAAAATAAAATCGAGATTTAATTCCTAACGTCCTGTTAGGTGGCGACTCTATAACACCTGCCTCTTTGAGCCCACTAGTAGATGCCTTGTAACACCATCTACACAATTCTAAGTCTGTAATATTATTATTAACATTTCTACTACTGTCAATCTGTTATTTAATTTGAAAAAATTCGGCAGCATGACGACTTAATATTCATACTGCCCAAACTTGTATTATTTAAATTACATTATCATTCCTCCAACTTTCAAACTTCAACAATCAACACAGCACTTTAATATAGCTCATCATATAAACATCTAAAGGCATTTTTGCAAGCACACCAACAGTAAATTTTACTATAGTCATAAGTTATGACATATAACTTCACAAGGTACTTGAAAATTTTTGCAAAATATTTACAATCCAAATGTATCAAAAGTTTTCATACTCTGTACATGTCACTACTGATCATCAGCATCGGCTGGCTACACCTGTCCCTGAGCGCAGTCATAGTAAACTACACGCTAAGCAACACAGTCACTTAATGGTGGATACATTTACATAAAATTTCACTTCCTATATTCTAAGTATTTAAATCAATAAATTCATTCATAAATTAATAAATTTTCAGATTTCATAAATTTCAAATTTATTCTTTTTATGTCAAAATTTTCTCCTAATTGGTTCAAAAATATTCTTTTATATCTAATTTCACAATTTCACCTTTTTAATTGAAAAATTTCAATTATACCCTTGAAGTTTGACTTTTTCAATTTGGACCCAATTTTGACCTTCTTGTTAACTTTTCTCCAATTTAGCTAATTTAACTCCAAATTTGATCCGGTTGATTTCCTTTGATTTTTATTTGCTTTAATTATACAAATTACATTTTGGTCATTAAAATTTTTCCTTATGTGGAAAAATTATCATTTGGTCCCTAAAACTTTTCATAATTACGATTTTACCCTTTTTAGTCAAATTACCCATCTTGACCATTTTAACCATATTTTTACCATAGTTTGACCATTTTACCCTCGATTAATCACATAATTATATTTTTACCCCTATCGAACATATATATCTCATTTATTACCTTGTTTCATTCTCATTCACATTTTTAATATTTTAAAGGCCGTAAATGCCCATTTTTCACAGTTTCATGTAAAATTATTATTTTGCCCCTTAGTTATAGACAGTAGAAAAATCATGAACTGGATAAGCAGATGACCAAATCCAGTAAGTGGAAGCAACTATACCATTACGATACGATACTACTCCCTAGTGTATCAGTATAATGAGCCAGCTAACAGTGCAATTTCACTATTTCAGTATAGTAATGGTAGAGTGACAGTAAAGTAACAGTAAAGTATACAGAACACCACGAGATAAGTGCCTCTATGGCTAGCCATACTATCCTAGGGTCCTGGGTTACCCACTGAGCACTAAGGGCATAATAAATTATAGCATTTTCTTACATCATATTATTTTTACGCTGTTTTACATACCAAACAAATTATGTTAACATTACCATAATTTCATTTCTATTCATTCAAGCTCATTAATTATACATTTCACAGTCATACACATATTATTACAAAAATATAATTAAAACATGGCATTATATACATGTACACCATTCGGCCACTTAAGGGTCTCACACTTACACATTATTTTATCTTTCCTTTTTATGTCATACATAATTGTATATCCCTTTCATGACATAATGTAGTGAAATATACCATTTTCACATGAATATTTTAAAGTTCCCATAAGTTCCATCATTATGTAACTATGGCACAATTAGATAAAATTCTCAAAATTTATTCCAATTAATGTAATTACATTCCCTATACCTTAATTTATTCAACTATCATTAAACACCCAATTAAAGGTCAAATTACACTAAGGTACCCTAAGGTACCATATTTGGCTAAGCCAATTACACTCACTTTTGATTTAATTTCTTCATTCATTTAAGTTTCTAATGATTCAAAACAACATTATATCACACCAGTTTAAATTATTTCATCATTTCATGCAATCTATCATAGTTACATAATGTAAAAATCATAGAATATTTAACTATATTAGTGAAATTAAATGTAATTTGTATCCACTAACCTCAATTAGGCTATTCTCCACCTAATCTTCCTTTTCCTTCCCTTTTTCTCTTTGGTTCCTTTCTTCCTCTATGTTTTCCACTTTAGGCCGAATTTTCAAGGGAGAAAAACACATGATTAATGCATGTTTTTCAGCAATTTAAAATCACCACTATAATTGTCTAGTCCAATTCTACATGCCTATAAAATTTCCCATTCAAATTTTACTTAAAACTCAAGAAATCACAAAATCTTACCTTAGGATTTTTACCTTAAATCCCTAATTTCTTGGCCTTCTTTTGATAAAAATCCATTTACAGGTTAAAGATGATGAATTTTTGAGCTTTAGATTGCAATTAGGGCTTGTGATTTAATGAAATAAGGCTTGGGATGAAGAAAAATGGAGGAGAGGCAACAAGAGAGAGGGATTTGGATTTTGAAGAAAAAGAGGAGGAAGTTGCAGAAATTCTGGGGTTTTTTTTGCAGATTTTAATGAGCTATTATAGGGTTTCTTTGAGTGTACCAAAGGAGGGGCCAAGATTCAATCATCTCCATTAGATCCAAGGGCCCTAATTTTTATCACTTATTGGCCATACATCAAGCTAGGTTCATCCTAATAGCCTAAGCTCACTCACATTTGATTATGAATTTATATTAATATCTCATATATCTTTTTAGGATCAAATTCTCTAGTTTGGCCCTCCAAATGACCCGGTCTCGATTTTGCATCCAAAAATATGAATTTTTGTTTCCAATATCAGATTGCCTTGAAATTTTTCACTAAATGTCCTTATATATTCAAGAACATGTGATTAAAATTTTAGCCTATTTTGACATCGTTTTGATATATTTTTGGCCCCAGCAGCCTATATAGTCGGGTCGAAACCTGAAATTTCAGAATTGTCAGAATTATTATTTTTCAGTTCCTAGGATGTCTTTACATTAATTACATGTTATATATGAAATTTGGGAGAAATCAGAGATCTCTAGGTTCATCAATTGCTCGGTCAAATTTTTAGTCAACCCTAGATTAATCCGTGAAATTTCTCTTTATTTGCTCGTTTAAAGACCTATTTGATTCCGGTTTCTCTTCAAATTATACCATTAGACTCCACACAACCTGTACTTTTATTTCTTAGTCTGAGGTCACACTGTCCGTCGGGTCTCCTATCTCAGGTTTTTCGGTCCCGATACAATTACTCTTTTATACTTGTCACTGAGTTTTCTCTCCCTATTCAACTTCGATTTTCCCAATATTTAACCTAGGGTAATTTTTTCGTGTTTTATAACTTAACATGTATGACAGATGCAAAAATTGAGGTGTTACATGCTTTCATGGGTTAACCGTTAGCAATAATTAAGGTTCAATCATTTTTTATTGTGAAAGGGTCAATTTATGATTAAAAGCGAGTCTCCTTTAGTCTCGGGCCCTAAAAGTAGGCCTCTGAGAATGAACTCGGGATCTAAAGGCAGGCTCCGACGTGTGTCACAGCAGGGTAATACACTTTAATGTAGTGTAATAAACTGTATTTAATTCATAAAAAAAGTAAATGAACTACATTAAGTTTTTATAAAATGTAATACAGTTTATTGAGTTTTATGGACAGAAAATACAGTATATTTAGTTTTATGAGAAGAAAATTCAGCTTTTTTAGTTTTGTTAAAAATTAATACACTTTATTTAGTTAATGAACAAAAGTTAATATGTATTTTTTTTCAAAGATAATAGAAGGTATTTGACTGAATTTGATGCACTATATTCAGTTTTATAAGGTTTACTAATGTGTAATATAGTACATTGAGTTTTTGCTCAATCTAGATATTAAAATGATATTTTAATTTTATTTTATTTTTTTTATAAGATGTCATGGAAAAGAGACAAATGTCTAGTTTATTCATAAGGAATATGGGTGATGAGATATTTGATTGTATTGTTCAAGTTGCAATGATTGAACTTAGTGAGCAACAAGAAATAAGTTTTAGTAAAGTTAATTAAATGTGTGTGTGTATTATTATTATAGTTGTATATTAATTGAAATATAATATTTTTTACTTTGTTGCGGGATTTAAATGACAAAAATAAACACATTGTCTTAGTATCAGAGCCCATTGATTATTCATTTAAAGGAGTAGAAAAACAAGAACAAGATAAAAAATATGCAGATCATAAGTCTAAGATAAAGAAGGATATGCATGTTGAGAAAGATGTTGATAATGAATAAAACACTACAAGAAAATACTCAATTAGCAACGAAAATTGTTGATTTTTCGTTGCTAATTTTGATTAGTAACGGAAGGAGTGGTTGGAAATTTGACGATTGCTATTTTTTAGCAATAAAATTAATTTTTGCTGCTAATTTTAGCAAGGAAATCTATCAATAAAAAATTGACGATAGTACTGTCCGTCGTTATTTTGTTGTTAAAAATTATTACAAATTTATTATTATTATTTTTTGATTATGCCTAAACAACATTTAAGCAAGCACAAATAACCGAACTTTACAAACTATTACATTTCCATCTATAAGTCTAAAAAATAACAAAAATAAGTTAAAAGTGGGCAATGCTTAAAATTAGAGAAATTTGTTATAATAAAAATCGAAATATAATGTTAAAACATAAAGGCATATAAAAGGTAGTTCCAAAAACTATCCAAAATTGATAATAACGGCGGACCACAACTCAAAATAAATAAAAAAAAAAGCACCTAATAATTAATAGTGGATCATCTTCACTTGTGTCTTTCTTCTGCTTTAATTGTTTCCTTCTTCTGCTTCTCATCTTCACTTTCATCAATTTTCAGACCTTCATTTGTTGTAGAGATGAGCTTTTTCCCCTCAAATTCCTTGAGCTAACCAATAGCATACTCATTAATAGCATTAACCATGAACAGAACTTTGTAGCTCTACAAAACTATGGTGAGAAATATCCCTAAGAACCCCACCATTACCACCACTAACAACCAGAATCTTCATCACATATTTCATGAACTGAGAATTGATAAACTCCTGAATAGAACAAGTTGATCACACAAACTTAAGACACTGACAGTTAATATGGTTTCTTGGCAACAATTAATTAATAAAGGGACAATTATTATCTCTTGAGAACAAGTGCTAAAATTTGCATGAGAATTTGATATTATTATGTTATAACATAATGCAAACCGGAAACTTCTTAATTTCTTTTCATCTTTTCCTTTTTCAGAAATTCAATGCTCTAAAACAACGACTGTTAGTTACCCCAATAAGGAAGATTCAATATATGTACTAAATGACCAACAGGATTTTCTAAAGCAACAAAAAAAATTAAATACAGGAATCACTGCAAGGTTAAAATTATCTTCAAAAATTTTCAAAGACACAACAAGAAGGCAATTATAAATCAACTCTATTCATTTTATATATAGTTAGTATTTAATTGAATGTGTAGTTTCCTTTATTAAAAATAAAATAACATAGAATAAAATATTATTTTTCTTGCACATGCACACACAAACTAGTACAAATAAATGACAGTTGCTATCAACACACAGTATAAAGACTATTTTAATTTCTGGTGTAATTCTCCTGACACAGCTGCCATCGATAATTTTTTTAGGAACCTGAAAAAATCATCCATCTAGTTCATTTTTAAAGCCTGCCATAGTTTCCCCTGTATTGCAGCTAATGTATGGTCGCAAGGTAAGTAGTGACAGCAACCCAAGGGTCAGTCTTCAAAAGTGCAATTTTGTGTTACTTATAAAATGAGATGCATATGTAACGCGGTAGGATCCTCAAGCACAGAGACAAGGTGAGGCAAGTGCCAAATTACGATGTCCACAATTGGTTCATAGCATGTAACTGACTGAAATCAGTAGATTTCAAGGACATTTTATCGAGCTCCCTGAGCTTTACAGCATCAGCCTTGTTAGATGTTGCACATGGTTGAACACCAGTTGAAGACCTATTAGTATTTGTAGACAGTATTGAGGCTAACATTTTCTTTAGAAGTGACTGTAAATGGTTCTAAAATTTAGCATGGATCTGTGGATATTCACTTGCAAAAGAATCTGAAATTGTTTTAGAAACATAGCACCCTTCAAGCATGCGAGATAAGGCTGATTCTAGCATTTGGAACAATAGCTATCAGTAATTGGTATCCTTCAATAACCGAAGATGAGAAATACAATGCTATAAAAACTTAAGAAAGCAAAATTACAAATTTGAAAGTGAAACCAAGACTTGAGCAAGACTGTTTTTCCCATAGCAATACGGTTTCCTTAAAGTACTTGATATCTACAGCATCTCTTTAACTATATTATGTGGCCTACTCCAACAAGACATCAGATAACCTTACTTCAAGTATTCCTGCATTATTGCTACAATGTCAAACATAGAGTAGAAGTCATTACTTCAGATAGAGAGAGAGAGAGAGAAGAGAAAAGAAAAGAACAAAAACAGATAACTGAAACACAACAATAACTAATAGCATATATAGATAATACTCTTCCATCCTACGAAAGAGAAAGAAAATGATTTAGATAAAGAAAGAGAACAAAAACAGGGATAGCTTTTCTCTTATTATAGCTATGACAAAATGATCAAGAGATCAATGCTAATGACTAAGAATAACCAACATCAACACACAGCACATAAAAGCAAAATGATATATCCTAATATGTATGTATGAGGAAGAGAAACAGAGAAAATGCCTACCAGGCCACATTGGGTTGTTGAAGTAAACCTTTTTGTAAGCTTTTATCTGCAATGAATTAAAATTTAGTCCATCAAAAATGCCAAAATGAATCAACACCGGGCAGAAAAGGTGAAAAATTTTTCAAAGAAGAGGATAACAATACTACGCAGTAAGTTCTAACATTCAACTGTAGCACTAGTTTTTTTTTGGGGTAAAGGCAGTACCAATATTAAACAATAGAATAGCAGAAGCAATTACATGTGAAATCACCATACTAATTCCAAAAGAATAGTTAGAACATGAGGCAGCAGGCGGCAGGGTAGTCATAATTACCAAAACCCTCAATCTATAGAAACAGAAGCAATTAATCTCGCACACATACACAATCAAAAATTTAGCCACTGGTTCAGCATCTTATTCCAATAAGATTCCACCAGAGCAATTGTGGTTTTTGTAGTTAACAGAGTCACTACTTGAATCATTGATCAGCATAACTTTGAAAAGGTAATCGTAGTCATCTTCAGATGGCTTCACTCTCTCTCCAGATCTACTTCACTTCAGGAACCAAACGAAGTAAATTAGCTCAGTCATTCACAACCCATGAACAAAATAAGCATAATAGACTCAAATTTGATAAAGAGCATATCATAAAAGCCAGAACCCACAAGTTAAATATCCAAAAAATTCCAAATCTAGGAAAAAGAAGAAAAAGAAGCAGAAAACGTATCCCATACATACAGTACAAAAAAAATGACAACTCAATCAGATCTCGATGAATAAATAATATATACATACTAAGTGAGATTCAAAAGATCTGATGGAAGAAGAGGAAAAGGCGAAGGCTATCAGACCTAGAAAAATTAAAATACAGATTAAACTAGATTTTTAGCTAGATATTTATACAAGCTCGGATTTAAACCAAATTTTTAGCTAATTTTTTTTCCTAATTAATGCCGAGAAATGCATATTCCTAAATTCTAAAACCCAAAAATAAGAAGGCAATTATCAAAGAATAAATGAAGAAAAAGGATTAGATTTTACCTGCAAGAGACTTCTGCTTGGGAGATCCTCAGTAAAATTATCAGATAAAGGATTTTAGCTACACATTTAACTTTTTATTTGTTTGGGTGAGAGTGAATGGACTGAATAAACAGCTTCGGCAGAGCAGAGGGTGAAGGATTGTTAGTTTTAATTAGGTTTCAATTCCCACTAATTTCTCAAAAATCAAATAAAGAAGAGAAGCAGGTTACATAAAAAAAAAAAATTGTATTCTACAGCAACGAAAATGTTAAGCAATTACTAAACAATCAAATCTAGGTTGTGCAAGCAAGAGGGAGAGAGAGAGAGGGAGAGAGCTAAGGGGAGAGCGAGGGAAAGAGCAGCAAGACGGCGCGATAAGGGGAAGAGGAGGAAAAATTAAGAACCAAGGGAAAAAGCGAACCATTTATACCGGGGGAAAAATGAAAATAGCAACACATTTTTTTTCATTGCTAGAATAGCAACCAAAAACACTTTCCGTTGCTATTTTAGCAATGGAAAATAAATTCCGTTGGTAATTTAACAAAGAAAACTGTGATAATTAGCAATGAAAATGCATTTCGGTTGGTAAATTAGTAACGAAAATGTAATTCCATTTCTAAATTCTATTGTATAATTTTGACGCTAATAGTTTCCTCCATTTTTAGCAACGAAAGACAACCATTTTCTATTTCTGTTGCTAAAGCTAAAAACTTTCACCAATTTTAGCAATGAAATTTGATTTCTGCTACTAATTTTGTGTTGCTATTTCAGAATTTTCTTGTAGTGAAAGAAAACAGAACAAGATGTTGAAAAACAAGTAATTTTTTTTATTTTTTTTAATTTTTTTAGGTGTATTTGTATAAATATGAATAAACTTTTTTGAGCAGTAATGGCATGCTCAATAGCTAATACATTTTATTTTTTTCAAGTATAATGTATTGAGTTTTGCCAAAGCTTAAAACACTGTATGTGTTTAGTTTGTATCAAAGATACTATAATGTATTTAGTTTAGGTTGAAAAGTTAATACACTGTATTTTATTTTTACAAAGTTTAATACGGTGTATTTAATTTTATCAAAAGATACTACACTATATTGAGTTTTGTAAAGAAATACAGTGTATTGAGTTTTTTGTAAAGAAAATACAGTGTATTACGTTTTGCAAAATAAAATATACTGTATTTATTTCATATATAAAAGACAATACAATGTTTTTAGTATTTATAAAGTTTAATACAATATATTTAGTTTTTATGAAAAGCTTAAACATTGTATTTAGTTCAGTTACAAAAGTTTATACATTGTATTGTGCTTTGAAACAAAAAATACATTGTTTTTATAAACTCTAATGTAGCGTTTTGAATTTTTATCAAAAGCTAATACCATTGTTTATCAAAAACTCTAATGTATGTAGTTCATTTTAAAAATTTAATAAAATGTATTAAGTTCTTATAAAGTATAATAGAGTTTATTGAGTTTTATGAAAAGAAAATACAGTATACTTAGTTTTGTAAAAGGATAATACAATGTATTTATTTCATGTACAAAAGTCAATATAGTGTAATGGGTTTTAGTAAAATTTGATACATTGAATTAGATATTATACAATGCAATATTTTTATACTTTAAAATAAAATGTATTAATTTTTGTCTACAAGTTTATTCAATTTGTAAAAAAGTCAATACAGTGTATTATAATCTCTAATACAATTTATTCAGTTTTATGGAACGAAACTACAATGTATTGGATTTTGTCAGAAGAAAATACAATGTATTGAGTTTTATCAAAAGAAAATACAATGTATTGATTTTTATTAAAAGAAAACACAGTGTATTTATTTATGTAGAAAAATAAATAAAATGTATTTTAGTTCTTATAGTGTTTACTATAGTGTATTTTATACACTCTATTGAGTTTTGTGAAAAGAAAATATAATGTATTGAATTTTTTCGAATCTTAATACAATGTATATACTTTAATAAAATCTAATACACTATATTCAACGTTTGTTACAAATTTAAAAATATGAATATCAAAGCAATCTGATAACCTGAGTACATTATATTTACTTTTTTATAAAACTAAATTCAATGTATTACATTCTATTCAATTTTAATTTTTTTGTTTTTTTATAGGTTGAACTGGAAGAGACACAAATGTCGATTTCATTCATAAGGAATTTGGATGATGAGGCAGTTGATTGCATTATTGAAGCTGTAGTGATTCAAATTAATAAGGAAGAAGAACTCAAAGTTAGTAAATTTAATCAAACATTTTTTTATTGTAACTATATATTAAATGAATCAAAATATTTTTGTTGTTGGTTTAGATGCCCAATGTGGAAAAGGTTTTTTTGCATTGAAGCATCTTAATTATTTTAGTCTGGATGATCACAAAAGGAGTATCAAACCATCCATGGTTATGAAATCTCCTTTTGTAAACAAATTTGGGTCAAAGAGTGCTACAAAAAAACAAAGATATTAATCATCAATTTAACATTGGTGTTGAAGACAGTCTGTATCATGAAAAGTTAATTGAATTTTTTAAGTGGGTTGATGTGAGTTTGCTTAAGAATACCACCAAGTAATTGATTAAGAATTTTGATACTTCCATTTAAAGTTTTTTTTATGTAGTTATAATTTTTTTTTGTTTGTTTATTGTTTGGGACAAAAAGCAAGTTTATAACAAAAAATATTTAATTTTGGATGATCATTTTCATTTTGGTATTGTAATTATAAAGGATAAAAGATGGTGTTATGATTTGGCGTACAATGGAAAAAAGCTTAGCAATTCATTATGTACATGTGTATATTTATCTACACATATATTCAGTCTATAATCAAAATAAATATTGTGTATTGAGTTTCTGACAAAATTGTATACACTATATTGAGTTTTACAGAAACTAAATACATTGTATTCAATTTAATTATACATAATACATTTTATTCAATATTTGATTAAATATAAATAAATATTAATATAGAAGCAATTTAAATATATGTATATTTGTACATTAACTATATTTTTATGCTTTTTGTTTTGTCAATTTATATATAATTATATTTTGTTTTTTTCAGCACTTAGATGTATTTTTTTACTATATGAGAAAGAGGACGAAGGTTGATGACAATATACAGTGTTCATTTACCATAATTGACAACCTTTTTGATCAAACTTTACAAGAAAGATACAGAATGGACAATGAGAATAACAAAAACATTTCTTTTGTAAATGTTGGGGATATGCTGGCTAAATACATTGTTGGGACTAGGACTTTCATGGTTCATAATACACCATGGTTGGAGCTGGACCATGTATTTTTCCCAATAAATATAGCTAAGTTCCATTGGATTTTGGGAAGGCTGTCAGCAAAGGAGAGAAAATTATTTGTGTATGATTCTTTGTATTTGGCACAGAGGAAATCAGATGCTGAGTGGACAGTTAATGCATATAGTGTTTTGATACCATATTTCTTTGATTATTTGGGTTTTTATGATGGAATAAGTGACACCTAACCTAATGACAATAAAAAAGAAAATCATCCGATCGAGGTTGTGTATGTTCAGAACCTTCTACTCAAGCAAATAAATATGTTTTAAACATTTTTTTTGATTTATTATGTTAATTTTTTTTCAATAAATATAGTGATTTTCTAATTTACATTTTTTTTCATTTGTCTTGTTTTTTATTTTTTCAGTGATTATGGAGTTTTTATAAAAATATTTTGAGAATATTTCATCGAAGGGAAAATGATGCCTTTAAATTTTGATGTAGATAAATATAGGGATGATTAGGTCTTTTATTGTATTTGTATGGGATAGGTAAGCAACGAGAAACCATTAAAAGTGATACAGATAAGGATCAAATGAAAATAAAAGATGGAAAGAAGGCAAAAAGAAGAAGATTGAACAAGAAAATTGTGATGGATAGAATAGAACTAGATTAGTTCTTTCAAATTATTGTTTAGACAACTATTTTGTAATTAACTTTTTTATATATACATTTTTTTATTTCTTGTTTTATGCTTGGAATTTTACTAAAAATGCATAAATGTATTTAGTTTATACACTGAGTTTATTTCATTCAATCATTTAAAAGCTAATACATTGTATTGAGTTTTGTGAAAAGAAAATACAGTGTATTTACTTCATATTAAAAAGTTATTAAGATTTATTCAGGTTTTATAAAGTGTAATATAGTTTGTTGAGTTTATGAAAAAAATATAGTGCATTGAGTTTTATGAAAAGAAAATACAGTGTATTTAGTTTTATCAAAAGATAACACACTTTATTTATCTCATGTACAGAAATAGTGTAATACAATGTAATACGTGTTAGTGAAACTTTACACATTGCATTACATAATATACAATGTCATATTTTTATACTTTTGAAACAAAATGTATTAACTTTCACGCGTAAATTTATTCAGTTTGTACAAAAACTAATACACTATATTACATATAGTGTATTATAAACTCTAATATAGTTTATTTAGTTTTGTGAAGAGAAATACAATGTATTCAGTTTTGTTAAAAAAAATACAGTATATTATTTTTAGTAAAAAAAATACAATATATTGAGTTTTGTTGAAAGAAAAATACAATGTATTGACAAAACTTAATACACTGTATTTATTTTGATAAAAAAGTGAATATAATGTATTATGAATAAACACAAATTTCCATATACAATTGTAATTAATATTGAAAATTTTGTATATTTTATTTCTTAGGAATATTACTATATGTTTTTCTATTGTAGCTATGTTTTCCACATTTATCACATTTTATTATTTTTTTAGTTTCCCAAATTGCTTTGATTCTTCTCTATTTTGGTCTTGCAGATCTCACTCTTTCGTTTGGAACTAATACAACTTCTACTTGAACACTTATAGGTATCTTCCATGTAGATTGATCTAGTATTGGATTAACAATTTCTTTATATATTGCTATGGTGTAGTATGGTGAGCAATATGCATAAGGATCCAACTTTCTATCTTTTATAACTGCTAATGCATGAGAACAAGACATTTCATCTAGGTGGAGTTTGTTGCATGTATATGTTTTTTCCTCACTATTCACAATATATGTCTTTTGAAAATGATAAATAGTAAATTGAACATCGTTGGATGGCTTCACCTGCATGTGTGTATAATGTATTTAGTTTGCATCAAAAAATAATACACTGTAACGAGTTATGTAAAAAGCTAATTTGACGTATTTATTTGGTGTAAAAAAATAAAATAGTGTTGTCAATTTTTTATAATCTCTGCTGCAATATATTAGATACACTGTATTTATTTATATACAAAAGTAGTTACACTGTACCTTAGTTTTCTAAATTTTAATAGTGTTTTTAGTCTGTATCGAAGATAATACAGTGTATTTAGTTTAGATTTTAAAATTAACACAACGAGTTTTGTTTTTATAAAGTTTATTACAATGTATTCAAAATATAATACACTGTATTGAGTTTTGTGAAAATAAAATACAATGTATATAGTTTTGCAAAAAGATAATACACTGTATTTATTTCATATACAAAGGAAAATACATTGTATTTAGTGCATCTTGAAAAGTTAATAAAATGTATTTAGGTTTTATAGTGTAATACAGTTAATTGAGTTTATGAAAAATAAAATACAATGTATTTAGTGTTGTCAAAAGATAAATACACTGTATTTTATCTCATGTACAAAAGTAAATATAATATAATACGTTTTAGTAAACTTTAAAAATTGCAATACATATTATACAATGCCATATTTTTATATTTTTTAAAATATAATGTATTAACTTTCGTGCAAAAATTTAATGAGTTTGTACAAAAGTTAATACGTGTATTATATATATTATAATTTATTCAGTTTTGTGAAAAATAATTACAGTGCTTAAGTTTTGTCCAAAGAAAATAAAGTATATTGTATTTTGTGAAAGAAATACAAAAGATTGATTTTGGTTAAAAGAAAAAACATTTTTATTCTATTTTGTTAAAAGAAAATACACTATATTTATTTAACATAAAAAGAACAATATAATGTACTTAGTTCATCTTAAAAAGTTAATAAAATATATTAAATTTTTATAAAGTGATTAATTTATTAAGTTTTAGGAAAAGAAAATACAATGTATTTAGTTTTATAAAAAGAAAATACAATATATTTTATTTTTACAAAAGAAAATACATTATATTTATCTCATGTACAGAAGTCAATAAAGTCTAATTCATTTTTGTAAAAATTATCAAATTGTATTTGCTTATGTATAAAAATAAATACGATGTATTCAGTTTTTATAAAATGTAATACAATTTATTAAGTTTTAAGAAAAAATACAATGTATTTAGTTTTATAAAAAGAAAATACAGTGTATTTATTTTTTTCAAAAGAAAATATACTGTATTTATATCATGTACAAGTCAATAAAGTGTATCAACTAATTACACACTGTATTTTTATATTTTTGAAAAAGATTGTATTAACTTTAGTGAACAAGTTTATTTAGTTTGTACAAAAATTAATACGACGTATTAAATACATTGTATTATAAATTCTAATATAGGTTTTACAGTTTTATGAAAAAAAATAAAGTATATTGAGTTTGTAAAAAGAAAATATACTATATTTATTTATGTATAAAAGTTAATATATTGTATTTTTATATAATTTAATTTAGTGTTTTTAGTTTGTATTAAAGTTAATACAATGTATATAGGTTAGTTTCAAAAATTAATACACTTTATTTTATTTTTGTAAAATTTAATATAGCGTATTAAGCTTGTATCAGAAGCTTATACACTGTATTTAGTTTTTGTGAAAAGAATATATAGTATATTGAGTTTTGCAAAATATATTACAATGTATTTATTTAATGTAGAAAACACAATACAATGTATTTTGTATTTATAAAATTTAATACAGTGTCTTTAGCTTGTATCAGAAGCTTATACATTGTATTTAGTTCAGGTACAAAGGTTTAATACAGTGTTTTTAGTGTAATACAATTTATTTAATTTTATGAAAAGAAAATACATTTTAGAAAAAAAATATAATACACTGTATTTATCTAATGTACAAAAGTCAATATAGTGTAATACATTTTGGAAAAAAATTGTACATTGCATTATATATTATACAATACAATAGTTTTATATTTTGAAACAGAATGTATTAATTATCATGTAGAAGTTAAACATAATTTAATATAGAATAAAAAGTTTATACATTTAAGTTTAAGCAGTATACCTTTATTTTTAGTGAAAAAATATAATTTTTGTGTAGATCTTCTTCGTGGTCTTTGAGCAAGGCTATGAAAGTTGTTGATGCTAAGTCTCTATTAATGCAACTCTATTCTTGGATTAAAGCACGTATGTACTCAAGTAATGGCATGATTGGTAAATCTCTTACTAATTTCATTGTTGCATTTATAAACTCAACAATATTTGATTTCATGGTTGGAAATCGGTTGCTCGTATAATATAATCTTGACCATTTCTCATACTCAATATCTTGCAGGTATAGCCATGCATCAACCTTGTCCAGCTCTTTCATGTTATATTGAAAATCATTTTCTATATATGATGTAGCTACTGCAAATAACAGTTCCTTTTTTTAAACTTTTTTGAATTTTGTTTTAACGTTGTTCAATAGATGGTAAAAGCATATGCAATGACTAACTTCTAGATATACCTTATCCACAACATTATTGATCCTCTTATGTCTATTTCATATGATGCACATTTTGGGTCTTAATTCATAACTCTGCTAAATTTTACAAAAAAAAAACATTCCCAAGATGCATCATTTTCTTAATCAGTTATGGAGTATGCTAACGAAAATATTTTACCAACTACATTTTGTATCGATGCTGTGATTATTGTTCCCCCATATATCAACTTCAAATAAGTACCATCAACAACTACGAATGGCCTACAATGTTCCCAGCTTTTAATATATGCTTCTAGGGCCATGAAAACATAGTGGAATGACTTATCTTCTTGGGTTACCAAATCCTCGTAAATCCACTATTTTTTGTTTTTAACATGTATAAGTATTTGGGAAAAACTGAATAGGAATTAGATGGCTTACCTCATGTTTTGCAAAGCCCTTTCCTTTGACCTCTAAGTCTTTAAGTTAGGTGAAGTTTTAGGGATTTAACAACGGAATACAAAATGGTTGTATTTCGTTGCTAAAAAGGGAAAGAAAATAATTTATATGAGTGAAAACAAAAAAAGACCAAATGTCCCTAAAAAATACTAAAAACTTTAAACTAAAAAATGGCAACCTAAACGTCATTTTTTAGGTCCGAAAAATGCCGTTACAAGAGCTTTGCTCTGTAAAAAATGACCATCTTGAAATAAGCTTTCCGAAAATATATTATAATAAAAAATCTGACACTTGTACCAAAATAGTTTGTACCGTAAAAATAATCCATTTAGGCTTTATGTTAGATTTCTTCATTTTTTCTCAAATTCTAATTTAATTTAGGGCTTTTATTATCTATATTTCTGATGATAAATTGTTGGTAATTGTTGATTTTATCTATAATCTATTGAATTATATGTGTTTGTTGACAGAAACTTGTATTGCTTATATTTTTATCAATCATACCAATTACCAACTTAACCAATTAAATTATGTATTAGACAATCATGAATTTTGTTAATTCTCTAAAATAAGTGTTTGTAAATTCCTCAAACTAGGTTGTATCCTCTGCTATTTTCGACAAGTTACATGAAAAAACCTTAAATAAAGTAATGCAATAATAGTATAGGAATGAACTATGGTATCTTTTTTTTTTATATATAAGCTGCTGATATTATAGAAAATTATGAAGTTAGAATAGCAGTATAAGGTGACAGAACATGACTTCTAAACCCATAACCATAGTGTAGATTACAAACTTTTCCAACAACCATTACACGACTAACATACCCCTAAGACAGAGTGCATATTTGTAGCCCCTGCCTAAAACCTAACAAAATAACATAATTAGAAAATAGACACTCACAATCCCTAATGAAAACAGAGGATTTCACCCAATGTCTAAAAACCAAATGATAGCTAACTCAACCAAATAATAAGTCTAAATCCACCAAATTGTACCTCATATAGACAAAATTGTATGTAGCTCCCTTGATATAGAAGTCAATTAAAATCTTCTACATAAGTATGAGGCCTCAAAAAATCAAGTTTGGATACATACTTTCTTTAAAAGAAAAAATATCAGCAGCATCTAAGATCAGAGATTTAGCACCTTCTTCAAGACAACAATAAAACATAGGTTGTATCTCCATAAAGAAACCCCCACAGTAAGCTGGAATCCTTTTCAAAGACACTGAAGCTATTTGTATAGCTGTAGTTTTTTATAAAACTGTTAGATCCATGCCACAAATTCATCAAGTCTATAAGCTCCTTGTTTTTCTAAATAATCTATAAGCTGATCATTGCTCTCACTTCTCTTGTCACAAAAATGACTTTGCTTATTCTAGACACATGGTTCTTGATCTCATTCATAATGTTGCCTAGCTTTCATGGTCTATTTTTCGTGGAGTTTTACAATTAAGAGACTACAGATGAAGAGTCTATCTCAAAGCACACTTCAAAATTATGTCTACTGATAAAGTCAGTTGATATTTGAAGAGCTTTACAAATAGCAAGCATTTCTACGACAATCGAGTTAGTCTCTCCAATATTATAAGAGAATAAACAAATAATCAGACTATTAGAGTCCCTTAAAACACCTCCAATCCCCACTAGACTTGGATTACCGTAGGATGAACCATCGGTATTCCATTTTAAGGAGTTTGGAGCTAGAGGTGACCAAAAAATTATGGGCTTAAGCCTTCAAGGGTTTGTAACTTTTTAATTCTTTTAGATACCAATATAAACTCCTGTCCCAACAAGGTGTTAAAGCTTTTATGAGCTTTTAACAAGAATGAGGAGCAGGCCAAACTTAGATGGAATACGGCATCTGGATTTGTTGACTTTCCAGAAAAGATTACTGCATTTCTTTCTAACCAGATTGTCCAAATTCCTACTAAAAGGATGATGCTCCATATTTTAAGCTGTATGCTACCAGTAGCCAAGTTGGTCCATTGCGCAACGAAGTCTCTGACTATTCTAGGAATACATAATTCCATCCTTCACCATTTACATAGCTTATACCATAACTTAGAAGAGATATCACGAGTAACAAGCAGATGATTAGAGTCCTCTAGAAGTTTCTTGCTCATAGGACAAAGAATATCTTGAGAATTTAGAATTCTTTGATTCATAAGAAATGCTTTGGTGCATATTTTATCTAGTAAACACATCCAAAGGAATAGTTCCACTTTGGGTGGAGCCAAATTCTTCCACAGAATCCAAGAGAAATTGTAGCAATCCAAATACCAGGCTAGTCGAAAATAGTACTTTCCGATAGTTAATAGTGACACCGAGGTGAATAATACTTTCCTGAGTCGAAAAATATTTTATTGGACCATTGGAAAGAGCAAGTTAGCTGGAGTCCAAAGAAATTTGGACTAAAAATAAGGTCAAATGGACCATTAAAATTTAAAAATAAGGAAAAAGTCACGATTCCAGTTAAAAGGATGCTTGTGTTAACTGAGAGCTTATCTGGGACTTTAAAAATAACAAATAATCTTTAAAAATTACCATATTTTCAGATCTACATTAGATGTGATGTGGAATTATATGGTAATAAAAAATTAATGTTACAGTAACTTTAAAAATTGGAATATCGGACTGGTAAAAATGAACCAGACCAAAAAATAGTCTTCGAATGACTCAAAAATATTCATGAAGCCTACTTAATATATTTTAAGAATTTTAGAGGTAATTTTAATGATATTTGACCTCAAGAAGTAAGAGAAAAATAATAATTTTGGTTTAAATAGTAATCGATCAACTATAATTTGACCAGGGCTTTAAAAATAGTAAATGATGTTCAAAAATTGCAAAACTTTCCAGTTAAGCTTTTTATGAGATCTAGAATCATTTGGTGGAAAAAAATTAATTTTTCGGTAACATCAAAAATTTATTAATCAGACTGGTTGGACTGAACCAGACTGAAAACGAACTCCGATTGAGCTAAAATTTTTTCATGGAGGCTCAATATATTATTTTAAGAATTATGGAATCAATTTTGAGTGAAATTGAGCTTTGAAAGTGAGAGAAATAAATTATGGAAGCTTATTGGGCTTAAAAGACATAAATGGGCCTAATTGGTTGGACTAGTTGGTTGGACCAGATCCAGCCCAAAACCAGCCCATAAATACCTTAAAAATCACCATTTTTCCAGAAGAGTCACCAGCCTTCAAGATCTCCTCTCCTTTCCTTCTTGCTGACTTCTTTTCTTCCATTTCCATGAAAGTTTTTCAATTTCTTCACTCACTCCCACCAAATCAAGCTTTATCAACTAAAATTCAGCCTTTTAACTAGCTTATGGAGGCCTCAAGAAGCCAAATAAGCTTCTGGAAGTGCAAGAAAGAGAGAGAGAGAGAGAGAGAGAGAAAGTTGGTGTCCCAAAGTGAGGTATGTAGGAATGGAAGTTTTAATTTGATTTAAGAGTTTGTATAGGTAGATTTAAGGTTGTAGAGTAATATTTTTTAGTTATATTGAGCAAAGAAAGCAAGAAAATGATGGATTTTTGCCTTGAAATATTCAACCATAATAGGAAATTAGAAGGGAAAAGAGCTTTTAAAGGAAAATGATAGAGGAAATAAAGAGCTAGGTGTGAAGAACAAGGATTCAAGGTTAGTGGATACAATATTCTATAATTTCCATTTAATCTCAGTGCATTTGTGTGTGTATATTTAAGTATATTTGTGTGAATGATGCATGTATAATTAAATGTAAGCTTAGAATCATGTTAATGGAACCTAAAAATGTTGGACAATATGATTAAAATTAAAAGAATAAATTTAAAGAGGAAAAACTCTAGGTGGGCCGAATTTAAGAGCAAGGCTTTAAATGCAATAAATTGTTGATAAAAGAAATATATAACTATATAACAATGTTAATTAGCAAAGGAATTAATGAATTATAATATAAATGAAAAAAAATTTAGTCTAAAATGTTATCTTGACCGAGTTTGAATTTAAGATTTAATGAGTATTGTTTTGGTGTTTAATGAAAATGAATTATAGAAATTAGTCAATTAAAATGTGAATTAATGGAATGTGATGTAAAAATGAATTAAATAAAATTTAAGAGTAAATGGCCGAATAGGATATATGGCTAGAAACTAGAATAAATTGATAATTTAATGATTTTAATGAATGAAAATGAACATAGAATTAAAATGGAGTATATAGTGATTTATTGAAAATTTTTAAAACTTAATTGAGTATATTTTAGATTAGAGGCAGGTTATGATTAAAGTGAAATAGTAGTGTATACAAGTTAGAAATAAAGTTTATGTTGATATTGAATTATGTTCAAAGTTAATAAAATAGAAGGTGTATCTAAAGTGAATTAATGGTATAAATTAGAGAATGAATTAAAAAGAAAAGAAAAGAAAAGAAAAAGAATAAAAGGGCTTAAATAAGAAATTAAAATTAATCAAGGATAGGAAACTTGCATGGAAAGTGACAGTAAATGGGAAAACTTATGGGACGTGCTTTGGTTAAGAGTGGAAAGAATATTATATGAAATAAATTTATTAAGTAGTTATAATTATGTAGAGATAGTAAAGTTGGGTCTTTCATGGGCCCTAAGGAAGACACAAATGGATGATAAAATTAATTAGTTTAGTAAAGGTGGATAAAAAAAACGTGTACTAACAATTGCATGGCCATGATAAATAAAATGCATGAAATGAAATATTAACCAAGGAAGTGATGAGGTTAATTTAGATGAATTGGTGAAATTAATGTATGTAAGCTTATAAATAATTATAATAGTATTGAATGAATGAGTTACAATAACCAATAGGTGCTCAGGTATTCAAAATAGATCAACTTGAAAACCATGATAGTAGTTAAGGAAATGGAGTTAATCGAAGGATAGAATAAGAATCATAGTAATGTTAATTAAATACTTAAGGAAATGCAAATTTCAAGAGTAAATAATATAAATTGTATATGGCATAAGTTAAATGGAATAAGACAAATTGGTATATATGAAAACGTGAAAGACTTAAATTGAAATAAATTGACATGTAATTAGCATGGTATTTAATTATGCATAAAGTGATTTGAGTAAGTTATAGTGATTAAATAAATTAAAGAAACTAATGAGTGTGGTAAATAATGAATGAATTAAAACATGAATAATTAATAATAATAACATTAAAATTAGTATAAAAATAATGTGATAGATTTGGTAAAATGAGCATTTGGGATTATAATTTTTATAATACAAGTTAGTAAATTATAGATGAGAAGCATATAAACAAATAAAACTATAAATAATAATATTACACAAAAGATAGAATTAAATAAAATTAGTGTACAATATAATATATGTTTAATAATGTGTGTATTATGTATGAATATGGTCAACTTTTAGTTATGATTGAATGGAAGGTAAGAGGAAAACTATGAAATCTTTAGTTATTTTAATGTAATTAAGCTTTGTAATGATAGTACAAGCAAGTATTGATGTCCATAAATTTTTATAGAATTTATGGAAATTAAACGAATATTTTTGGAATAAATTTTAGTTAGATATTAATTGAAAAATATGAAATTATGATGGACTACTGCATAATTTATTGATTAAATGGTGGATTATTACGAAATAATTCATAGACTGTGTAAGGAAGATAGACTGCAAATATAATGTACTGGTACAGTATTGACAAGTATTGAAAAGTATTATAAAGAATGAATAATTGAATAATAAAATGAAAAGTAAGCGAATATGTGCCCTTAGAAAGAGTTAGACAGTAAAACCTAGTTCAGGATATAATTGGCTGGCCATAGGGATATCTGTACCGTGGTGCAAGTCATGACGACTTGCTTTACTATAATTGGATCGTTGATCTCTATAGTATACATCATACGTACTGTCATATGTTTATATGTTTTATGAGGAATGATTCTTGGAGGTAATTTCTCATTCTGTTGTGGCCCTATGGGGTCTACGTCCTACATATCCGGTCTGAGAGTGGGACTAAAATGAAAAGAGTTAAAAAGTTTAGGGGTAAAAAGATAATTTTCCTAAAAGATAAATTTAATAGGTAAAATTGAGAAGGAAAGAATTAATAAGTGTAAAATGGTAGTTTGGTCAACTAATTGTGTAAAAAGTCAACTTTATAAAGTTAAATGACTAAAATGTAATTTTACATGAAAAGTCAAAACAAGGATTAATTGGTAATTTATAAGCCAATTAATAGATTAAAACGAGAAAATAAGAAATTAAAGGGTATTTTAATTAAAGGTATAACAGGGTAAATTTAGAATAAATGAAAAGTTAAAGGACTAAACTAAAAAATTAAGTAAAGTTTTAAATTAAATTGAAAAATGGATTTTTAATAGTATATTATGCTTATTAAGACTTTTAAATGAATTTAAAATAAATGTTATGGTGTAGAGAAATATGCATATGAATGTATGTATGCAAAAAAAAATTAATAATAAAATACATACGTACATGTATAGGCATGCACGTAAGAATATGTATATGTATGCATATATATATATATATATATATGTAAACGTATGTATATTGTATGTATGTATATGTGTATGCATGTATGTATGCGCTTGCAAATGAATGTATGTATGAATAAATTCATGCAAGTGTGTATGTGTGCTTATCTAATTTATTATGAAAAGTTTAGGATATGTATCCACCACTAAACGTTTCGATGCTCAACACGTAGTTTTTTGATTGCGCGCAGGTTATGAAAACGATAGGATTTCATTGGTTGGTATTGCATAAGTAATCAAGTCCAAGAAAAGGAACAAGATAGGAATTTGTTTTGGCATGTATATATAGGTACGAAAAATATAGTTATTATGCAAGTATACGTTTATAGTATAAGAAATTTATTTGTTAATTATTGAGACACAGTTATGCGATTGATGATTATATTTTAAGTATGTATGTACAAGTATATTTGTTGGTGTTGTTTAAAAAAATTTACCGTTTCATGTATGGTTTGACATCCGATTACCGCGTTCACTATACGACGGTATAAGGGCGTTA
This sequence comes from Excoecaria agallocha, assembly GCA_037975025.1. NCBI lineage: Eukaryota > Viridiplantae > Streptophyta > Magnoliopsida > Malpighiales > Euphorbiaceae > Excoecaria > Excoecaria agallocha. The sequence continues at coordinate 7,690,446 of CM075816.1, forward strand.
CGGAAATGCTTCAAATTAACAGCATTATGGAAAGTTTTGAATAACAACAGGCTTGTTGAACTGACTGAGTATCTTCCTTGAGTCTCATGTAACCAAACTTTCCTATCTGGTTAGCACAGAAAGAGCAAGAAGACATTTAGGATGATCATTAATTCTTTTAGAAGATCAAGCTCCTAAGCCAAAAGATTGCGCCTCCATTTGAGATTCCAATACCATGCACCCCTAGACTAATAGCCACAATCTTTAAGAAGAGCATCATTCAGCAATGTGATATTGAAAAAGGTGGCAAATTTCTCTTTAAGTGGGACTTTAGTGATCCATTTATCATTCCAAAAAAGATACGAAGAGCCATCACCCACATCAATCGCCAAGCTGTTATTAAAAGGAGGGGAGGATCTGATATGATCAATATCCTTCCATATTACTGAAGCCTTAGAATTAGAGATGACTTTTGGAATTAGACACTTTTTGATTTTGTGTTTCTTGAAAATCAATTCTTGCCAAATCAACTTACTAGTTAGGATTTAATTTCCAAAACCACTTCAATAGTAAGCTATGGTTCCTGAGAGCAATATAACCCACCCTAAGACCTCCAAAGTTCTTTAGTTGCTCAATGATTTTCCATTTGATTTTGCAAAAGGCCTTCTTACTATCACATCCATTCCATAAGAATTTATATATGATAGAAATTAAGGATTTAAGGATGCAGACCTGTATCTTGAAAACTGACATAAAATAAATGGGCAAACTCAATAATGCAACTTTAATTAGAGTTAGCTGCCCAGCAAAGGAGAGATGTTTCCCCTTCCACCCACAAATTTTTGTTGAAAGTTATTAATTACAAGTTTTTAAGTTTCTTTTTTCCTTGGGTTAGCCCCTAGAGGCAATCTAAGATAGGAGCAAAGAAGTTGTTGAATTTTGCATCTGACCAAATTAGCATATTTTAATAGCCAGCTATAATCCACATTCACACCTATTAGGGAGCTTTTATGAAAATTGACTGAAAGACCAGAGATGATAGCAAAAACTTTGAGAAATCTTTTCATTTGCATAATATTTTCCAGACTAGGATCTGTTGGATTTTAACGGTTACATGCATCACATACATGAGCAGAATTTTAAATTTTTTTAACCATTAGATCTGATCTTGCCATGAATACACAATATAACTATATGAGAATAAGAAAAATCACCTTTGATTTTTGTTGAATAGTTGATTTTACTTCGCACCGGGTTGTCGCAAACCACAGTGTCCAAAATCGAACATCTCCAATGAGTAATCCATACTAAAGAGGGGTAAATTGAACCAAAAAATTGGTGTTTAACTAGGGCTGGCCGAAATTCCCAAGATCTAGCTTAGGAGTTGGCGCAAAAGGGAGAGAGAGATTAAGAGAAAAGACTTTCTTTTTGTTTTAATCACTTAACCAAATTCTCATTAGTTGGCCTTTTATAGTTAGGTTAAAATTCCAACTCCTTAATGAGATTGAGCTCTTTAAAATTGCTGTAGAATTATTAATTGGGCCTCTGGAATTAATTATAATCATTTGGGCTTAATTAAATCCAATTTAAACCTTTTCATAAAAGTTTATGCATAAAACCCACAAACTAGGCCCTTTGTGCAACTAATTGGATTTAAATACCCAAATGGATTCCAAATCCAACCAAATTAAATATGTGGGTTTCATAACCCTTATGTAACATATATAAATTAATTTGGTCCATTAAATAGGCCATTAAGTCCTTCTGTTCTGAGGTAGGCGTGTGGCCCTTACAGAAGGGCTTCCGCCAACTGCTTCATTCCTCTGGCCCTTAGTAATTGCTTCAATGGACTTATTAATTATTATACCAGTCCTATAACACTTATAGTAGTCCTACAACACTTATAAGACAATAATAATTAATCATGAAATATATTATTTCAATTAGGTCAAATTTTGCAGAACATTTCTCAAAAGTTTTGCGAACAATTTTATTTGATCATAATTAATTAAACTCTTTAATTAATTATTATCATATTCTCTTCTCTACCTTCATAATAATATCAAATATTATTATCCTTGTTATTTTACCATTTTATCATTTTCTCTATATGTGTGTGACCTATTGGGTTCCTATCCATATTGGCAGTATAATAAGTAATTGTGAGTTTTATTCAAAACTCACAAGATTTAAACTCCTTTAAATCATCTTATCAATCCCTATTGATACTTTTGATACATTATTATATAAGTCATCATTGGCCTCTAGCTAGGCATCATGACTACCCAAATGTCAGGAAAGTCATGTGGTTTAACTGTACCCTTCCATAGAAACAGTTACCGTGCAATTACTCCTTTCACCACTCTTATCTCAATTAGATTCTGAGTATGAATTTTTGTAAACTCATATAAATTTAATTATGTATGTTCTATTAATTTAACCATTGTTCCTAAAATGCCCTTCATGGATCTCCATCCATCTCGGTATATTACTCTGGCCAGAGATTTTCTGTACAAGGCAATTATAGAATCATGCGAGATAACTTCTCTTGTTGAATCTGGGATGGTAAATCCTTTGTCAATCACTCAACTATCTTCAAGTAGGTCATGATATACCCAATCTCCTAACTATGTTCACTCTCAGTTGGAAGTAATCAGTTATGGAGTCAAAGTATACCACTTACTACTTAAGATAACTTTGGTGATCTCAAGTCTAAGGATACTTGCACAACCGTTATGAAGAGATTCCTCACTGACATAGATTTAATATCCATGTGAGGATTCTCTTTGCAGGTCTCCAATGAACTTGTTCTTCTAACAAGCATCCACATGTTAGCTTTGATTATCTTCCATAATTACAGTTATGAGAACCACTGCTTGAACCATTCAAAAAGCATAACATGTGCTAGTCTGTCCGAATTAACAATGTCCTATCTTGTTAATTCTATGACTAGGGATATTTAGATATTAACACATTTGCATGCAATAGACATCTCACATCATGAACACCTTCATGATTGCCTTTGCACTGTATTTATAATATCTAGGACTTCATTTATTAATTTAAGATTTACAAACTCATCTATTCAAACATAGCATTAACAAATGAATGATGCCTTTTATTAAGAATATAAATTTCATACATATGAAAAACATCCCTATTACATGGGCTCTAGGGCATATTCTCTAACAGGATCTAGGAACATGACCGTATCATGCGCATATTGAATGTGTGTAATGTTCAATGCATCAAAGTTCTTGGGTAAGAAGTTGATTCCTTTAAAAAGATTACCTCAGCAACCCTTTTGATGAGGACATATAATCCTTCAGCAGTAATTAGAAAAAGAAATGGCGAGAGAGGATCCCTTTGCCTTAACCCACAAAAAAGTTATATTCTTGGAGTGTGCAACCCATTAAGCAGAATAGATACTTTTGCTAAACTAATATAGACCTTTATCTAGGATCTCCACTTTGCTCCAAAATTCATAAGCTCCTTTACAGATTCAAGGTAATTCTAGTTCATGGAATCGAAGGCTTTATGGAAGTCCACCTTAAATAAAATACCACCTATGTTAAGTGTCCTCAATGATTGTATGATCTCATTGGCCACAAGAACTCTATCAAGGATTTGTCTTCCTTTAATAAAGGCACATTGCTCTTCAAAGATTACTTCACCCAAAACTTTCTTGAGTCTGTTAGCTAGCAATTTGGTAATAATTTTATATAAACAGCCCACCAAATTGATTTGGTGAGAATCTTTAAGATTAACAATTCCCTCAACTTTAGGTATAAGAGCAATAAAAAAGGAAGAAGCTTCATTAGGCAGTATGCCATTAGAATAAAAGTTATTAACCATATCAAAAATATCCACGCCAATAGTATCCCAAGTTGCTTTGATAAAGGCAAAATTGAAGCCATCAGGTCCAAGTGCTTTTGAACTGTCACAACTCCAAACCATGGCTTTAACTTCCTCAAAGAAAATAGGTTGTTCCAAAGATTCATCCGCCAAATAAAAAAGCTTCTTGAAAAAATTTACAAGGAAAAAAGGTCTATTGAGATTGTTATCCCTATAAAAATCCTTATAAAAAATTGCTTTTTTAATCCCATTTGGATCTATCATCAAGCCAGCTTCATTATCCAATCTCGCAATACGGTTACGACAGCTGCTAATAGAGGTAAAAAGATGGAAAAATTTGGTGTTTTGATCTCCCTCTCTAACCCATTTTATCTTGGATTTTTGCCTTTACATAATCTCCCTTTCTTTTAATTTTCCCCACAGCAAATTAATCAAAGAATTTCTCTTGGATTAGATGAAATTCCTAATGACCACATGTATAGCTTCACATTCAAGATCCCGGTCTAGATCATCAATATCTTTCTCTAGTTTAGAAATGACTAGATCAATATTACCAAAGTAAGAGTTATTCCATTCAACTATAAACTTCTTGAGCAATTTAAGTTTGAGGTGCGCATTATTCAAGTGAGAAGAGTTGATGTCAGATCACCAAGAGCGCACTTCATTCAATAATTCAGCATCCTGCAACCAGGCGTCCATGAATTTGAAAGGCCTGGGACCCCAATTCATGCTAGAGCATTTCAACAACAGTGGACTATGATCAGAGACATTTTTTAGTAGGGTAGCTTGTGATAGCTCCTTAACTTGCAAAATCCATTTTTTGTTGAATAAAAATTGATCAATTCTACTGTACTAGTAGAATTACCGAATGTGAATTTTTTTCCCATAGAGAGGTAGATCAATAAGCCCCGTTCTAAAGACAAAATCCTAAAAGTTCTTATCTTTTAAGTTTAGATTGCCTTTCCATCTATCTTTATTTCTAAGAACAGCATTGAAGTCACCACCCAGTAAGGACAAATCTAGTTGTCAAGAGCCAGTTCCAATTTAGACCAAAGAGTTTTATGTTCATAGGAATCCATAGGTGCATAAATTGCTATGATCCAACACTGCATATTCAAATCCTTTAGAAGCCCTTTAACTGCAATCTAACCATCACCTAAGTTCACCAAAATTTTTCAAAAAAAGGCAGAGCTCTAGGACATTAATATCCCACCAATGCTAACAATTGCATCCAAAGAAACCTAATCAAATACCTTATTTCCTCACAGAGATCTAATATGATTAGTCTCAATACCCTACATTTTGGTTTCCTAGAGGAGTACCATATCTATATTTTCTTTTTTAATGCAAGAGTAAACTAATCTTTTTTTAACTCCTGAATTTAGCCCTCTAATGTTCCACAAAAAAAAGAGAGAGAAATATCATGAATAAAAAAGAGTATAAAAACCAAGTACTAACCTATACTAGTTGAAACTTCCCGATCACTCTTTACTACTGCTTTTCCAATTTTGTCTCTCATCCTCCTCCAATCTGATTAAGGAATCTAGCAAAGCCTCTATATTTTTCGGAACAATAACCCCCAGCATATCAGTAACCTCCAGCACTTTTAAAACCTCATTTGATGGAGAAGTTAAGTCAGCTTTTGCTTCTCTTCCAATTTTGTCATTGATATTAATGATATAGCCATCTGAGATTGACTCATCCGCAACATCTCCTGATTCACTTCTATCATCCGAGTTATTGAGAACTAGTGAGGGAGCTTGTGCAGTATTTTTTCTTATTTTTCTTCCTCTCTTCTTGATCAACTTGGGGAACTAGTATGAGGATTTGACAGAATCCAGAGCAAAGAATGAGCGAACTCTCTTGGTTTCATTTTTGAGGAAATTACATAGAATACAACTTTTTTAACTTTGATTTTTAAAAATACCATCATCAATTTTTAAGTTTTAAAAATACCATTTTTTAAATTTATGTTTTCAAAAATATCACTTTTAGTTTAAACTCATCTTGGGCTAACCTCCGCCTCCCACACCCTGAGCCTAACCTTGTCCGCTCCTTCGCTTACTCCAACATTTCTCTTTTTCTCTCCATCCCAAACTCACTCCTCCTCCCTCTCGTCTCCAACCGCTCCGCTGCTCTCCGGTGGCTGTACGGCCACGTTCTCCCTTTCTACCCTCGCTCCAAGATTTCTATAATTTCCGTCGGAGAAGACGCCGTTTCGTCGGAGCTCATGCCGTTTCTTGTCCCGGCGATCAGGAACTTACATTTCGCCCTTCGTGACATAGGAATCAGCAAGATTTCTGTTTCTACGACGTTCTATTTCGTTAATGCCGTCACGACGCCGTTCCCTCCGTCTTCCGCTTCTTTCCAACAACCTCTTGGTGAACTTGTAATCAGGCCTCTGCTTCAATTCCTGCAAGATACTAATTCATCTTTCTTGGTGAAAATTTATCCGTACAACATGTACAGGGTTTACTCAGAGATTCCTATAGGGTTTGCCCTGTTTCAGGAGCAACCTTTCAATTTCAGGGATGATTTGATCACTGGAGTCAGATGCAGGAACCTCTTTGACATGATGTTGGATGCCATCGTTACGTCTAGGCGGTGTCCGGCTACCAGAACATTCCAATCATTGTGGCGGAGACTGGGTGGCCGAGCTCCGGAGAAGAACTTGGCAAGGTTGATGCTACCATGCCCTTTGCAGAGGTGTATATTAAGGGTTTGGTTACGCATTTGAAATCTGGATCAGGTACGCCACTGAGGAAAGAAGGTGTTGTAGAGGCTTACATTTTTGAGTTGGTCAATAAAGAAGTAAAGCAAGGGGTAAGAAAACTGGGGAATTTTGTATGCAAATATGACCAAGAAGTATGACATTGAGTTATATGGTAATGAAAAGGCTAATGTACCATCAGTGTTCTTGATTGCCATTTGCTTGATTGTTAGCTATTTGATGGAGGTAATGGGGAATATAAGATGCTTTAATTATACTATATGTTTATACAAAATAAAGATGGATCAAAATAAATTACTGAGCTGTTTCTTTTTATGAATGATAATCAAATTAATAAAGGTTTGTGAGGACTCTGACCCATGAAGAGACTTTAGAAATCCCTAAACTTGCAGTTGCAATAAATGATATCAACAAAGAACATTTCTCAGAATTTCTTCCTTACTCCACAGTATATTTAGAGGTTGAGAAGATGAAGAAGAAGTTGGGTATTGCCATCTGATCCCTTTTTACTGTCTTGAAGTTACTTCGTCAACAAAAGAAACCTTGTTAGGTGGTTCAGTAGAGGCTCTGTTTTCATTTTTGGGTGCAGGGTATCTTGCCACTGTGATGATTTGATTTTGTTCTCCAATTCTATATGTTATACTTTTATTTGAATTATAAAGATTCCATTTGACAACGTTATGCTTTAATTTATTGAATTTAATTCTCTAAATTTAATGCAGTAATTACATAAATATAATTTTAATTTTATTTCTTAATTATCAACAATAACATAAGAATATAAGATGTTTTAATCATACTATATGTTTATGCAAAATAAAGATGGATCAAAATAAATTGTTGAGCTATTTCTTTTTATGAATGATAATCAAAATTAATTTTTTTTTATTTTGGTATACCATCGGTATACCAGGTATACCAAAATTCAGAATACTATTTTCAATTCTGGATTTTGGTATACCACCGGTATACCATCGGTATACCAAAATCCAGAATTGAGATTGACAATCTGAATTTTGGTATACCATCGGTATACCTGGTATACCGGCGGTATACCAAAATCCAGAATTGAGATTGACAATCTGGATTTTGGTATACCAGCGGTATACCAAAATCCAGAATTGAGATTGACAATCTGAATTTTGGTATACCATCGGTATACCTGGTATACCAGCGGTATACCAAAATTCAGAATTGAGATTGACAATCTGGATTTTGGTATATCATCAGTATACGTGGTATACCAGCAGTATACCAAAATCCAGAATTGAGATTGGCAGTCTGCATTCTAAGGTATACCAACGGTATACCAGGTATACCAATAGTATACTACCTGGTAGATCCAGTATACCAATGGTATACCACGATATAACATGGTACATCCGGTATACTAATGTTATATCATCTAGTACATCAAGTATACCAATGGTATACCATAGTATACTATTAGTATACCACCCAATATACATGGTATACCACATGGTGCATCTGGTATACCAATGGTATACCTGGTATATCATGGTATACCACCTATTATACATGATATATCACATGGTTCATCCGGTATACCAATGGTATACCATCTGGTATACATGGTATACCAATAGTATGATATTTGGTATACATGGTATGTCATGGTATACCTCTGGTATACCTGGTATATCAATGTTATTTTGGTTGAATATATATATTACATGAAAAAGCAATCATTATACAGAACTTGTATAAACCAATCATTATGCAGAACTTAATGAGGAAAAAAAGGTGATCGTAATGTTTTCTCTGAGAAGCTATTTCTAGCAATATTAGTTAAATGGGTAGTTAGTTTGGAAGTTAATTATCCTGACTATCTTAATAAATTGTTTTAAAAATCAAAAACAGAGCAGAAGTCCAATTTTGGGTCTAACACCAAAACGCATTTGTTCTCTAACTGAAAACTGCAAAAATAATTACAAAGATCACATGTTAAACTTACATCAATTTCTTTGATAGTTCCAAAACCTACCCAATAAGAAAAATAGTTTTGGTTTTAACCGTATGCTGTTTAGATCAACCAACCGATGGACACATTTCATGATTTCAGCAAAAGATAAACCAGCAGACACAACTTAGTCCAATTCCCAGTTGTGCACATAACTTGATCAAGTTAAAAAGGAGAAGGATATTAGTAAAACATTTGTTATGTGCGAGAAAATACAGTACTTGCAAAGAGGAATGTTAATTTGAAAGAATGGGATAGAAGAAAACACAAATGGTTAGATTGAGATCGTGATTTAAATTATTAATCGTCTTATAAATTTACATGTACTGGGATGCTATTTTTTCATCACTGAATTTATTTGTGAAAGTCATTATCAGATATTGTATCTTAGAAGAAGAAAAAAAAGAACCCTTTATGGAAAAAAAAGAGAGAAGTATTTGATGTAGAAACTTCCATCATACAAGTATGACATCGCATCAATTGTATTAGTCTATCCAATCGGTGTGTTAGGAGGATGGCAAATGCCGTTACTCTTCCCACAATCAACGATGGCATTTGGGCTGCGCACCGCCCAACTCCAAAAGATAAGAATTGGAGAAGCACCGGTAAAGGCTTCGGAGGGAAGAGGAAGGAGGAGGTATGGGATTGCGTGGAGGGTTGCGGCGCCTGCTGCAAGCTCGCCAAAGGCTCTTCTTTTGCCACTCCAGAGGAGATCTTCTCTAATCCTTCCGATATTGAGGCTTACAGAAGCTTAATCGGCCCAGACGGATGGTGTATTAACTATGACAAAATCAATCGCAAGTGCTCCATTTACCCTGGTATTTCTATCTTTATCTTGTTTTTGTGTTGCAATGAATAATCCCACTTTATGTTTTACTGAATAACAATATCTGTTCCCTTTTTATTAGAACGTCCATACTTTTGCCGAGTTGAGGCAGATGCATTCGAGTCATTGTATGGGATTCAGAAGAAGAAATTCAACAAGGAGGCTTGCAGTTCATGTAGAGACACCATTAAGTCAATCTATGGTCCTCATTCCATGGAGTTGGATAACTTCAATCACTTTGTCAGAAACTCTGCTTCTTCTTAATTTGATCATCTACTATACTATTATCTGTACACTATATCAATTCAGCTTCATATGCTTCCTACAAACTTTACTAGTTTAATCATCAAGTGCTTTCTCTGTCTTTATATAGATGTCACGTGATAGTTCTCAGTTAGGCTACAGATGCTTCTTATTACTACACTACTTGTTCATCTCTCTGCAATTTGCTACTGTATTTTCTTTGTTTGTGATTGATAGAAGGTGAGATTTCGCAACAGTTGCTCTTCAAAATACCAAATTCAGCGCTTTACATTTGTTCATCCCAACTACCAAATCTCTTACGAAGAATCTAATGCCAAAGCGGCAACATAAAGCTTCATTTTTCCACCAAATTGAAGCTTTTGATTTGATAAATTGCCTAGGATACTCGCTTATGTTTTTTTTATAAACATGCCGGTCCTCTTTATGATGCTTCTTTTGCCCCAAAACAGATTCCGATTGCAAAAAGTATTTGTTTTTCTGTAACGAAAGAGCTGAGAGATTAGATAGAATCTCATCAACAGGTGGGTGGTGGTGGATTAGCCACCTATAATTTCGGTTGTTAACATTGTTTTAAACCTTTAGCAGCACTTTTTTTTAAGTTAAATGCTGTATTTTAAAAAAGTGGTATTTTTGAAAATGAAAATTTAAAAAAAGGTAATTTTAAAAAGGTAAAAAGGAAGGTGGTATTTTTGAGGGGAGCTCCTTTTTTTTTGGTATTTTTGTGAAACTCCCTTCATTTTTTTGCTCTTAAAATTTAGTGCATATTTGTCTTTCCCATTGGTAGGGATTTGAATCACAACTTCATTTAGAATGGGCCTGAGATTAGCTTCCAATAAAAAGCTTTTATCCACATAGGGAATTAAATCCATTCCATTCAGCAGACTTCAGCAGGCTCAATAGCTTTGGGCTGACTAGGTGAATTAAGCCCAGTCTTAAAATAATTATTCAGATTTCGGAGCAGCTTTAAAGAAGAATTCAGATCCCCCGGAACATTGAATTTTCGCTTGGAGTAAATGGGACTGTTTAAATCTCCAAATTCTATTTCCAATCCACGACTGTTGTTTTGGGAGTTGGACGCCACAAAAGAATGGTAGTCCACACTTCTCAAGGAGGATTTTTGTTTCTCCAAGAAGAGAGAAAACTCATGGGACTCACTCTCCGATTACCAAAAAATATGGAGGTTAGGTGCCTAAACCGATGGAATAGAGCTTTTCTTAAAAAGATTTAGACAAAAAGAGGATGGTTCTTCCACAATTCTAAAGGGATAAACGGTGCCCTCTATTCTCACTTTTAAGATCTCATTAATCACAATAGAGTGGGAAATATCAATAAAATATCCGGCAACATCTAAACTGCTCTTCCTTTTGGTATTGTCATATAAACATATGAAGTTATCGTATAATGTAGCTATTGTAGAGAAAAATGCCGGATTCCACGCATTAAGAGGGAACCCATCACATTTGACCCATGTAAATCTCTTTCTACATAAAGCATTTGGCTCCCAAGGTTTCACCATTTCTAACTGTTCTCCTAACCAGTCCAAACCAACTTCCATCATGTAATCTTTTTCTCTGCATAAAAGAAAGGTAAGAAGCACCATATCAACCCCCATAGGTCTACATTCACAATTTAAATAGACTTGAGCTGACATTATGCATTGAATATTGATAATGCTTTGTGCATATGGTGAGGCCATCCGACCAAACTTCTACTGAGCCAGTCTTTTCCTTCCTTAGCAACTACATAGTTGAAGTTGATAGAACCCGCCTTCATGTTTCTATAGGTGTCATTCCTCTTACCATCTGTACTGGTTAAGCCCAATGTAACTAACTTAGCATATGTTCGGTCATCTTTCATGCTAGGATTTCTAATAACCCTTGGCTTGACAATTAACTCCTCACTACATCTCGAATTTTTAAAGATATGGCATGCAATGTTCACCTAATTTTATCGGTTACTAATCCATGTTCCATCAACCTTCTTGACTATTAAGTCAATTTTTTTTATTGTAGAGAGACTGATGAAACCATATCTGGTACCTCTTGCACTCAACTTTTTTGAGATGACAACATTTCCCACTACTCTAAACGAAGAAAAAACCTTTCTAAGACAAAATCCTGGCCATCCAAGGGGAAGGTTGTTAACAAACAGCCTATGAACTTTAGGTTCATATTTTGAGTGCTCAACCTTTCAAAAGGGAGCAACTCTGAACCTACCATCAAGCCACCTTTTAGGCTTCACAATGGAATCCCGCGATGGAGAATGGGACTGTTGTCTGGCCGGAAGAGAGGGGAAATCAATAGGGTAGGGAGATGGGAGGTCACGGTGGTGGGAAGGCTTTCAAGAAGGGTTTTAGGGGCGAGAGGAAGCCATCTTTTTAGTAAATTTTGGCTTTAATTATGGACTATGGTATCTTTTGATCAAATTAAAAATAGAATTTACAATAACATGTTTAAATTGTTGAAAGTATAATAATTTTTTAAATGATCATTTTTATTCCATGCCATAGGTTGTTATTAAAAAAAATTAATCCTTAATTACATGAAAAAACATATTGGCTTAATTAATAGACCAATTGCAAAAACTAGACCGGATATAAACATGTACAAGATATATCACAATATATAGAATATGAGGAAAGCATACTTACCTTTCGAAGCGTAGAAAAACTTTAAATGAGTAGAAGCAAAAGACCTTGTTTTCGCGTTCTTGGTAGTAGGTTTATTCATTAGCTACTGCGCGAGATAATAGCACGAATCCACAGTATAAAAACCTTCTTAGAGAAAAAATAGAGAGAGAGAAAATTTCTACAGAGTTTTGGTATGATATTTACCTCGCACCCCTTTTTCAGATTTTTCCTTAATTTATTTATAGAGTCTCTTACTCTAAAATAGAAAACCGATTCATTAAATGAAATAAATAATAACAGGGAAGTTTTTTTTTAATTCAAATAAGGAATATTCTCTAATTAAAGGATTTGATATAGAACCGTTTTCATATCAACACTATTTCCTTTTTTATATGAATTACTCTTATATCGCGACATACTACAAGAAAAATACTATTTATTGACAGAAATTGTCGAAGAAAAATATTGGTTTTCCATTGGAAATCAAAATTAATGACGAAAAATATCATTAGAGATACAAGCGTTGGAAAATTTTTCCAACGGAAAAATCAATTCCATTGGTAAATTTTCCAATGAAAATTTAATTTTTATAAGTAAATTTTCTGATAGAAAATCAATTCCATTGGTAAAAGTTGCGTTTACTTATAGAAAATAATTTTCTGTTTTCTATTTTCTTAAAAAATTAGAGTATTTATTTTCTATAAAAAATTTAAAAAATACATTAATTTATCAATAAATAAAAAACTAGAGTGTTTATTTTTCTGTATATATGTACATATATATATGTATGTGTGCATGTATGTGTATATACATAAGCATACACACACACACACATACATATATATATATATTAAGATTATTTAGAAAATTTGAAAAATATTTTTTATTAATTTTCTAATCTCTTTTTATTTTAGAAAACTGAAAATTTTATTTTATATTTTTTATTTTAAAAAACTGAGTAAAATAAATATATTCTCTATTTTTTTGAAAATTTTTTCTGAAAACTGGAATAATTTTTTGTTGGTAAATAGGGTCTAAATTTTTCGACGAAAAATTAATTTCCGTAGGTAAATGTCCCAACAGAAAGCCACTTTCTATCAAAAAATTTATCAACGGAAATTAATTTTCTGCCAAAAAATTTACCCATCAACAAAAAAAAAAATTGACAACGATTCGTTGCTAAAAATTATTATAGATTTTTAATTATTATTTTTGCCTCATCAGTAACTTCAAGGTTAACTTATATATTTTTAGTAACCGTGTTTGATTCCATCATGCATGTCATGATGATCGTATAAGCTAAATTGCTTGCTTTTAGATACGACAAATACCAAGCACACCATAACCCAAATTTGAAATTTTTATTATGTTATATCATTTTATACAAACAGGAAAAAGTTATCTAATTTAACAATTTACACACTACTTGATTGAATTTTTTATCAAGAAAACCAAGAAAAATTGTAATAATTTCCTTTTGACCTAGCAAAGCAACTGCAGAACTATTCACTCACCTATAATTTACAGAAATGAAAATGAAATCTTTCCCAAAAAGATTCACTTTTCTTGTCCATTTACAAACACATTCAAATGCTGCCCTGCCCTCACAGGCACTAGATGGGCCCTTGTCTAGATCAGCAAGCTTTCGAAAGAAAAAGCTATTGAAGAAATGGAACTTATGTTGGCCCTCTGGTTGAATTTTTTCTTTAAAAACCTAGCAGTGAGACAAAATCAGATAACCTAAATATCTATTACTTCATAAAAAGGGTCCGTGACACAAAGGATGCAAATTATTGAACTCTGCTAATAAGCCCCTTAAAACAAAATTTTGAATTAATGTTTCCTCTAGTAAAAGAGACTATCAAAACATAATTTATAGATATAAAAAGCCAATTTGGTTGCAGATGTAACATGCATAAAGATCATGGCAAAACATTTATTGTCAAGACCAAACTTACCAGGTGCTAGATAACCAAATGTACCAGCAACAATTGTTGTAATGTGCGAATCTTCATCTGCAAACAGTTTATTTTGAGTCAACCATGACAATTTATTTCCCGAGTTAAATTGGACTGGAATGAATTCAGGAGTCAAACTAATATGGTATAATTAATTAGGGTGCGTTTATTTACAAAAAATAATTTTCTATTTTCTTAAAAAGTTAGAGTATTTATTTTTTACATAAAATTTAGAAAATGCGTTCATTTATTAATAAATGAAAAACTGAAATATTTATTTTCCATATATATTTATATATATACATACATACATAACCATACACACATGTGTGTGTATGTGTGTGCGTGCGTGTATACATATATACATACATACATATATGTATATGTATGTATGTGCATGTATATACATATATATGCGAATAAATGCACATATACACACATACATATACATGTATGTATATATACATACATATGTATATGTACTACATATGCACATGTAGGTGTGTGCGTATGTATGTGCATACATACGCATACGTATGTATGTATGTATGTATGTGCATGTATGTATGCACATACAAGCGCGCGTACACACACACACACACACATATATATATATATATATATATATGCGCGTACATACATATGTATGTGCATACATATATATGTATATGTATGTGTATATATGCACATATATACATACACATACATATTCATGTATATATGTGTGTATGTAAGAGTGTGTGTGTCTATATATATATTATGTGTGTGTGTGTTTTTGTGTATTAAGATTTTTCAAAAAATTTAGAAAATATCTTTTATTAGTTTTTTAATTTCTTCTTTATTTTGAAAAATTGAAAAATTTATTTTCTGTTTTCTATTTTAAAAAACTGATCAAAATAAATATGATATCTATTTTCTGTAGAAAATTTTTCTGAAAGACTGGAGCAATTTTATGTAAGTGAACAAACCTTTATTTTCTACACAGAATACATACAGATAATACATTGGAAAACCACACTATCTGAGTAAAAGGGGGGTATTCCCACAAGCATTTCATACATGATTGCTCCAAGAGACCACCTGTGGACATAAACAAAATCGCATATGAATTTATATCAGAAAAGATATATGATAAATTGGAAATGCGTAATCAGTTTTCCAACCAATCACATTCCATTCCATATCCTTTCTTCAGCAAAACTTATGGGGCTATATAATCAGGTGTTCCAACAATAGAATATGCCTACAACAACAATTTCTCTAAGTTTAGACAACAGAAATTCCATTGCAATTCCATAGATCATGTAAGATGAGAAAGGAAGAGATGATGCCTTCCTAGAATTTCTTAGGCAATCAATACAGCAAAAGTTTTAAGTCATGAAGAAAAACAGAACTCAGATATATGATAATAATTAAAAAAGTTCCAAAAACCAACTTGAGTTTCAGTTCAATATCCATGTTGGTCCCACTTTTCAAGATAAAACACTTACGTCAACACTTAGTCCTTCCATAAACCAAACTGTGTCTTTTCTAGCAGAACTATGTCATTTTTAGACAACAGGTTCATGATTCTAGAAAGGGAAACAGAAATAAGTGGCATCAAATCTCAATAAGTTTTTTTAAATCTCTTATAAAAATATGAACAATATCCAAAATTGCTGAAGAACTGCATGTTTTCACTCAATTATTAATGTCGTCAACACAAAGAAAAAGCATGTCAAGATAGGAAAGGAAAGAACCTACAAGCATTCTCTGATTCCTCTGCCAAGGTTTGCGGTTGCTCCTGTTGTATGCGTTTTGGTGCTGTAGGGCGTCCATCACTCTGAAGTGCTCCACTAAGATTATTTGTTAAAGAAAAATATTTTTCTTGGAGGTTACTGCAATCTAACGGTTTGCACAATCCAAAATCTGATAATTTCATGTGATCATTTCTATCAAGTAGCAAGTTATTAGGCTTGATATCTCTGTAAATAAAAGCACAGATAACCATTGTAATATCAGAGGTATACAGGAAGAAGCATACCAATTCTTCAAGTGGTAAAATAATGATTTACCTGTGAATATAGTTATGTCTATGAATAGACTCAATAACGAGAACAGTTTCACCAACATAAAACCTTGCCTCATCTTAACGTATCTTTACAGATGAGTAAAGTCATCGTATCTCCACCAGGTAGATATTCCATGATGAGATATAGATACTCTTCATCTTGGAAGGAACAATAAAGTTTAACAATGCAATTGCTATCAACCTCTGCAAGTAGACTCCTTTCCGCTTTCACATGTTCAACCTGAACAGTTTAGATCCAAATTAGCAATAAGCATAATAAAGAAAATCCCTTATATATTGTTTTCAAGGCTTAATAAGTTTAGAACTGGCCTCTACGAAGCATCTCTGATTTCTTAAGCTTCTTCATGGCATACACATGACCAGTTGACTTTTCTCTACAAACTCGAACCTGCGCATTTATGGAGTGAGACATGTCAGAACAGCAAAGGTGAATCTAGGAATCATAAATACGTCCAGCATATTTACAAAATATCATAAAACCAAAACAGCACAATCATACATGCATCCGACATATTTACAAAATATCATAAAACCAAAACAGCGCAATACAAACAATATCAGTACTTCGGAGAAGACATAGCTCCTCAAAACTTTCATTCTAATGTTTGCTGGAGATTCAGTTTGTAAATCAATGGTTAAAAATGTTCGACTTTTTCAGCATTCTAATTAATCTATTCTCCACAAAAACCCATTCTTGGCTGTGAAAATAGAATAAAATTTCCCATCTTAATGAAAGCTTTTCGACTGCATTTCCACTTTGCAGCATGCAGGTACATGTGATGATGTTGTCATCGTATAAGAGGCCAAACTATTGATGTCTAGAAAAGAAAACTCATTCAGGATGAGTGATGCAGTAGTGTCTAAGTTGTGCCTTCTGCCTGTATCCAATGTTATTAAAACCGGACCGGATAGAGAACCGATAAGGCTGGGGTTCATGGTTCGACCGGTTCAATCGGATTCAACCGGATTTTTTTTTCTATTTTTAAAATATTATAATTATTATAATCTTTTGAATACTATTATATAAAAATTAAAAAAATATTCATCAAATTTTAAATATATATCATAAATATTCTAATAATAAGTTACAAAAATAATTTTAATTTTATTATTACAAGTGATTAATTATAGATTATTGAATATCATATGCAAGAAACATAAAAATACAATCATATCATGAAAATAATTTTATGTTTAGATGGAGTACTAATAAAGTGAACACAAAAAATATTAACCTTGCATATATGAGTATGATTATATTTAATTACAATAAATTCAAATAAATAATACGTATATTAACTTATTAAGTAACATTTTTAGAATTTAAAATACTAATTTTTTAATAAATAAATAATAAAAATTTAATATATATATGTATATTTTAAATTTTTATTATTTATTTATTTGAAAAAAATTAGTATTTTAAATTCTAAAGATATTATTTAATAATTTAATATAATATTACAATAATCTAAATAGATAATAAGTATATTAAATTATTAAGTGATATATTTAGAATTTAAAATATTAATTTTTTCAAATAAATAAATATATAAATATATATATATATATATATATATATATATATATATGGGTGGGTGGGTGGGTAAAAAAATTAATTTTTTATATTTTTAGCAAAAAATCTGGTTCTGTCCGGTTCGCCGATTTTCCAGTTCAATTCGGTTTTTTGTAGTCGAACCAACCGGCTGGTCTGCCGGTTTACAGTTAAACCGGTTCAACCGGACGGTCCGGTCCGGTTTTAATAACTATGCCTATATCTGTTGTTTTAGAAATACGGGTATTTTTGTAATTGTGATCTGCTGGATGCATTTTTTTTTTAGTCCAAAAGTCTTTTTTCCTTGTTCCAAATACTAGTTGATTTAGGATTAGAAAGGTCTCAATTATAAGTAGTTATTCTACTCCTGATAGGACTAGGATTAGTTTTATTAAGTGCAAAGTCTTACAGGATTGGGACAAGTTTAGTCCCATAAATACCAAGAGCTCTACAATGTTTTATTCAGTCGATGAACAATAGTTTTTCTGTATTTTGCTATTGAGTTGTGTCAGTCGATTCTCTCCATTAATGTGACACCTTTAGATTTTTAGGTGTTATTCTTGAGAAGTTTCAAGTATGACTCTTAGAACCAAACCCTTGCAGCCCTAATTCCTAATTTTCTATCTTAAAACCCTAAATTTACAAACCTTGCAATCTATCCTGCATTAATAAGAACACATGAACAAATAAACTCGCATAGCCGCAATGCAAAAACAATCTTATAAATGTCAACTAGAACCTACCCCTTATTTCTTAAACTACATCCTTCAGGCCTTAGATTGACAGTGAAAGAGTTAAGTTTTTTAGGGCGAGAAATTTGAAAATCACGAGAACAAGTTTATTTAAAATTCTGTAACTTCATTTTCAAGAGATTTAATTAATGTTACAGTTAACGGTCATAAAAAATTTATAAGAGCTAACCAAATAATTTCACGAGGACACAACAAATTCTGAGAATGAACCAAGAGAACAGCAGCTAAAGAAAAAAAAAAAAAAAAAAAAAAACAGAGAAGGGAACTTGCAATGACTCAACAGCAACCAACAGCCAATTATTTCTTTAAATCCGAATCTCTCCTACACAAATAAAACGAAAACACAAAAGAGAGGTTATTTTCAGAATTCTGCCCACCTAATCAACAACTCTTTCTTCTCACTAAAAACCATTAATTCCCTTCTAAAACATAGGATTTAAAGTGGCAATCAAGGATTTATTGTGGATCGAGACAGAGATATCGAGATGGTTGGATGACTATGGTGGGTGAGCCAACAGGCACGGGATGGGCGACAATGGTGGGGTAGATGACGGCATAGAGAAGGCGATGGCAGGGGGTACATGGTTGACAGCAATGGAGTGGGTTAGGGTTTCTCCGAAGACAGAGAAGCAATGTTATTAAAATCGGACGGGATAAAAAACCAGCAAGGTTAGAGGTTCGTGATTTGATCGGTTTAACCGAATTTAACCGAATTTTTTTATTTTTAAAATATTATAATTTTTTAAATACTATTGTATAAAAATTAAAAAAATATTCATCAAATATTAAATATATATCACAAATATTCTAATAACAAGTTATAAAATATAATTTTAATTTTATTATTACAAGTGATTAATTATGGATTTTTGAACATCATATGTTAAAAATATAAAAATACAATCATATCATAAAAATAATTTCATGTTTTGATGGAATACAAATGAAGTAAATACAAAAAATATTAATCTTGCATATATAAATATAATTATATTTAATTATAATAAATTCAAATAGATAATAAGTATATTAAATTATTAAATGATATATTTAGAATTTAAAATATTGATTTTTTCAAATAAATAAATAATGAAAATTATATATATATATATATATATATATATATATATATTTGATTACAATGAATCACAAATATAATAAGTATATTAAATTATTACACTACAAGAAAAACGCAAAATAGCGATGACTTTTTTTCTCGCTAAATGATGATTTTTCGTCGCTAAATTAATTTAGTGAGGATTTAGCGAGGACAAAATTTGTAACAAAAGTCATCCTAGCTAAATTTAGTAAGGATATTAGTCCTCGCTATCTTTTGCGAGGATTTAATCCTCCCAAAAGATAGCGAGAACTAAATCCTCGCAAAATTAACGAGGACTTAATCCTCGCAAAAATTAGCGAGGACTGATATACTCGCTAAATTCAGTTAGGATAACTTTTGTTACAAACATGAGATTTATTTTCGATAAATGTTGATATGAACTTATTTTTATTAATTTAATATGAAAATTTTATTATTTAAACAATAAATTAAAAAATAACAAATTTGTATTTACTCAATATTTAATATAAAAAATATATATTAATGAATAAATTGTTATTTACAAGTGTATAACATTGCTAATAATATATCTAAAATGTTATTTACAAGTATATAACATTACTCAATATTTCCAGTTGACAGCTAACTCTCCAACTGCTTCTACTTGGACTCGCTCTGCACTTCGGTGGCAATATCCTACAAAAAAGATACATGGATAATCAGAGCAGTCGAGGCATCCTAAAGTAATCACGGCAGCTACGTACATTAAAATTCAACAATTTCAAAGCTTGTAAATTTGTAATATTCAAAAATCATTTTAGGAGGAGAAATTGATTGTGATTAACAATGAACTATAGTAAAAGGGATTTCTTTTTTAAAAATTGATAAGGAGAGGTCTCCATCATTTAAATGGGAAGAAATAAGATCTAGTTTTGGCAGAAATTCTAAAATTCTAATAATCCACAAGTTTTTCAGTAAAATATCAGACTTACCTTAAGACAGAGATTGAGAAGAACAATGTTATTAAAATCGGACCGGATAGAGAACCGATAAGATTGGGGGTTTGTGGTTCTACCGGTTCAACCGGGTTCAACTGAATTTTTTTTATTTTTAAAATATTATAATTATTTGAATACTATTGTATAAAAATTAAAAAAATATTCATCAAATTTTAAATATATATCACAAATATTTTAATAATAAGTTACAAAAATAATTTTAATTTTATTATTACAAGTAATTAATTATAAATTATTGAATATCATATGCTAGAAACATAAAAATACAATCATATCATGAAAATAATTTCATGTTTAGATAGAGTACTAATAAAGTGAACATAAAAAATATTAACCTTGCATATATGAGTATAATTATATTTAATTACAATAAATTCAAATAAATAATAAGTATATTAAATTATTAAGTAACATTTTTAGAATTTAAAATACTAATTTTTCAATAAATAAATAATAAAAATTTAATATATATATATATGTATATTTTAAATTTTTATTATTTATTTATTTGAAAAAAATTAGTATTTTAAATTCTAAAGATATTATTTAATAATTTAATAATTTAATATACTATTACAATAATCTAAATAGATAATAAGTATATTAAATTATTAAGTAATATATTTAAAATTTAAAATATTAATTTTTTTAAATAAATAAATAAATAAATATATATATATATATATATATATATATATATATATATATATATATATATATATATATATATGGGTGGGTAAAAAAATTCAAAAAAAATTGATTTTTTATATTTTTAGCAAAAAATCCGGTTCTGTCCGGTTCGCCGGTTTTTCGGTTCAACCCGGTTTTTTCGATTCAATCCGATTTTTTATCAATTCGATTTTCAGTAGTCGAACCAATCGGCTGGCCTGCCGATTCGCGATTAAACCGGTTCAACCGACCGGTCTGGTTTTAATAACTATAGAGAAGAATGAATGCGTTAAATACAAAATTGGCCAGCAGCATAATGGTGGCATATGAACCCAGAAGCAAGTCAAGGGCCCGGTTGGCATTTTCTCCGATAATAGAATTCTCAGTAATTAAACCTTCTGATTTTAATTTTTCGACTGACAACTCTGCCCAATATTGCAAAGCCACGAAGCTCAAAGTCGTACACTCTGCTGAAACTGCTAAATAGCCCACACCCATTGTTAATTAATACAATTCTTCTCAATAAGAACTACATTAGCATAGTCCTTTCCATCAATGATTTCTCGTTGGCATCAAAGCAGGGTAAAGCACAAATGCCAAGCTCACTGAAAAAGTAAACATATTAACAGCTATTAATCATCATACAGGCCTATCAGCATTTACAGTAACAACAGATGCAGTGAAAAATAAGGATTGAGAAAAATAACATAATTGCATGTCGATGACCAAGAAAATTTTCAGGGAATAAATAAATTGTAATTCAAACATAGAATTACCTCACTCAATTGACGGCAATCCTCAGCTTCTAATAACAAAAATTGATCTAAATGTAATGAAATGCCAGAATTAGTCAATATTTAGAGCCAAAATTTAACCAAAAAAACACAGTAATCAGACCTGAAATGTAAATTCCAATGAAATTTAGCAGTTCAAGCGATCATATAAACACAAAAAATCAATTAAGGCATCAAGCATGTGGATAAGAAAGCCTAGATTTAAAATAAAAACAAGATAACAAAAAACTGAAAATGATTAGGCTTGCTTAGGTTTAAATTCCTTAATCAACACATAACATGTGGAAACAATTAGAAAATAGTTGTAAGAACAATAATTACAGAGATAACAATAATAACACTGAAACTAACAGCGTATCAGAATAAATGAAGAACCTGATTCGATCTAAGAAGAGGTCAAGGACGGACAAAAATGGCGTTGGTGGCAGTCATACATATCCTGCATCGCACTTTTTTTTTTTCCTTTTTTCCCAGAGAGAAAATGAAAGGTACAAAGGATCGAAATTTTTTAGAGAGCGAGGGAAGAAATTGACTTGAGTCCAGTTGAAAATGTACATGCTCCACTCTACTGAATAAGTATTGCAATTTAGTTTACTTCAATAAAATATTCTGTCTCCTATCTAAATTCTACTAGTTATTCATCATGACAAAATTGAGAGAATGGGAATTTGTTATCACAAACCGTAGAATCTTTCACTGGCATATACCCTGCAGACTTGAGCAGACTCCGCAAAAGTATTCCCCCATATTGACACCACAGTTTGTACAGACTTGAGCAACCTGGAATATAAGTGAAATTGATAGAATTAATGTTGAAATGGAAAATCCAAAAAAGAAAGATTAACAATTCAAATCAGAAACGCGAGAAAGTACTAACAACAGCATTGAAGAGAGTGGATTTTCCAACATTAGGGAGGCCAACGATGCCAGAGCTTATCCTCGAATAATAATAAGAAGAAAATCGCCTATTGATGCTGGAAGAGAATTAGAGAGGATGGTGATTTTGTTGGGAGCAGTGATAAGGCCGGAATAAGGTTACTGCAAGCTACTCTCGCCATTTCTATTTTTTGCTTCAAGCTCCAAGAGGAAAGAATAAAGGGACAAGAAGAGGTTTATCTGTAGAAACAACAGAGGTGAAAGAGGGCGGCGATGAGTAGAGAAACAGCGAGAGGGGAACGAGGGCGGCAAAACAGAAGGGAATAAGGTTTTTATGGATTTTGAAAAAATAAAGCCCGCTAGCACCTTTTTTATTCTGCTAAAATATTTGGATAATTTGCTAGGGCATAGGTCTCGCGAAATTGGCGAGAGATTTTTTTCTAGCTAATTTTGCATGTACTATTTCCTCACAATTTAGCTCTTTTATTATATAATTAAATAATAATTGATATTATTGGATGTAAAAATAATAATTTATTTCAATTTAGCTAATTTAAAAAAATAATAATTTAATTCATTTAATTTTTGCTACGAAAAAATATGCTATCTAAATTTAGATAATTAAATGATTTAATTAAATCTAAGTTGGCAAGGACCATAATCCAAACTAAATTAGCGAGAGTTATGTCCTCGCTAATTAGTTAAACCTTAAAACCCATGTGACATGAACATTAGTTAGGGAGTAATCCTCATTAAATTGGCAAGGACCATAGTCCAAGTTAAATTAGCGAGGGTTATGTCCTCAACCCTCGCTAATTGGTTAAACCTCAAAACCAACATAATCATCTTCACTAAATTGGTGAGGACCATAGTCCAAGCTAAATTAGCGAGGGTTATGTCATTGCTAAATTAGCGAGGACCACAGTCCAAACTAAATTAGCGAGGGTTATGTCATCAATAATTAGTTAAACCTTAAAACCCCTGTGAAATGAACATTAGCAAGGAAATAATCCTTACTAAATTGGCGAGGACCATAGTCCAAGCTAAATTAGTGAGGGTTATGTCCTCGCTAATCAGTTAAACCTCAAGACCAACGTAATCATCTTCACTAAATTGGCGAGGACCACAGTTCAAGCTAAATTAGCGAGAACTATGTCCTCAACCCTCGCTAATTGGTTAAACCTCAAAACCAACGTAATCATCTTCACTAAATTGGTGAGGACCATAGTCCAAGCTAAATTAGCGAGGGTTATGTCCTCGCTAAATTAGCGAGGACCACAGTCCAAACTAAATTAGCGAGGGTTATGTCATCAATAATTAGTTAAACCTTAAAACCCCTGTGAAATTAACATTAGCTAGGAAATAATCCTCACTAAATTGGCGAGGACCATAGTCCAAGCTAAATTAGTGAGGGTTATGTCCTCGCTAATCAGTTAAACCTCAAGACCAACGTAATCATCTTCACTAAATTGGCGAGGACCACAGTCCAAGCTAAATTAGCGAGGGTTATGTTCTCGCTAATTAGTTAAACCTTAAAACTTATGTGAAATGAACATTAGCAAGGGAATAACCTCACTAAATTGGCGAAGACCATAGTCCAAGCTAAATTAGCGAGGATTATGTGCTCACAAAGTCCTCGCTATTTTTTGCGCCAAAATTTTGGCGCCCAAGTTTAGCGACAACAAGATTGAGTTATCGCTAAATTGTCGCAATATTTATTTTCCCATGAGTCCCTACGAATATTTGCAATAAAAGTCATTTTTCGTAGCAATGTTGTCGCTAAATGGTGCATTTAGCAACGAATTTTATTTTTCTCGCTAATTTTTATTGCTATTCTGCATTTTTTGTAGTGTTAAATGATATACTTAAAATTTAAAATACTAATTTTTTTAAATAAATAAATAATGAATATATATATATATATATATATATATATATATATATATATATATATATATATATATATATATATATATATATATATGTGTGTGTGTGTGTGTGTGTGTGTGGGGGGGGGGTGAAAATATACAAAAAAAATGATTTTTTACACTTTTTAGCAAAAAATCCGATTTTTCGGTTCAACCTGATTTTTTTCGGTTCAATCCGATTTTCAGTAGTTGAACCAACCAGCTGGCCAATTGGTTCACAATTCAACCGGCCAATTCGATCCGATTTTAATAACTATGCAGAGAATGAGAAAGAATCTTGAATTAGGGCTTCACAAATGAATTCTTAAGAAATATTTATACGGAGAAGAAGAAAAGTGAGAGTGAGATCGTATTTTTATAGGGGAGGGAGAGAGGAGGCAGAGGTGGAAATCTATAGAGGAGATCGAAATGGGTAGAGGTACTAGAGGAAAAATAGAATTATTTTCCCTACGGAATTGTGCTTTGTAATTTTATGACGAAAATATTTATCATCCTGGAAAAATTTTTGCTATTTAACAATTAACTACGAAATTGTATTTTCATAGGCAATTCTCTACGCAAAAGTCTTTTTATCGGTAAATTTCCTATAGAAACACAATTTTATAGTTAATTTTTTTATGAATTTTTTTCGCCGGTAAATTCTGTTAGCAATTTTTGCTAAGAATTATTAGTGCCTATTTTACAATGATTTTGGCTACTCCGCCACAAAATTTTATCAATAGAGTTTCACGGTAAATTTTGCCTTTATTTTTCATGATGGATTCTTTTTTGGTCGCAAATAATAATTTTTCCTACAATTTTACTTACAAAATGCAAATTCCGTCGATAAGTTACAACGAAAATTTTTCCTTTGGAAATTTTCCGTCGGTGAATTACAATTTTCTTATAGTGACAATTTCTATATTATCAGAATTCATGGACGTATCCAAACTCCACATCTCCTACTCGTATATGACGGAACGATTTTCAGTCGAGATGTCCAATCATACAGACAGATAAACCAAGTGGCAATATATATCGAGAATATTAATATTATACACCTGCTATGGATATATTGTGTTTCAAAAAAATGAGATCCTTTTTTTTCACATATACCTAACCCCAGATTGCTTTCTCACAGTTACTTTTTAACTCATGATCTCATAAAATAATTTTAATTTTTACTATTATAATCTACTTGTAAAAACTATAATAAGCATGCTAGTGAACCACGAAACCATTAAATGTGATCGAAAGGCTATCTTCCCCTCTCACTATATGCCATCCATCATGATTCAGTTCACTTTTCTAGTTAGATCGGCTAGACTGAATTTTTTTCATGATCTCTTGGAGATCAACTAAGCTAGACACACTAAACCATATTTTAGGGATAAGTTAAGGGTTCTAAGTGTTGTTTATGATAAAAGGTCTCACACCGGGAAAAGTTGAGATTGATTACTTTAAATTCCCTCCCTTAGGTCGACATAAACACATATGGTACAAAGCATGTGTTATGTTGTTCTCTTCTTTCCTTAAAGAAGCACACGTCTCATAACATATATAATACCATACAAAAGCATAAAGTTGCGATATACTGAAGCATCCAACTTTAGTCTGCTTACTTAAGGACTATTTCTGGCTTTTTAGACATGATATGGTAGTTACGTTTAACTTACAATTGGATCTCATATAATCCTACTTTTTTTAGATTTTAATCGAAAGCATATAACCTCATGTATGTCTTAGTCTTGTACCTTAATAAGAATTTTCTTGTAATTTCTGCAAGATGGCACTTTCATTTTGAACAGGCTCTCGAGTTTCACCATATGTTCAAAAATCGTCTCATCTTAGTTTAGTCAACTTATAAACAAAATTAAGGCAAACACCCGTGTGAGTGGGTTACTTCTTTGTCTAACATGCTCAAACTTACAATTAATAACAATAAATGTTCACACATTAAACATTTACACTTATGTATTGCCAATAATGAACTATATTATTATTCATAAATAATAATATTAACGGATTACATAAACAGTACAAATCAAATCCTATGCAAACCCTAAGTTCTAATATTCTCTCAAACACATCTCTCAATATAGGTTTTGTCAATGGATTTGCAATCATATAATACGTGGAAACATACTGTGAGTTCCCTTTCATGCTATAATATATTTTATATATTGATATTTAATGTCGATATACTTAGTTTTACTATGAAATTTTGGATCTTTGATGTAAGCCATCGATGATTGACTATCACTATAGATTGTCACTGGTTCCTCTAAGGCAATCACTCTTAAATGGTTCATAAACTGTTTTAACTAAACTGCCTATTGTACTACAGTTGAGGAAGCAACAAGTTCAACTTCCATTGTAGATAGGGCTACACAAATTTGTTTCTTCCTACTCTAAGAGATGGCACACTTGCCGAGCAAGAATACATAACCTGAGGTAGATTTCCTCTCATCCACATCTCTTTCCTAACCAACATTGTATATCCTTTCGATTATAGATCCTTTCTTTGATAGTAGAAAGAATAATCTGCGGTACCTTTAAGGTATCTAAGTATCATTTTGACTGCTTTCTAATGCGCTTTGCTTGGGTTAGACTGATATCTACTCACCATACCCACTGCATAACATATATCAGGTCTAGTACACAACATTATATACATCAGACTACCCACGACACTGGTATATGGAATGTTTCTCATACATTCCATTTCTTTTGGCATTCTAAAACACATACTTTTGTGAAGAAATTGATTTTTAGTAATGGAGTTATCTATAGGTTTGTAGTTTTGCATATTAAGTTGTTTAAGGACTTTGTTGATGTATGGCTCTTGTGAAAGAGACAACAACCTTTTTTGAACGATCCCTTGAAATCTTAACTCCAAGGATATAATTTGCTTAACGCATATCTTTTATCTCAAAGTTGGACGATAATTAATCTTTGATTTCGTTTACATACCCTTTATCATTTTCGGTAATGAATATGTCATTTACATACAATGTCAAAATAACAAATTTATTTTGAAAGCTTTTGTGGTAGACATAATGGTCTTCATCAATCATCTCAAACTCATTTGACATGATTGTGTCATGAAATCTTAAATACCATTGTCTTGAAGACGATTTAAGGCCATAGATTGATCTTTTCAATTGGTAAACCTTATGTTCACTACCTTTTTCAATGCAACCTATAGGTTGTTCCATATGTAATCCCCCGTTGAGGAAAGCAGTCTTCACATCCATTTGATGTAGCTCTAGGTTTAGATTAGCCACTATGGCCAGAATTAACTTTATAGACATAAATCTTATAAGAGATGAGAAAGTCTCTTTATAGTCAATCCTTTCCTGTTGTGTAAACCCCTTAAGGACTAATCAAGCCTTGTATTTATTTTGACAATTCGCTTATTCCTAATTGGTAGCATCCTTCCTGTAGATCAAGCAATTCCAAAACTTGGTTTGATCTCATGGATGTCATTTCTTCTTCTACTATTTTAATCCATTTTTCCTTTGCTAGGTATGAGAGAGCTTCTTGCACATTTTTAGGCTCTTCTTCATCTTATGAGGTAATCAAAAGGGCCTCATTCAATCCTTCGATCTTAAATTGCCAGCGTGGACCACTTTTCCTTTTAGATTTTTGTAGTTTTAATTCTTGATAAACATATCTCATATATTTATCGTAATTCAAAATTCTCCAACTAGGATTAAACTCCATGCTCCCACTGGAGTCAGAAATACTCCTAATGAAGTAAGGATCCCGAACATCCAAATAATTAGGATAAAGGTCTTAACCTTTTTCCCCTAATTCCTTCTCACTCGGATGGAGTGATCCTGATGGTTCCTCTTATTGAGTTTCATAAAAAGTGAAGTCTTGACTCACTTCATCCAATTTTGGAAATTCATTTTCTATGAAAATGACATCTCGTGATTCAAATTCTGTCACTGTGCCATTTTCTTCGTCACTTATGAAAATGCATCCTTTTGATACTTCAGACTATCTCACAAAGATATTCTTTTTATCTCTTTGTTCCAATTTTCCAAATTTTGTAGAGGTATCATGGACGTAAGCAGCATAACCTTAAGGTCGTAAATGGCTTAGGTTAGATTGACGACCAATCCACAACTCATAAGGAGTGGTGGTGATAATTTGGAGGGCTCATGATTTAGATTATATGTTGCATTCAATAAAGCATCTCCCCAATAAGAGATCCATAAATTAGCCTCAGTCATCATAGATCTAACCATATCTATGAGAATCCTATTTCTCATTTTTAGAATGAAATTTTGTTGCAAAGTTCTAGGAATAAACAACTGATGCTCAATCCTTTTTTCATCACATGTGATAAAAAAAAAAAGATATTCCCAACCTTGGTTAGTTCTTAAAACTTTTATTTTTCTATCTAGTTGATTTTTAACTAGATTCATATAAGTCTTGAAGCAACTTAATGCTTCGGACTTATGAAAAATCAAATAAACATGACCATACCTAGTATAGTCTTCTATGAAAGTGATGAAGTAATGGGCCTCATTCCTTGCCCTCATATTTATTGGACCACAAACGTCAGAATGAATTAACTGCAATGGAAATTTGGCTTTAGTTCCTTTTTCAAACGATTTTATAGCCGATTTTCCTTTCAGGCAATGCACACAAGTAGGCAATTCAACCTTATTTAAATCACTTATCAATCCCATTTTGGCTAACCAACTCATTCAGTATTGTCTGATGTTGTTTAATCTAGCACGCCATAATTTCACATTATTCTCATAACTATGAGAAAAAGAAGAAAAAGAGATGAAAAAAACTAATTTAATTTGAATAGTCAGGATCAACATCCATAATAAAAGATTTTACTTATGTACTATCTGTTTTTACTATGAATTTCTTGGGTAATAAAACTATTAAAATTTTTCTATTGTATATTTTACGGCTAATAATTCCTTTTCATTACTATTTTAATGCTTTTCGATGTTAATAAATGTTCCTGATGCATATCCATATATCTTTTTTTTTCCATCTTTACTTGTTAGGATTGCTCCCAAATAATAGTCTGAAGCGTCTATTTCTGATCTTAACTTTTCATTTTCTTCTAACAGTGGTAGATTTGGTAAATTCTTACAATATATCTTTATCTCTTTTACAACTTTACTGTCCTTTTCTATCCAATTCCATGGACTATTTCCTTTTAATTTGTCTAGAAGTATCTTTCTCTTTTTTGTACACTAATGAACAAAGTCACTAGTATATGTTACGTGTCTTAAAAATTATTAAACCATCTTTCTACTTTCTAATTGGTCAAAAAATTCCAATAATGATTTCATTATGTGAAGGAGTTAGGGATATGCCTGGTATGCTTTTTCTAAAAGCTTAAATACTACAAGTATACGGTGTACCGATTATAGTACTTTATATATTGATTCCACGAGGAATGTTGATTGAAATTATCCATTATTACTACTCAATTTTAATCTTGTTTACGACGCTTATAAGTGGAAATTAATTCTAAACTACTTTATTGCATAAATTAAATAAATCTTAGTTAAATATAATCAAAGAAGACAGTAAAGATAATGAAATTCAATGATCATGCACTTGTTAATATTATTTTAATTAATAAGTTTTAATCTTATTAGTAAGCCAAGTTGGAATATATTTCTAATCCACTCTCTCGACATGAATTAGAATGCCTAAAACATGCAATTAAAATGCTAATTCTCAACTCTCGTTAATGAACTAGCATGCCTCTAATTACTCATTTTATGATTAATTATCAACCTATAGCAATTATCTCCACATGTGATCTCTCAAACTATGCTTTGATAATAAATTTCCTATTAACTTTCAATAAGACGTTGTTCTCGCTAACTCTCTTTTTATGACCATTATGATTATTTTCAGAGAAGGAATTGCCATCTAAGGTCTTTTTCCTTAACCTATAATGATACTAATAAAATTTCAATAGCAAATTCTACATTCAAAGATCAATTATGTAAATGAAAAATAGTAATTGTTCATATATAATCAAATACCAAAAATAACATTCATTGAAAGTTTACAAGGAAGAAATAAAATTAAGAAAAAGAAAAAGTTGTTCTCTCAACCCTTTTCCCTTCACAAAAAGTATCTTCCCCCTTTCTTGTCTTCTTCTTTAAGACATGAAAATTAAGCAAAAACACTAAAGAAAACTATTGTTCTTAAGATCACAAAATCAAAATCCAAAAATTCATCCTCAACAAATTATGTTCAACTTGATATATATATGTATCTCTAAAGAGATGTCCCTTCAAAAATGACTCTTTACCAAAGTTACAATTGTTGATGAAAAAGTGTACCTCTTCAAAATTTAACTTCCTCATTCGCCCTTCATCACTCTCGCGACAGATGTCGTGCTCGGGACAAGACATGCCCAGGCTTTGGCTTGCTCCGCTAGCTGTCACGACCTAGCGCGATAATGCCCTTGTAGCCCTACTCCTTCTCCTTCTTCTCCAAATGATCTCCTTTAAGCCCTAAATCGTTTCCCTTCTCCTAAAAAAAAGCAAAACATCCACAAGCACACAAAACACATAAAAGCAACAAAGTATAAATAAAATAACAAAATAATAAACACTATTCTCAACAAAACTACACATAAAGACACAATATTTATGAGCTTTTCAAGCTCATTTCAATGTCCATGACTCACGAGATGAGAAATTGACCCCAATATAAACATGATAATATCGGAACAGGAAATAATATATATATATATATATATATATATATATATATATATATATATATATATATATATATATATATATATATATATATATATATATATATATATATATATATATAGTTCCATAATATGATTTACCTTAATTGGGAAATCTATCATAATTAGAGGATATTAATATGGGCAGTTACCTAATTTAAATTTGGTAATTGACATACTAATGATTGTCATTATTTTCTATACTTAATTTGTGTAACTGCTAATTTAATTCTCACTAATTAAGGAAAATTAATGACCTTAATGAGAGCCCTAAAAATAGGGCTAACAATTCTATTCTTGGTAAGCAAGAAAAGAAATCTATACCGAAACTCTATCAAAATTCTTTTGCACTTTTTCTCTCTATTCGTTTGGGATTTTTAGTTCATGAAATTCAAATTTTCATCTTGATGCATTACGTGGCTTAGGTGAAAACAATACCAGTGATGTAAAAAAAGAGGACGATCTCGACGATTGTGATTCTATGCTATGAGAGGTATTTATGATTACATCTCGTATTTTAATGGCTTATTTTCTTTCATTGGTATTAAAGCCATATTTTTGCATTTTGGCATGTTTATTATGTAGATCTAATTTTTTGTGAAAATTCAGACATGTTGACAGGCTGATTGATATGCATATTAGATATGTTCTGTATGTATTTTTTTTAATTCTGGTTTGGAAATTTTTTGTATGTATTTTTAAATTTTAGTTTGGAAATTTTTTTTGTGTTTTATGGATACTAGAATTAAATAATTATTTAAAAGTCCGTAAGAAATATTTCAAGTGGGATTTTTTTATTTTTGACCATACAATTGGCTTAGAGACCCCAAAAACCCACCCCTAGAAAAAATTTGTCAGCCTAAAACCACTAGGAAGGTGGCATGTGTAAGCACGCGGCTTGTACGCACCACCAGTATGCTGGGCGCATACCAGAGGGCGTGTTTCCAGCACACGCCTAGCCATATGTGCTGAGTGAAATGTTACTTAGCCATGTGGCCCAGTGGAGGAGTGACACATGGCCTTATGGTGAAGTATCATGTGTCAGCTAACGTGTCAATAGAGGTCCATATGGTGCCACGTGGTACCGCATGGACTAACCAAAAGTTGACACGTGGCAGCCTGTAGGGCTAACATATGGTAAGGTTCCTACCACATAGCTTAACCTGTCATGCCATCGGGCATCCATGTGGTAGCCTGTGGTGTTAACACATGGCTTGTAGGCCCAGACATGTGGCTTGATGAGTCATGCCATATGTCGACACATGGCCAATGACTGGCTGGCTAGCAAGTGAAAGATTATGGCCATGCCATGTGTTAGTTTTGTCAGTCTAGTGGGTGCCACGTGGACCTATGACCGGCTGCCATGTGTTAGTTGGTCATGCCACATAGTTACACGTGGTCTAGTGGGGTCACGCCATATGGAAAAAAGTGCCTTGCCAACATGTGGTTCCTTTGTCGCACGTGGGGCACGTGAAGACCATTCTTATCGGCACGTGTAGGCGGGTAAGGGCTTCTTCGGCCACCATTTTCGATCCAATTTTTTTTTAATTCTAATTTTTTTTTTAATTTTTTGGTGATTTTTGAAAAATTTTTTGAGTTACGAAATTATTTTTATGAATTATTTTAATGAAAAATTGATGAAAATTTTAAAAAAAGTGTTTTCTGCCTTCTTTAATTTTCAAATATTTTTGAAAATTAATGATGTGGATTTCGTCCTTATATTTGATTGAAATAAGTTTCAATCATTTTTTGTTTGTAAATGAGTGTACTAATAATTATTTTTTATATTGTTATGTGTAACAACTATGACGATGATAAGGACATCTTTGGTACCACACACTCCTCAAGGTGTTGCTTTGGCTAATGCACGTGTGCATGAGGTCCATAGCATGAGATTTCATAATAAGGCAAGGAGCTATGATATTGATGCTATTGCACATCATATAGTCAAAATGCATAGAAAGATGCAAGACTATATTTAGGTTGGTGGCTTGGATAGGGAGTGGAATCATAATTTACTTTATGGTGTAATGTGTGAATCATTTAGCTACCATGTGGAACTCCAGAACTTATTTGTTGAGTGTTGGTGTGAAAACTATAAGGATTCCATTATTAAGTTTTTCTTAAAGGTAGTAAAACTAAGAGTGTTCAGAAGCAACACTCAGTTTGAGATGGTGCTTAGGACTAGGCGTATAATGAATCACCCATGGTTAAATGATTATACACATGGAGTGCCCTTACAATTAATGCATATGGTTAAGATGACAGTCCTCGTGACGAGGATAGTGTTGGGTCCATCGGGATCCTAATTATTTTTTGACGTAAGTGTCATAATTTTATTTTTGTTTTTTGTGAACTTTTGTGTTAGGAATCATGTTTCCTAATTTTCTTTTGAGATGAAATATTTATGTCTTATTTTGGATTTATTGGACTTTATAATAATTGTATTTATTTTAATTTTGGATATTATAGTGGCCTATAATTTTTATGATGAATGTGTTTATTTTAATATTATGTACCATGTAATATTTTATGAGTAGAATAGTTGCTCAATTATTAAGTTAAAGCTTAATTATCTTATACACATAATATCCTCAATTAAGTTAGAGGACTTAATTTCTAATAAATCAAATTTAATATGCATGAAATTTTAATCTGTAAGCTTAGACATTAAGATTTAAAAGGTAATTGAGACCACTAGTAACTTTTTCAACTTTAAGCCTAATAGATAACCTTATTAGATTCTAATTTTAGATGCATAGTAAATAGTATTTATTGCCATATTCTTTTTAACAAGTGCAACATATATTCAATTTTTTTATTAGAGGATCTAAATGGCTTCCAAATCGATAGTCATTGAGTTAAACAAAGATATGAAATTGAATGGCGACAACTATGAAATCTAGAGTATGAAAATTCAGTATGTGCTTGAAGAGCAAAAGGCTCTGGAAACCTTAAGTTCCATTATGACTGAACCTAAGGATGGCACTTCTGCTCAACATAAGTAGGATAAAGAAGCTTATGCAGTATAGAAAAAGAAAAACTCCATTACTTGTATCATCCTCCTAAATGTAATGGAACATGATATCACCATGCAATTTTGCTTATATCGAAATGCAATGGATCTATGGGTCTCATTGTAGGAGAAGTTTAAAGGAGTGTCTCTAACTATACTTCGATCTTTAATGATCAAATTCGATACTTATTAGAAGAGACCTGATCATTCAATGCAAAAACATCTCCGAGAGATGGAGAATATGATTTGTGAGCTTGGTGATGTAGGTCATAAGTTGACTGATGAGTAGCAGGTTCAGGCTGTCATCCGATCTTTGCCAAGGAGTTAGGAGCACATGAAAATGCAATTGACTCATGTGGATAGCATTAATACATTTAAGGATGTCACTAGACATTTAGAGTTGGAAAAGGACCATTTAGCATCGATCAAGGTCAATGCTGAAGTGCATATGGCACACTCCAGTTCTGGTAAGAAAAGGTCAAACCAGAATAAGAATATGAGCTTCTATAGAAAAGGCAAAGAAAGAGTTCAAGAGCCTAAAAAGTAGAACGTTAAGTAGAATAAAAAGGGGTCCAAAGGCAAAAAGAAAATAAACATTTCTAGGGTAAAGTGTTTCAACTGCCAGTAGAAGGATCACTATGCAAAAGATTGCATTGTGCCCAAATAGGTACACTATTCTAACTCAAGAGTGAGTAAAATTTATGTATCAAGTTCTATATTTTTAACTGAACTTCATCCTTTATAGGTTGTTGATTCAAGAGCAACAGACCATGTGACAAGGGATCGAGATGCCTTTATCGAGTTCTGACGAGTAACTGCTGGAGCAAAGTGGATTTATATAGACAACAATGTCAGAGTTGCAGTCTTAGGAATTGGCACATATAGACTAGTCTTACGTGAAGGCCGAACCTTACTTTTACACAATGTGTTTTTTGCTCCTGATATTTTTAAGAACTCAGTTTCTATTTTAACTTTAATGAAACTTGGGTTTGTTCTGCATTTTAAGCATGATAAAGTTAACCTATTTTTAGATGACATTTTTTATGGTTCTAGTTTTGTTTTGGACAATTTTATAATTATGGATGTCGATCCTAATTATTCTAATAAAGCTATTTTTTTCTTTAATCTCTTCTTTTTCAAATACATATAAGGATAATGTAAAATTATGGCATGCTAGATTAAACCATATCAAGCAAGACCAAATGCATCAGTTAGCTAAGGTAGGTTTGTTAGGTGATTTAAATGAGGTTGAATTACCTACATATGAGTATTGCTTGCAAGGAAAACTAGTTAGAAAATCATTCGAAGAGGGAACTTGAGCCATAATTCCTTTGCAATTAATTCATTCAAATGTTTGTAGTCTGATGAATGTGAGGGCAAGATATGGAGCCTATTATTCATCACTTTTATTAATGACTATACTAGGTATGGTCATGTCCATTTGATTTCTCGTAAGTCTGAAGCATTGAGTTATTTTAAAACTTTTATGAATCTTGTTGAGAATCAATTGGATAAGAAAATTAAAGCTTTAAGAATTGACCGTGGTCGAGAATATCTTTCTGATGAATTTAAAGCTTTTATGTGATGAAAAAGGGATAGAACATCAGTTGTCTATTTCTCAAACTCCATAACAAAATGGTGTTGCAAAAAGGCAAAATAGAACCCTTTTAGACATGGTACGTTCTTTGATGGCTCAAGAAAATTTGCCCATGTCCTATTAGGAAGATGCTTTATTAATGGCCCCATATATTTTAAACTGTGTGCCCTCCAAGTCTGTTGCTTCCATTCCTTATGAGTTGTGGACTGGTCAGTAACTTGACTTGAGTCATTTACACCCTTGGGGTTGTGCTGCTTATATCCATGATACCTCGAATAAATTTGGTAAATTAGGACCAAGAGGTAAAAAAAGTATCTTTATGCAATATTTTGATGTATCAAAAGGATATGTGTTCATGGGTGAGTAAGAAAATGCTTGGTAATAGAATTTGAATCATGAGACATCGTATTTTTAAAAAATGAGTTTCTAAAATTGGGCGAAGTAAGTCAAGACTTTACTTTTTATGAAACTCAAGAAGATGAACTACCCGAATCTCTCCATCTGAGTGGGAGGAAAATTGATGAAGAAGGTCAAGACTATCTTCTCAATGGTCTGAATGTTCAGGATCTGTCCTTCAGTGGAAGGATGATATTCAAGATCCTTATTTGAGTGGAAACGTAGAGCTCAATCTTAGTGGGAGCATTCCAAACTACAATGAATATATGAGATATGTTTATTAAGATTTGGAACTGTAAAAATCTAAAAGGAAAAGTGTTCTATGCCGACAATTTGAGATCGAATGAGTGAACAAGGCCTTTTTGTTTACACCACAAGATAATGATGAGCCTAAAAATGTAAAAGAAGCTCTTTCATGCCCAGTTAAAGATGAGTGGATTAAGGCAATGGAAGAAGAAATGGATTCTATGATATCAAACCATATTTGGGATTGGTTGATCTACCTAAAGGACGGAAACCAATTAGGAATAAGTGATCTCAAAATAAAGTGAAAAGTTAATGGCAGTATCGACAGGTACAAGGCTTGGTTAGTCGTTAAAAGGTTTACACAATATGAAGGAATTGACTATGAGGAGACTTTTTCACCTGTTTTTAGATTTATATCAATAAGGTTAATTCTAGCCTTGGTGGCTAGTTTGGACCTAGAGCTATATCAAATGAATGTAAAGATTGGTTTCCTCAATGGAGGATTAAAAGAAGAAATCTATATGGAACAACCTATAGGTTTCATTAAAGAAGTCAGCGAACATAAGGTTTGCCAATTGATGAGATCAATTTATGGTCTAAAGCAGTCGTCAAGATAATGGTATTTAAGATTTCATAAAGCATTCATGTCGAATGAGTTCAACATGATTGATGAAGACTATTGTGTTTATTCTAAAAGCTCGGGAAATAGGTTTGTCATTTTAACATTATATGTAGATGACATACTTATAGCAGGAAATGACAAAGAATATATAAATCTTATCAAAGATTGGTTGTCATCCAATTTTGAGATGAAATACATGGGTCAAACATATTATATCCTTGGAGTTAAGATTTCAAAGGATCGCTTGAGAAGATTATTGTCACTGTCTCAAGAGACATATATTAACAAAGTTTTTGAACATTTTAATATGCAAAATTGTAAACACATAGGCAACCCCACTGTTAAGAATCAGTCTTTAGCAAAAGCATATGTCCTAAGACAGAAGAGCAAATAGAACGTATGAAGAAAGTTCCATATGCCAGTGTCATGGGAAGTTTGATGTATGCAATGTTGTGTACCAGACCATATATATGCTATGTTGTGGGTATGGTGAGTAGATATCAATCTGACTTAGGTGAAGCGTATTGGAAGGCAGTAAAAAGAATACTTAGATACCTCAAAGGTACCACAGATTATGCTCTTTATTTTTAAAGAAATGATCTACATTTGAGAGGATATACAAATGATGATACGGAAGGAGATGTGGATAAGAGAAAATCCACATCAGGTTATATTTTCTTGCTAAGAAAAGGTGCCATTTCATGGAGTAGTAAGAAACAGACTTGTGTAGCCTTTTCAATAATGGAAGCAAAATTTGTTACTTCCTCAGCTGCAGTATAAGAGGCAATTTGGTTAAAACGGTTCATGGACCACTTTAATGTAACTGCCTTAGAGAAACTTGTGACAATCTATAGTGATAGTCAGTCATCGATAGCTTACATGAAAGATCCAAAATTTCACAGTAAGACAAAGCATATCGACATTAAGTATCAATACACTAAAGACATTGTTACATAAGGAGAAGTGAACTTTCAATATATTTCTACACATGATATGATAGTAGATCCTTTAACTAAACCTGTACCAAAAGATGTGTTTGAGAGACATGTTAGGTATCAGGGTTTGCATAAGATTTGATTTATATTGTAATGTCTTGACATTATTATTTATGAATAATAATAAATTGAGTTCGTTGTTGGCAATACATGATTGTGAATGTTTATATGTGAACATTTTCTATTATAAGATAAAGCATGTCGGATAGAGAAGTAACCCACTCTCATGTGTGTTTACATTATTTTTGTTAATAAGTTAACAAAGTCTAATATGAGGCGATTTTTGAACACAAAGTGAATTTCGAGAACTTGTTCAAAATAAAAATGTCATCTTGCAGAAATTACAAGATGAGTCTTATTAACGTGTAAGATAAAGACACACATAAGGTTGTGTGCTTTGAATTAAGATACAAAATAGGATTAAGAATGATCCAATGATATGTTAAACGTAACTATTATATTCTATCCAAAAAGCCAGAAGTAGTTCTTAAGGAAGTGAACTAAAGTTGGATGCTTTGTTGCATTGCAACCTTATGCTATTGTATGGTGTTAAATAATAATAAGACATGCGCTCCTTTAAAGGAAAGGAGAGAATACCATAGCACATGCATCATACCATATGTGCTTAAGTTGACCAATGGAAGGGAATCTTACGTGAATGATCTTAAATTTTCCCTTGCGTGAGACCTTACT
The DNA here is from genome assembly GCA_037975025.1 of Excoecaria agallocha. NCBI lineage: Eukaryota > Viridiplantae > Streptophyta > Magnoliopsida > Malpighiales > Euphorbiaceae > Excoecaria > Excoecaria agallocha. The sequence goes on from CM075816.1 coordinate 7,729,700, forward strand.
TTTTAACCCTCAGAACCATTAACTTATACCAAAAGTATAGTTCAGTGTGGTTAGCTTAGTTAGTCTCTAAAGGGTCATACGGTAAGTTGGCCCAAATGAAGGATAAAAAGCTAAAGGTCTGGAAGGTTTGTCTGGTGCTACTACCTGAGGTGGTGCCGGTGGCTGCTCTCTATATTACCTAAACCTGAACTCAAATCCTGGTAATGCAATGGACTGTGGCTGTAAGATTTGTGCTATCACCTTAGCTAGGTGTAACACCCTACTTTTATCCAAATATCCATACATTATACAGAGATACACATAAATCTATTAAGCCAAAATTAATTACTAATACAATAATAACTCTAAATATAAAATATCAGACATTAAATATAAAATCATTCTACCTCAGTTTATGCGATCCCAATATCTTCTGTTCCTGTGTGCAGTCAATAACCGCACGTTAAGCAACGATGTGCTCAGTGGTGGATACAACTACTCAAAATTTTATTCGATTAAATTTTTATTTCCAATTTTTATTATTTTTATTATCTTAAGCAAGTCTATTCATTTGACTAATTTTATCTTCCAATATTTTATTGATTTGTTATCACAGTTTTAATTTACATAATACTTGTGTCCCTGTAATTTCCATTATTATTTACTGGTCCTTACCTGTCTCTTCATTTAAATTGTCCTTCTTTTGTTACTTTATATGGAATTCAATATTGGTTCAGAATAATTTATACAATAAGTTTTCACTAGTCAAAATTCATTCATTGTAACGTTCCACTTCTATTCTCTTTTTAATCTTCTTTTCTCATTCACTATTTAGTACTTTGTCATACTTCATTCTTCTGTCATTTTCTCATTTTCTCTTATACTTCCAACTAAATTCTTGCTTTGGTTTGAATTAGAATTTAAATTTTTCAGTCAAGCTATATCAATATTTCATGAATTATTTTCTCAAAACTGCTATTTTATCATTCGTTCCTTTTTTAATATTTTTCACTATGAACTTTTATTTCCTTTCAATTTGATCCTAAATTCCCATTCTAAGGTCCATTTTACAATTGCATATTATATTATTATTTTTTATTTTTCCTTTAACCATATTATGATTTCATTCATCATTTATAAAAATTTCTTCAAATTCTCTCTTTACTTTTTCTTATCTTAGTTTAATTCTCTCTTTTGATATCAGTTTACAGTTTAATAATTAGATCCTATTTCTTCCCTTTATCTCTTCATATTTTATTTAATTAAATTCTAAATTTATTTCTTTGTCTTTACTTTCTCTTATACGTAACTCCTTTTTTTACTAAATTATTTATAATTCTTAATTGGATGTAAAATTTCAATTAGGCCCCTGGACTTACTACTCATTATCCTTAAATTTTATTTATTTTTCTCATTTAATTTCATATCTTTCTTCATTAAATAAAAAAGTCACAAATTAAATATTTGTAATTTTCTTCTATTATATAAATCCATGATTTATCCTTAATATACTTATAATTTACTTTAAATATCTTTATCACTTATTCTTTCACATTAATTTCTCAATTTTCCCGAAATTGACTTTTCCTTAACTTGATCAATTTTGATCACGGCTTTGACTGATTTAACTTCCTTTGGCCTTTAATTTAAATTAAGTGTATAAATTGCAATTTAGATCCTAAAATTTCTCTCATGATGACGAATTACATTTTGGTCCTTAAGATTTTTACTATTGTCGATTTTATCCTTCTTAACTTGTCTATTCAATTTAATTTCTTTAATTGCTATATTAATATTCAAATTTACAATTTTCTCTAATTAACTTACATTTTGACTCATTTGGCTTTATTTGATTTTTACTTAATTTCCAATGTACAAATTACCTTTTTAATTCTTTGAATTTCTCAAAGATGATAAATTTACAATTTAGTTCCTTAACTTTTAATTAACTATATTTTTGTCCCTTTTGTCTTATTTAACTATTTTAACTTCTTTATTCACTATTTTTGCTTTAATTGACCAATTTACCCTTATTTTATCATGTAATTATGATTTTGCCCTTACTCATCTCATGGATATTATTTTTCACATTATTTATCATTTAATTACATTTATGGCATCCAATTATCATACTTATTCTTTCATCTCAGTTTCATACAAGATTACCATTTTGTCCCTAGTCGTGGACAACCACAAACTAGATAAACGGGACGTAATTACGGTGTACTAGGGGGATCCCACCACTAGGTGCAACACCAAAACCCCAGTATTGATACATATAATAAGCCGGCTATCCAATCTCATATATCATAGTCATTTCTGATGACAACTATCATATAAACTCGTGGTATCCCGCGAAATAAATTCCTATAGCTAGCCATACAATCCAAAGAACTGATTTTCCACTGACACTAAGGGCATTATAAAATTTTCATTTCTTACCACACTTATGCATTATTATTTTTCCTTATTATTCTATTTTAGTCACATCATGCTCTCAACATATTCAATTAAGCTCATCAATCATGCATTCATTACATAGATGCTCATTATTAGATAACTGTAAATAAACTATAAAATTTACTCATGTTCATCATTCGAGCATTAATAGATTTTTCTTTTCATTTATGAATTGTTTCTCTTTTCAATTTCATATCATACATAATTTTATGTCTGCCGTTTATAGTCATTTCATGGTGAAATAACTACACATAATAAATCTCACATTTTATTAACTTTTCACATTATGTAGTTATAATGTAATTAAGGTCCTTCCTCATTATGTTTTCACTCTTTAACAATATTATATTTCTTATTCTTTATTTTACCTAATTATTATTAATTATTCAACGAAACATCATTTATACATTTTATATCCCTTTACATACTTTTCGGCCATTACATATATTTTTCGGCCATTATTTCCTTGTATCCTATATTACTCAATTAGTATTAAATACTCCAAATAAATTAACTTATTATGTTATATTAATTATAGGTATCTAATTCAATCGTTAGGTAATCTAGTACTTTTAATATTTTGTTCTCACATTACTTATATTTATTTTACATTAATTCACCGAATTATAAATTTATATCCATTTATTTAACTCTTTTATTCACTTATGTATATAGTCACACAAGGTTACATCACTATATATATATATATATATATATATAATCACTTATGTATATAGTCACACAAGGTTACATCACTATATATATATATATATATATATATATATATATATATATATATATATATATATATATATATATATATATATATATATATATATATATATATATAATGCACATTATGTTAATCTGTTTATTTAACTTAAATTATTTTAATTAAACTCCTCTAAATTTTTATAACATATTTTATACGTAAAGTACTATCTAATATCAATTCTTCACTTGAAATACCATTATATACCATTCGATTAACATATAATTTTTAACACTCACCAATCTCTTCATGTTTTGTTCTAGGCTATTTATGTTTCTAACACCATATATGTTAGTATATATAATTAACACTTAATTTATTTAAATATTTTTTTCACCCTTATGAACATCATTATGATTTATATATAATTTCATACTCCTATATTATCTTTAACTCAATTCCATCATAACACATGTATTTATATCATTAGAATGTTATATTTGTACTTAACTCCTAATAAATCACCATATTTCATTTAAGATTTTCATGGGCATCATTAGGCATCAATTAGCTTTTCAACAATTACTTGATTTCTTCTTCTATTCTCATTTATTTCATGTTATATCACTATTTTCTATTACTATCTCCAATTATTTCTTAAATTTATATAGTTGCCTAATATAAAAATTCACCATATAATTCAAAATTAAATGAAATTAAGGTAGTTTGTATCCATATACCCCGTTAGCATCGATCTCCATATTTTTTTGCATTTTGTCATCCTTGGATTTGCCGGACCGATCGCCGGAGCTTCACCAGAGACTTGCCGAAAAATGCACTGAAGCTGTCCACTTGAAGATCCAAGCCCAAGGGTCCAACAGTGAGTGGTCACGCGCTTCATTGTCATCAATTTTGACCTAGATGTAGCAAAAATCGTCGGTCAATCCTTCTCTCCGATCTACATGATGTTGGCAAAAGAGGAGGAACAGCCAACATCGTATGCACCATCTCAGCCTAAAAATCCTACCGGTGTTGTCAGCCCCCCAACCGCCATCGGGAATTGCCGAAAAGAAAAAAGAGAGGGGAGCTAGGTGGAGGAAGGAACCGGGAGGAACGAAACGGCGCCACCAACATGGATGACGGCTGAGAAGATCAAAAAAGGTGGCAGCAGCACGACGGTCTGAACTCGAGCTTCCTCGCCAGTGTCGTGAGCGGCGGTGGTGTGGCAAGGCGACGACACCAACTCTATTTTTTCCTTCCCTTTTCATGGTCAACTCCCATGATTTTTTCTCTCTCTTTTTTAATTTCTTATTTCTTTTTAAATTTTAACCACACACATTCCTTTTTAAATCCTACCTTTTTTGTGGTTTGAATAGTTCTTCTATAAATTCTTAAAATATCTACCATTATTATTAAAATATCTATTATTATTATTATTATCTATTTATATTAATTTTCATAATATGTTTTAATTAACAACTATTAAATTAAACCCGAAAGCAATACTATCTTATATCAGATTCTTAATAATTAATCCTTGCAAACTAGTACCAAAAGGTATTATTCACCAACTATAATCAATTCGAGTTTTGGGGCGTTACACTAGGTGCTCTAAACTCTAGCCTATCCCTGAGATTGCTCTAGAGTGCTGCTGCAATTATGTCATCAAGTCATCCCTCGGGTCCTTAATATACCTCCTTAGCTGCTTATTTGTTTTAACCACAGCCTGCTTTCTTCTAGGGACCTCTGTCTTTATGCAACTCCCCTGCTATCTGATCTAAGTAAGAAACTCATCAACTACCTATAAGGTCACATCAAATCTTTGCCCAACAGTTACTAGGTCTGCTCTGATGCCCTACATATTGGCCTAATGATGAACCTGTAAAGACTACACTATAGATAACATGGTCTGTAGAGTTTAGCCCTGCCTACTGACACCATCCTCTATGGCAGACAGCCTCCTTGAGATATCATTGGGTAATAGTGCCGATGCTAGTTGCACTAGTAGTGGAGTAGCGAAAGTGGATACCCCAAAATGATCATATATCATGGCAGCAGCAAAGGTGAAAGCCCCCGAATGGCCATATAGCACATATCTACCTAACCTCCTAGCTAGTGATTGCCATGGCCAAATGGGTGACTGTGGATGCATTTATAGCTGAGGTGACCCACCAAAAAGCTTATCAAGATCTACTTGCATGTCTATCTCAAAATCAGAGTCTATACCTGCCCTCCGAGGTTCTCATGGCTCCTTTCATTGGTCATCATACCGAACTAGCAGTACTAAAGGTGCCTACTGTGGCTGAGTTTGATCCTGAACCTCCTCTTTTATTAGCTATTCTGGCATAATGGGATCCAAATCGTAGCTCTATTTAGTCTCAGAAATGGTCAACAATCTATATTGGCCTTTTCATCCCTATGGCAGCCCGACCATCCTCATGATGAGAGCAGCCTACATGCCTATAAAGCTGTCCTCCTAGAGTGGTCAGCCAAATTTCCTTTCATTTGCCCCCAAGTCAAGTAAAAATCAAGTGTCCACTCCTCTGATGCATATCTGTGACATTGGCTGGTAGCAACTCTAAGTAGGGTGGCAATGATCTTGTGCATAATATCTATTTTCCTACCTTTGTGCATGGCCAACAGACAAACTATTTCGACCCTATTGACCAACTTGGTATTGTTTGTGTAGTTGAGATATTATTTGGCTAGAACCCGTTGAATATACCTTAAGGCTTGTGTGGCTAGCAATGTACTATTGGTTATATTCGACTGGTACATGGTTCCTAGAAGCATAATAGCTACCCAATACTCCCCTCTGTTTACTCCTCTCTCTGAAATCAAGACTTCTGGTCCCACTGGAAGCCTCATAGCCTCCGTGAAGTGATAACTTATGATGTTGTACTAGATATCCCTTACTCTAAACTAGACTACCCCCTCCTTTATATCGAATCTTCAGTAGTCCTCGCACTGAAGAGTAGCCAAAAATTTTCAGGTCACATTGGGGTATGTCTGAAAATTTGGAACGAGAAATGCAGTCCACCCTACAACAGCCAATAATCCATCGACCTCATCGGTCATCTCTATAGTTTATAAGAACTTTCAGGACATGAATCAACTGGATTTGAACTGCACTCGAGATAAGGCACAATATCTCTCAGCCTGTCGAGGGGTCATCCATCTTGGTGTGGGTGGAATCGGTGTAGCCTGTGTATCTCTGTGTGGCATCTCGTAAAAAATCAAGTGTTAATTTTTCATAGTTAACTTGAGTTACTAGTAAGCTAAAATAAAAAAAAATTTGAAATTTTTGGTGAAATTTTGACAGCATGCCGAATTAAATCGAAACCAACCAACCAACATAGAAATGTGTGTTAAATGTAACATAACCGTTTACAACATTCTAAACCTGTCATTGGGCAATCTAGTAAACATGCATGTCAATTGAGGTAATTTACACTTTTTTAAGATTTTAACGAAATTTTGGTAGCATTCCAGCTAGGAATGTGTTTACACCCTGCACAAGAAAAAGCATTTTAGAGGCAACAACACAAGCCATTAATGGCTAATAGGTTATCTAATTCAAATGACAATTCTATGCTATGTTCAAATGGGAAAGCAAAGGATTTATTTCACAGTTAATTACAAGACATCGATGAAGGCCTATTTATCAGTCAAGAACTAATTTACAATTATTACATAGTTAACTTTAACTATAATATGTCAATAAGAATTAAAAATTAATATTTATTCATTATTCTAACAAGGTTAAATCTCTAATTAAATTAATTTAATCTAACCATTCAAAACCATAATTTGCATGCTCATCTTTATACACTTGTGTTTTGTTGATTAAAATTTACACAGTTGTCTGAAATAACAAGAATTATATGTTCAAGCCTAACAAATTTCCATACCAAACAAAAAAGCAATATGGCATCATACGTATACAAGCAACTAAAAATATTTAGATAATGCAAATCAATCCTACCAATATTTAGATAATGCAAAAGATAAAAATCTAAAAATAGAACAGAAGAAAAAGAGAGAATCTAAAAAAATTACTTGAACTGTGGGAAATAATAATGCTAAAAATGTGGGGAAAGATGAAATAAATTGCACCACAAGATGCCTATCATCCCTAAGAAAATTTGAATGCAAACTATTCAAAAACAATGAGCGAGAAATAAGGGAGAAAGGAAAAAAACTAAAGGAAGATTGAGGGAACGTTAATGGCAGTTATGGGAATGGGGAAGAAGAAGAGAAGAGGAAAAGATTTTTATTTTTCAAAATTTTGAACGACAAACAGGTAGGCTATTTGTCGCTAGCACACACATCTTATCTATCAACTCTTTTTCCTTTTTTTGATTTTTTCTTTTTTTTTTCTTTTGTTATTTTTATTTATTTATATTCCATTCTTTATTATTTACATCATATTATTTACATTACATATTATTATTTATTCTTATTTATTTTATACACACATATATATAACAATTTTCCTTTTTACTTTTTTTTTATCGAAATACTCCCTGAATTTATGAATTCTCTAAATTCCAAAGTCTTTCGAAAGATTCCACATTGAAAGGGGGTCTCTTGAACTTCATGTAAAATGGTAACAAAGAAAAATGCAAAAATATATATGTGCAATGCATGGGACATGTATAAAAGATTTACTTGGGCAGTCTAGGAGTGAAAGATGGGCTAACCATGGCTTGCTCCTTAAGGGATAGCCATCTCTCCCACCTTTTTCATAAATAGCTTGATTTTTTTCTTGGTCTTTGTGCCTTTTAACCTCCCCTCTTTTAGGCTCTCTACCAGGTATTTTTTCCTATGCTCTTTTCTTCTTGATTTCGATTGCAATCTTTTATTTTTTTCTCTTTGTTTATATCTGTGTTTAGACCACTTGAATATTTTCGCTATGTTGACCTCAGTTATGGCAAAATTACATAGATTGCTGATGCCTTGTATAATGTCTACTTTTTAATATGTATTTTCTTATGTTTAAGTATGTAATATTATTTGTATTTTGTGTGCTTATGTTTAGTTTATGTGTTTATGTGTGTTTTTAGGTTAAAGTTGGTGTAAGTATGAAATAAAGTGAAGAAATGGTGAAGATTCAAGAATGAAGATCACGAGTCGTGAAGTGGATCACGACTCGAACTGGAGTTCACAAGACAGAGGGCAGTTCACGAGTGAGGCAGAGAAGAAAGGATCACGAGTCAGAAACATGTTCACGAGTCGGCAACATGTTCACGAGTAAAGGAGCACGGCTGGAATTCATAACTCGTGAAGTAGATCACGAGTCGGACAAAATACCTATTCCCAAACGATGCCATCTTTCTGCACATGATTTTTCAGCCAAGCATCATGACCCTTCATGGCAACTTTTCACATTGACAACCATTATGAAGAGACATGTTTATAGAGTTTTTCCTCTATAAATATGGATGGAATTATCTGAAGAAAAAAAAAAAGAGAAATCAATGTTTAGTTTTTAGAAATATAGTTTTGTTTTGGATAACATTTTTACTTAGCTTTTATTAGATGATTACAAAGGGACAAAGTCAAGAGAATAAGAGATGAGTTTCTTTCTCTTGTTTATCTTTAATTCAATTATATATTTGGCTAGTTTCCTTTGTACATTATAACTATGCACTAGTATTTGTTTAAGACATGTTTATTATTATTATGAATGAAGTATGATTTACATCCATTTGTATGCTTTGATTTGCTATGTATGATTGGCCACCATATTTGGCATGTTAGTCAATTTATTCGCAACGAGAGTTGGAATTCTTTGATGGAAAAACAAATGAATGTACTTGAAGCATTGAATTCACTTAGAGATAAAGATTTCACTTTGAGGGGTTAAAGAATTGGCATAGAGCTTCATAATTTTTGTTTATCTCTATAATGACACGAGAGTGCTTATAGACTCTAAATGAAAACATCTTTACTGACAACGAGAGTTTCTTTAAGGAATCTTGGCTAAATTCTCCAGTCACTTTATCCATACAATTACTTGAACTTGTTCTGAGATGAATTGCTATTTCATATTTCTAATGTATGTTCATACCATCATTTAAGTCATCTTTAATCCAATTCCATTAATATATGCAAAGTAGTTTAGATATTTATTTAAATACATAATCTACATTTTATTTGCTACCTATCCATCTACTCTTTATGGTTTCAATACAAAATTTACCCCGTTCCCTTTGGAACGATACCATACTCATTCTATATGCAGTCTAGTGATACTTAGGGTTCAAATAAATCTTCATCAGATTTTGGCGCCGTTGTCGGGGAACGGCTTGAATGAATTTTTATTGATTGATAAAAAATAGTAGATGTTTTAGGATTTTATAATATAAATTAGTTATTAGATGTATAAATTCTTATATTGTGTTTTGTTTGCTTTAGAATTAGAGTTTTTGTTTATGATTTATTATTGGTTAAGTTTTAAGTAGTTTATAGTTTTCTTTCTTATTGATTTATTTATCTGTTGTAATTTTAACTTTTGGCTCGAGATTGGTATGATTTTGCAGAAAAATTGTAGCACAGTATCATGTTCACGAGTGTAGTTCGACTCGTGAATATGTTCACGAGTGTTCCAGAGGCAGCAATTTACTCAGTCGTGAAGATTATACCGAGTCGTGAAGAAGATCACGAGTAGCATAGAAAGGAAATAATACCGAGTCATGAAAGGTTGTCTGACTTGTGAACATTTTCCTCAGTTGCCTGCATTTTGTTTTTCACGAGTCATGATTCTTATGCCGACTCATGAACATCTCCTCTTATGCCACAAATGCTTTATTCTTCACGAGTCGTGATGATTATGCCGACTCATGATGTACTGTTCCAAGATTACCGAGTAGTGATTTTTACTTCATGTTCTTATTTTTAATTCATTTTTATTTCTTTCTTTAACTCTTATTTCTTTTAATTAATCATCTTTGCAGTTTTAATTTGGATTAACTGCCCTTAATTAACTTAAATTTAATGGGGGGAATGGATATAAATCAAACCTAGGGTTTGTGAAACGATATTTCTTTTCACTTTCTCCTTCCTTCTTCTATAAATACTGCAGTTACTCTTTTCTTCACTTTTCACATTTCTTTTCTTTTACTTTCCTCGTACACTTCCTTTCTCTTTCACTTTTCCATACATTCCCGTTTGTTTACTTGCTTTTCTTTCATTGTAACATACACTCAAATTTCTTCTCTATACATTCACGTTTGTGCATTTCTTTCTCTGCCTCATTCTCTTTAACAACAATGGTGAGAACCAAGAACGTCTCAACCTCAAGGGGTTAGTAAGGGGGAGATGAAGCACAACTAGCAAGTGTACAGGCAGATTTTGGTTCACCTTTCCCCTTTCCTCTATCCATGAAGGTAATAGTTTCCTTGTTCTTAAGGATAGAGCAATTTCTCAATGTAAGTATTTTCCAAACTCTTTACTTGAACAAGTGGGATTGCTTGATGCAGTGAATGAAATGCTATCTCAATGTGGCTTATTGCGTTTTGTTAATATGCATGAACACTTTTATACTGATTTGGTCTTAGAATTTTACACAAATTTGAAGGAAAATGCTGAAAATCCTAGGCTAGTGGACTTTCGTTTGAATAGGATTGATTATACATTAACATATTTCATGATGCATCGCATTTTTGGCTTTAAACAATCTGGATTATGTGATCCTCCTAAGAGTTACCGGCTTAATGCTTTTTGGAATTTTCTCACTGGCTTAACTACACCATTTAGGGCTAGAGAGGCTAAGTCTATGTTTATAACAGATTTGAAGTATTGGATTTTGCATAAGATCCTTGCCTCTGTTGTCTTTAACAAGCCTGAATTTAATCGAGTTTTAAGTCATGAACTTTTCTTGATGTGGTGTGTTCATAATCATAAGTCTATTTGTTGATCTTTTTGGATTTTCAAACAATTATTGAATTGTGTTGGTCGTCCGGAGTCTCCTATCACCCATGGACATGTAATAGCTGCTATTGCTAGGAGTCTTGATATTGATTTGCGTACTTATGACCCTGCCCTTCCATGCTTGTATTTTTCCAAACATCTTTTTGTTCGGGGTGAAATTGTCAATAATTCTTTTCAATTTATTCCCCCGCTTTCACGTTCTTGTTGGAAGGATCTTGCAGGAAGCTCTACTCCACAAGAAGTGGCTGAGGAAAGCACTTCGGATGAGGTAGGGGAACAAGGAGATGTTCCTATGGAGGATGTTCCTAGAGACGAGGTTGCTATTTCACCACCTATTGCTGGATCTTCTTCACATTCCATTCATTCCATGTTCAACCAGTTGTTGCAAAATCAATTCATCATTCAGAATCAACTCACATCATTGGAGTAAGTTACCTCCCATTTGGTTCGACGTCAATGCAACATTGAGCACAAGGTGGACGCCTTCATTGCCCAATCGGGCTATGTAGTGTCTTCGCCTCCGCCTTTACCATGATCTTTAGGGGAGTTTTCTTTCCTCTATTTTCTTTAGTTGTTTCTTTTTCTTTTTGTTTTTGTTGTTTATGTTTTGTTCCTTCACATTGAGGACAATGTGTGTTCTAAGTATGGGGGAGCATCATAAACCTTATGTGTGTTGTTTGTTTTTGTTTGTCTTTTTCTTTATTTAGACTAAACTTTTTAGTAAGTTTTCTTATAAGTATTGCTCTCAATTGATTATAATATAGGTTGTTATGTTGAGTCATTTGCCTTTTATGCTCATTTGATTAGTTTTTCGAAGCTTTTGGCATGTGTTTTGTGTTTTCAAGTTATCTCTTTTTACTTCTTTCAACATTTTAGGTTATTTAGTCTCTTTACTAACTATACTTTAAGGTTAGAATTTGATCATTTAGTTTAAGATTTTAGGATTCTAGTTGCCTCATGGAAACTACAGCCATAATACTTACCTTTACCTTTCAATAATGGATGAGGGCTAGCAAAAAGAAAACAAATGATAAAAATAAAATAAACAAAGCAAGATGTATACTTAAAAGTTTAATAAAGTATGGGATGGAGCGTAAAATGCACCTATTACTACATTTTCTTGCTACTCTAAGTACATGGGATAAAGCTTTAAAGAATTCCTATGCTAAAAAAAAAAAACAAATACAGTCTAAAAATGCCATGAGATTGGTTTAACGGTATGAGTGCTTGCAATTTGTCCTAAAAGGCAACTATAGTTTTAGAATCTTATGTTTTATGATCAATGTTCTCTCTTGAGCATGGTTAGTTTTGAGACTTTATTATCTTGATGTTGGGTTTAGTAAACTTAGGTGATTTGGTAACTTAGAATATATGTCTTAAGATTTGATTTACTGATATTTTGAGTGTTTAAGGTATTTGACTTCATTTCAATCTTGTTTAAAGTGAATACTAAGCAATGCTTTATAATTTAACTTACTTAGTTTAACTTGTAATTAGATTTTCTCATTCTTTTCTTGCTTGAGGACAAGCAAGGTTTGAGTGTGGGGGAATTTGATGCCTTGTAAAATGTCTACTTTTTAATATGTATTTTCTTATGTTTAAGTAGTTTAAGTATGTAATATTATGTGTATTTTGTGTGTTTATGTGTGTTTTTAGGTTAAATTTGGTGTAAGTATGAAATAAAGTGAAGAAATGGTGAAGATTCAAGGATGAAGATCACGAGTCGTGAAGTGGATCACGACTCGAACTAGAGTTCACAAGACGGAGGGCAGTTCACGAGTGAGGCAGAGAAGAAAGGATCACGAGTCGGAAACATGTTCACGATTCGGCAACATGTTCACGAGTAAAGGAGCACGGCTGGAATTCACGACTCGTGAAGCAGATCACGAGTCGGACAAAATACCTGTTCCTAAACGATGCCATCTTTTTGCACATGATTTTTCAGCCAAGCATCATGACCCTTCATGGCAACTTTTCACATTAACAACCATTATGAAGAGACATGTTCATAGAGTTTTCCCTCTATAAATATGGATGGAATTATCTGAAGAAAAAAAAAGAGAGAAATCAATGTTTAGTTTTTAAAAATATAGTTTTGTTTTGGATAACATTTTTACTTAGCTTTTATTAGATGATTACAAAGGGACAAAGTCAAGAGAACAAGAGATGAGTTTCTTTCTCTTGTTTATCTTTAATTCAATTATATATTTGGCTAGTTTCCTTTGTACATTATAACTATGCACTAGTATTTGTTTAAGACATGTTTATTATTATTATGAATGAAGTATGATTTACATTCATTTGTGTGCTTTGATTTGCTATGTATGATTGGCCACCATATTTGGCATGTTAGTCAATTTATTCGCAATGAGAGTTGGAATTCTTTGATGGAAAAACAAATGAATGTACTTGAAGCTTTGAATTCACTTAGAGATAAGGAATTCACTTTGAAGGGTTAAAGAATTGGCATAGAGCTTCATAATTTTTGTTTATCTCTATAATGACACGAGAGTGCTTATAGACTCTAAATGAAAACATCTTTACTGACAACGAGAGTTGCTTTAAAGAATCTTGGCTAAATTCTCCAGTCACTTTATCCATACAATTACTTGAACTTGTTCTGAGATGAATTACTATTTCATATTTCTAATGTATGTTCATACAATCATTTAAGTCATCTTTAATCCAATTCCATTAATATATGCAAAGTAGTTTAGATATTTATTTAAATACATAATCTACATTTTATTTGCTACCTATCCATCTACTCTTTGTGGTTTCAATACAAAATTTACCCCGTTCCCTTTGGAACGATACCCTACTCATCCTATACGCAATCTAGTGAGACTAAGGGTTCAAATAAATCCCCATCAATTGCTAGATGACATGAGAATTTGGAAGGACCCAATCCTAGCCCTATACTCCAATTTGAGATTTTTTAGAAGGGTAAAATTTGATAGGACCATAATTTCAGCTGCCATATAGTATTGTAACCTAAGGTTTCATGTCTTTAGATTCACACATAAGGAATTATGCCCCTTGCTAGAGGAATTTGTTGCGATTGTTGGAGTGAAATTTACACCTGGTACTCAACTCTTCCTTCTATTTATTGTTATTGACTATCCCAGAGAGGTGACTCGGGCTTTGGGTGTTCTTCTTTCTAAGACCAAAGGCTTAGTACCTCAAGGGAGGACTTTATAATTCGAGTGGTTGATTGATGTCTTGGTTGATTTTGATGATATTCCTACATTTTAGACTGGTGTGATCTTACTATATTGGTTTGCTAGATGCTTGTTGGTGTGTTGAGACTTGTTCAGTGTCATGGACAGTGTGCACAGAGGGTGTAGCTCATTTTCTTTAGTTTTGGCAAAGATGAATCTTAGCCTAGATGTTATTCATGTTGACCCTTTTTTCTTACCTCACTAAAAGCCTTTTATTGCTCCAAGTATGTCATTGCTTAAAGGTAATGCACACCATGTGGGTTTTCATGCTAACTTTTCTTGTTAGAAAACACATCTTTTTGAATTTTCACGTATTTCCTTACTTTAATTTTGCCTGAGATAAACCCAACTCATCCTAGCGGCTTTTGTTTCTTTTTCTTTATATTTTCTCTTTTTTTTTCAGGTGTGGTTACATAAGCGGCTGAAGCTACTATCATAGCCCCTTCTCAAGTCAGGGCCATGGGCATTTATCTATTGAGGCATTACAACCTTAGGCATCAGTAATGTGAGTTTTATTCGATCCATAAGAGAATTGTCTGGTTGGCTTACTTAGCAGATGATGACATTTTGTTTAGGTGCCTTTAGTTTCCCATCTCTTCTATAGTTTGGGATGGACATTTTGGATGTATCTCTCTATGCAGATTACATCGAGCCACCTTTTACATCACTACTTGTTGTACTCACTAGTACGAGAAGTATTAGGATATTGTCAAGTGTCCATTGGGTTTTCATGGTGGGCCACTTTCTACTCCTTTTCTAATAGGCTACTCTCAGAGGATCTAGGCTCGACTTCCTATTAGGACTATCATTCTTGAGATCAATGCCAGTGACTTCACTACTCTTATTACATACAAGCAGTGGGTTACGAGTCCAACAGTCGACAATAGGACATTTTATCTTAGACACCTGGAGGGAGAGAGCAATGTGATATAGATAGACTAGATCAAATACTATTATGGATTATGTTTTTGTTTTTATTAAAACTTTTTAATGTTTGACCGCATGAAAAGAAAATGACTACTTTTGGATACATTAATAATGTTTTGGATACATATGTGACTTTTCATTCTGATTTCAGAACACATGATCATTATTTAACATTATCTTGATGGCATATATCACTTAATCTTGAAATGAAATTTTAAAAGCATCAGAACTACTATCATTAATCAGCCCTCTTAGGTTTTCTTAATTGATTATTTTCTCTTAGCCTCTAATTTTTACTCAGGATGCCTTTTTCAGTTTTCACCCTGACGTGGCACCCAATTTTAGCAAGGACACCATTTTTTGATTTTCGACCTATAAAGCTATTATTCTCTTCTTTTTCTCTTCTAAGTTTTAGCCATGGAACCTTTTCAATCTGTCGACATTTAGCGACTCTTTAAACTTATTGCCATCACTATCAGCCAGAATAACAGCTTCTTTGGAAAACAAGTTTTTCAATATGAAAAGTCCTTCCCAAGTAGGCTTAAACTTGCCTTGAGTGTCTAAAATCCTGGGTCTCATTTGTTTAAACACTAGATCTCCTTCCTTCAAATGATGCTTCCTAACCATTTTTCCAAACAAGTGAGCTAATCTCTTTTGGTAAATCTGATTATGATAGTAAGCTCGCATCCTATCCCCATTTAATAGATTAAGCTGCAACAACCTTTGTCCAACCCATTCTATTTCTAGTAACTAGGCTTTCAAAACTACCCTCAAAGACTGATGCTCAATTTCCATTGGCAATATAGCTTATGTCCTATATACTATAGAGAATGAGGTAGCCCCTGTTGAAGTTTTGGTTATAGTTCTATAAACCTATAATGCAAAAGGTAACTTATCGACCCAATCTTTGTAGGTTCAAACCATTTTAGCTAAAATTCTTTTGACATTCTTATTGGCTGCTTCAACTGCCCTATTTGGTTAAGGTCTATTGGGAAAGGACCTATAATGTTAAACACCATATTTTCTAAGCACCTACTTAGTTTTACCAAAGAACTGCAATCCATTATTTGATACTATATGGTGAGTAGACCATACCTATATATTAGATTCTTTTCGATAAACTTAGCCATGTCCCTAACATCTACCTTTTTAGAGGATTCGGCCTCTATCCACTTAGTGAAGTAATCTATGGTAACTATAATGAATCTGTGTCTAGTCAAAGCTGACGGATGAATCCTGTCCATAATGTTTATACCCCATACAACAAACAGCCAAGGCAACATAAGGTTGAGTAATTTAGAGGTTGGTAAATGTCTCAAGTCTATATATTATTGGCACAACTAGCATTCTCTGACATACTTAGAACAATCAGTATCCATTGTAAGCTAAAAGAATCCTTGGCATATGATCTTCTTTGCTAAGGCTAATCCATTCATATAAGCTCCACACACTCCTGCATGTACCTCTTTCATGACCCTTTTAGCCTCTTCTTTATTCAAGCATTTTAGCTGGATACCATTAAGGTGCTTCTTATAAAGTTCTCCATGCACAATAATAAATTGAGTTGACAGTTTGTGTATCATTCTTTGATCTTTCTCGGTGGCCTCCTTTGGAAATACTGACCTCTTTAAGTAAGTCTGAATGTCATAGTACCATGGTTTCCCATCATCCACTTCAATGTCCATTATTTGTTCAACTTTAAAGTATGGCTTGTCAGAACTCGAGATCAACACTAGCTTCATACTTACCCCTTTTGGGTTATCCCACATTGATACCAAGGTAGCTGAGGCATCTGCTAATTGGTCCTCCTCTCTAGGCACGTATCCAAATGTGTAAACATTAAACTGATTACTTAAGGCTTTCAAACATTTGAGGTAAGGAAATAATTGCTTTTCCTTTATTGGCCACTCACCTCTCACTTGATAACTACCAAAGACAAATCCCTGAATACTTTTGCGAATTTTGCCCCTACAGCCAATAAGGCTTCCAACCCAAAGATGCAAGTTTCATACTCTGCCTCATTATTTGTCACTTTATACCTTAGTTTCTTAGCTAAAGGTAACTTTTCTCCCTCTGGGTTACTAGGATCACTCCCACTCTAGCTCCTTTATTATTTATAGCTTTGTCAAAGTATATTTGCCATCTCTTCTCCCTCTAATGGTTGATTAGTTAAGAATTCTGCCATGACTCTTCCCTTAATGGTTTTCCTAGTGATTTATTCGATGTTAAATTCCTGTAGAAGGATCAACCACCTACCCATCTTCCCTAGGAGTAAGGGTGCTTTCTACAAATACCTAAAAGGATTATACTTAGCTATCGCATATACCCTTTAGGAATAAAAGTAATGCCTTAGCTTTTTCAAAGCCCAAATGACTGCTAGATAGATCTTCTTGATGTTTATGTATTTAGTCTCGTGTGGAAGAAACTTCCTGCTGAGATAGTAAATCACGTACCCAATTCTAAAGTCATCCTCTTAAGCAATCATAGCCCCCACTAAACTATCCTTTATGGCAAGATACAAGATCAAAGGTTTGCCTACCTGAGGTGGTCTCAACACTAGTGGATGCAGAAGATATTCTCTGATGGTGTCGAATGCCTTTTGACAATCTTTGTTCCAAACTGCTGGCTGATCCTTTTTAAGCAGTTTGAATATCGGTTCATAAATTAAGGTAAACTTGTTTATGAACCTGGTTATGTACTGAGTTCTACCTAGAAATCCTCTAACCTCCTTCTCTTTTTGAGGCACAAGGATCTTTCAAATGGCTCTTACCTTGTCAAGATGTCTCTATCCCTTTTTGGCTCACTATGTGCCCTAAAAGCTTACCTAGAGTAACTCTAAATATGCACTTCTTGGGGTAGAGGCGAAGATTGTACTTGTAAATCCTTTGAAAGAACTTCTTTAATACCTTAAAGTGGCCTTCTCGGGTGGTTGACTTGATCATCATATCGTCCATATCTCTACCTTTTTGTGGATGAGGTCATCTAATATCCTAGTTGCCATCCTCTGGTAGGTGGCAGTTGCATTCTTAAGTCCAAAAGGCATAACTCGATAGGCATATGTACCCCACTCAGTGATAAAGGCCATTTTAATCCTATCCATAATTGTTTTCAAAATATGATTGTACCCGGCATACCTATCTATAAAGTTGTACATGGCACAAGTAGTTGCACTATCCACTAAGACATCTATGTGAGGTAAAGGGAAGTCATCCTTAGGGTAAGCTTTGTTTAAATCTTTATAGTCCACATAGACTTTAACTCTTCCACCCTTCTTTACTACAGGGACTATATTTGCTAACCATGTTGGGTATTAGACCTCTACTAAGAACTTGGTCTTTATTTATTTCCTCACTTCATCTTTAACCTTTTCAACCCATTTCGGCCTAAGTCTCCTAAGCTTCTGTTTGACTAGCTTGTACCTTGGATAGGTTGGGATGGCATATTCAATTATTTCTTGATCAATTTCGGGCATGTGCTCATAGGTCTAGGCAAAGACTCTTTCATATTTTTTCAATATTCTCTCAAAATTTCCTCTTTTTAGGAGTTATATATGATGCTAATAAGATTGTTTTGGAATTTTCTTTTGTTCTGAGGTTAAATGAACATGTGTTTGTTGAGTTAATATCAAATATGAATGATTCATGGTCATGATTATGCATATTAAATTTAGAAGAAACATCACACAAGTAAGCAAAATTGTTCATCTCATTAATATAATCAAAAGAGAAATTATTGTTCTCATAAAAAAGTTTTGGAACATAAACAATATCAATAAAAATATAGTCTTCAGTCTTGCTAGCATCAGATGTCTCTCCAACTTTTAGGTCTGGCTTAGGTAGATCTTTAATTTTAATTTTCTCTGTGCCTTTCTTTTAAATAGCAAGCAACTTCTCAATCATAATCTCTTTAAGCACTTTATTTTCCCAAGCTGAATGATGCAAAAGGATCTCTTCATCCTAGAATCCTTCAACTAGTTTGATAATCCTTATTCCCAATCAAAGCCATCATTGAACAGCTCAAAACCAGGCACTATCTTATCTTTTTTACCAACTGAGGTTTATTTTCCCCATAGTAAAGGCATACCCTGGAAGAAAGCATAAAGCCATTAGAAATATAAGAAATCTCCTTTGCTGATTCTTTTCCTTTGCCTTCTAACCAAGACCAGTATAACCTAACCCATTTCTATCCTTTTGTCCCTTAATAATGATGGTAGTCTTCGCTCCCTGAGAATTCTTACCCAAGCCAACTCTAGGTAAGAAATGTATTTTCTTCAACATATTGATTACTTGTGGGCTATCAATAAAACTACCTTTACTTTCTTCATCACTAATCATAGACACATGGAAGCCATTGAAAGGCTATTTAGTTATTTCTAGCATAGATGCCTGATTCTCTCTCACCACTTTAATGGTAACCACCTGACCATTATGAGGTATCTTTATCATTTGATGCAGCATAGAAGGTACTCCCTCTAACTTATGGAACCATAGCTTTCCAAGTAGCACAGAAAAATTGGTGGGAATAAGTAACACTATAAACTTAGCTTTAGTTTCAATCGAACCTGTCTTTACTATAGTTTTGAAAGTCCCAATAGCTTGTCTCTTCAAATTATCATAGGTTAAAATGGTCAAATCCGACTTGTTTAGCATGCTCTCATTCAACCTAAAAGTAGGAATTACAATTAAGGAACACACATTGATAGAAAACCCATAATCCATCATCACACATGATATGTGCTTTCATTCACCTAAGTTTTGATGTAGAGAGTGCGATTGTGGTTTTTACCTTCAGTAGGCAGATTAGCATCGAAATATGTAACATTCTCTCCTATTCCTGTCTTGACTAAGTCCAGTAATTCAAAAGATAAATTGGTAGTGGCCACGGTAGACTCACTCAAAGCTTCAACCAATTTCTACCTGTACGATGATGATAGCCTTAATAAATCCCAAATAAAGATCTGGGCTTGTGTCTTCTTAAGCTATTTTATGATTTAGTTCTCTTTAGTCTCTTTCTTTGTAGGCACTGCAGCAGGAGTCAATTGTTTCTCAATTTTAGAGGCCACCCTTCCACTTCTAGTGACCGTCCTCACTTTCTTCTCTTCCTCCTCACTTTCACTGGCCGAACTCCATATATCAATGGGCACCATAATCCCTTCATCCTTGCTTTCAATAGAAGAATCCCAATAATCAATTATTGAAATTGGTCGATTTTCTTCTCCTAGCTTTGTTACTTTAGGGGCGAAATGGATAATGGCCATGTAATCATTCCCATAAAGGTCTCTCATCACATAACATTTAGGCAGATTAAACCCAATCATAAACACCGAAGGCGGTATGGCATTGTACCCTCCCTTTTTTTTCTTCTTTCTTTTTTCAGGATTCGAAATTTATTTGATGTATATCAGATCTTGAATCTTATTTCTCACAATGCGATAAAAATCAATGAGATGCCCGGTATGCTGGTGGTAAGCATAGTATTGATCTTCTCTATAGTGGGACAACCTTTGACTCTTAACAGGTCTCGAAGGCAGTGGCTGCCACTTCCCTTCTTTAAACATTCAATCCAAAATCCAAGATAATGACTTTTTGAGGTTGGAATAGTGCCTCTGATTAGCCTCCATAGCAGACACTTCAGTTGTCTTTCCACTTCTATTCACTCAACTACTATTTCCAACTGCTTTATTATTGCCAAAGTTCCTCTTTGCACTTTCATTGTTGGCCTTTCTGGCCAACTATTTACCTTCAGCTTCTATGAATATGTCTTTTAATGACTCTTAATCCTTTAAACCCTTCATCTTTAATCCATCCCTCAAGTAGGGACTTGCATTTTGAATGAAAACTTTGATATGGTTAGTCGTATCAAACTTTCTCTTCATCTCCATTACTAGATTCCTCCACCTTAAAAGGACTTTTCATGCTTTTTTTTGAAGCAATTTGAGGCCTTTTAAGGTAACTTCCATTCTTGTACTGTAATTGTACTACTTGAGGAACTCTTCAGTCAACAAGTCCCAATCTTCCTTAGTGCACCTACCCAACCTACGTTACCAGTCAATCGCAAGACCTATTAAACTTAGGCAAAAATTCCACCTTTTGTTTTCTAGTCAAGGTGGTTCCTTTCATGATCAACATATACTGCTTAATATGTGCACAAGGATTCAAATTACCATCAAATCTCGGCAGATTAAGCATCTTCACCCTCTAGAGTAATAGCCCATCTCTATCTAAATCTCTGTTTTCAAGGTTCATTCCTCTTCCAGCAGATAATAACCTGGACATTGCTTTAACTTTCTCTTCTATTTTCTTGAGGGTTGTATCCTTGGCACTAAGACCCCTACTCCTCATATTCATCATGGGAGGAACATATTCTTCATCCTCTTCCTCGATATAATCATTTTTTGGCTCATGCCTCTTTTTTCTCCTTGGTAAATCTTGAGGCACAGTAGCATCTATTGTGGTAGCATCCCCAACATATGTTGGCTTTGTTGTCTCACAAGCAGGTGTTGCAGGCAGAGTTCTAGTGTTTGGTGCTGAAAAAGCCACCAATCTACCAATCATGGCCATCAACCTCTCTTTAAAATCCTGAAACCTCCTATCCAACCTTCTATCCAATTCATCTCTCATCACTGAAGGTCTTAACATAAAAGCAGCCAACCTTTCCCTTAAAGATTTAAGTCTTACTGCCTCATCATCCATCTCATTCAACTAATTGTCATCCATCTCTGATTTTATTTCTTGGCTGCTTTTTGACAACTGGCTTAAACTCAACTCTAAACTGACCTTTGATTCCAATCCTAAACTTAATTTTGACTTTAACCCTAGTGATTCATATTTTGATCTTTAAACAAAGCTATTGTCTGAACCTCTAGACCACCTAAGTGAATCTATGATTGCTACAAGAATTAAATATTAGGAGTGATGCATAAGCATGGTATATACATGATGTATGGATGCAATGAATGTTTTCGTTAGACATCAATCATAATCACATATAAGTATAGACAAAGCCTTCCAACTTTATTACTCCCACATAGGAGCTTGTGCAGTCTTTTCTTTAAATGGGTTTAGCCTATGGGTCAATAGGGTACCCGATAGATATGTATGGTGCACAGTAAAAAATTGGCAGCATAACTCTCTTGATTGAAAGCTCGTATGGATTTTGACCGTTATGTATTTTGACTAACTCATATAGATCGGGTTAGGTCCATTGGGGCATGGCAACCTTTGACTAGTACCCTTCTAATTTGTTTGAGTTAGGTTAATACATAAAGGTCTATATAATAGGAAAAAGTTATTATGGTTATACAACATAAGGAAAATAGCTATTGTCATTACATGGGCTGTAGTCGAGTGATGAGACTTTTGGGCTACCCAAGTATGGTCCCCGCTAATGGGTTTAGCTCATCATGAGCATAACAATTAATGGTCATCATTTTATATACCATTTGGTATAAGACTTAGGTTGGTAGTTCTCCTTGACACGCTCCCTATATTGAGTGCATGTAGGGGTGTATTTCAAGATAGTATCGGGGCTATAAAGGGATGCCTAACTTAATTCTAATCCTTAGCATATATATGCAAAAAAATATATTTTTGAAAGAAGATAGGATTAATAAGAAAAACTTGATTATAAGAAATGTAACCAAGATGCTTTTTGGGAGTAAGATCTCTCAAGTCTTAGTGGAGTTACCACTGTGATATGTATCGAAGCCCATTCACATTCGGTTGGATTCTCGAAGGCCTACTTTTAAGTTCGAAGACTGGATGAGGCTCACTACCAATCATAAACTGGCCACTTTACAATAGAGGGGGTTTTAAGCCCAATCTATTACTGATAGTCAACCCATGAAGGAATTTAAAGTGGGCTCAAAGAGGTAGGTATCATAAAGTCACTACCTAAAAAAATGCTGGGAAATGATTCTCAACCTATTGATGCCCAAACAAAGAACGGTGTTCGGGACATCAATTTTAGTTTGCATCTTGGTTAGGTGTTATTCTTATAATCAAGTTTTTGTCATTAGTCCACTATCTCCCTTCTCACATGATGCATTACAATAAAATTAAATAAACATTTCAAGCACTTTAAGTAAAGTGATAAATCAAAATAAAAAATCCTATTTAAATTATTACATAAGCAAATCATCCTCAAAGAAAAGAGTGATGTGTAAAATGAAATAACATACATAAAATGGAGAATTAATTAAATTTTGGGAACATTGGTTCCCTTATACATGATTTTTACAAAAAGGATAAAGAGCCTTTTGCTTGATGTTAATGAAAACGTGGGATGAGTGATCCCATTTTAGAGAAAAACAAGGATCCCTTTTTATGGTGTGATTTTGGGTTAGAATTGAACATTGGCCCATTTTATTAGGAAAAACCAATTAATTAATAAAAATGATTTTAAATGAATTTTCCATTTAATGTGCAAAAAATATTTTATTACTACCTATTACATCCCTAAAAAGAATATACATCCAAAATAAAATAAAATACCAAAATTAAGTAAATAAAGCAATATTAAATAAAAAAATAACCTAAAGACAAAATAAAAAGAGAGAAAGAGCGAACCAACTAGGGCATGATTCCCGATGCATAATCACCTCTTAAAAGCTCTAAAAAAGCATGAAATAAATTTCTCGCACAAAACAAAGAAAACCAATCAATTAGCATGTTAAAAGTAAATGAACATTAAAATAAATTAAAATAATGAATCAGAACCACTATAATAAAGCAAAAGTAAAGTTACAAAACATAATATACACGAATAAAAAAATACAAAAACTAAACTAACATAAAAAAAGCCAAAAGAGCGACCTAAATGCAAAATAAAGCCTTAAGATATAATAAAAATCAAAGAAATCAAGCCACGGATGCCCCTGGGAGGCGATAGACGCCCGAAGTAAGAGGAGGAACGAGATGAGAAGAAAGCACCGCGATTTCTTATTTGTCGAGTTAACAAACAGGCGTCTGTGATGCTTTCTTCCCATCTATCACCCGAAAACAAACACAAGAAGCAAATTTAAGGCAATAAAATATAAAAAAGATCTAAATAAGCCTTAAACATGCAATTTTATGGTCCCAAATTATGCCCAATCTAAATATCGTCCTTAAAACATGCTTTTAATTAAATAATGGTAGCAAATAACATATGAAGTAGAATTCTAATATAAGAAATTAAGCATGCATTCATGGAGAAAAAAAAACCTTGATATATTATTCTAACACATAGAACTACTCTAGATAATCATGGCATCACGAATATGATGATGCTTTAGAAAGAGGAAGTTTGACCTAGAATATTACCCCCAGGATATTCTGTTCATGTAAGTTTAGAAATGCCAATCTCTGCTCCAATCCTCAACTTTTGTGTTTAAGAAAACAAAGAGATTTTTACATGTCTTTTTTTTAATGAATAATCTGTGTTGAAATTTTGGTTTTCAAGAGAAAATAATTAATTTCTTTCTCTCCAAAAACTACGTTCCTTTTCAAAATCTGAGATCCCCCTTAAAAAACCCTAATTTTTGGCCTTTTGTACCATGGATGAGAGTTGGAAATCTACTCTAACTTTGATTCCCTAGATATGGAAGGATCAAACCCCCCCTAAAATTCAGAATCAAATCAAAATCAAATCTTATCCTTTATCTTAGATTTTTCAAAACTAGAAACTTAGGAAATCTAGAAATAACCCCACAGACGGGCGTCTATTATGAACATATGGCCATCTCTCACACAATTCTTTAGAAATTACAAAAATGCTCCTAATTTGACCTAAACTAGAGGGAAGTGGCCACAGATGGTCGTTCCACTTATGACAGACGAAAATCCGTCTGTCATAGGTATTTTATGCTCTTTTGCTAAAATCTTTCAAAAAATACTTAGAAAACCACAAATTTCTATAAAAATATGAAATTCGAGGTCGAAGCTTCAAGATTGGTGTTCTCTATTAGAAATAAACCGTTTTCTCATCATTGGGTAACCCTAATCTAAGTTGTCTCGGATCACAGTTTCTACACTCATTGTCTTCTTTACTATACCACATTTGTTTGCTTTTAATGGGTATACCATGTTTTAATTTTATTTTTGCATAAATTTTATTTTTCTCCCTTTTTTATAGGAGTTTTTCCTATACATTGTTCTAGTAAATATTCGATTTCTTTTACAATTTCAACCTTTTCTTTTTTTTTCTTTTCTATTTTACATGCTCTTACTGGTTCTTTTTATATACTATTCTTACCACGGTTCGTTGTTCAAGAAACCAAATGAGATAATTTCCATTTGTAGGCTTGTTTTAATCTTGGACAGACTATCCTATGCTTATATGGAGTTTTTAACCTTATATATTGACTTTTTATACTTATTACATAATAATTCATCAACCAATCATTTCATAATGAAAGAGATATTTATTAAATAGATAGTTTTATTTTTGATTGGAGATATTTTTTATAAGAGATATTTTCACTCATTTCTCTATAATTTAGGGTTTTTTTTTCTTTTCTTATTTTAAAATATATATTTTAAAATTTTTATTTTATAGATATTTTTACTCCTTTCTGAGTATTTTGAAGGTATTTTTTTAACATATCCCTTGAAATAAATTTTAGTTTAGATACCTAGATGTTTTATATATATTGCCTGGAGAGATAAATAGTAGGTTATGGTGGTTTACCTGCAAACCGTAGGGCGTATGTCAATTCCCTTTATTACATCAGCTGATGGAAACACACCCCTTTAAATCTTATATATTTAAAAACAAGATGTAAATGCATGTATCTTCCACGCAAAAAATATTTTTAATAAATGTTATAACTATATAATTTTATATACATTTTAAAATAAAGGAGTTTGGGATACACCTATGACTCACGAGATGATAAATTGGGCCCGATATAATAGAGATAATATCGGAACAGGAAATAATTTATATGGAATTAGTTTCATATTGATTTTTCCCTTAATTAGGGAATTTACCATTTATGTGTGCATTAATATGGGTAGTTACATATTAATTTCATAACTGTCATATTTATTATTTCCTTATTAATATTATAACTGCCAATTTAATTCATCATTATTAAGGAAATTAAGTATTCCTTAATTAGAGCCCTAAATAAGGGCTTAGTTTCTTCATTTGAAAGTGAGGAGAAAGTTAGAGATACCGAAACTTTGTCAGTTTGTCTCCTTGCATATTCTCTTTGTCTAAAGGGGCTTTTAGTTCGTGAATCTATGCTTTCATCCCGTAGTTCGTGACATACGGGTGATAGGCTTTACCGGTAACGTGAAACAATCAATTTTTGCTTTCGCTTCAACGATCTGCACTTCAAGAGGTATTTATGTATACTTCTCACAATATATTGTGATATATTATTTCTTTCATTGGTATTAGAGCCATATTTTTATGTTTTGGCATATCTATAATATAGATCTAATTTTTTGTGAAAATTCAGATATGTTTATAGGTTGAATTGATATGCATATTAGATATGTTCTATATGTAATTTTTTGTAATTCTGGCTTGGAATTTTTTTTGGTGATTTTTGGACACCAAAATTAAATAATTATTTAATAAATCCGTAATTAAAATTTTGAGTAGAAATTTTTTATTTTTGACCACACCATTGGACTTAGAAACCTCGAAAATCCCACCCTAAAAAAAATTTGACGGCCTAAAACCACTAGAAAGGTGGTGCATGGCTTGCACGCGCTACCAGTGTGCTGATCACGTGCCAGAAGGCGCATCTATAGCACACGCCTAGCCACGTACGTTGAGTGAAACGTCACTCAGCCACATGGCCCAATGGGGAAGCGACAAGTGGCTTTATGGTGAAGTGCCATGTGTCAGTTGACGGGTCAATGGGGGTCCACATGATGCCATATGGCACCACGTGGACCAACCACAAGATGACACATGTCACCACGTGGCAGCCTGTGGGGCTGACATCTGGCATGGGTCCTGCCATATGGCATGGCATGTCATGCCACCTGGCATCCATGTGGCAGCCTGTGGTGTTGACATGTGGGCCAATGACTGGCTAACACATGGTAGATCGTGGTCATACCATGTGTCAATTTTGTCAATCCAGTTGGCACCACGTGGCAGTGGGGTCATGCCAGTTAATGCCATATGGCCTAGTCAGGACACGCCAAATGGCAGAGTGCCTTAGCTGGCGTATGGTGCGTCTGTCGCGTGTGTGGCACATGAGGTCCACCCTTACCAGCGTGTGATGGTGTATGCGGCCTCCTCCGACCTCCAAATCAGCTCAAATTTTTTTAATCTAATTTTCTCAATTTTTTTATTTTTTGGATTTTATTCCTATAAAAATTATTTTAAAATTGATAAAAATTGAGAAAATTATTTTTCCTGCCTTCTTAAATTTTTAAATTTGTTTGAAAATTAAATTATATGGATATTTCATTGTTTGTTGATTGAAATGAGTTTCAATCATATGTATGTTTGTACATGAGTGTACTGACCATTTATATTATGTTATAAGTAACAATTTGTCTTTATCTTTTAGATTGAAATGAGTTTCAATCATACATGATTGTGCATAAGTGTACTTACTATTTAATTTTCTATTATGTGTAACATAAATGGTGAAGATAAGGACTCCTGTCCATAAATTCCTCAAGGAATTATAGAAATCGAAGAAAAAGTGCAAATGGTTTGCAAAATGAGGATGCATAAGAAGGTTTGAGCTGATAACATTGATGCAATAGTGCATCATATTCTGTGTATGCATGAAAAGATGCAAGAGTGCATTTGGGCTAATGGCCTAGACCAAGGAGGTGTTGACAGAACCTTATTTAAAGTGATGAAAGACTTTTTTTTTATCACCATCCAGATATGAGAAACTGGTTGGTTGATGCCTGAATCAAGGAAAATGGAATTTATAAGAAAACCATTATCTAGTTTTTGTATTTAGTGTCTAAAAAATGAGTGTTAAGAAGCAACATTAAATATGAGATGGTGCTCAAAAGCGAACGTTGTGTGTATCGTTTATGGCTTCATCATCGATTTTATGACATACCTTTTGATTTGTTCGAAAGGGTCGAGAAATCATTTTCAGTGACAAGACCTAGTCTTGTCACATTTTAGGTTTTCTGAGTTATTGACATGAGTGTCAAGTTATTAATGGTTAACGGATTTGTGGTTAGAATTTATGTTTCCTATTACTAGATTCAAGATAAGTGTGTTTTTATCTTATTTTAAATGTTTTCTTTTTTTAGATTGTTGGATATTTAATTATTATTAAATAAATGAGTTTATTTATCTTTTTGATATTATATTGGCATTTAACATTTATTATGAATGTATTTATTTTATTGTTAATTGCTTAGCAATATTTTATAGGTAAAATGATTGCATGATAATTGAGTTAAGACTTAGATTATCTTATATATAATATCCTGAATTAAGTTTAAGAACTTAATGCCCAATAATCGACATTTATTATGCATAAAATTTTAACTGATAAGGTTAGACATTATGACTTAGAGGGTAATTGGAAACTTTAAGTAACCTTTTCGAATTTGGGCCTAATAGATAACTTTATTAGGTTAATTTTTAGATGCATTATAAATAACATGTATTGCTTAATCTCTTTAATATTGTGCAACAATTACTCCATTAGTGATCAAAGGATCCAAATGAAATATGTACATCCAATATGTGCTTGAAGAGCAAGAGGTTTTAGAAACCTTAAGTTTGATTATTATTGAATCTAAGCATGGCATCATAGTCTAGAATAAGCAGGATCGAGATGCCTATGTTGCATGGAAAAAAGATGTTACACTGCTCATACCATATTGCTAAGTGAAAATGGATGATGATATTGCTAAGCAAATTTTGCAAGTGTCAAAATGCAATGGATCTGTGGACCGCTTTGCAGAAAAATTTGGAGATACATTTCTGACTTAGTTTCGTTCATTAGTGATCAAATATTGATACTAATCAGAAGAGTCTGATCATATAATTCAGGAACATCTAAGAGATGGATAAGATGATATGTGAGCTTAGTGAATCTGATCATAAAATGAACAATGAGCAATAGGTCCAAGTTATTATCCATTTTTTTATCCTAAAGTTGGGAGCATATGAAGATGCAACTAACTCATATGGACAAGATTAAGACATTTAGGAATGTCTCTTGTCATTTCGAGCTTGGAAAGGACTGTATGGCGGTGATTAAGATCAATGCCGCAGTGCACATGGCACAATTCTATTCTAGTAGAATAAGTTCTAACCAAAAAAAGAATAGAAGCTTTAGTGGTAAGGGTAAAGGAAAGGCTCAAAAGTCTAAAAGGCAAAAGATAAAATAGAATCACATAAGGTCCAAAGGTAATAAAAGGATAAATATATCAAGAGTGAAATATTTCTTCAACTGCCAATAAAAGGATCACTGTGTAAGAGATTTTAATGTGTCCCAATAGGTACACTATCTTGGCTCATGAGTGAGTGATATCAGTGTATCTAATCATGTCTTTTTACTAAATTTTATCCTTTGTAGGTGATAGATCCAGAAGTAATGGACCTTATGACAAAAAGGATCAAGATTCTTTTGTTTAGTTAGTTTCTGTTTTTATCTTAATGAAACTAGGTTTCATTTACATTTTAAGGATAACAATGCACGCTTATGTTTAGATGATGCTTAATGTGGTTCTGGCTTTGTTTTGAATGTTTTCATTATTATGGATATTGATCCTGATTATTAAATACTACTAGTTTTTCGTTAATTTCTTCTTCTATTTCATATTGTTATGAGAACAATGTGAAACTATGGCATGCTAAATAATACCACATTGGCTAAGACTGAATGAGTTAGTTAGCTAAAGTAGGATTGTTCGATGATTTGAATAAACTTGAATTACCTCTCTATAAGCATTGCCCGAAAGGAAAACTAGTAAGGAAACTGTTCCAAAGAAGGGAACTAGAACCAAAACTCCATTGTAATTTATCCATTCAGATGTCTGCAATTTAATGAATGTTAGGGCAAAGCATGGGGCTTATTATTATTCATCACTAATATAGATGACTTTATTATGTATGGTCATGTCCATTTGATTTCTGACAAGTCTGAAGCATTTAGTTGCTTTAAAACTTTTATAAATCTTGTTGAGAATCAATTAGACAAGAAAATTAAAGCTTTAAGAACCGACCGTGGTCGAGGATATCTTTCTGATGAATTTAATGCTTTATGTGATGAAAAAAGGAGTGGACATCAGTTGTCTATTCCTCGAACTTCATAATAAAATGGTGATCAAAATAGTGTGCCCTCCGAGTTTGTTGCTTCCACTTATTATGAGTTATAGATTGGTTGATAATTCAACCTGAGACATTGATGACCTTAGGGTTGTGTTGCTTATGTCCATAATACCTCAAATAAATTTGGTAAATGCAGACCATGAGGTTAAAAAGAGTATATTTTTGCGATATTCTGACGTATCAAAAGGATACGTGTTTATGGGTGAACAAGCAAATGGCTCGGTAACAAAATCTAAATCACGAGACATTATATTTTTGGAAAATGAGTTTCCTAAGTTAGGTGAAGTAAGTTGAGACTTTACTTTTATGAAACTCAAAAGATGAACTAATCGAATCTCTCCATCCGAGTGAGAGAAAAGTTGAAGAAGAAGGTCAAGACTCTCTTCTCAATGGTCCGAATTTTTGGGATCTGTTCTCCAGTGGGAGGATGAGCATGCCTAAGTCCAGTAGGAGTATGGATATTTAGGATCTTTATTTGAGTGGGAGCGTAGAGCTTAATTTCAGTGGGAGCATTCCGAACTATGATAAATATATGAGACATGTTTATCAAGAATTGGAATTACAAAAAATCTAAAAGGAAAAGTGTTCCATGTCGATGATTTTTTAATTATCCCACAAGAATGTCCGGCAAAAGATAAATGGATTAAGACAACAGAAGAAGTAATTCTTCCATGAGATCGAACCATGTTTAGGAACTGGTTGATCTACCTAAAGGACACAAACCAATTGGGAATAAGTGAGTTCTCAAAATAAAGCAAAAAGTTAATGGTAGTATTGAAAGATACAAGGCTCGGCTAGTTGTTAAGGGGTTTACACAACAGGAAGGAATTGACTATAAGAAGATTTTTTTACCTATTGTTAGATTTACATCGATAAGGTTAATTCTAACCTTGATAGCTAGTTTGGACCTAGAGCTACATCAAATAGATGTAAAGACTACTTTTCTCATTAAAAAAGGCAGCGAACATAAGGTTTGCCGATTGATGAGATCAATCTATAGCCTAAATTAGTTTTCGAGACAATGGTATTTGAGATTTCATAAAGCAATCATGTTAAATGAGTTCAACATGATTTATGAAGACCATTGTGTTTATCACAAAAGCTCTAAAGATAAATTTGTCATTTTGACTTGGTATGTAGATGACATACTGATACTAGAAAATGACATAAAGTACGTAAATCTTATCAAAAATTAGTTGTGATCCAACTTTGAGCTGAAAGATATAGGTCAAGTAGATTATATCCTTGGAGTTAAAATTTCAAGGGATCGCTCGAGAAGATTATTATCATTGTCTCAAGAGACATACATTAACAAAGTTCTTGAACAATTTAATATGTAAAATTGTAAACCCATTGACAACCCCATTACGAAGAATCAGTTTCTTAGCAAAAGTATGTGTCCTAAGACAAATGAGCAGATTGAACATATAAGGAATGTTCAGTATGCCAATGCCATGGGTAGTCTGATGTACACAATATTGTGTACTAGACTTGATATATGCTATATTGTGGGTATAGTAAATAGATATCAATCTAACCCAGACAAAGCACATTGAAAAGCAGTAAAAAGAATACTTAGATAACTCGAAGGTACTGCAACTTATTCTCTCTATTTTTAATGAAATGATTTGTAATTGAGAAAATATTCAGATGTTGATTAGGGAAGTGATATGGATGAGTGGAAATTCACTTCAGGTTATGTATTCTTGCTTGACAAGGGTGCCATTTAATGGAGTAGCAAAAAACAAATCTTTGTAGCCTATCAACATTGAAAGCTAAATTTGTTGCTTTCTCAGCTGCAGTGTAAAAGGCAGTTTTTGGTTAAAACGATTTGTGAACCATTTGGCATTAATTGCCTTAAAGGAACCAGTGATAGTTAGTCGTTGATGGATGTATCAACATTAAGTATCAATAAATTGAAGATATTGTTGTACTAGGAGAACTAAACTTACAGTATATTTCCTTGTTGGATGTGATTACAGATCTATTAACAAAACTTGTATTGAGAGATGTGTTTTGAGAGACACATTAGATCTCAAAGGTTGCATAGGATTTGACTTGTATTGTTTATGTGATCCCTTAACATTATTATTTATAAATAATAATAAAGTTCATTATTTGGCAATACATGAGTGTGAATGTTTATATGTGAACATTTATTGTTATTTATTATATGATTGAGCATATCAGATAGAGAAAGTAGCCTACTCACACGGGTGTTTACCTTAGTTTTGATAATGAGTTGACAAAGACTGAGATGAGGCGATTTTTGAAAGCGAAGTGAATTTTGAGAACCTGTTCAAAATAAAAGTGCCGTGTTACAGAAATTACAAGATGGGTTTTGTTAACGTGCAAAATAAAGACATACATGAGGTTGTATACTTTAGATTGAGATCTAAATTGGATTAAGTGTAATCTTATGATAAATTAAACATAACTATAATGTTCTGTCTTAAAAGCAAGAAGTAGTTCTAAAGTGGGAGAATTAAAGTTGAATGCTTCGGTGCATTGCAACCTTATGCTTCTGTATTGTGTTAAATAATGATAAGATATGCGTTCCTTTAAGGAAAAGAAAAGAACACCATAACACATGCATCATACCATGTGTGCTTGAGTTGACTAAGGGAAGGGAATTTTATCTGAATGATCTCAAATTTTTCCTAGTGTGAAACCCTAATTTTTCCGACCCTCAGGACTCTTAGCATATACCTGAAGTATAGTTCAGTGTGGCTAGCTTAGTTAGTCTCCAAAGGGTTATGGAAAAATTTTGATCCGACGGATCTAACTAGAAAAGCGAGTTGAACAATGATGGAAGGTATATAGAAAAAGAGGAAGATATTTTTCGACCACATTCGGTAGTTTCTTGGTTAACCAGCATACCTATTGTAGTCTTTACACTACAAAAAAATTGCTAATTAGAGACGGAAAATTTCGTCGCTAATTAGCTGAATTTTGTCGCTAATTTAAATTAGCGATGCAACGATGAATAGTTGCTAAAAGGCCAGTTGCGAATGTATTAGCGACGAAATTCAAATTCAGTCGCTAATTTATTCGTCGCTAATTTATATTCCTAATTAGTCGTCGAATAATGATAAAAATATTTAGCGACTACATTTTTTGTCACTAATTCCGTTGCTAATTAAAAAATTAGTGTAAAATTTAGCGACGAAATATTAGTCGCTAATTATTTCTTAAATTATATCTTTTACACATTAGCGACAGATTTTTCTATCACAAATCCGTCGCTAAATTATTGTATAATTGAATTTTTTTTGCTATATTTTAAAATTTTAATCTGTATACAATGATCACTATTTATTTATTTTAATTATGTACATAACAATGATCTCACATATAAATATATACTTATTCCAAATGAAAATATGTTCCAAAATACACATATATATAGAAAATTATTTGAAACATTACCTAATATTATCCTCAATCTCTCATGAAATAATAAAATAGTAATATTATCGTACTAATTAGCGTCAACAGTATCATCTAAATAAAATAATGATCAAACATATAGTACTGCTAATATCACTAGGAAGCAGAACCACCACCATAAGTATATAGAGAATCATTATGTGGATGATCATCTTGTGCAGCTGAAGGGGCAACATCATCATGTCTAGATCCATAAGTAGCAGTATTAGGCTGATCAGCAGCTAGTTGTTGAATCCCCAGGTGAGGAAACTGCATTTTTAGCACCCAAATTCCACCTTGTCTTTAATCCCTCATAATTCCCAATTCCCATAAAAATGTGTAGACTTAAATATCTTGCTCTTTCAAGTAAATGGCCATTACTTTCTTAAATCTATAAAATCATGTATTAAAAGCAAATCAAGACCTTGATATTCCACCATAACTCCTACCATAAGAAAAGCTAGATAAAAGACTCATTTTTTAAGTGTCAAAGATCAATTGTTGTGTCATGCATGCTCCCATAACAAAGTATAATCGGCATATGCCAAAACTAATGCTCGGCAAACATATAAAAGAGTGGAACCTCAGCATGCACTTTTTTACTTAAGAAAATAACCCAAATCTGCAGATACTAAGATAATTGACAAATTCATATAAGAATATATCATCCTCATAATTTTCTTTGCTTATAAAGTAGTAAATAAGTAGGCAAACACAAACACATATCGGGTGCATGAATATGCACACACATGGACATGTAAAGAACATAGAGATAGTTTATAACTTACACTCATCGGCCATATCTATAAAGTCTGAAACACAAACACATATCGGGTGTATGAATACCACCAATATCGGGTGCATGAATACCACCAATATCTCTCAGGCGTAACACCCTTGCAATCTGAAACACACAAATATTTAGTAAAAAGCTTTTTGGTGTATTGAAAAGACTAAGCAGATTGTCTATCTAGATCACAATTTATTGTAAGTTAACCACTATTTATTGGTATGAGCCTAGGTGTTGGATTAGATAATACACTAAATTTTGTAACTGTCCCTGATTCTAAGTGTCAAAGCATCATGCTGAGTATTGAAACATCCTTTATCCAACAAGATAACAGCAAAAATGTTGCATTTTACCTGTAACTTTTGAATAAAAATGTGCTTATAAGTATTTTATCCTTTATGGAAAGAAACCTCAAGGCGAAAGAGGGTAGCTTAGACTTTGATTTCGAATGGGATCAAAGTCTCTTTTCCAGAAGATTGCTTGGGCACCTGTGGCCCAAAGCAGACCCCACTTGCAAAATGAACCCCAATCTATCAGAAAGAACTAAAATTCAGCACAATCAATTCATATCAGTAATTGATCAATAGAAAAGATGGCCAGTGCTGAGAAACTGTAGTTTGCAACCATTGCAATAACTACACTAGCTAACAAACCTAAAATCAATTGAAGGGAATGGAAGCAAACAACAAAAACATCACTAGAATTTGGCACTTTCATTTAAATTCTGGATGTAACAAGAAAAAATTCAAGTGGTATTTCTGGTGCAACTAAATCAAAGGGAGAAATTAGAAATCACCCATGATACCAATAATATCCTGTTTGTATAAAGTTATACTAAACTCAATGACCCACATACTTGTTTTGCAGCTACAAGATATACATCCAGGATAGCTTTTTCTTGTGAATTCTCCTGACCAAACATTACTTGCCCCCTATTTTCAAAAATTCTTCAGAACAATCACCAAAGCTTAGAACTAAGGTTAAATTATGCATAAACCACAAATATGAAGAATCAAACACTAGTGCTAATTAATAAAGAAAAACAAAAAAAAAACTTAAAAAACATAACCAACGGTAAAAAAGCGAAGAATACAAATTGAACCATGTTTGTCTTTTAGCTAGGAACTGATTCATTTTTCTAAACTAGACAGACCCATAAAAGAAACCAAATAGTTGGGGAAGAAAAGCCAAGAATTTGCTGACTAGAAAGTCTATTAATCATCTTAAAAGCATTAAAATCTAATAATAGATGTGAAATATCCATTAATTATTGAATGAAAGAGCAACAAAACAACCAAAATGAGCATTTAAGACAATCTCGATCAAGAAGATAAATTCTGGGTATTGGAAATCAAAGAAACGACAAACAATACAAAGTAAAAAGGTTACCTTTTTTTCCTTGCTTCAGCAAGAGCAACAAAGTTGCAAACTTCACGTTGGTTTCCTTTTTGCTGGATCTCCTAGATTTATATAAACAAATAGTTGTTCATCAGCAATGTAAAGCAAACTAACAAACAGTTGTTCATCAGCAATGTAAAGACTAGTTCACTCTCCTCAAAGGGATAAAGAGTAAAGACCTGAGCTTGGTGGGCTTAGGCTTGCCCTTGTTAGGCATAGGTTTCTTGACGTCATCGATCGGGTACAACTTCGGCAACTTCTCAGCCGTAGCAGCAGACTTTGGCTTGGGATTGTGTTTAGGGAAAACGCTGCCGTTTTTGGCCTTGGTTGCCCACAAACCCCTCTTGTGATACATCTTAGACCCAGAATATTTTTTGACTCCTCGAACTAAATCGGGATTCCTTATCACCTTTGGCATCTTCGTTGGAGCCATTGCTTGCGATTAGTGTTTTTGCTCCTCTTTGTGTTTTGTCTCTCTCTCTCTCTCACACTCTTAACCCCCAATATAAAGGAGTGATATGAACCCTAAAAACCCTGAATGAGATATGTGGGTTGTGGGTTTGGGTTAGACTAGATCTATTTAAAAAAAAAGAGTGTCTCTCGTTCTTAATATATGACAAATTATAAATCATAAAAATTACAAAATGAAATGCCACAATTTAGTCATATAAATAGAAAAAATGTACCAATTAGATTCTAAAATTAATTAATTTAAAAAAAAAGTCCAATAATGCTTGGCTTATAAATTGACCTTTTGGGGTTTGTAACAATTACTATTAGTTTTCTCAATAAATTAATTTATTATTTATTTTGAAACTAATAAATTAAATTATTAATTTGATTAATAAATAAATATATTTATCATTATTATGGTTTAAATATACATCAATTTCACACTTATAACTTTTTATGTATCGTATGCTATTCTAAACAATAAAAATATATTTAACCAAAATATAGTATAAATCTAGCATTTCACAAATAAAAGATATTTTTTTTATTGAAATTTAATACTAATAGCGATGAATCTAACAAAAATCATCGGAGACTTTCTTTCTTCGATCTGCCAGTCGTCGGCGAGTGAGGAGCGATGGAGAACATCAGGAGAATTGCCTCACCGTAAAGAGTTGTCCGGTGGTAGTAACTTCACCATCTGTGTCCGTGACTTGCCGGAACAAGGAAAAAGGAACTTTGATCTTCTAACGGAGAAAGAAAGAGGACGACACTGAGAAAGATGGCCGGCGACGAGGCGATTCTTTTCACCATAGTCTGCGCCGTTGAGCGGCGGTAAGGAGGCGATGGCGGTCGGTGTCCCTTCCTGTTCTGCCTCTATCGATCTCCCCCATGATTTGTTCTCCCTTTTTTTGTAGCCTCAAAATGGTACTATCAATTAATGGCCACCACTTTTTCTAGATCCTGAATTTTCTAGGCTTTTACATTTTTTTATCATTATCATCATCATCATCATCATCATTATTATTATTATTATTATTATTAATTTAAGTTAATTGTGATTTTGTAAATTAAAATGTATTTTAATTTAACAACACTAAATTCAAAAATTCATAAATAATTGCTTAGTCAACCTAAACTCTCGATAAAATTATGCCCTTGCTCACCTAAATCAAATATTATTCATAAGTTAGAAATATTTTTGGTCGACTTAGAATCGGGGTGTTACATGGCCAACAATATCACAAGGGTGTTCACGCACTCCAAAGTCCACCCTCGTTCGCCGGATCATGAGCTAGGAACTTAAATCATATTATTTTAATTATTTTAATAATTATTATACATTTATTTGTTTTAAATTCTTTGTCATTAGTTCTTAAATTTTTGCTTTAAATTCAAATTATCGCTTTAAAATTTTGAAATTATGCAAACAAATCAATCCTAGAACTAGTATCAAAATATTGTACACCTGTATTAAAAGTGCTCTCGCACGATTTCAAATTTTTGGAATGTTAAAATTAAGTTTGAATAAAAATAATTTAATTATAGAACTAGACATTTCAATTATTAAAAATTGAAGTTAATTCAATTAATTAATTCTTATTCAATTAAATAATAAATTCAGCTTAAAATCATATACACATTAAATTGAAATGGTGGAGAGAGATGGGGGGAGAGAAAATGTTATTTTTATATGTAGGGTAAATTTTTGAAATTACAAAAATGCCCTACCAAATTTCATAATTTTATCCTTGTATTCAAGGATAATTTTATAAATATATATAACTAAAATTTTTAATAATTTAAAATTTGCTCAAAATTTTCACAAAATAAAAATAAATTATAAATTTTTCATAATCATTTTAAATGAAATAAAAAAATTTATATTATTATTATATAAATATTTATTTTTATTATTTTTCATAATATGACTATATAATAATTATATAGAAATCAATAGAATTTCTAATAATTTAATATTTGATTTAAATTTTATAAATTAAAAATAAATTACAAATTTTTTTATTATTATTTTAAATGAAATAATAAATTTTATATTACTATTTTATAAATATTTATTTTTATTAATCTTGAATATGTAAATATATAATAATCGTAATAATTAGTTTATTATTATTCTTAAAAATGTAAATTTTATAAATAAATAACTTTAGATTTTGGTATAATTGATAAAATAATATTATCAACTTATAAAATAATATATAATTTTCTGTTACAAAATAAAATATTCATTTCATATGGTCTATATTAAAATTACTTGAAACTATACATAAATCATGTGAGTGAAATTAAAAAAATTATTTTTTAATTTATTTGCGACGGATTAGTGACTAAACATTTCCGTCGCTAATTGTTTTACTGTATCAGTTTACTATTAGCGACAATTTCTGTCGCTGAACCGTCGCCAAAAAAAGGCGCTAATTTTCCCTCCAAAATTAGCGACTAAAATTTTCGTCGCTATATTTTCTGAAACTAATTTCATGAATAAAAATTATAAACTTTAGCGACGGAACTATCTGTCGCTAATTCTGTCGCAAAACATGGCACGTATACTCCCGCCAATAATTAGCGACTGTTTATTCATTCCGTCGCTATTTTGTTGCAAAAAATTAGAAAATATCCTTTTCACGCTGGATTCCAAATTCGTCGTAAATGTTGCGATGAAAATAGTACCGTCACTAATTGACATTTTTTTGTAGTGTTATAAGCAGAGAGACAATAGTGAACACAAAAATTATTTTTTATGAGATAATGAGATAAAACAATGAATGTGAGAAAACTATCTAGGATTTGGCATACAATTATGCGAAGATCTTGTTTTTTGAAATGCTATATATCCCTAACATGTGTATAGCATTAGTGTTCTCGACATATGCCGGTCACACAAACTATCTGCTTGTATGATAGGAGAAAATGACTGAAATTGTTTCGTCATGTGCGAACGGAAGATGAAGGAGTTTGGGATACGCCCATGACTCACGAAATGATAAATTGGCCCCCATATAATAGAGATAATATCGGAATATAAAATAATTTATATGAAATTAGTTCCATATTGGTTTTTCCTTAATTAGGAAATTTACCATTTATGTGTGCATTAATATGGGCAATTACATATTAATTTCATAACTGCCATATTTATTATTTTCTTATTAATATTGTAACTACCAATTTAATTCATCATTATTAAGAAAATTAAGTATTCCTAAATTAGAGCCCTATATAAAGGCTTAGTTTCTTCATTTGAAAGTAAGGAGAAAGTTAGAGATACCGAAACTTTGTCGGTTTGTCTCCTCGCATATTTTCTTTGTCTAAAGGGGTTTTTAGTTCGTGGATCTATGCTTTAATCCCGTAGTTCGTGACACGTGGGTGATAGTCTTGCCCGGTAACGTGAAACAATTGATTTTTGCTTACGCTTCAACGATCTGCACTTCGAAAGATATTTATGTATACTTCTCACAATATATCATAATATATTATTTCTTTCATAAAACAATAAAAATATAATTGCATTTATGGAATACATATAATAAGAATATTTAGGATTTCGTTGCATAAAATTACTTATATTAATATTTTCTCATATGTCAATTGCGAAATACTATAGTAACCGTATTTTATTTTAATACAAAGTTTAGTACCAATATTAATGCATTGTCATACTTTTTTAATTTTATTTGATTTTATATTATAAAGTTTATTTTTATTTTTTTCTTGATAAAATTATTTTTGTCAACATTATTGATATGAATAAAAATTTTAAATATAAATATGTAAAGAATGACTCATTTATTAATTTGTAGAAAAGTATAAATTAGTAATTAAGACTTAATTAATCTACACTATAAATAAAAGATAATAAAAATTTGGCAATTATGTAAAATGTCTATCTTACCCTTTACAAGATAATATTGATGATAAAAATATATCTTAATTGTACTTTATAATAGCAAATAGTTAATTTAGTATAATAATAAGATAATAAATGATTAATTTAGTCTAAAAATGTGCGTGTATGCATGTGTCTAGACTAAACTACAATTATCGAAATGAGGAATTGAGTTTCAAATTTTTTTGCATTTTTGATTTGGTGTTGGATGTCAGACTAAATGCTGATTTTTTTTTTTTTACATCTCAATTTATTTAAATTATATAAGCACTTATATTTAACAATTACTTACTATTATTACTTTTAGACCTTATTTTTGTATGATAATATCAGAACATATGTTAATTACTAATAATTAAAAATTAAAATTTTCAAGTTGAATGGGTTATCAAAATATTATATTCTAAGAAAAAATCATCATTTTTATTCTTTGGCATTTTATATATATTAAAGAATTAAATAGTGGACCAAAGAGTTTAGGAAAATATGACGTAGCAGAAGACAAAGGCACGTTAGTTCCTCTTTAACATGCATGAAATGTTTGTGGAGATGACTTATGGTGGGACCCATATGCCTATTAGGTTCATAACATACTTCTCCATGGCCATCATCTCTTTAATTGCTCTGGTTTTCCAGGCTCTCAATTCAAGCTTGACAAACTGAGCTAAACCCATCCCCACCTTCTTATTCATTGTCTCAAATAATTAAAGCTCCAATTAAATATACTGATGAGCTTTTCTGGTTTTTCGGTTTATAATTCTATATATTGAACGAAAAAAAGCAGAAAAACGAAAAATGGAGGCAGAAAAGATTGATGAAGGTAAATCAGTGGCCATAATCCCATCTTGGGCTTTGTCTACAGTTATCATTGTGATGGTTTCTTTAGGATTCTTCTTTCAATTCTCCCTGAATTGGTCTGGAAAGGAGAAAATTTTAAAAGAAATTCCCCCCTTTTTATGTGTACTTTTGAGTTTTTCTCATATGTACTGTCCTTGTTTGATGTTTGCCTCCAGTGGTTGGATAAAATTAAGAGAAAAGCACTGCTTTCTGCTCTGGAAAAGATTAAAGATGGTAAAGAAACGGAAATTATTGGTTGCCCTATTATGGATTTGTTCAATATTCTCATAAAAAAAAGTTTTTTTTTGTTTAATTTTGTCTCCATTTTTTAGCAGAGCTTATGCTTTTTGGGCTTCTGTCATTGCTGATGGGTCACTGGGTAGTAGTTGTGGCCAAGATTTGTATCAGATCATCAGCTGGAAACAGTAAATTTTTCCCATGTTCTGTTCATGGTATTTCAAAATCAGAAAAAGGCAAGCTTGAAAATTCAAGTTATGCAAATTATTCTTCTTCTGGAGAAAGCACATTCAACTTAGTGGACAGCCATAATCACTGCCCTGAGGTAACTTTTCTCCACGTGTTCATGGGGATTGTTCCTGTCTTATATTGCTGACGCAGTTTTTAGTCCTTGACTTACATGGTTTGCTGATCAATGGCAACTGAAATTTATCATACTGGACAGAGAATTATGAGATGGAAAATTGTTATAGTTGCATTAACTTATTTATTTATTTCTAAAATATCTTTTGAAGGGACATGAAGCGTTTGCTTCAAAAGAAAGTCTTGAGCAGCTTCACCGTTTGATGTTTGTTCTTGGCGTTATACATGTTGTGTATAGCTTCTTTGCCGTTGCCTTGGCCATGATAAAGGTTGTTATCTTCTCTAACTATTAAAACTAATGTTTAAACGATATAATATTCCCTGAATAAAGTTATAAATATTGTGCCATTTTTTTTTATCTCATTACTAAAATCGAGTCAAACGTTAAAGTTTGAGATGTAAATCATCATCTTAGGATTTGGCTAAAATTGATAATCTGTATAATGGTTTAAATTATTTTGATCAAATTACCCTTAATCCTAGCAGATTCATAGCTGGAAAATCTGGGAAAAACAAGCTGAGACTATCTCTATTCAAAGTGGAGAAGGTTCAGTAGGTGCGGAAATTTGACAAACCATAATTATTTCATCTTACATAACAAGGTTAATTTAGATTCTCTCATAAACTAGACTACAAATTTCTTAAATGCTAGGTTCCTCTCAAGCTGCAATGGACAATACAAGAATGACTCAACTAACAGCTTTCATTTCTCACCATACATCCCATCCATGGAGTCAGAACAGATTTCTTGTTTGGCTGGTATGTTTACTAGCTCTAAGTCATGTATGCTTGCCTAGTCAATGCAATCCTGCCTTATGAAACATAGCATGATATTTTATGCTCCCAGAATATGTTGACCATTGTGAAAAGGCATAGACGGGAAGTCTTGACACTCGTTAAATTCTCTAGACAATATTTAGGTTATCTTTCAGATCCTGAATGCATATAGCTTGACAGATACATCAAGTCTATCTGCTTCATTTCTTGTTTTATCGAACACTTTAACATTGTGTAATTACAAAAGTTATAATATATCAACCTACAGTTTTGTTTCAGCCGCCAATTCTGGAGCTCTATAAACTATGATGACTACATGGTTTTGCGCTATGGATTTATCACTGTATGTTCATTCTAAACCCAATAGATCCTTTCTTTGTTGTGTGATTTGATCGAGAAAAAGAAAATTCATAGGTTTATACAATTCTCTTTCCACTAATAACAGTTCTGTGCTTCATATACCCATTATCACAGGGTATATGGCAGGGCTGTGGAATCATATAGATAACTACAAATGCAGTCATGTGACGCAAAAATATTTAATAGCAGTATAAAATTTTTCATTTTTATGGTTTGGAGATCATCTATTAGAAATTGCGATATTGTTCCAAAGAAAGAAATCATATTAAAACTACTTGTATGTTTTGCAGCTGAAACATAGCTGAGATCATGAGACATTGTACACTTGCTACTAATATGATCAAATTTGTCTCTTTTTATCTGTTTGTAGAAACATGAACTTCCTTTGACATATGATTTTCATGGTTATATGTTTCGAAGCATGGAGGAAGAATTTCGTGATATTGTTGGCATCAGGTAACATCTCTTACACCTTTCACATAGCATGTCTATGATTTATTACAACTAAAAATTTCCCCTTAAATAATTCACTTGTCAAATCCCATTGCAATTGTTACTTATATCACTGTAAAAACAAGCACATCTAAATAGATCAACTAAAAT
Source organism: Excoecaria agallocha (assembly GCA_037975025.1). Taxonomy (NCBI): domain Eukaryota; kingdom Viridiplantae; phylum Streptophyta; class Magnoliopsida; order Malpighiales; family Euphorbiaceae; genus Excoecaria; species Excoecaria agallocha. The sequence goes on from CM075816.1 coordinate 7,773,355, forward strand.
TTTCAAACTTCCCGGCCCAACATGTTTGAATGTGAACATATTCCTGAATTTTACAGGCTAATCAGAGTTCTGGAAGCTCTAGATATCTGGCTGTGTACTGGCCTCATTATTTGGCATTTGAAAAAAGTTCTTCAGATATTTTCCATTATCTTTCAGCAAATCAGGTTGATTAGTCTTGTTTGGGTTTCTTTTGCAGCTTGCCTCTCTGGATATATGCTATATGTTGCATTTTTCTAGATTGTCATGGTAATTGCTGCAAATCCTGATAAGCTAACAGCTGAAGATATTCAATACTGTTTGACAGCACATGGAATTTTCATCATTGATTAACCTTAATTGCTATAAATTCGTTGAACTTCCATTTAAGGAAACAAACTCCATTTTAGGATTCAGATGCACGTCTTCATGTTTTTGGGTTTTTATTTTTAAGTGAATCCAAAATAAAATTAATAAATTCTGATTCCAATTGAAATTGGATGCCTAAAATGGGTTTAGCGTACGTGTTCAGGGTACTTATCCATGTTTGAGAGTGGAACAATAAAATCTTTCAGACCTTAAGGGTAAAGATTTTATATCATACCTGTATCAGCCGCATTCATGTTGCTACTTTCACTATATCTGGAATGCACCTCATATCTTATCCAATCTTGCTGATCTCTCTGTTATGAAAGTTTACAGCATATTCCATTCCTGAAAGCATGAATTTTCTGGATTTTGTGCAGAAAGTTACCTGTAGTTTTGGATCTCCTTTCTTCCAGCCCTTGTAAGTCCTCAAACATATCTCCTTCAGTTTCTTCATATACTTGATTATTGAATATTTTTATGCTTTCTTCAACATATATAGTTAGTACTGCTAATTGGTACAAAACTTCACCGAGTGGTGGTCAAGTTGGCTGTTGAAATCATGGATACAGCTCCAAGATTAGGAAATCGTGCATTAAACCTGGGGGATGAGCTATTTTGGTTTGGGAAGCCTAAACTTCTTTTATGGTTGATGCAGTTAATATCATTTCAGGTGAATTGAGCATGACAGCCTACCCTGCCTAGAAGTTTTATTTTAGAAATTAAATCTTAAGCATTGATGATATATATATATATATATATATATATATAGTTTTTTTTTTCTTTTTCTTTTTGTTGGCAGAATGCCTTTGAGATGGCAGCATTGTTGTGGTCCCTGGTAAGATTTTCATGCCTTTTTAACAGAATGGAAAATTGACTTCAAAAGCAAGATGCAGTGAGATTGATCCACTGCATCTTAAATTGTTCATCTCCTTCCATTTTCAAACAAGAGAACATCTCTTCTAACTTGCTTACTCTGTCAGCAAACAGTGTGAATATATATGCATGAATTATGTAGATATGTACATGTTACTAATGTAGTTTCAATTTCCAGCGGGAAATTCAAGACTCTTCTTGTTTCATGACTGATGAATGGTTCATCGCAATTCGCTTAGTTATTGGGTACAGCACCATATCTCTCCAAATATTCTATCTTCTCTTTGAATCAAACGTACCAAAATATTGTTAATTATTTATCTCTTATAATATAATAATTGCAGGGTAATCACCCAGTTTTGGTGTAGCTTCATTACATTCCCACCCTATATAATTGTTACTCAGGTAAAAAAAGCTTTTTGTTTTTCTTCTTTCTCGTTCTGTTATATCTGTCTTTAGTTCACAGGTTTATGTTATGTTGTAGATGGATGCAAAGTTCAAAAGAACTGCTGTTTCTGAAAATGTAAGGAGCTCAATACATGGATGGAAAAGAAGAGTGAGGACCAAGCATACTTCTTCTTCTTCTACTTCACATCCAAAAGCTTCATCAACTCCATCTTGTTCAGCATCATCTAAGCACAAAATCGACGAGTCTGCTTCGAGCAGCCACAAAGGAAATGCCGTAGGAGCCACAGATAATCAAAACTCATATAAAGAGTTGTCACCTTCAAAGGCTAATAGTGAAATTTTACCAGAAAAGGAGGTGATTGATGAGGTAGCACCTTTTGCTAGAGTAGGCTATGATATTTGTGGCGATGGACACTTATGGGCCTGATGTTGCCCTTCTCTATCAGTGGTCCGACCTGCCGGATTCGCGGCCCAGGAGAGGAACCTCAGGGGAGAAGCCGCCAAGTGGGTGTGGCCCAGGAGAGGAACCCAGAAGGGAGAAGCTGCCAAGTGGGTGTGACCCAAGAGAGGAACCCTTGGGGAGAAGCCGCCAGTGGGTGACAAGCCACCGGGACGTCGGCTATTGAGGGAGGGGGCAATGTTATGATCCCACATCGGTTAACTGACTAAGCAGTTAGTGGCTTATAAGGGTGTTGGGCTCCTTTCACTGATAGAAATTCCTTTTGGTGGATAAGGGGCATTCACACTTATGGGTCTGATGTTGCCGGGACAATTTTAAGAATAGTGTATTTTGTACAATTATTTGGGATATTGGGGTGTTTTGCAAACTAATTGGGGAAATGGGGTCTTGACCTCATTTTTGCTGCTCTTTTAGGCGAAAATGGTAGAAGAATCAGAGGTGGCAACTATCCATTTTCGCTGGAGTCTTGGGCGGAAGTGACAGTATACAGCAGTCCTCAGTAGGTTGGTGGCAGCCTTCCATTTTCATTGGAGACTGTGGCAGAAATGGCTGGGAATTTTTGCAATTCACGAGCGCACAGTGAATTGCACAGAAGCACGGTAAATTGCACAGAAACATGCACAGTGAAATGTGAATATAAGGTAGAAACGGTGCCTTATTTATCACTTTGCTGGGGCTGAGTTTTTTTTGTTCGATGAAGTTGGTTTTTGGCTGTTTAAGGGTAAAGAATTGAAGGGTGAAGATTTTATTAATGTTAAAGATTTGGTTCCTTTGATTAGTAAGTTAATATTTTAAATTTTTTCAAATTTTAGCTTTAAAGAAAATGAATATTATTTAAATGTATGTATAAGTGGAGTGTTATATAGAGCAAAATAATTTAATTTGTTATTTGTAAATTTTATAAGTTGAGAAAATGTATAATTTTTAAATGTGTGTATAAGTTGAGTATGATATGAACAAAATAATTTTATATTTATTAGTAAGTTTGTTTAGTTGAGAAAATGTATATTATTTAAATGCATTAATCAGTTGAATATGATATGAAGCAAAATAATTTAATTTTTTTTTAGTAAAGTTGTTAAGTTGAGAAAATGTATATTATTCAAAGGTATTTATAAGTCGATTATTTTTTTCTGCAAATATAGGAATTTTTTATGCTAATATAGGAATTTTTTTATTGATATAAGGAACATAGAAATTAAAATTTTTGTAATTAAAAGATATCTAAATGGAATGTCATTTAAAAAATATATATATAAATATATTGTATATGATATTAAATTAGTATATTAATTTTTAATACGTATTATAATGTTTTATGTTATGAGAGGTTTGTTAATATAATATTTTTATCACATTTAAATGTAGGTATTTTTAAAAATGAACAGCTTTCAAAACCAACCTTACATAAATTCAGGACCACGCATTGATGATCTATTGATGCTTAAAGGAAAATACCGGGCAGATGCAGTGTGGAGCAATGTTGTAAGTTTAATTTAAATTATTCATAAAGAGGAATATTTTTATACGCAGCGTATATATTGAATAATTTAAGTCATGTTCATTTAAATGAATAATTTTTTTATTTGTTAGGTTGAACATAATGTATTATATGTTCGAAGGGCCAGTATGGAGAGTCATTATGCAAATATTGATGAAAGAATTATATCGTATTTGAGATTGGCTGGATTTTATGGGGTATCTCAAATAGGTCTCATGCATGTTGATGCGAATTTGGTAACTGCACTTGTAGAGAGATGGAGACCGGAGATGCACACGTTTCACCTCGCAGTTGGTGAAACGACTATCACACTACAGGATATAAAGATATATGTTAACCGGTTTACCCATCGAAGGGCATGCGATTACTGGACGTGTGAAACATAATTGGCCAATACTCTGTCAGCAACTGTTAGGACATATGCCAAGTGAAGATATGTTGAAAGGTCATTCAGTTAAACTAAGATGGTTGTCAGACACATTTTGTTTTTTTCCAGTCGATGCTATTGACTACGGAATACAATGCTTCACCCCTGCATGGATACTGCGTTGTATTGGTGGATTGTTGTGTCCATCACAAGCAAATAATTATATCCATCCGATGTGGCTTCCCCTTTTGGAGAATTTAGAAGAAGCCGGCAGTTACAGTTGGGGGTCGGCATGTTTAGCTTGGCTATATAGGGATCTTTGTCGTGCTACATGTCCAAGTGCCCACGGTGTTGGTGGTTATCTATTGTTATTACAGATGTGGGCATGGGAAAGGCTTCCTTTATTCCTACCTTCTTTTGTAGGTGAATGTGTGATCGATTAGACAATACCGTATGGCTATAGGTATTTATTTAGTTATTTAGTTCTTTATTTATTTATGCACTTAATTAATTTATTATTTTATAATAGGTGGCGATCTTCTCTAAATTTGAACAATAGCAGTTACAATGATGTACATGCGTACTGCGTTATTTTAGACACTCAGCATGATCATGAGGTAATTATTATGTATGATGTTTACAAAAATATATGATATTTTTACTACATTACTTATCATAAAATAAAATATTATTTAAAGTTCAAGACATATATGCAACATTTAAGTTAAATCCTTGACTTAAAGACCCTGCACGATTAGGACATGCCCTCTTATTATGTCCAGCATTTCCACAATTGTTGCAGTGGGTTACACTACATCCTTCTCGTCTATCCATTTCATTGCGGATTCTTGTTATTTTAGGCCGCCCTTTCTTCCTTTGAAGTTCTATATTAGGCACAAATTTAGGGCCGTTATATACGGGCCAATAAGCTCGATGACCCATTGGGTGAAATTCTCCTTCATAGCATTTTAGAGCTTCTACAATGGTATAACATGAATCAACGAATGAAAACATATCAATATGTTTATGCATGCATGCTATAATTGCATGTGAACATGGCATTTTTGTGCCCTGAAACTTTCTGCATTCACATTCGCGCTTTTCGAGACTCACTATATAAGTGTCAATTTCTGAATTATCTTCCGGTTCACTGCAAGCTATAACTCTAAATAATTTGTACCGACTATCATAATCAATCACTGAGTGACCTCAAGCCCTAATTGCACGTTTGTTCATCGATTCAACGCATTTTGGACTGAAATGAAATCCTTGAGTTATTTTCGTCTTGTACAAACCTCGTCTTTGCTCATAGAATTTTACCATTCGCCCAAAAACATGTTCCACTATAGCGGTGATAGGCATCATTCGAACAGCTTTGAGAGCACTAATAACACTTTCGGCTATATTCGTTGTCGCATGACCATACCGATATCCACCATCTTCTGACATCGTCCAACGGTCCAATGGCACCTGTATTGTCCACTTGTATGAGTCCTTGTCAAACTCTTTTATTTCATTCATCTTTTTCGTGAACTTGCGCTTCTGAAAGTTATTCCCTAAAAAACAATATTGATTAACAACATAAGAAGTATAATAAATATGATTTATTCATTTATTATATGTATGTACTTATCAGCATTGTAAAGCAATTTTTTTTATTGTTTGATTTCTGTGATGGGTGTTGTAATTACTGACAAAGTGTCGTAAACATATCCTGTGAAATGCAAGAGGTTCCTTCCAACCACTCCGTTCATCTCGAAACACTGCCATAATTCCAGCGTGCTTATCAGATATAACAGTTATCCCCAATTCATTGAGTTACATACTTTCTAATTAAACCCAAAAACCAAACCCAGCTGGATTTGTTCTCTGACTCAACAACAACAAAGGCAACTGTAAATAGCATGTCATTACCATCAATAGAACTTGCTATTAAAAGTGTTTGTTGGAATTTTCCTGTCAAAAATGTTCCATCTATTAATAGCAATGGCTTACAATGGTTCAAACCATCAATTGCTGGTTTGAAGCTCCAAAAAACCCTTTGAAATTGCTTTATGGTCGGAACTTGGGTTTCTTGCAAAACAAATTCATATACAGTTCTTGGATTATAGTACTGTATAACTAACACAATTCAAGAGTAAGAAAATAGGCAAGGTAAGAGAAACTCCCTTAAATTGGTCTTCAATTTCTAGCTCAGCTGAGCTCTATCCCCCTTCTTAAAATCTTGATGTCCTTAGCAAAGTATGAAAATTTTCAGCACACTTCATCACTTTTGAGAAATAAGTTAGTGCCTAAGAAAAAATGTAAGCTCACCACACTTAGAACCATAATTTAGCCAAAAATAAAACATGAGATCAATGGAATTAAGTTAACAAGAAAACATGCCTCTAAAACCAATATAGTGCAATAAACAAGACTTAATATACATGGTAACTAAGTGAAGAAATGTAACTAGGCCAAACTTACTTAAGTGTTCAATGCATACTATCCATATGGTACAAGGTGGACAGTGCATAATCTAAAGTTTAAAGTGAATTGGTGATGATTGGGCTTAAATAAAAGGAAGAAAAAGATTTTTAATTGGTCATGGTAGACACAACATAAAATAAGCCAATTATAAATACAAACTCAACCTATCTTAAGCCAACAATAAAGTTCAATCACAAATAATAAGTAGCTAAGAGTAAATGCAATGCATAATTGAAAATCAAGCTCTAAGCAAACTTATATTCAACATTAATGAAATATACACCAATTTATTTGAATTAAGCTCATCAAGTAAATCATGCAAATGAAAAATTAATTGTGTGTGCCTTAATGGAAAGGTGTGTGCTTGGGTAAGAAATGAAGTATAACGTGCTTTATCGTAAGAGTCCCCATTAGCTATGCCATGCATCATAAAGACATTTATGAAAATCAAGTCCTCCATATTATTCTCAACCTAATGTATAAAAAAATAATGTCTCAAAATGGGCAGGTAATGACTTGAATAAAATTTAAGGCGTTAGGATTAGATAACACGGTGGTCCGCTAGCCTGTTAGTGGGAGGGGTTAAGGGGCGATGCCCCTTATGGGATTTTGGAGGGGCAGCACCCCTAGGCAGGGTCGAGGGACAACGCCCCTTGAAGCTTTGAAGCAATGAGAAACTTTGTAAAAATTTTCTACCCAAAACCTTATTTTGAATACCTGAAACAAATCAACTTCTAAGCAATCATATCAGCACTTGGTTATTCAATATCAATGCAAAAAAAAAACAAGTACAATGCAATATTGAACAGGTGATAGTGTGCTTACTTGAATAAATGAGGATAGAAATAATGAAAAAATGAAGTTAAACTTTAAGGTGTGTGCTTGAGTGAGTAAGATGTGTGTATAAGTGAGTGAGTGAGTCATGTGAGGAATGATGGAGTCGTAAGCAAGAAAAATGATGTGAAGAAACCAAAAGGCATATAAATGGCAGTACCCCCTTACATGGCCACGTATGGGCACAAGTAGCACCACACGCAGGCGCGCATAGAGGTAGTGGACAAACATGCGGCAGTACAAATGCTAAGTAGGAGCTACACGTGGGCACGCACGAGTCATGGGAAGAGGCAGTCTGCTTACACGTGATGCACAAATGGTAAAGGGAAAAGAAGATATAGGCGTGCAACTAGGCAACTCCCATATGCAGGCATGCATTGGCCTAAGAGAAAAAAATGTGCGGGCTTGTGAAAGGCATGGGGAGGAGAGGCAGAGTTCTCATACACAGGCATGTAGGTGCAGGGGGACAAAGACACATGGCCACGTATGGCCGGGGAGGACAAGCTATTTCTTCATGCCATGGGTGTTCAGGTACTGGGCGAAATAGAAACGTGGGGGTGTAAAAATAAAGGGTAGCAGATCCGTGGGCGCGCATAGGATGGCTGAACTTCAAAAATAATTTTCATTCTGGTCTTGCTACTGCTTTTTACATTCAAATTTTCCTGCACAACAGAGAAACAACAACATTAAGCCACCTAAACTTACCTCCTAAATAATATTACCTGAATAATATTAACTCAAAATTAAACCTGTACTCATGTAAATAAAAAATTGAATCAATATTTGTTAAAACTCCATCAAATTTGATTTTTGAACCATATAAACCAATTTCAAATCCACTCATACTCATTTAATTATGCCTTTTCCTTGTTGTCAAGCTCCAATTTAATTATGCCAAACAATATGCACATCTATCAATTAATTAAATTCCATTTGAAGTCCATTCTTAACTCAACATATGCAAAGTTCATGAAGCTTTATGAAACTCTCATCTAACTAACTCATAAATCTTTGATAAGTTCAATTTCACTTACCTAAAAATTTTTTTTGATAAATTCATATTAGCTCTTTAATTATCGTAGAAGCACTTACTAATCCCAATTTAATCACGAAGTATAAAAATCATTAGAAGTAGATTCTTTTTCAAACCCAAATCTTAAACTCATAAATTAAAAGACACAAACTAATAACAAACATGCATTAAACTTTAAACTAAAAAAAAAACAATGGCAAAACAATTTATTGAAAATAACATGAAAAACCTAAATCATAACAAAAAATTTGATGAAAATTTAAAGAGAAGAGTTAGAGAAGGAGTTTTGGTTTATTGAGTCCCAGCTCAACTCATGTTACTCTCGGGAGGTCGAGCTTGAGACCCAAATATAGGTCTCTCTAGACTTTGCTCCTCATTTTCTCCCATTAGTAAAAAAAACTTGTCATAGTTTATCAAAAATGGAAACTCCATATCTTCAATAAAATATGACTCCTCCTTTGGCTCATTTATAACGAACTCTACCAGCTCTTCTAGCCCAAATAAATCCTTCAAGAAGACTGAATTCAATGTCTCCACTTGAGAATTTTTCCTTTTTTGCTCCTTTGGTGATAAATTCTCTACAAGAGATCCTACATGATGGGAATTTATTTGAACCCTTAGTCTCACTAGACTGCGTATAGGATGAGTAGGGTATCGTTCCAAAGGGAACGGGGTAAATTTTGTATTGAAATCACAAAGACTAGATGGATAGATAACGAATAAAATAAAGATCATGCATTTAACTAAATATCTAAATTACTTTGAATATATTAAATTAATTTGGATTAAAGATGACTTAAATGATGGTATGAACATACATTATAAATTATGAAATAGTAATTCATCTAAGAACAAGTTCTAGTAATTGTATAAATAAAGTGACTGGAGAATTTAGCCAAGATTCTTTAAAGCAACTCTCGTTGTCAGTAAAGATGTTTTTATTTAGAGTCCATAAGCACTCTTATGTCATTATAGAGATAAATAAAAATTATGAAGCTCTATGCCAATTCTTTAAACCCTCAAAGTGAATTCCTTAAGTCAAATTAAAGGAATTCAATGCTTCAAGTACATTCATTTGTTTTTCCATCAAAGAATTCCAACTCTCGTTGCGAACAAATTGACTAACATGCCAAATATGGTGGCCAATCATACATAGCAAAACAAAGCACACAAATGGATGTAAATCATAATTCATGCATAATAAGAATAAACATGTCTTAAATAAATACTAGTACATAGTTATAATGTACAAAGGAAACTAGCCAAAGTATATAATTGCATTAAAGACAAACAAGAGAAAGAATACTCATCTCATGTTCCTTTGGCTTTGTCCCTTTGTAATCATTTAATAAAAACTAAGTAAAAATGTTTATCCAAAATAATAACTATATTTCTCTAAAAACTAAAACATTGATTTCCTCCTTTCTTCAATTAATGCCATCTATATTTATAGAGGGAAAACTCTACAAACACGTCTCTTCATAATGGTTGTGAATGTGAAAAGTTGCCATGGAGGGTCACAATGGTTGGTTGAAAAATCATGTGGAAAAAGTGATGTCATGTTAAAATGTCTACCTTTTTATGTGTGTTTTTATCTTATATATGTAGTTAAATATGTAGTATTATATGTATTTTTATGTGTTTATGTTCAATTTATGTGTTTATGTCCAATTTATGTGTTTATGTTTGTTTTTAGGTTAAAATTGGTGAAGTGTGAAGAAAATGAAGAAGATGGTGAAAATTCGAAGGAAGAGAAATCACGAGTAGTAAAGAGGATCACGAGTAGTGAAGAGAAATCACGAGTAGAGAAGAGGATCACGAGTAGTGAAGAGGATCACGAGTAGTGAAGAGAAATCACGAGTAGTGAAGAGGATCACGAGTAGTGAAGAGGATCACGAGTAGTGAGGAGGCTCATGACTTCAGAAGAATTCAAGGGAATCACGACCCGTGAAGTCATTCACGAGTCGGACAAGGCAACTAATTCCGAAACGTTGTGTCTTTTGAACCTAATTTTTCAGCCAACCATCATGACCCTCCATGGCAACTTTTCACATTCACAACCATTATGAAGAGACATGTTTGTAGAGTTTTCTCTCTATAAATATGGATGGCATTAATTAAAGAAGTGGAGGAAGAGATCAATCAATGTTTAGTTTCTAGTTATTATTTTGGATAAATATTTTTACTTAGTTTTTATTAGATGTTTACAAAGGGACAAGCCAAAGGAACATGAGATAGTTTTCTTTCTCTTGTTTGTCTTTAATTCAAATATGTATTTGGCTAGTTTCCTTTGTACATTATAACTATGCACTAGTATTTGTTTAAGACATGTTTATTCTTATTATGCATGAATTATGATTTACATCCATTTGTGTGCTTTGATTTGCTTTGTATGATTGGCCACCATATTTAGCATGTTAGTCAATTTGTTCGCAATGAGAGTTGGAATTCTTTGATGGAAAAATAAATGAATGTACTTGAAGCATTGAATTTCTTTCATGTGACTTAAGGAATTCACTTTGAGGGGTTAAAGAATTGGCATAGAGCTTCATGATTCTTATTTATCTCTATAATGACATGAGAATGCTTATAGACTCTAAATAAGAACATTCTTTATTGACAACGAGAGTTGCTTTAAAGAATCTTGGCTAAATTCTCCAGTCACTTTATTTATATAATTATCTAGAACTTGTTCTTAAATGAATTACTATTTCATAATTTTTAATGTATGTTCATACCGTCATTTAAGTCATATTTAATCCAAATTAATTTAATATATCCAAAGTAGTTTAGATATTTAGTTAAATGCATGATCTTTATTTTATTCGTTACCTATCCATCTTCTCTTTGTGATTTCAATAAAAAATTTATCCCGTTCCCTTTGGAACGATACCCTACTCATCCTATACACAGTCTAGTGAGACTAAGGGTTAAATTAAATCCCCATAAAAAAGATGCAACGTTTGGGAACAGGCGTCATACACGACTCGTGAATGCCTTCACGAGTCGTGATCTTCAACTGTTCTTCCTGACTCGTGAACACAGGCCGACTAGTGAAGCTTTGTCCTGAGTCGTGATTTTTCTCACGACTAGTGAAGCGCTTCACGACTAGTGAGCCTCCTCACGACTAGTGAACTCTTGTCCGAAATTCCACCATCTTCTTTATTTTCCTCACACTTTACCAATTTATCCTAAAAACAAATATAAACACATAATTGGACATAAACACATAAAAATACATATAATATTACATACTTAACTACATAAATAAGAGAAAAACACACACTAAAAGGTAGACATTTTTGCATGACATCAAATTTCCCCACACTTAAATCTTGCTTGTCCCCAAGCAAGAGAAAAGTAAGAAAATCTAATTCCAAGTTAAATCAAGTAGGTCAAATTATAAAGTATTGCTCAATTTTTACTTAAAATAAGATTGAGATAAAATCAAATACCTTAAACACTCAAAATATTAGTACATCAAGACTTAAAACATGCATCTTAAATCATCAACTCATTTAAGTTTACTAAATTCAACATCAAGAATATAAAGTCTCAAGAATAACCATGCTCAAGAAAGAATAATGATCATAAAGCCTAAGATCCTAAGACTATAGTTGCCTTTTTGGACATATAAAAAGCACACATACCTTTAAACCCATCTTATGGCATTTTTAGACTATATATTTTTTTTCATTTTTTCTTTTTCTTTTGCATGGGTATACTTTTAAACTTTATCCCATGAATAGCAAGAGAATGTAGTAATGGGTGCATTTTACGCTCCATCCCATACTTTATTAAGCTTTTGGATATGCATCTTGCTTTATTTTATTTTATTATTTTTTTGCATTTTTTTTTATTTTTTTCTTTCTTTTTAGTCCTCATCCATTATTGAAAAGCCTAAAGGTAAGTATTATGGCTATAGTTTCCATGAGGCAACAAAAATCCTAAAATCTTAAACTAAATGAGCATATTCTAACCTTAAAGCATAGTTAATGAAGAGACTAAACAACCTAAAATGTTAAAAGAAGTAAAAAGAGATAACTTAAAAATATAAAATACATACCAAAAGCCTTGAAAAACTAATCAAATGAGTATAAAAGGTAAATGAATCTTCATAACAACCTATATCACATATAATATGAGCAATACTTATAAGAAAGCTCACTAAAAAGGTTAGTCTAAATAAAGAAAAAGATAAACAAACAATAACACACACAAGTGCTCCCCCACACTTAGAACACACATTGTCCTCAATGTGGAGAAACAAAACAAACACATAAACAAAAAGAAAATCAAAAATAAACAAAAGCATAGAGGAAAGAAAAACTCCCCTCAAATCATGGTGAAGGTGGAGGTGAAACAACCACATAGCCCGATTGGGCAATGAAAGCATCCACCTTGTGCTCAAGGCGGCATTGACTATGAACTAATTATGTGGTGGTTTGCTCTAAGGAAGCCAATTGACTTTGGATGGCAGATTGACCATGTAGCAACTGATTGAACATGGAAGTGGTGATATTCGAAGAAGATCCAGCAGTTGGTGTGAAAACAGGTGAATGGCTAGGTGTACCCTCCATAGGATCATCACTTTGCCCTAACTCCGTTGGCCTTGACTCTTCCGAAGTACTTTCCATAGCAGCCACTTGTTGAGTAGAAGTACCAGGAAGTTCCTTCCAACAAGAACGATATATAGGTGGTATGTATTGAAAAGAATTGTTAGTGACTTCACCTCTTACAAATAAATGCTTAGAAAAATATATGCATGGAAGTACACCATCATAAATGCTCAAATCAATATCAATGCCCCTAGCAATAGCAGCAATAACATGTCCATGTGTAATAGGGGACTCCGGGCGACTAACACAATTCAACAATTGCTTGAAAATCCAATAAGACCAACAAATAGACTTATTGTTATGTACACACCACATCAAGAAAAGTTCATGACTTGAAACTCTATTAAATTCAGGCTTGTTAAAGACAATGGAGGCAAGAATCTTATGCAAAATCCAATATTTTAAATCTGAAATAAACATGGATTTGGCCTCTCTAGCCCTATAAGGTGTAGTTAATCCAGTAAGAAAGTTCCAAAAATCATTAGGCCTATAACTCTTAGGAGGATCACATAAACCATTTGGGCTAAAGCCAAAGATTCGATGCATCATGAAATAAGTAAGAGTATGATCAACACCATACAAGCAAAAGTCTACAAGCCTAGGATTATCAGCATTTTCTTTAAAATTTGTGTAAAATTCCAAGACTAAGTCAATATAGAACTGCTCATGCATATTTATAAAACGCAAGAGACCACATTGAGACAACATCTCATTGACTTCATCAAGAACACCCACTTGTTCAAGCAAAGAGCTAGGAAAATACTTACATTGAGATTTTGCTCTATCCTTAAGAACAAGGAATCTGTTACCTTCATGGATGGAGGAAAGAGGGAATGGTGAACCAAAGTCTGTCTGTAAACTCTGAAGTGGTGGTTCATCTCCCCCTTGCTGGTTTCTTGAAGAAGATGGGTTCTTTGTTCTCACCATTGATGGAAAATGAAAGAAAGACAAAGAGGAGATATGCAAGAATAGTAATGCAGGAATAGAAATGCAAAAGAAGAACAAGATGAAGAAGAAAGACACAAACGTGAATGTATGTCGTAGTGAAAGAGAAGAGCAAGTTAAAGAAAAGAAATGAAAGACAAAATGAGTCGTGAAGTGACTCACGATAGTGCACGAGTAAAGGAAAAGAAAAGAACTGTGAAAAGGAAGGAAAGAATAACTGCAGTGTTCGTAGAAAAATTAGGGAGAAAGTGAAAGGAAATGTCGTTTCACAAATCCTAGGTGTGATTTATAACCGATCCCCCCATTAAATTTAAGTTAATTAAGGGCAGTTAATCCAAATTAAAACCGCAAATATGATTAATTAAAAGAAATAAGAGTTATAGAAAGAAATAAAAAAGAATTAAAAATAAGAACATGAAGTAAAAATTACGACTCGCAGATTGGGAACAGTGTATCACGAGTCGGCATAAACATCACGACTCGTGAAAAATGAAGCAATTGTGACACAAGAGGAGATGTTCACGAGTCAGCTTGAGAATCACGACACGTGAAAAACAAAATGTAGGCATCTGAGGAATAGGTTCACGAGTTAGACAGCCTTTCACGACTCGTAAGTTCACGACTAGAACTGAGATTCACGACTCGGTATGCTGCAGCCTCTGGAATACTCGTGAACATGTTCACAAGTCGATCTGCACTCGTGAACATGACAATGCTTCATTTTTTCTGCAAAATCATACCAACCTCGATCAAAAAGTTAAAATTACAAAAGAAAAATAAATCAATTAACATGAAAATGATAAAATATTGAAAATATGACCCGGAATAATCCTAAACAAATAAAATCTAAACTAAAAAAACTAATCCTAAACAAAAAGATTATTGTGCAAGAAATGAATTTAATAAATTAACTGTTAAAATCACAAATACTTTTGGTCTAAGATCATTACAAAAACTCTAATTACAAAGAATACAACAAACACAATATAAAAATTCATACATCAAATAACTAATAGATATCATATAATCCTAAATCATCTACTCTTTTGTATCAATCAATAAAAATTCATTTAAGTCATTCCCCGGCAACGGGGCCAAAATCTGATGGGGATTTATTTGAACCCTTAGTCTCACTAGACTGCGTATAGGATGAGTAGGGTATCGTTCCAAAGGGAACGGGGTAAATTTTGTATTGAAATCACAAAGACTAGATGGATAGGTAACGAATAAAATAAAGATCATGCATTTAACTAAATATCTAAACTACTTTGAATATATTAAATTAATTTGGATTAAAGATGACTTAAATGATGGTATGAACATACATTATAAATTATGAAATAGTAATTCATCTAAGAACAAGTTCTAGTAATTGTATAAATAAAGTGACTGGAGAATTTAGCCAAAATTCTTTAAAGCAACTCTCGTTGTCAGTAAAGATGTTTTTATTTAGAGTCTATAAGCACTCTCATGTCATTATAGAGATAAATAAAAATTATGAAGCTCTATGCCAATTCTTTAACCCCTCAAAGTGAATTCCTTAAGTCAAATTAAAGGAATTCAATGCTTCAAGTACATTCATTTGTTTTTCCATCAAAGAATTCCAACTCTCGTTGCGAACAAATTGATTAACATGCCAAATATGGTGGCCAATCATACATAGCAAAACAAAGCACACAAATGGATGTAAATCATAATTCATGCATAATAAGAATAAACATGTCTTAAATAAATACTAGTACATAGTTATAATGTACAAAGGAAACTAGCTAAAGTATATAATTGCATTAAAGACAAACAAGAGAAAGAATACTCATCTCATGTTCCTTTGGCTTTGTCCCTTTGTAATCATTTAATAAAAACTAAGTAAAAATGTTTATCCAAAATAATAACTATATTTCTCTAAAAACTAAAACATTGATTTCCCCCTTTCTTCAATTAATGCCATCTATATTTATAGAGGGAAAACTCTACAAACACGTCTCTTCATAATGGTTGTGAATGTGAAAAGTTGCCATAGAGGGTCACGATGGTTGGCTGAAAAATCATGTGGAAAAAGATGCAACGTTTGGGAATAGGCATCATACACGACTCGTGAATGCCTTCACGAGTCGTGATCTTCAACTGTTCTTCCTGACTCGTGAACACAGGCCGACTAGTGAAGCTTTGTCCTGAGTCGTGATTTTCCTCACGACTAGTGAAGCCCTTCACGACTAGTGAGCCTCCTCACGACTAGTGAACTCTTGTCCGTAATTCCACCATCTTCTTTATTTTCCTCACACTTTACCAATTTATCCTAAAAACAAACATAAACACATAATTGGACATAAACACATAAAAATACATATAATATTACATACTTAACTACATAAATAAGAGAAAAACACACACTAAAAGGTAGACATTTTTGCATGACATCACTATATCCTCTAAATAAACACATGACTTATCTTCAAAAATGAATTTTTCCTCTTGTTCCTTATCCCCTATTAATGAATGATTTGTTTCCTTTTCCTTACCATCATCACCTTGAAATTTCATAGAAGTGATCAAAATTTCTAGCTTAGATTTCAACTTTTCAATTCCTTCCTCTTTATCCCTTAATAAATTTGCTTGACTCTTAATTGTCTCCTCTTAAGTCCTTATCTTTTCTTCTTGAATTCTAAACTTTTCCTCTTGAGCCTTTAATGTAGCCTCCCACTCCTCTTTTTCAACACAAAATTCCCTTTCTTTCCTTATAAGTAAGTCACAAACTTTTTCAGTTTCGAAGATAACAACCTCTTGTGTGGCCCTCCATTTTTCTTTTTCAGCCCAAAATTGTTCGTTCTTACATATAAGCTGGTTATGAAGACGTTGATTCTCGGAGATACAGGCCTCTTTTGAATATCACAGTTTTTAATTCTCTCTTCTCAATTCTTCCATCTGTGCTCTCAAACCCCAAAGAGAATAAGGCTCTTCAGCAACGGGTGGTGATGAATAACGATTTTGTGATTGTGCACGCAATCATTTTATCTCCTATCTTTCTCTTACTAGATCATTCATTTACTGTTTCAAAAGAAACAATTCATAATTTTGGACCTCATCTTGCATCATCTTAAAGAATGTCTTAAATTGTTCCTGCAAAGAAGAATCACCAAATCAAAACAAAATAAAAATAAAAAATCTCAGACTAACTCAATCAAAGATATTAAACAAATAACACTGCTATTCCCCGGCAACGGCGCCAAAAACTTGACCGGTGTCTAGCAAGTATACTAGATCGGTTAGTAATACAAGAAAATATAGATTAAGACCCCAAATATCATACCTAAGGGAACATGGATTGCTAAGAAGAATACCTATGTATGAATTAAATTAATCCGAGATTGTTTTCCAAATATTTTCGATTTAAAAGCAAAAAATTAAACTAAATAAATAATTAAACAAAATAAAAACTAAAATTAAATTAACATGAATTAAAAACAAAATAATAACTAAAATTCTCTTGCTAAAGGAACTATCCACCTTAACTTTCATTGTAATGACTTAAATTTAATACAAACACCAGTGATTATGGAAAAACTAGGAATAAAGCCAGATATCTTTATTCAAGTATATCATTCTTAGTGATAATTATGGAAAATACATTCTCAAAGGCCTAATCAGCGTGGCCCAACAACGTTTGACAGGGCCTAAGCCAAGTAGCAAAAAGACAAGGCATGAGCTGGAAGATAAATCAGGAAAGGGTAATGTCCGATTGGACTGATGGGATAACTTGTCCTGTTAGCCCACTGACACAAGCCAACTCCCATACTCTCCATCTACTTCCTGTCACATCGTCGCTCACCTAATTTGACTGACGGTTATCACATCCCAAGGTACTCAAGCACCCCTCCAAAGACCTCCTATAAGTAGCCAAAAATATAATGGCACTAGGTATTGAATATCTGAGACTCTCTCTCTCCAAGCACTCTTTCTCTAAAAGTCACTGACTTGAATGATAAAACATAAATGGTTTATCTGTAGGAGGGGAAACGACAGCTGAGGTGTCCAGGTGGATAACTGAGTTATCTATAAAAGGAGAGCTGGCAGTTGATATAGCCGATTGGATAATTGGACTGTAAAAAGGAGTGCCCGATCAAAATCGGGCTTTAGCACTCCGAAGCTCAATTCAGTGACTTTTAAACAAAGAGTGCTTGGAGAGAGAGAGTCTCAGATATTCAATACCTGGTGCCATTGTGTTTTTGGCTACTTATAGGAGGTCTTTGGAGGGGTACTTGATTACCTTGGGAGGTGATAACCGTCAGTCAGAGTAGGTGAGAAGCAATGTGACACGAAGTAGATGGAGAGTATGGGAGTTGGCTTGTATCAGTGGGCTAACAGGATAAGTTGTTCCATCAGTCCGATCGGACATTACCCTTTCCTAATTTATCTTCCAGCTCACGCCTTGTCTTTTTGCTATAGGACTTAGGCCTTGTTAAATGTTGTTGGTGTTAGAGAGTATGCCCTAGAGCCTATGTAATAGGGATGTTTTTCATATGTATGAAATTTATATCCTTAATAAAAGGCATCATTCATTTATTAATGCTATGTTTAAATACATGAATTTATAAATCTTAAATTAATAAATGAAGTCCTAGATATTATAAACACAGTGCAAAGGCAATCATGAAGGTGTTCATGATATGAGATGACTATTGCATGCAAATGTATTAATTTTTAAATATCCCTAGTCATAGATTAACAAGATAGGACATTGTTAATTCGGACAGACTAGCACACGTTATGCTTCTTGAATGGTTCAAGCAGTGGTTCTCATAACCGTGATTATGGAAGATAATCAACGCTAACATGTGGATGTTTGTTAGAAGAACAAGTTCATTGGAGACCTGCAAAGAGAATCCTCACATGGATATTAAATCTATGTCAGTGAGGAATCTCTTCATAGCGGTTGTGCAAGTATCTTTAGACTTGAGATCACCAAAGTTATCTTAAGTAGCAAGTGGTATACTTTAACTCCATAACTGATTACTTCCAACTGGGAGTGAACATAGTTAGGAGATTGGGTATATCATGACCTACTTGAAGATAGTTGAGTGATTGACAAAGGATTCACCATCCTAGATTTAATAAGGGAAGTTATCTCACATGATTCTATAATTGCCTTGTTCAGAGAAATCTCTGGCTAGAGTAATATACCAAGATGGATAGAGATCCATGGAGGGCATTTTGGGAACAATGGTTAAATTAATAGAACATACATAATTAGATTTATATGAGTTGACAGAAATCTATACTCAGAATCTAATTGAGATAAGAGTGGTGAAATGAGTAATTGTATGGTAACTATTTCTATGGAAGGGTATAGTCAAACCACTTGACTTTCCTGACATTTGGGTAGTCATGATGCCTAGCTAGAAGGCCAATCATGACTTGTATAATGATGTATCAAGAATATCAATAGGGATTGATAAAATGATTTAAAGGAGTTTAAATCATGTGAGTCTTGAATAGAACTCACAATTACACATTATACTGCCAACATGAACAGGAATCCAATAGGTCACACACATATAGAGAAAAAGGATAAAATGGTAAAATGACAAGGATAATAATATTTGATATCATTATGGGGATAGAGAAGTGAATAAGATAATAATTAATTAAAGAGTTTAATTAATTATGATCAAGTAAAATTATTTGCGGAACTTTGAAAAATATTCTATAAAATTGGACCTAATTGAAATAATGTATTTTATAATTAATTATTATTGAACTATAAGTATTATAGGGCTGATATAATAATTAATAGGTCAATTGGAGGAATTATAAAGGGCCCAAAGAAATGAAGTTGGCACAGAAGCCTTCCTGAAGAAGGGCCACACGCTAACTCCAAAACAGAAGGCCTTAGAGGCTATTTCTTGGAACAAAATAAATCAAATATGTTACATAAGTGTTATGGAGCCTACATATTTAATTTGGTTGGATTTGGAATTCATTTGGGTAATTAAATCCAAGTATATGTACAAAAGGCCTAGTTTGTGGGTTTTATGCATAGTCTTTTGTGAAATGGCTTAAATTGGATTTAATTGAGCCCAGATAATTATAAATAATTCCAAAAGCCCAATTAATAATTCTCCAGCAATTTAAAAGAGACCAATCTCATTATGAAGTTGGATTTTTAACCTAACTATAAAAATTCAAATAATGAGAAATTAGGGTTAAGTGAAAAAATACTTAAGAAAGGGTTTCTTCTTTTTCTCTCTACCCTAGCTGCCACCTCCCTTGCTAGCTCAAGGAATTTTCGGCCAGCCCCTTGTCCCTTACCAATTGTTAGTTTATTCTATCATTCTCTAGTGTGGATTACTCATTGGAGGTGTTCGATTTTGGACACTGTGGTTTGCAACAACCCGATGCGAAGGAAAATCAACTGTTCAACAAAAAACAAAGGTGATTTTTCTTATTCTTATTAATATGAATATTGTACATTCATGGCAAGATCAGTAATATTGGTTAAAAATTTTAAATTTCGCTTATGTATGAGATGCATATAACCGATAAATTCCAACAGTTGGGCCACGCTGATTGGACCTTTAAGAATGTATTTTCCATAGTTATCACTTGGTATTAAACTCATAGACATATCTAATACTCAGCATCAAAATTCAGTTTAACTTCCTAAAAATTCATTGAACTCTTTTTCAAGTAATACAATTCTAATTTATTCTTAGTTCCTCCTCTCTTAGTATTGATTAATAAAATCAACATATAATTACCTCATATTTCGGATAGTAATCATGCATAAATATTAAATAACCAATCTAAAAACATGCAAATCAATAACTATGTCAAAATCAATTTTTAGTTATTTACTCAATAAACCAACAATCAATCTCAACACAATCAAAAATAAAAAGATGCTTAAAACCAAGAAATAATCAACCGATATTGAAATTAAGCTCAATTAAGTCATAACAATTAAAATAAAAGATTTCAAGAATCCATTAGTAAAAAAAAAGAAAAAACTACTTTTCTAAACATTGTTAAAAACTAAAACAATGTAAAAAAAAAACTAAAACAAAGTTGAAAAGAAAAATATTAAAAAACACAGAAAAACTGGAAAAACAACGTAAAACTAAAACTATTGAATTCTACTAGTTTATTCTTGATGATTGATGCCCCAACTTTGGTGTTTGAGTCTTCTATTTATAGACAAAATCAATAGTAGAACCCTTCTAAACTTCCAGAATTAAAGTATGAAGTAAATTCTTCTTAAACGAAAAATTGGAAAATCCTTCGCTTCATGGGAATGATTTATGCATGGCCACTCAAAATTTCCTCTTTGGTGATGCACTACCCTGTAAAATTCACGTGGCCATGCGTCTTTCTTTTTCTTTGAGACACACGGCCATGCATTATTTTCTTCTTTGCGACACATGGCCATACATACTTCACATTAATTGTCATGCATGAATTTTTTAAATTCACAGTTTTGGCCCAAATCTTCTTGCCTTTTTGCAATTAAGTATTATTCTTGCAAAATAACCCTGAAAAATACCAAAATTTACAATTAACTCCAAAAACATAAAATTAACCAATTAAATTCAAATTCAACCTAATTAACACAAAATTAACTTAATTAAACACCTAAAAACATACTAAAAATATCATATAAATCATCATTATCAACAGACCCCACTTCGAAATTTAAAACCAAATTTCCAAATTTAATCTCAAACCCACCAAACGAACAAAAAAAAGTCAAAAAGAAGAGTTAAGTACCTGGATCATAGATTTCCCTAAGATGTGGACATAAGGCTTCCCCAAAAACTCAACTTTGGAACTTTCTGGATCTGCCAAAATAAGCACGAGCACCAATACCCAAAGCAATATTATGCCACAATACCATGTGATTTAGTTCAAATGTAACGGAACAAGAAGAAGAAGAGAAGATAGCCATTCAATAAAATTTGAAGAAGAGAAGATACGAAATCTATGCCTGCTAAATCTGAAAAGAGTGCTCCCAAACTCAGTGTCTCGGCTCTTGTAGGTGGCGCCGGTGGACTGAGAATCAAAGGAGAGGTGTGGCGGTGTATGAGGGGGAGAGAGGGGGGAGGGGGAGTGAGAGCTGCGGCAATTTCACTTTGAGGGAGGAGATGAATAAGAAAAAGGATGGAAGAAAAAGATCAATTTATACTTAGGGCAAATTAGGAATTAGCAACCGAAACTAAATTTCGTTGCTAATTTAGCAACGAAATTTAATTTTCGTTGCTATTTTTACAACTGAATTTTTTAAAGGTCATTATTTAGCAACGAAAATTAGATTCTGTTGCTAATTTAGCAATGAAAATTGAATTTCGTTGCTAAATAACGGACGTCAAAAAAATTCAGATGTGAAAATAGCAACAGACTACATTTCCATTGCTAAATTAATTTTTCCATCTCCATAATTTAGCAACGGAAAAAATATTCTATTGCAAAATTAGCAATGAAAATTTAGCAATGGAATTTATTTTTCTTTGCTAAATTTTGTACCAAAATTTTGTGCCATCTATTGCCACCAGATTTTGCAACAGATATCAATTTCCGTTGATATTTTTTGGCGCTAAGATTTTTCGCACTTTTTAGCAACAGAATTACACCATTTTTTTATTCTGTTGCTAAATAAATTTAAATCAATCAATTTTAGCAACAAAATTCTTTTTCCGTTGCTAAATTAGCAACATAAATTTTTTTTGTTGCTATTTTCATATTTTCTTGTAGTAATATATTTCAATTCTATGAAATTGTTGAAGTTTATGATTTTTGTAGATGATAAAATGAAGCCATATCAACATTGAAGAACAGAAAAGGATCCAGTCACTCTGCAATTTCAAAATTCATAGAAGAAAAGTATAGAACAGTTAGAATTGAAGAAGTTCCTAAAAGCACCATTGTCTGTTATTAGCTCACATATGTAGGCATGTATATATAAGAATACTAAAACATGTGTTGTAATGACTATACTAGATAATCCTAATTACTGTTACTAATCACATTCATTAATTCTATCAATGCTATGACTTATCTGTTAATGATGGATATATAAACATACATACATACATACATTCTATGCCCATCATGCATGATCATGTACTTATACTTTCACTTGCTGTAGAGTATTCTTAACATAACTTTATAATTACATGCCTTTATACATATACAAATGCCTTAGATGTAACCAAAAGAGATACAAAAATCAATCTCAAACATTTATGCTACTTCTAATCTTGTGTTGACTTGTGAGATGGTTGGCTTTGTCCCTGAACACACGATCTACCTTGCAAACCTACACGGATAAACACCCGTGCTAAGCTATAAAGCTTAGTGGGGAACAACTAATAACATGAAGATAACTACTTACAGTAGCTATTTCCAATCATTCAATAATGATAGAAATAGAAAGCCTTACAAGATTAATCAAGATATAACAGTATCATATAATCAGAATAATAACATACTTTATAATGTATTTGCACAAATGGCCTGCTTACAATTCCCTGTGGGTGTGGATAACGGGTGCAATGGATACCCGAAGGTATCAAAATAGAAGGATACCCGTAGGTATCTAAACAGAAGGATACACGTAGGTATCCGAACAGAAGTCTCATGTAGAGACAAACAGAAGACTCATAAGAGTCAAACAGAAGCAGCTGCGATAACCCTATAGGCATGCCTATCTATCCACTACCAAGTCTTTAAGTGCAGGCCTAATTCGATTACTTTTCATATTATGTGACATTGCATCAACAGATACCAGTATAGCATTAATAAATGCAAGAAAACTTTACTATCATTTATTACTATTCTTTATTGTCAAAATAATCATTTATTTGTATTACAAGGGAACGACGCTTGCGTAAACTCATTTAAGGAAATAAAACATACCTTTTTGTTATTAGCGAATCTGGTAATTAAAGAGATGCCTTACTGTAACTTGTAATTCAGGATGATTTGTAAGCTTAGAAGGGTTTAGGCAAATTTTAAATCCCAATTGAAGTCGAAAAAACAAAATACAAACATAAAGGCATATTGTCGCGCTCGCGACACTAGTTGCGCTCGCGACGAATGTCGCGGCCGCTGCGACAATCGCGCTCGCGACAGAGAACAATGGCCTGGAACCACTCTTTAATGTCGCGCTCGCGACATAAGTCACGCTCGCGACAGAAGGCAATGGCCTAAATAAGCATTTCTTGATGTCGCGCTCGCGGCATAAGTCGCGCTCGCGACATAAAACGACGGGGCAACCGCCTTATAATGATTATTGTTCAAAAATCCTGTAACTTAATGTAAAAACTCAGATTGCATCTCAATTTCGACATACCAAATGAATTTTTCAGAAAACACTATCTTCTACAAGGTTTTAGGTTTACAATTCTAGTTTTCAAAACACTAAAAATCTCCTCAATAGGACCTGTAAATCTTTAGATATTTAAAAAAAACCACAGACTGTTCATAAGTATACATTCACAACCACAATCAGAATTCAATTTCTATTTTCACTATCATGCAGTGAAAATCAGATTTCGATCTCTTCTAACAAAATCAAGGTTTATAAGTCTAGTTTCCATACCAATTGGAATTTCATCATTTGAACAACTATAGCTCAAAATATGAGCAAAAACACACAGATTAGTCAAATGATCTTTAAGACAGATTTTATGCTTTTAACCACCTCATGCAAATTATCAACTCTAATCAACTTTCAAGCTTATAATCATCCACAATACCCATGAGAGAGACACTCAAGACCTCTCTCATGACAAAATAGAAATCTTTACACACATGAAAACCCTAAGTTCCCATACCTTGTTATAACTCTTCCTTTTTCTTCAACCTTGAAGAATCTCCTTCCCCTTTCTTTTACTTGTTTCTCCTTCTAAAACACATAAAACACTTCTATGAAAACCTAATAAGCTATACAAAGAATCACTTACATTAAAGGAGAAGCAAGTTACCTTAACCCCCAAAAACCAAGTAAACCTTTACTTCTTTCTCAAAAATTCCAAGAAATCTAGAGAGAGAGAGGATGAGAGAGAGTTTAGGGTTTAGGAGATAGAGAAGATGAAGATGGAGAGTGAAGACCATGAGTTGGCCGGCCCTCCTTCATCACAAATATCTACCTCACTTTAATTTCCAATTGGTCCAAATGTCAAGTTTAAGTCAAAGTTGTCTCAACTTTCCTTTATTTCTAATAATGCCCCAAAACTTACTCTTTTGCTTTTCAATTAAGTCCTTCAATACATACATACACACAATTAAACATGGACACTAATAATTAATTAGTGTTAATTCTTCTAGGGTACACTGAGGGGCATTACAACTCTCTCCCCCTAAAAGAATTTCGTCCTCGAAATTATACCTGTACTGAAGAGCTGAGGGTATTGAGCCCGCATAGCTGCTTCAGGTTCCCAAGTCGCTTCTTGTATTCCATGATGTTGCCATAACACTTTGACTAGAGGGATTTCTTTGTTCCTTAACTGTTTAACTTCCCTGGCTAAAATCTGTTTAGGCTCTTCATCATACGTATAATCAGTTCTGACACTGATATCTTGCACTGGTATGATATGTGACTCATCAGATCGATATCGCCGGAGCATCGAAACATGAAAAACATTATGCAACTTTGATAGATCATTAGGAAGATCTAATCGATATGCTACCGGTCCAATCCTTTCTAGGATTCTGTAAGGACCAATAAACCGGGGACTGAGTTTTCCTTTCTTTCCGAACCGTAGTACTTTTCTCCATGGGGACACTTTTAGAAATACTTTATCATCAACCTGATACTCAATGTCTTTTCTTTTCATATCTGCATATGATTTCTGTCTATCACTGGCTTCTTTCAATCGTTGCTTGACAAGTTGGATCTTTTCTTCAGTATCTTTAACAATGTCAGGACCCGTCAACTTATTTTCAGCTAATTCCATCCAACAGGAAGGAGTTCTGCATTTTCTACCATAGAGAGCTTCATATGGTGGCATACCAATGCTAGTTTGATAGCCATTGTTATATGCAAACTCCATCAAAGTCACATATTTGTCCCAACTTCCTGGAAAATCTAAAACACAGCCTCTTAACATA
This sequence comes from Excoecaria agallocha, assembly GCA_037975025.1. Taxonomy (NCBI): domain Eukaryota; kingdom Viridiplantae; phylum Streptophyta; class Magnoliopsida; order Malpighiales; family Euphorbiaceae; genus Excoecaria; species Excoecaria agallocha. Next base: position 7,799,311 of record CM075816.1, read on the forward strand.
TCCTCTAACACCTGAATGATTCTCTCTGACTGCCCATCAGTCTGAGGATGAAAAGCAGTACTAAGAAGAAGCTTTGTGCCTAAAGCTTGCTGTAGACTTTTCCAAAATCTGGATGTGAACCTCGGATCCCGATCTGAAACAATTGAGATTGGTACCCCATGCAGTCTAACAATCTGATCAATATACAACTCAGCTAACTTGTCTATTGAGTAATTGGTTCGAACCGGTACAAAATGAGCCACCTTTGTTAATCTGTCTACTATGACCCACACTGCATCATGTTTCCTTTGAGTAGTGGGTAGACCTGTAACAAAATCCATAGTAACATTGTCCCACTTCTATTGAGGAATGGGAAGAGGGTTCAGTAATCCCGAAGGAAGTTGATGCTCTGCTTTTACTTGCTGACATGTTAGGCACTTAGAAACATACTCAGTCACATCTCTTTTCATTCCTGGCCACCAATAGAATTGTTTCAAATCTCTATACATCTTGTTGTTACCAGGATGCATGGTAAATACGGTGCTATGGGCTTCTTGCAATAATGCTTCCTTCAATTTTTTAACATTTTATACACATAACCGATTTCGATAATATAAACCACCATCTAGTCCAATAGAATATTCTATCGGACCTCCTGCATGAACTGTTTGAGCCAACTGCTGTAACTTAACATCATCTGATTGTGCATCAAGAATTGTCTGCCTGAGATTAGGGCGAACTCGCAATTGAGCTAACAAAGCCCCATCGGATGCAAATTTCCATCTATAACCTTGTAATAGCATAGCTGCCACCATTTTTCGGCTCAAAGCATCAGCTACCACATTAGCCTTTCCTGGGTGGTAATCAATGATACAATCATAGTCCTTGAACAATTCTAACCATCTGCGTTGTCTTAAATTGAGATCTCGCTGAGAAAGCAAGTATTTAAGACTCTTGTGATCCGTATAGATTCTGCACTTCTCACCATACAGGTAATGCCGCCAAATCTTTAAAGCAAACACAACTGCGGCCAATTCCAAATCATGAGTCGGATAATTCTGTTCATGAGGCTTCAACCGTCTGGATGCATAAGCCACTACTTTACCTTCTTGCATCAACACACATCCCAAACCATTACTCGATGCATCACTATACATAGCATATTCTCTACCCGTTATTGGTTGGGTAAGAACTGGAGCTTCCATTAACATCCTTTTTAACTGATCGAAACTGGCTTGACAACGATCTGTCCACTCAAATCTAGCTTCTTTCCGAAGTAACTTAGTGAACGGAGAGGCAATAACTGAAAAACCTTTCACAAACCGCCTATAATAGCCAGCTAAGCCCAAGAAACTTCGGACTTCTCGCACATTTTTAGGCGGTCTCCAGTTTACTATAGCCTCAATCTTCCTAGGGTCCACCCTGATGCCTTCTGAAGACACCACGTGCCCAAGAAAAGAAACTTCTTTAAGCCAGAATTCACATTTGCTTAACTTGGCATAAAGCTGTTGCTCTCTCAGGGTCTGTAACACTATTCTCAAATGCTCAGCATGCTCCGCTTCATCACGAGAATAGACTAAAATGTCATCTATAAACACCACGACAAATTGATCTAAATAGGGTCTAAACACCCTATTCATCAAATCCATGAAAGCTGCAGGTGCATTAGTCAACCCGAAAGGCATTACTAAGAATTCGTAATGACCATATCGAGTTTTAAAAGCAGTCTTTTGCACATCCATATCTTTGACCCGAAGTTGATAGTATCCCGACCTCAGGTCAATTTTAGAAAACACTCCTGCACCCCTTAACTGATCAAAGAGATCCTCAATCCGAGGTAAAGGATACTTGTTCTTCACTATCACTTTGTTAAGTTGTCTGTAGTCAATGCACATTCTCAAGGTACCATCCTTCTTTTTAACAAATAACACAGGTGCGCCCCAGGGTGATACACTAGGCTTAATGAAGCCTTTATCTAACAATTCTTGCAGCTGAACTTTTAATTCTTTCAATTCTGTTGGTGCCATTCTGTAGGGTGCTCTAGAGATAGGAGCAGTTCCAGGCAAAGTCTCAATAGATAGCTCAACTTCTCTCTCGGGCGGCAAACCCGGAAGTTCCTCAGGAAACACATCAGAAAACTCATTAATCACAGGAACATTTTGAAGATCGACTGTCTCTCTCTTAGAATCAAGAACCAAAGCTAGATACACTTCGCATCTTTTTCTAAGAAATCTTTTTGCTTTCATAGCAGAGATAACATTGGTTAAGGGTTTTGACTTAATACCCTGAATCAATGTCTCTACTTCCCCATCACTCTTAATCACTACTGTTTTAGCTTTACAGTCCACTATGGCATGATATCTAGACAGCCAATCCATACCCAGGATTACATCAAACTCATGAAAAGGCAAAACAATTAGGTCAGCTGGGAACTCTCTCTCTTGAATTCTAATAGGGCAATTTCTATAAACTTCATTCACATGAATACTATGGCCCAAAGAACTAATTACACATATATCATAAGTCATATGATCAACAACAGACACATTTCTACCCAGCTCCCCATTACAAATATAAGAATGTGTAGATCCCGGGTCTATAAGCACATGCACATCAGTATCAAAGACGGAGAATGTACCAGCTATGACCTCAGGAGCATCAGCATCTTCTCGACCTTTCATAGCATAAGCTCGAATAGGAGGTGTAGGAGCAAAAGGTCGATCTACCGACTCAGAAACATTCCTGGACTGGGCTCTAAACTGGCCCGATCCACCTCTGCCTCTACCACGACCTCTACCAAAAGAGGGTGCCTTAGAAGCTCCTCGGTTACTCTGTTGACTCGAAACTTGATCCTGCGGCATAGGACAATTAGCTATAAAATGCTCCGTGCTGCCACATCTGAAGCAACCACCGGTGAGCATTCTACAAGTGCCCCAATGTCGCCTAAAACAATAGGTGCATTCTGGAGCTTGGCCTCTGCCTTGTCCTGATACAACACCTCTACCTGAGCCAGCTGTAGAAAAAGTCCCCTGCTGTCTCCCTCTAGATGCAGGGTAATTGCCAAATGGCAATGGTTGATCTCCTTGAGTCAACCTCGATCTTTTCTCGGATGTGGAACCACCCCGAGAAAAACTTCTTCTTCTTTGCTCTCTTTCTCTTTTCATATTTTCTTCCTTCTCAACCCGGATAGCTGCTTGAACCAGCTGATGATAATCCACAGGATGGAGAGAAATAGGCCCTATCAAATGATCCCGAATCTGATCATTTAATCCATCTTCGAACTGGCGACACTTGAAAGTCCCAGTTAACATTGGTTTTGGTGCATACTTGCTCAAGCGATTGAATTCGGCTTCATATTCAGCCACTGACATACCTCTTTGCTTAAGATTCAGAAACTGCTTCAACTTTTCATCTTTATAAGCTTCTGTCACATATCTCCTTTTAAACTCAGCTACAAAGAATTCCCAAGAGAGGGAATCAGGTAGCTGAGGTTGAGTCAGAACCAGTTTCCACCAGTCATAAGCTGCTCCCTGAAGTAAGGACACAGCATAAGTCACCTTTTGACTGGCGGGGCACTGAACTTCGGTAAAAACCCTTTCTACTCTTTCAAGCCACAGCTCAGCTTTCTCAGACTCTTCCCAAGTAGAGCCTAGAAACTCTTCTGCACCATGCTTTCTAATCTCAGAAATTGGAGCCTTTGGTGCAGTCATCCTATGTAAAATCTGAGCCATATCCTGGGAAATCTTCAACAAAGCTTCCCCAGACTCAACAGCAGTTGCACCACCTCTAGTAGATGCAGAAGATTCTGGCTGAGAAGGATTCGATTGACCCGGCAGATTACTTTCAGCCGACTCATCTACAACTTCATGATACCTTTCCATCTATAACTATAACAAAGAAATACAGGGACAACCACAATCAGCCAACAACAACAAAATTCTATATCTAAGACACTTGAAATTCCTATTGGCCAGAACCGCCTAAACCAAGGCGCTCTGATACCAAAAATGTAATGACTATACTAGATAATCCTAATTACTGTTACTAATCACATTCATTAATTCTATCAATGCTATGACTTATCTGTTAATGATGCATATATAAACATACATACATACATTCTATGCCCATCATGCATGATCATGTACTTATACTTTCACTTGCTGTAGAGTATTCTTAACATAACTTTATAATTACATGCCTTTATACATATACAAATGCCTTAGATGTAACCAAAAGAGATACAAAAATCAATCTCAAACATTTATGCTACTTTTAATCTTGTGTTGACTTGTGAGATGGTTGGCTTTGTCCCTGAACACACGATCTACCTTGCAAACCTACACGGATAAACACCCGTGCTAAGCTATAAAGCTTAGTGGGGAACAACTAATAACATGAAGATAACTACTTACAGTAGCTATTTCCAATCATTCAATAATGATAGAAATAGAAAGCCTTACAAGATTAATCAAGATATAACAGTATCACATAATCAGAACAATAACATACTTTATAATGTATTTGCATAAATGGCCTGCTTACAATTCCCTGTGGGTGTGGATAACGGGTGCAATGGATACCCGAAGGTATCAAAACAGAAGGATACCCGTAGGTATCTAAACAGAACGATACACGTAGGTATCCGAACAGAAGTCTCATGTAGAGACAAACAGAAGACTCATAAGAGTCAAACAGAAGCAGCTGCGATAACCCTATAGGCATGCCTATCTATCCACTACCAAGTCTTTAAGTGCAGGCCTAATTCGATTACTTTTCATATTATGTGACATTGCATCAACAGATACCAGTATAGCATTAATAAATGCAAGAAAACTTTACTATCATTTATTACTATTCTTTATTGTCAAAATAATCATTTATTTGTATTACAAGGGAACGACGCTTGCGTAAACTCATTTAAGGAAATAAAACATACCTTTTTGTTATTAGCGAATCTGGTAATTAAAGAGATGCCTTACTGTAACTTGTAATTCAGGATGATTTGTAAGCTTAGAAGGGTTTAGGCAAATTTTAAATCCCAATTGAAGTCGAAAAAACAAAATACAAACATAAAGGTATATTGTCGCGCTCGCGACACTAGTTGCGCTCGCGACGAATGTCGCGGCCGCGGCGACAATCGCGCTCGCGACAGAGAACAATGGCCTGGAACCACTCTTTAATGTCGCGCTCGCGACAGAAGGCAATGGCCTAAATAAGCATTTCTTGATGTCGCGCTCGCGGCATAAGTCGCGCTCGCGACACAAGGCTTCCGTTTGATGTCGCACTCGCGACATAAGTCGCGCTCGCGACATAAAACGACTGGGCAACCGCCTTATAATGATTATTGTTCAAAAATCCTGTAACTTAATGTAAAAACTCAGATTGCATCTCAATTTCGACATACCAAATGAATTTTTCAGAAAACACTATCTTCTACAAAGTTTTAGGTTTACAATTCTAGTTTTCAAAACACTAAAAATCTCCTCAATAGGACCTGTAAATCTTTAGATATTTAAAAAAAACCACAGACTGTTCATAAGTATACATTCACAACCACAATCAGAATTCAATTTCGATTTTCACTATCATGCAGTGAAAATCAGGTTTCGATCTCTTCTAACAAAATCAAGGTTTATAAGTCTAGTTTCCATACCAATTGGAATTTCATCATTTGAACAACTATAGCTCAAAATATGAGCAAAAACACACAGATTAGTCAAATGATCTTTAAGACAGATTTTATGCTTTTAACCATCTCATGCAAATTATCAACTCTAATCAACTTTCAAGCTTATAATCATCCACAATACCCATGAGAGAGACACTCAAGACCTCTCTCATGACAAAATACAAATCTTTACACACATGAAAATCCTAAGTTCCCATACCTTGTTATAACTCTTCCTTTTTCTTCAACCTTGAAGAATCTCCTTCCCCTTTCTTTTACTTGTTTCTCCTTCTAAAACACATAAAACACTTCTATGAAAACCTAATAAGCTATACAAAGAATCACTTACATTAAAGGAGAAGCAAGTTACCTTAACCCCCAAAAACCAAGTAAACCTTTACTTCTTTCTCAAAAATTCCAAGAAATCTAGAGAGAGAGAGGATGAGAGAGAGTTTAGGGTTTAGGAGATAGAGAAGATGAAGATGGAGAGTGAAGACCATGAGTTGGCCGGCCCTCCTTCATCACAAATATCTACCTCACTTTAATTTCCAATTGGTCCAAATGTCAAGTTTAAGTCAAAGTTGTCTCAACTTTCCTTTATTTCTAATAATGCCCCAAAACTTACTCTTTTGCTTTTCAATTAAGTCCTTCAATACATACATACACACAATTAAACATGGACACTAATAATTAATTAGTGTTAATTCTTCTAGGGTACACTGAGGGGCATTACATGTGTTGTGTTAAATTAAAGACAATTCTGATTCAAAGCTTCATCTGTTCCACTAGGCAATGACATTGATTTACTGCATTATTACAGTTCATTGTCATGGCAACATTAAGTGAAACAATGCGTAAATTTTCATGAAAAAGTAAAGGGCCTGTTTACTTACAGAAAACTGCTCCAGTTTTCCAGAAAATTTTTTCACAGAAAACATAAAATAGAGATCATGTTTATTTTCGTCAGTTTTCTAAAATAGAAAACAGAAAATGAATTTTCCAGTTTTCCAAAATAAAGAAGAAATTGGAAAACTAATAAAAGATGTTTTCCAAATTTTCTAAATAATATTAATACACACACACATATATATATATATGTACACACTCACACACACACACACACACACACACACACATATATATATATATATATATGTAAATACATACATCTACATATACATATACATGCATAAGTAAATTTTTGTATGTGCATACATACATAAGCATATGCATTTGCATTTGCATGTATATATATATGTAGTACATGCATACATACATACACATACATATGCATATGTATATGTATGTATATATATGTGCATATATACACATACATATGCATATACAAATATACATATATACATACATGCATGCATGCATGTATGTATCTATATACATCTATGTATTTATGCATATACATATACATATACATATATATATATATATATAATCACACATACATGTTCATATACATGTATCTGTATGTGCTTATATGTGCATACATGCATGCATGTATGTATCTATATACATACATATATGTATAAATATGTATTTATGCACATACATATACATATACATATACATATATACATATGCACATACACACGCATACATGTTCATATACATATATCTATATGTGCTTACATATGCATACATACATATGTATATATATATATATATATATATACACACACACACACACACACACACACACACACACACACACACATACATATATAAATGTACGTATGTATGTATGTATGTACGCATACATATATATGTAATATATATATATATATATATATATATATATATATATATATATATATATATATATATATATACGTGTGTATACACACACACAAATAAACGCTCCAGTTTTTCATTTGTTGATAAATAAATGTATTTTCTAAATTTTTTATGGAAAATAAATACTTCAATTTTCTAAGAAAATGGAAAACAAAAAATTATTTTTTGTAAGTAAAGCACCCAAAGTGTGCCAAGAAAAAAAAAAGCATGGGTTGAAATTTAAATAAAAATTTCAACAAAGTAATATTAGAGGTAGAGCAGATTGTTTATGACATCCTCCAACCACTAGTGTGAGAACTATTAACTGTATAATTTGATTCGTCAAAAAATATCTTTTTACAAAGCCCTTCTTTTTTTCTTCTTTTGAAAATTTGAAAACAATTCGAGCAGCCAAGCTTTAGAAGATATCTGGAAAAAGAACAAATCAAATATTCCACACTTACGTCACTTGTAGTGGGAAAACAATTTGATTGCGCTTTGTTACTTGTTTCATTTAAGGAAAATGACTCGGGCAATGCAATTGAGGAGAGAGCACTACTCAACCAAACAGCTAACAACATAATAATTCAAATAAAAAATGCTTAAAATCAAAACTCAAAATTTCAGACATGATACAAGTAATAGAAGCAGTCATTGTCAAACAAGCTGTCCATTAACAAACAAGAAACCACTTTCCACTTTAAAGAGACTAGTCTCATCTATATTCAATTTTAAGTTGTGTTTTACAATTAAGTAAACCCTCGGTCTTAAGCTATCGTTTCAAATCCAATCTCCTATTTGTAATTGGAATTTTTCTTGTTCAGTTAACATTAAAATCTTTAATGAAGAAAGCGTTAATGAAGAAGAAGAAAAGAAAAAAGGAAAAGTGAAAGGAGGGGGAGAAGTTTGAGATAAATGTGGTATTTTAGAAAATGGAGTATTTTTAAAAAGAAAAATTTTAAAAAAATAAAATTTTTTCTTTTAAAAAAAAGGTAAATTTAAAAGGAAAAAAAAGAAGGTGGTTTTTTGAAAGGAATTTTTTTTTTTATATTTTTGTAAAACACCATTTTCTTAGTTCAGTTCGGTTATTGAACCGAACCGAACCGACCTCACCTCCTGTCCCAGGAGACGGGGACAGTTCTTGGCGCGAAAATCGCACTAAACTCTGTGCTCTGAAATTAGGGTTCTTTTTTCTCATTTCTTCTCTTGCTACAAAAGTCGTCACGAATGGCGAGTTTCTGTGATCAGATAGAAGAAATCAAATCCCTAATTTGTTCAAACTCAAAACTGAATAAATCACTTGGTTATTCTACTCTCCTTCGCCTACAAGAGCTGTCAGATGACCATCCTTCTTCAATTCGGAGCCTTGCTAATCATTCTCAAACTCTGATTTCTAAAGTTTCTGTGGATATCACTAATGAAGATGAAGAAATGTATGTCTGAAAACGCATGTTAATGGTTTTTCTATTTTGCGTAAATTGATAGTATTGACTATCCAAGAAAAAAGAATATAATTCATTTGGAAGTTGCTTTCAATTTCAGTGCTGTACAGGCTTTGAAGTGTTTGGGGTTCATGATTTACCACAATTTCAGGTAGTGAAGTCTACAGTTCGTAATTCCTTATATGTTAACTCTTGCATTATATTTTGATTTTTGCTGTTGATCCCCAGTTGAAGGAAATGTGTTTTGCTGTTTGATTCAAGTAATATTGTATAAAGGCTATTGATATAGAAAGGCCTTAATTGGTCTGGTTTAATCTGTGTTTCTGCAGAAGAGCTACTTCTCTAACTTATCTTGGAAAGAAAAGATTGGATTTTTTTTTTTTGGTTTCTGGAAAGTACTTGATTATTATGAAAAGGTGAAAGGGTAAGAGAAAAATTTGTTATAGCATTACTTTCTAGGTCGACCCGGGTTGTGGCAACCTATTTTCAATCCTGGGATTGGTTCCATGCACAAAATGCAAGTGTACATCAGAAAATGAGGGAAAAAGAACTGTACAAGTTGTGGCATTAATCATCCTTTCACGCTGACTAAGGAATGATAAATAAAGGATACTTGAAGCAAAAGCTTGATTCAGACAAAAAAAGTACGGAAAACAATCAATCATTTGTTTTAGATGGATATCTGCCCCCAAATGTTCAAGCGTTTAGAGTATGCAGTCATCTAGAATTCAAAATTTTACTAGTCTTGGCCCATTTTTTTAAGGAATGTTAATTGTGAAGATAAAGTGCTCTGCTGTTTACCTTTTTTTCTTATTGGTTTGCAGAAGATGGCGCTAACATGATCTTGCAGGCACTAGTTAAAGTCATCATAGCCACAAAGATAAAGGTAAATATCCCATATATGAGTTGTAGTAATTTCAACAATACTGCTTATTTAGATTTTAACATGCTCATCTGGTGATTGCAGTCGGTTTGTAATTTAGGTGCATGGTGCATATCAATACAACAACTAAATGCATCTGTTATAGCTAACCACTTCCATTCTGTGCTAGGGGCAGTTGTCCATGCCCTTGACAATCCTTTCTGTTCATTGTCTACAACATTTGAGGCTGTGCAGGTATAATAAATTGCTGATTAACCAACTTCTATTGAACAAGGTGTTCATTTTGTTGCTTCACTTGGATATATGCCAAATACGATAGCAGGTATAATAAATTGCTGATTAACCAACTTCTATTGAACAAGGTGTTCATTCTGTTGCTTCATTTGGATATATGCCAAATACGATAGCAAGTTTTTATACATTGTTCCCCCATTGTGTCATTTGATATCCTGATTTGTCTATTAATTAACACCAAAACATTTAAGATGTGTGAATACTTGTATTGATTGAAAAGTCTTGAAACCCATGCTTGTTTCTTAACCATGCCTATAGGACTTATATTGAGCAAGGGGTTTGTTGTGTTGCTCCATTTGGATATATGGCAAATTCAATAGTATGTTGCTATACATTTTGCCCCATAGTGTCATTTGATATCCTGATTGATCTATTAATTAATACCGGTATGTTTAAAATTTGTAAATAACTTATATTGATTGACAAGTCCTAGAACCCATGGTTGTTTCTCAACCATTCCTAGAGGACTTCTGAAGGGAAAATAAATTGATAAAATTGCTATCTTTTTTCCTATAAGTTCTTGCTGTTCCTTTGTAATGATAGAAGCAATTTTCACTTTCTTAATTTCCATTCTCAAAGTTTATGAAAGAGGGGATGACATTAAGCAAGAGCTTGATGCTACAATTTGTTATATAGAGTTATCATAATATAGGGGGAAAATGTATAGCAATTTTCACTTCTGTTAAGATTTGCACAATATAGAGTTATAATCTTTGTGACTTCCTTTTTGGTTGCAGAATTTAGCATAAGTTTGAACTAGTTGTTGTGCTTTTTTTTTTTTTTTAATTTTGTTTTCTTTTTCTTTAAAGAAAAATAAAACAGTTTTTATTGGTATAGGACCCTAGATATTTTGTTTTGGTCTTGATGTCTCTGGTGTGTCTATACATTGGTATAGGACCCTAGACATTTTATTTTGGTCTTGGCTCTTCAACTGAAGGGACCTTTTCACAAGGATGACGTTGAATCATATATATCTGCTTGATATATGAGAATTCAAAAAACTTCAGGTTAGACATTTTATTTTGCTCTTGGCTCTTCAACTGAATGGACCTTTTCACAAGGATGACATTGAATCATGTATATCTGCTTGATATATGAGAATTAAAAAAACTTAAGGTTTTACCTTATTACAATGATATACTCAACCAATTTGCTTTATATTCACTCTATTGATACTTCTTTGAAAGGTTGTAATGAAGTTATTTGTGCAATCGGCTGAAAATATGAGAGAATCTTCACACATGTGGGCTCCTCCAATATATAGAAGACTCCTCAGCACTGATAAGAAAGAAAGGGACATGTCAGAGAGGTGTTTCTTGAAGATTAGAGATGTGATAATTCCTCCTCCTGCAGCTCTTTCTAAGGCGTGAAAAGTCAATGCTTTTGTCCCTTATTTCTGTTTATGATCAGGGTAACAACACTGTGGTGTAACTGTAGCATGTTTCACTTGCATGCTGACTGTAGCTTGCTTGACTTGTGTGTCTAAGACTTGGAGGTGGGCTGTAGGGGATTAGACCCCCATGTAAAAGGTTTGGTAATCTTGTAAAGACTTGTGCAGTCTAAGATTATCAACTACATTTTCTTCAACAGGGACTTGCCAAAGACATGAAATGGAAATTGCTTGCTGAGATGAAGGATCTTCTGAAGCAGGGTATGAAAGTTCAAGCATTGCAAGCATGGGGATGGTATCTAAGGTTGCTGGGATCTCATGCACTGAAGAATAGGCATTTGATTAATGATACACTCAAAATTCCTGAGATGACATTCTCTGATTACAGCCCACAAGTCAAGATTGCTTCACTGGTATGACCTGCAGAATTTACTTAATCATTACTTTTTCTCAATCTCAATTTTTTCTTTACACAGTAGCTGTTGTGTTTTAGATCCCTTGTGGCTAATGAATGATTATTCTGAGAAAATGTCCTATATTCTCCCCTATTTACTGTAATCCATATATTCTTTACACAGTAGCTATTGCCTGATTATCGGATTTCAGTTTGAAGTCTCCATTTTTCTTGGACATTATAAGTTTCCCAATATGTGGTAAAATCAGCTGCTTGTGCACTGTGTTTATAATAATTAACACACTGTGAATTACTTGTTTGTAGTCATGCTACTTCATAATTTTATTTTATTTTTTTCTTTTTTCATTTTTATTTATTTTTCATTTAGGTGCAATATTCCATTCTTTTACAGTAACAAGTCAATGTGCATTGATTTGGCAGGTTGCATGGGAGGGACTCATTGATGCTCTTATTTGCCCTTCATTGATAACTTGTAAGACAAATGGAGAAGTCGAAAATGGTATTGAAAAATTGCAAACATCTAATGACAGTGGTTTTCAAGTTCAATCCAATGCATTTTCAAAAAGCATAAAACTCTTAATGACACCTCTAATAGGTGTCATCTCAAGCAAATGTGATATATCTGTCCACTTATCCTGCTTGAACACATGGTGTTATCTCCTACACAAACTTGATGTATTTGTCAATCATTCACCTGTGGTTGAACTGGTGTTGGATCCTGTCCTTGAAGCAGTTTTCCATGTGGGGCCAGATATCAAGACTATCTCGTTATGGAGCCTTTGCCTAGACCTGCTTGATAACTTTATAATAGCAAAATGTAGAATAATAGAATGTGAATCGAGCAGTCAGGTAAGCCATAACTCATTAGTTAGAACTTTTGTGCTAGGGTCTTCAATACCTGGAAAGTGTATAGTGAATCAGCATTCTATTAAATGGCCTCCATGGGATATTAGTCAGTTGGATTTCTTTATGAAGATGATTAATATTATCCTTGGCCATGCAGCAGTTGAAAGAATTACCCCTCAAAATAGAAGTTCAGCATGTGATGCTGCCTTAGGGATATTTAGATCTCTGTTAAAAGGAGTGCAAATAGAGTTGAAGAGTTCTTCCATCAATTATGCTGTGCTTGAACAAAATACTGAGGTTTTTAAGACAGATATTTGAAAACAAAAATCTTGGTGGTAGTGGCAATAGTAATTTGCAGCATGCTTCCTTCCAGTTTCTACAGAATGTCATTGATGAGCTAGAACCTTCCATATTGGGATCTCCTCTTCATAAGGTGGCTCTGGACCTGACATGTATTGAGAATCTTCAATCAGCCAATGTGATTAAATATGAAAAATTTCTAGGTATCAACTTTGTTGCCTATATGGATATGGTGTCACCATTGAATTATCTTATTATACTTGGCATCTTGGCGGTGTTTCAGTCAACTCCCAGTGCACCGGGAACAGAGTCAAGTCCACAGGTTGGTCTGCACAAATTTCTTGAACTGATTCTGTTATCATATGATCCCATGGAAAATTTTAGAGTTGCTATTAGTTTATTATATAAGTTTGTGGGCAATAGGAACTTACACATTTGGATGGCAATAGCGAACACGCTGCAAGATTGCATTGCTTGTGAAAATGATGTTTCTCTGATGAGAATGGATACAGACAGCAATTCTCTTGGTGTAGGCCACCTTTTATTATATCCATTTGTTGAATGGTCTTTGCCACAGAAGATTCTAGTCTCTGAGAAAGTTAGTGGATCCTCAGAAGAGTCTCATGTTTCAGCAGACAGAAAGCTTGAGCTTGAACACGTAAGTGAAGTATGGTGGTCAGTCTATAGTGCACTTTGTGCCTCAGAGTGTCCAGCAAGGAAAAGTATTTCTCACAATCTTTGTTTATTGTTGAATCGGTTAATTGATGAAAATTTCAGCATTATTGGCTGTGGCAGTGATTTAGATTTTAGCAGTAAGGATCATGATCTCCTTTCTCTATCTGGCAATGCTGTAGCATGGATGTTGGAAGAGGTTTTGGCAGCTAGTTCAGATGGAAACAAAATTGCTCATGCTGAAGCTTTAGTGTTTGCTGATCTAAGAGACATCTTGGAATTTGCTTCAAGGTAAGTGCTGTTACAGTAGGCAAAGGTAGGCTAATACAATTTCTGGTCTGCAGGCTGTCTCTTCAAGGAGTAATCTTGTGACCAAAAAAAAATGTCTTGGAAAAACTTATAGGCAAAAATATTAGTAAAAAATAGGAATTATAAAGTTCTTGCAATTTTTATTGTACTTCCCAAGTTTTAAATATATAAACTTATAACAACTGGTCTATGCATCTCAATTCAGTATAAGAACCAGAAGTTAGGCCTGTATGCTCATTGGATTGTTTCTCTTTAGTTTTTTCAAATGTTAACAGAGTGCACCGTAAATTCAATTGCAGATAAATCATGACCACGTAGTTCTCTGGGTTAAAAGCATTAACAGTTTGCTAGCTTTTTAGAGTCTTGATGTAATTATCATGATGGGAAGATGTTCCTTATGCTGTCATTTTCGGATGTGATGTGTGTTGTGGGACATGAAATTCAAATGAAATAATTTAGTTTATTGCTGTTGTTACTTAAGATGGAACAGATCCTCTGAAGCTGAAGGATCTCCAAAATGATAATTTGTAAATAGGAATGAACTATGTCTATTCAATTGCCAAGACCCCTACCAAGTAACTGAACATATTTCTCAATAAGTGTTAATCTATGCTTAATATACTAGCTGGTATGATATGCCAAGAATATCCTCCTGAACTTTGGGGTTCCTGAGGGAGACTCTAACTGCCATCACTTATGTTTGTTATAGCATTACTACAGATTCCTGAAGTTGTCATGTGCAAGAATACAAGCCAATCCACTGGCAAAGCTTCCCGTAACTTCAAGGTTAGATTGCATGAACTGTTATATTATTCATTTTCACGCTAAGATTGTTCTCTTTTTAATCTGCTGATGTCTTTATATCTGGGCTATGAGAATTCTAGGGTATTTTCTGTTTTGACACGTCTGATGAGTTGCCTTCATTTCAAGCAAACGATTATTTCAGTTATTGAGGTCAGCATCTCCTGTTTCTGGTCATACCATGTTCCTAAAATTACGGGGTTGGAAGCAATATGGAATCCTCTGAATAAATCTTAATTTCTGATAATTGCCAGTATATAACTGAACCGTTCACAGACAAGTTGTAATTATTAGCACTTTGCATTGAGGTGGTTACCAAATTAGGTGCATAACTAGTTCTTTTATTATTTGAAGAAGCTGAATGCCCGTGACAGGAGAAAAGAAATTGTTTTCTGAAAGTGAAAATGAATGAATATGGGTAATGAGCATGCCACAAAAATAGAAGGTACAATTCCATGCCTAGAAGATCCAAAGTGAAAAAATAGCCTATGTCATTTGAAAGCTGTTCATTCTCAATTACATTCCTGATTCTAAACACTCTTACAAAATGCCATATAAAGTGGAATTATAATGTAATCATTTGTTTGTTTTATTACAGATCATAACTTGCCCACTACTTGTGTGGCTGTCACATGAAGTGATCCATGATGGAAGTACATTTAATCAACTTCAACATCTGTGGGGTCAAATCCTCAATTGTTTAAGGTGAACTCAAACCTCCAATAGTCTTTGATTCACTTTTCCTGAAACTTCAGGCACCCCTTTTATCAAAAACTCTTGATCACCCAAATTCTGCAATATCAGAGCTTACTATCGCCTTTTGGAATTCAACGTATGGTGAGCTAATGAAGTTAGATTACCCTCAGAGTTTACTTGATATCTTGGACAAGCTGTCCAGAAGCAAACGAATCAACTTACATAAGAAAAGCCAGCCATTTCTCTTGAAATGTAATTCTGTACCAGATTTGAGTGCTCAAAGATACAAGGTGACTGCCACTCATAACAGCAGCTCAAAAACAGTAGAACTAGTGCACGATACAGCGAGTCATCTAGAGCACAATGATAACTTGTCTCCAAGTTCAAAATGAAAAAGACTAGAGCTAACGGACCATCAGAAGGAAGTAAGACGTGCGCAACAAGGCAGGGCAATGGACTGTAGTGGACATGGTCCAGCAGTCCGGACATGTACTAGTGTTGATTTTTCACAAGGAAATGATGATTCTCAAGAGAGTCAGGAGATTCGGAACCCAGAGTCTATTTTGGAGATGCTGAGAAGAGTTAGATAGTTGTCTCCTATTTTTACAGGAAAAGGGATAGCGGACCATACGGCAAGTTACAATTTAGAGTGAAACAACATAATTTTCATAATATCATTGCTTTATTCTATATATCTGTATGGTGATGTTATGCATTTTAATCTTATGGCATATTCTACAATATATATTGTACTCTTATATGCGTAGTATGCATACTTGTGTCTGTGGGTTTATAAATCCAGGGCCCTTTCACAGTTTATGTATATATGTATATAAACAAAATATTTTTATTCTTTCTTTTTTTTTTTATTTCAGAAAATATTGTTATTCTATCATCTAATAATTTGCCTTTCCCAGTCATAGCTGTGTTTGCTCGTATGATGCTAGCCATTTCTTTAATCTTGTGGATTTGTAGATGATAGACTATTGGTGGGAGCTGACTGTGATCCTGTTCATAAGATATGATATGAATATGCGAAGAACAAGAGGATCGTGTTGATTAATGAAAAAGATGATGAGAATCATGTTGATATCATATCTAAGATATTTATATTTAGGTCGAAGGCGCAAAGCGGTTTCTAAAATTTGGCAAAAGGTACAATTTATATTTTAAAGTTCCATTTGGTATAATATTACCTTTGAAATTTGAAAATTGGAACAATCTAACTTTTAAAATGATATGTATTCAATTTTTTAGTGACATATATTCAATTTTTAAGCGCTAGCCGTCATTTTAAAAGTTAAATTGCTCTAATTTTAAAATATTAGAAATGACAGTATACCAAATGAAATTATAGGATCTAAATTATATTTTTTGTTAAATTTTAGAGATTGATTTATACATTTAGCTTTATATTTATTATTATTTTTTTCATTACTTATTCAAGTATGTATGTACACAACTGAGTTCCAATAAAGAGGATTGCCACATGCTCATATTTTAATATTGTTGCATCCTGATTAGAAGAACCCATCGCCACAGCACATTAAATGAGTTGATTAGTGCAGAAATTCCAAATATTGATATTGACCATGAAGGTTAAAGTCAGACAACAGATTCATGGTGCATGATCCATGGTCCATGACAGCGTAAATCAAAATTCTTCCTGTACGGACAATGAGAAATGAAATAAGTTTGTTGATAAATATATTTAGTTTTTAATTTGTAGGAATTTGATATTGTTACCTTTTTTTTTTTGTATCTGTACTAATTAAACTTAAATTCTTCTATATAAATGTCTGTAATTGATTGTCAATACATGAGAGATTAATTAAAAATTTCTCAAATTTTTCATGGTATCAAAGCTATTTCTTTTTTGTGGAGATTGATTTTTCCCTCAAGCAATTTTTTTTCTAGGTATTTTTTTTACAAACAGTATCCAAAATTAGACAATTAAAATAGATCGAGTTATTCTTCCTATTTTCTCTCACCACTGTCATCGAAAGATTGCCCAGGCTGAGATTGGGCTCTTCACAAAATATATTCGTTGTCTGATTTTGCACGTGGTCTCATGCGCCACCTAAAGCTTCGATGATATTGTTCAAGCGCTAGCGCATGGCATCACTTCCGGTCACCATTTGTAGCTGATTTCAGCTCCAATCATCTCACCTCCTTTTTTTTACAGCTGTCTAGGTGGTTTTTGGCTTGATTTGTCATCTCAGATTTTAGGTCATTTTTTCAAGCTCTATTTCTGTTTCTTTTTACTGTCCTAGCATTTTTGCTACTTTGATGGATAATAAGGCAGTTAATTTATCTAAGAGAGAAAATTCCACTACCTTTTCATCTAGTCATAATACATAGATTATAGATTCTGGTGCAAACAGCCATATTGTAGGTCCTTCGAGAAACTTTATTTCTTATTCTCCAAGTAAAAATGGAGATAATGTTTGAATAGCAGATGGGTCCTTTACTTCGATATTCGGAACATGTTCTATTAACTGTACTCCTAACATTAAATTGTCCTTAATTTGTTCTTCATACACCTTAATTTCCTGCTAATCTCCTATCTGTTAGTTCTATAATTAATTCTCTTAACTGTAAAGTGAAATTCTTTCCTACACATTGTATTTTACGAGACCTTAAAATAAGAGAGAGGATGGCAACGATAGGTTGCAAGATGGCTTATATATCTTCGACAATTTCTGGTAAGAGGCAAGCTTTTTGGGTGAGAGTAATGATGTGAATAAAGAAATCATTTAATGCCATAGATGGTTAGGACATCCATCCTTTTTTGTCTTAGAGAAATTATATCCTAATTTGTTTAAAAATGCTAAGTTTGATTCTTTATTTTGTGGTGCCTGTAAATTTGCTAAACACACTAGGAGTTCTTATCCTTTGAGTTATAATTAAAGTTTGTTCCTTTTACTATCATTGATTCTGATGTTTAAGGACCTATTAAAAATGCTTCATTATCGGGTAATCAGTGGTTTGTTACATTCATTGATTGTTGCTCTAGAATGACTTTGGTGTATTTAATAAAGACAAAGAGTGATGCATTTTCTTGCTTTCAATATTTTTATAAGATAGTTTGTACTCAATTTAATGCTAAAATAAAAATTGTGAGAACACATAATGGTACAGAGTACATGGATATTAGGTTCGGTATTTACTTGAAGTACAATAGTATAATACACCAAACTAGTTGTCCTATTGCATAAAATAGGATAACTGAAAGAAAAAATAGACATATGTTGGAAGTAGCTAGATCTCTTATGTTTATTATGAATCTTCCAAAGCCTTACTAAGGGATGCAATTCTAGCAGATGCTTATCTTATCAATAGAATGCCTCTAAAAGCTTTCAACTTTAAGAGTCCTTTAGAAGTGTTACAAGGGAAAAATGCTTATATTGTTCCTCTTAGAGTGTTTGGGTGTATTTGTTTTGTTCATACTAGGAATGTTGGCAAACTAGACTCGAGGGCTCTTAAATGTGTGTTTATTAGGTATTCTCTAACATAGAAAGGTTACAAGTGTTATCATCCTCTATTGAGAAAGCATTTTATTAGTATGGATGTGACTTTTAGAGAAAATGAACCTTATTTTGGTATTGTATAATGACCACTTTAGAGGGAGAGTACTAAAAGAGAAGAGGTAATACCTACTATAACTCTTGATAACCTTACCCTAAGGGAGAGCTTTATGAGGGAACAAGTTCAAAATGAGCCTATTGGAGTTTAAGAGGAGACTACTGTCTAGGGGGAGACTATTGAAAATTTGGATCCATTGGATTTGATGAGATATTCGAGGAGAAATAGGAAAAAAAAAGTCATCATGTAGCCTACTCTATGTCAATAATCCTCTTCTTCTGGTCATTTAGGTTAGTCATCTTTGAACTTTGATTCCACTAATAACTTGGATATGCCTATTGCTCACAGAAAAAAGGGTTAGATCTTGTACCAAACATCCTCTATCAAACTTTGTCTCCTATAATTCCGTATCTCTTTCCTATAGAGTATTTACTTTTTCCGTCTCTTTTATCTCTATTCCACAGGATTGGAGGGAAGCTTTTACAGATTCTAAGTGGAAGCTAGCTATGATTGAAGAAATGAAGGCTTTATCTAAAAATGAGACTTGGAAACTAGTTACTTCTCCACCAAACAAGAAATTGGTTGGTTGCAAGTGGGTTTTTACCTTGAAACATAAAGCTAATGATTCGATTGAGAGGTTCAAAGTCATATTGGTGGCTAAAGATTCACTCAAACTTATGAAGTGGATTATTAGGAGAGATTTTTCCTTGTTGCTAAAATGAACACAGTTAGAATTTTGTTATCCTGTGCAGGTAATTTTGATTGGAATTTAGAATAGTTTGATGCGAAAAATACGTTTCTTTATAGAGATTTGGAAGAAAAAGTATACATGGAGTTTTTGTAATGCCCTGAAAATTCTAATTTGTATAAATAGTACTTTTCGGGCTATAAATAGTGACATCAGGATGAATAGTGCCGCTAGAACCCACATAAATTTCTTTCCACCACTGGAAAAAAATTCATAATGAGTATAATGGTATAATTTGAGATGAAATTGAGGTCAAATAGGCTTCTAAAAGGTAGTGAGAAAAAAGCACCTAGGCCGTATTAGGGTTGACTACAACTTTGATCAGCCCAAAAATATTCCACATACCTCCGAAAATTATTTTAATTGCACAAAATATTTGAAATAGCATAAATTAAGTTTTAAAAGTGAAAAATAAATTTTTGGGCAACTTTGAAAAATTAGGGTTTCGGACCGATAATCTTGCCTCCAGTCTCCGAAATATATTGAAACGAACTTGGATTGACTTCAAATTTTAAAAAGACTCTAAATAATATTTTTTCATATTTTTAGACTAATTTTGGAGGTAATTTAACAATTAGAGTATATAGCCAATGAGAAAATAATATGTGGCGCATTATAAACCATACCTTTATTAAGTGGTCAAAGGGGGGATTCACTCTTATTTTGGGAGGCCTTATAAAAGGGCTGAAAAAAGGCAGATTTTTCTAGAGAAATTTAACCCTCTCTTCATCTCCTTCCTCCTCTATTTTCATTTCAACATAATTCCACCATTACTAATCCAAATCTCAAGCTTTCACCTACACAATTTCTCACTCAAATTTCATATAAAATCTACTCCTCACCTTATTTTCTACCTTAGAGCAAGTTTAGATAGAGTTTTGGCAGAAAATTGTTAGATTAGTTGATTTTGAGTATTTATATGTTAAAATTGAAATAAAAAAACTCATGAATTCTTCCTTTTACAATTCGACCATAAGGTGAAATTCAAGAAGGAGAAAAAAGCAAGGAAGAAAAAGGTAAGAAAAGGGAAGAATAAGTGAATTTAACCATTTTTGAGGTTAGTGGATACAAACTACACTTGATTTCATAGAGTTTCCTTTGAAAATTGTGTGATTTTATATTTTGTAACTATAGAAACTAGAGTAAAATGATGAAATTAATCAAGATAAATTAGTGAATTAACGTAAAATAAATGATAATTAGTGGAAAAATAAATCCAGAAATAGTGAATTCCTAAGCGGCCGAATGGTATACCTAGGCATATTAAGTGATATTTTAATATTTGATTGGATGATTGGCATGAAATGAACATTAGAAGGATGGAAAAACCTAGTGTGAATGAAAAACCAATGAATTATGTTTGGATAGAATGTTGATCAAATAAAAATAATGATGTATATTTGTGTATTAATTTGATATTGGTGAATTTGCATGTATATTGATGGAATATGACATGATATGTTCATGGTAATCGTGCAGCAGAAAAACGATAAAAACAATCATACATGCTAAACAATTCCATGACAAGAATCGAAACATGCAATTTTAGGGTTTTTAAAACTTATAACTTTTGATGCCTTTTAATACTTAAATTTGGTGATGACCAGCAACTAAGATGACTTTGTCCGCCTTAGATTTTGATCACCAATGCCAAGGAACAGCCTATTATGTCAATCCCTCTATTCTCACACACACAATTGCACCGACAGCTTAAAATAGAGGTTGCTAGCTCACAAGAGAATGAGGAACAATCCTTTCTCCTTGTGAAAAATTGGGCCAAAAGAATTGAGAGAGAGAGAGATGTAATTCACGCCAAAAGCAAGGTGGCTAGGGTTTCACGCCAAAATGCTAGCTCTCTTAGGGTTTTATTTCTTTTTAATATATATTCTTATCTTTTGGCAAGTGTTTGATCTGAATTTTACTATCTCAAGATAATTATTTCAACTTCAATCACTTCCTAAAAATAAGTAATATATATTGATTTAAACTCCTTTGAATTTAAAATTCAAATTTGAAATAAAACACAAGACATTTAAATAAATGAAATCACTTAATATAAATAATGAGCATGTGCCGAAATTCCTTGATTTCCACCTTGGAATTTAGGCCACCTCATCTATTATTTAAATGATTTAATTTAATTTAATTTAAATTTTTTTAAGCTTTAATACTCAATTAACTTAATTAATACAAGATAATTAATTAATTGAAATTAAATCTTGTGGGTTGAATTTTTCTCTCTCATGGACCAAGGTCCAATAGCAATTTTAAAACCCATTACACACATTAATTTGACTTTAATTAAGAGCCCAAATTAATGCCCAATACTTTATTTAAATATTTTAAGCCCAATGCTTTGTGTGCGATCCTATAGGTCCATTTAATGTTGGCAATGAATTAATGAATTAATTCAAAGGCTATATATATTCTCTAGCAAGATATTATAACATTCCAAATTAAATGAAAATGCATATGACATTTAGTGACCTAATGCAATTTTGCATAGTCCCTTACCCATAAATATCAGAATTAATATAAGGCATGGAACTAGTCATCCTTATATATATTAATTCCTTTCTTGATATTACAGTGGCACTAAACTCTCAGATAAATAATGATTACTCATTATTTCATCTTGGTATGGCCATACACTTCTTAGTTCACTGATCAAGTGGCCGATGATATTTTCTCTCTTATTGAGAGGGGTAATCCCTTCACTTCTCTCATGCTCTCTAACATGAATCAATGTATACCCATACTTGTCACTCTATTACGAGCACGTTAGGTGTATGTCAAAGCAGACAGTAATTCATAAAGAGTTTCATAGAGATTTTAGGTCTAAGAACTCTGATACAAAACTTGCATATGAGAAACACTTATGACTTGTACCATATAGTGTTCTCATGAGCGGATCGTATCTAGATACCACGTTCTTTAACATGTATCAATGATCCCTGATTGACACTCTTGTCCTAATGATCCGTAAGACAGAACTCATAATATCAGAGAGAGCATACTAGTCTTAATTCATTGTTATTCCCATAACAATGACTGACTAGGGATATTTAGAATGAAGTCTCATTTGTTTCAAGGTCTTACAACCATGTGCCTCACACATGATAACTTAAACCAAAACAACATTCTTGGATAGTTCTATCAATTGATATGCACAGGAATATAATGGATAAAACAAATGCCTCATTTTATTAATTCAAAGTGTTTTATTACAATGCATTGGGGCTAGGGCTTACACTAACATATATCACTATGTAAAAGCTTGAAATGATTAAAAGAACATTAAAGGAATGAAAATACTGATGCATGATTGAGAATTTACCATGGCTGAATGGCGCACAATGTGGAAATAACATGTTTGAATCATAAATGAATGATATTACACATGTATACTATGAGTACATGATCTGTAAGCATGAATGAATGGAAAGTTTTCAAGTGAGTATGTTACATAATGTGAAATTAGTGTTAAATTGTATAAAAAGTATGTTATGAGATGAATAATTCATTTGCTCTTAGTATACAATGGTAAAATCGAAATTTTAGGACATAATGGTGTAGACACTGGGTCCTGAGTCAGTCTCTATTGGAGTTACCTAATAAGGATAATGTTGTTCTAAAAGTAGCCAAAGAATGAAAACACTATGGCACTCTCCTGTTTTTGTTCTTTGAAAAATATCTTTCTCCAAGCTTTGGTGTTTTTCAGGAATTAAAAATGATATTTTGGGGGTTTTCTCCTTTGCTTTTCTTTCTGACGAGTGAGAAGAGTATGTTTAAGGGCTTAAAATGTTCTCAGAAGTGAGTCGTAGCCTTGACTCACAAGTCAAGCCTGTGATTCGTTCCCAAGTCACGAACCTTAAAGGCGATTTACTCCTTTTCCCATATGCCTATCACTTATGTCATAAGGCATAAGTCAAAGGCATGAGTCGCGAATGGGTTATGGCCCAAGCTTGTGACTTACCCAAATTGTGCTTGTGAGTTTATGGGCTTTTATTGGTGGCCTAACCTCAAGTCATGCCCTTGACTCACCATTTGAGGCCATTACTCTACATTTTACCTAGAATTTCATATTTTTCCTATGAAATACAGGATTATTTTTAGGCTTGTGCAGAACCAAACCAAAACTAAGAACTGAACCAAACCAAATAGATTTTGGTATATTTGGTTCTATTATTTTGATTTCTAATTTGTTCAATTTTGAACCAAAATATGATTTTGGGTGATTCGGTTTGGTTTTTAAAATTAAAAAACCGAATTAATTGAACCAACTGAATTTGTCTAAACTCACCGTTTTTCATGTGTGTGTGTGTGTGTATATATATATATATATATAATTTTGAACCCTAGCCATAAGTGTCTGTCTTCCTTTGTTCTCTCTTTTCTGCATCGATCTCCAAAGAATGAAACTAAATATCCACATTCAATTTTGCTAAAAGCATGAGAAGAAAATATAGAAAGTTTGAGATCGGGGGCTTAAAATTAGAGTTGAAGAGTGGGAGAAGACGGAAGAGGAGGATCCATCTTATCGAGGTTGAGCTTTTTAAGTTACACTACGGTAACACCATAAAAATCTCCAAAAACCCCACTTTCATATTTCTTCTTCTACGATTTTGTTTCAAAATTCTTATTTGCTTCTTTTTATCACAATTGAAAAAATAAATAATGAATAAAAGAATTGATTCAAAAAAAGGAAGAAGCTTTTTCAAGGAACCATACAAATGGAGAGAGGTTAGGGTTTATTTATAGACAAAGGAAAGCAAAGAAAAATAGGCATGCCTGAGAGTGGGACTTTTTGGACATGTACATATATAAATAGGAATGGGATATCAATAGATATATTATTTATTTTATTTGAAGTGCTCAATTTGGGCATTTGTTATGGGAGAAAATCTTATCTCTATATTTACCAGAAAGCCGAAGTGATTGAATTTGAGATTTTGAATCAAAAATCTAAAGCAAATGTTTCAATTTCATTTTGTTTATAAAGCCTATAGAACCTATTAAACTGAACTGACCGAAATTATTTTGGTCCATTCAGTTTTCAATTCTAAATACTTCAATTTTGGTTTCGATTATTTTATTTTGCAAAGGTTCAGTTTTCGACCATTTACACACCCTTAATTTTTTTTACAAAAAATCTCCCTTATTTTCTTTGGCTGAATCATGAGCATTTAATGCTCATTATGACCATTTAAATAAGAAGGGACTTTATCTTTTAAGGGGAGGAGAATTTGAAAAAGCTGAGTAAGAGAAAAAGACAAAAAAAGATCTCTAGTTTTTTCTTTTTACTTGGTTCAAAGCAAAATGAAGGAAAAAGAAGGATAAAAAAGGCCAAGGGTGTAGATTCACAAGTTTTAAATAACCCTATTGAAGGTAATATAAGAGGCAAATCTACTAAGTTCATTTAGATCTTTAAGTTTCCCTCTTGTATATATTTATGTTTTTGTTTTGTGTACAACTCATTTCCATGCTCTATTTTTTTAGCTTTTATTTCATGTTATATGGCACTTTGATGACTTTGCTTAAATATATGTTTTAATTGTTTATACATGTGTATTATCAAGCTTTAGTCATGAATCTTGCCTTTGGTGTGAGTTTAGGTGTAGATTTAAGGTTTTTATCATGTATGCTTTTATTTTTTAGTTTTGAGCTTCACATGGTGTTC
The DNA here is from genome assembly GCA_037975025.1 of Excoecaria agallocha. Lineage (NCBI taxonomy): Eukaryota > Viridiplantae > Streptophyta > Magnoliopsida > Malpighiales > Euphorbiaceae > Excoecaria > Excoecaria agallocha. Next base: position 7,824,810 of record CM075816.1, read on the forward strand.
TCTTGAATTGATGGTTTTGAGCTTATTTAATGTTCATTTTATACATCAAAACAAGTTTTAGGAAGGATGAAGTCATTTTCATTTATAAGAGGATTTAAAATTAGATTTTCAATCGGTTTTTTATGGTTATGGCGTCGTTCTAATAGCTCTTGGATGATCCAGGAGTGACCCACGGCCTTGAGTCATAAGCGAGTTGCATCCTTGGGTCGTGACTCGTTCCTGACTCACCTTTGAATTGTTTGGGCCGCTCTGTGACTCGCTTGGTGGGGCGTAACTCACCCCTAGTCAAGGCCGTGACTCACACGCTCCTTTCCCTTCCTTTATGCATCTGTGACTCGTTGTTTCTTATTTTGTCCTTTATTTTCCTTTTGTTGGCTTGTAACTTTATTTCATGCTCTTTATTTGCCTTTTGTTGGCTTATAGCTTTTATTTCATGCTTTTTATTTGCCTTTATATTTATTTCATTTTCTTTCTTTTTTTATGTTGATTATATGTCATTTGTTTACTCTAATTAATTATTTTATGGTTCTCTGTATTTATTATTTTGATAATTATTATTATCTAATACTTTATTTTATGTTATTTGGGCATATTTTAATTCTTTCAATTATTTATTGCTTTAGCACGCGCATGCTATAAATGCCGCATGAATTCCAAAATGTATCATACATTCTATTTAATTAATTATTGATTTTTTGTATTAATTATTTTATTATTCATATTTTGTCATTTGTTTAAATTATTTTTATTTTATTAAATCGTATTTTTTTGTCCCTTTTAATGTATGATGTGATGTCCTTGTTTGTGGGAGAATTAGAGGCTAATGGTGCAGATTAGCTTTGGATTGATTTCCCCTCTCGCTAGTTTAGCTATTAATTTATTCTTTTATTTGGCCTGTATTATTCTTTTCTATTTTTTTTGTTGAAAATCAGTTGTAATAGCTAGTAAAAAATGGGTTGTCTCACGCTAATTAAGGAAAATCCCCATTAAATATTTTATACTTAATTAATTGGATTTTTTCCATAAAAACGGACCAATGTCCACTTTTAATCACAAAAACTGCGTAAAAAATTTCTCAAATATGCATGAGGGAGCCAATATTCCTAACTCAACGAATAGCTCGATTTATGTATGACATTTTACTTGTATCATTATTTTTTCGTTCCTTTCTTCATTTATTGCAAATAAATAATTTTTTCTAAGCAATGTGCACAAAACTCATCAAAACGATTTTTTACAAGTTTGAGTGGAATTTTTTATAATAAAAGGGGCCCAATGCCCCAATTTTTTTTACCATAAAATAAAATGTAAATGGTTATACTTTTTCCAAAAGACACAAAAGTTTCTTTACTTAAAACAAATTAACTGCGATTCTTTTTCAAAGTTATAAGGGATCAAATCCTCCCATTTTTATTCAAAATTCACCTAAAACTCTGCATTTTTATAAAGATGCATGTGAAGGCTAACGCCCTTATTCAAATAGACCCAATAAATTTCCCATTTTTATGAATGATTATTTTATTATTGGTGTAAATATCTTCTTATTTCATTATTTCAATTACTTTACAGCTTTTGACGAGCTTGAAATGTGCCTTTTAATTCTTTGACATGGAAATGCTTGAGAAGAGGGTTGAGGTAATTAATCATAAACACTCGTTTATATAAATGTAGATATCATGACTTGAGACAATCTAGATCATGGTTACCCAATGATAAGAAAATAGTATATTTTGAACAACAGGTGCAAATCTCAAAACTCTAATTGTAAACTTCTCAAGGTTTTCTCAAAGATTTATGATTTCTCAAGTGTTTTCAAAAGATTTTAATAAAAGAGAATGAAAAATCATGATTCTGGCCTCCAGTGGTGACGGTCATCTATCATATGAGGGATGATTGTCTGTGGTCATTTCTCTCCTGTATAGGTTATATTAGGGGCATTTTTATGAATTTTAAGTTTTTTTGCCAGAGGGATGGTCGTCTGTCCTGAAGATCACCAGTCTGTGGTGAAATACCTAGATTATCCACATTTTTGGAAATTCAAAAATGGGAAGATAGATATTAATGGGATTTTAAATTTGAATTTTAGGGGGCCTATCTCTCTAGATTTGGAGAGATAGAGTTGGAATTAAACTCTAACTCTACCCTAGGTATAAAAAGAAAATAATGTAGGGTTTTCAGAGGGGCAATCATTTTTTATTACAGAGATAATTCTTGGAGGGGTGTAGACGTCGTGACCCAAGAAAGCCTAGATTAAGGTTACCCAATGATTAAAAAATAGTATATTACTGATAGCAGGTTTAGATCTCGAAGCTTCAATTGTGAATTTATCACACTTTCTTAAATATTTTTATGATTTTCCAAAAGATTTCCAAGTGTTTTTTTACAAAAAAAATGCATAAAAACCTTGATTTGGACTTTCAGAGGTGATAGGGGGCCAAAAGGGCACCCATCTGTGGCTCCTTCTCTCTCGCACAGGCTAAAAAAGAGGCATTTTAGGAATTTAAGGACTCTAGGCTGAGGGACGACTGCCTCTCATTGAGGGACACCCATCCATGGCTTAAAGTTTAGAATTTCCATGTTTTTGGAATTCAAAAAAAGAGATAATGGTTGTTAAGGGATTTTATTTGAATTTCTTTGGGATTTATCTCTAGATTTGGAAAGTTGGAGTTGAAATCCAACTCCATCTCTAACTTAGGTATAAAACCTAAAAATTTAGGGTTTTGGAGAGGGGAATCACATTTTACAAAGCTACTTTAGAGAAGAAGGAAACTTAATTTCTTTCTCTCTCATAAATCAGCTTAAGCAATCTCTTTTGGTTAACATACACACACAGATGAATTTCACTACATTTTTCTGAAAAAGCAAGAAGTACAAATCAAAATAGAGATCTGGACTACAAGACCTTCAGAGTCAAAATTTCTCTTAAGAGTAATATTCTAGCTCTTTTCTTACTTTCTCTCTATAAATTATAATCCATAATTAAGCGATTATTTGATGGAAATGTAATATGTTTAGATGCTATGATTATGTAATTGGCATGATTAAATTTCGTTAAGATGCAAATCTGGATTAAAGAGTATGTTAGAGGCATGATTAGGGATTATATTCTTCCATTGTTGTAATATGTGAAGCTTGTATATTTTTTCTTTTAATTTTGTAAATTGATGATTTTAATGTGTTTTATGCATGATTTGATGTTATAACACTACATTAGTATGATTTGGAGCTTAATAAATGTATGTTTAAGGTTAAAATACACTTTGTATGATTTTAACATATTTTTTCCATGGAAATTCTATAACTTACTCTATCCAGAGGTGACGAATGGAAAGATGATTAGACGGATGCTCGTCCGTCAGTCGATAAATAGGATGTCACAAGCTTATCTCATCGTTCCATCCCTCACTTCTCTGTGGCCTTTCCTTGCCTGGTTTTGGGCGTCCATGGCCATATAATTAGGTATTTTTGGTGTGTTTTATGCATTTTATGTATTTTTATGCCATTTATTCACTTTTCATGATATTTTTGCAGTATTTTATGTAAGTTTGACTCTATATGATGTGGTTCTGTATTTAATTTCATTCTATTTGTATAGTTAAATTCATAATTATTTTTATTGTATTATACTAATCCATGTGCCTCTTTGTGTTTTTTTAGTACCTTATATCTTTTCCTTCGATGAATTTTTGTATGATTTTTTGCATAGGAAATTGTGCTTTCAAATTGTTCACCATCCTTAGCCCATCCAGTTACTTCGGTTAACCACTTTTTTTATTAATTAATTATTTATTATTTTTGGTTTTATTTAACTATTATGTATTTTGCATTTATTTATTTGATATTGTTTTCTAGATGTATTATTATTTTGAGGATATAATAGTTAGTAAAAAATGGTTTTTGTGCACAATAAAAGAGAAAAGGCAATAAAAATGTTTTCTAGTAAATCAATTGGGTTTTCCTTTAAATCCTGGACTAATTTCAAATTGTTTTAGCCTAAATCCACATGAAATAATACTAATTTTTTTTTTTGTAAAATACACATAAGGGAACCAACGTTCCCACCCAAACACCTAATTTATATATGTATATTATTCTATTGTTGCTTTTGGATGATTTGCTTATGTAATAATTAAGCAGGTTTATTTTTTTATTTTTATCACTTTATCTATATGAATGGGATGTTTACTTAATTTTAATTGTCTTGTGTAGTGTGAGAGAGGAGAAAGGATTAAATGTAAAACTCCAATTATAAAATAAATACCAAACTAAGAGGCCTAATAAGAGTGATGTCCCGAACACCAATCTCTGTTTGGGCATCAAAAGGTTGAGATTCATTTTTCGATATTCTATTAGGTGGCGACTTCATGACACCTATCTCTTTTGGGTCCATTGGTAGATGCCTTCATATATTGACTATCAATAATAATTTGGAATTGATCCCTTTTTATTATGAAGTAGCCAATTTATGAGTTAGGTGAGCCTAATCCAATCTTGAACCATAAAAGCAAGCCTCCAAGAGTGAACCAAGGTGATGCACACAGCTCTGGCATGCATCATAGTGGTGACTCTACTGGGGACTAAAAAGACTTTACCCCCAAAAACATCTTGGTTGAGTTTTTTATAATTGAATTTTGTTATTAATCATATCTATTTTCTAAATTGTATTTCTTGCAGTCATCTTAGAGCCTTAGAATTAAGTTAGGCATCCTATTTTAGCCTCGATGCTATCCTAAAAAATGCCCTACATTCACTCTGTGAGGACCTAATCATAGCCTTAACAGGATGTTAGTTAATTAAACGGGATTAAGGTTTAATAAGGCAAAAATTTGATTATTTGGTATTATTAAGGTTAAGTCACATTAAGGGTATATTGGTAATTATGCACATGTGTATTGGAGTGTAGCTAAAATAGTAAGGAAGGATGCGATTGAATTAAATAAGAAGTTTTGGAGTTGAATGTTAAGAAAATAAGTTGTTAGGGGTTAAAATGTATAAGGGCATTTTGGGAATTTCTCCTTGTGAGATATTTATCCCACTCAAGCAGTTGGGGATTGGAGGATTGGAATTTGGGAGAGCTCTCTCTCTCTCTCTGGTTTCAGGTTGTGGAAGAGGAAAGCTAGGGTTTTGGGCATCCTTAAGGTGATGTTTTCCCTCTTGGTTTCTTATTGGTTTGTGTTTCACTTCTGGATTTAGGGTTTATGATTGTTATCTTCTTGTGTAAGAGGGAAGGATACTAGCAAGAATGGGTCAATGGATGAGGAAGGAGACAAAGCTTGATTTAAGGTACGAAAAAATTGTTATGAGTGGTTACTGTGCATGTTTTCCCTCCCTTGCTATATGTGTTTTCTTAGTTGAGATTAAAGATTCAAAATAGTAAATAAGATGAGTTTTAATGATTGAAAACTTAGATGACCATTTAAGGAAGTTGGGATATGAGATCTAGGGTTGTAATGCTTGCTCTGCTTAATTAGGGTCTTTGAGTTCGTGGTATTCTTCCCAGACATGGCCACGTGTGTGTTTCTTCTTCAAAACACACGGCCACGTGTGTTCTTCTTCAAAACACATGGCCACATGTGTGTTTGAATAAGAAAACACACGGCCACGTGTGTTTCTTCTTCCAAAACCCATGACCATGCCTATTTCCTTCACTTCTTGCACATGGCCATGAATATTTACCTCCTCTCTTGTACACGGCCACGTGATGTTTTTCTCCTTCTCACCCATGGCCATGCATGTTAGTGTAAGCCCTAGCCCCAATACATTGTAACAAAACACTTGAAATTAATAAAATGAGGCATTTGTTTTATCCTTTGTATTCCTGTGCATATCAATTGATAAAACTATCCAAGAGTGTTGTTTCGGTTTAAGTTATCATGTGTGAGGCACATGGATTGTAAGACCTTGAAACAAATGAGACATCATTCTAAATATCCCTAGTCAGTCATTGTTATGGGAATAACAAATGAATTAAGACTAGTATGCTCTCTCTGATCTTATGAGTTCAGTCTTACGGATCATTAGGACAAGAGTGTCAATCAGAGATCATAGATACATGTTAAAGAACATGGTATCTGGATTCGATCCGCTCATGAGAACACTACATGGTACAAGTCATAAGTGTTTCTCATATGCAAGTTTTGTATCGGAGTTCTTAGACCTGAAATCTCTATGAAACTCTTTATGAATTACTGTGTACTTTGAAATACACCTAACGTGCTCGTAACAGAGTGACAAGTACGGGTATAATTGGGTATGCACTGATTCATGTTAGAGAGCATGAGAGAAGTGAAGGGATTACCCCTCTCGATAAGAGAGAAAAATATCACCGGCCACTTGATCAGTGAACTGAGAAGTGTATGGCCATACTGAGATGAAATAATGAGTAATCATTATTTATCTGAGAATTCAGTGTCATTGGAATATCAAGAAATAAATTAATGTATATAAGGATGACTAGTTCCATGCCTTATATTAATTCTGATATTTATGGGTAAGGGACTATGCGAAATTGCATTAGGTCACCAAATGCCATATGCATTTTCATTTAATTTGGAATGCTATAATATCTTGCTAGAGAATATATATAGCCTTTGAATTAATTTATTAATTCATTGCCAACATTAAATGGACCTATAGGATCGCACACAAAGCATTTGGCTTAAAATATTTAAATTAAGTATTGGACATTAATTTGGGCTTTTAATTAAAGTCAAATTAATGTATGTAATGGGTTATAATATTGCTATTGGGCTTTGGTCCATGAGAGAGAGAAATTCAGCCCATAAGGTTTAATTTCAATTAATTAATTATCATGTGTTAATTAAGTTAATTGAATATTAAAGCCTAAAGGAATTTAAATTAAATTAAATCACTTATATATTTAATGATGTGGCCGAAATTCCAAGAGCAAAATCAAGGAATTTCGGCACATGCTATATATTTAAATTAAGTGATTTCATTTATTTAAATGTCTTATGTTTTATTTCAAATTTGAATTTAAATTCAAAGGAGTTTAATTCAAAATATATTACTTATCTTTAGGAAGTGATAGAGTTTGAATTAATTATCTTAGGATAGTTGAATTCAGATTAATGACTTGCCAAAGGATAAGCATATATATTAAAAGAAATAAAACCCAAAACCTAATTTTTTTGTGGCATGAATAGTAACTCGTGAATAGTGACTCTCTCTCTCTTAATTCTTTTGTTCAATTTTTCACAAGGAGAAAGGATTGTTCCTTATTCTCTTGTGTTATTGAGCAGTAATAGCAATCTAAAGAAGTACAAAATCAAGTTTTGTAGCTTCAAACTATAACCCTTACACAATACCGAAAAAGAGATCTAGCAATCTCGTTTTTAAGCCGACGGTGTAATTGTGTGTGTGAGAATAGAGAGAGTGGCGCAAAAGGCTATTCCTTGGCATTGGTGATCGAGATCTAAGGCGGACAAAGCCATCTTTGTTGCTGGTCATCATCGGAATAAAAGTTTTAAAAGGCATCAAAAGTTGTAAGTTCGATAACCCTAAAATTGCATGTTTCGATTCTATCTTTGGATATGTATGGTATGTATGATAAAATTTTTGTTTTTCCGCTGTGCTATCATGATTATCATACCATGTCATATTCCATCAGTGGTATCAGAGACAAGACATGCTTATTTTAGTGCTTTAGATGCATGAAAAAATTAATTAAAAATCGTTATTTTGAAAACATGCAAATCTGAAATTTTCTGTTTTGAGTTTTTTGCATTGTTTTGGTGTAAAAACGATTTTAATTGATTAGATAGGTATTATAATTAATATGACATGTTAATATACTGTCCTAAGATGTTATTAGGGCTGGTAATGGTCGGATTTAATTATTTATACCTGATGGTACATGTTAATTATGAAACTAGGTGCTAGTTGGCATGTAAATTGCTAGTTTAACAACTAGTTTTCAAAATTAAATGTAAAAACGTTTTTGGCATGTTTGTAAGTGATATTTAAAGATTAATTATCAGGTCTGGACATTTTTTAAATTTGGTTTTAATTCTGGTCCATGATAATTTAATTGATTAATTTTAAAATCACTTAAAACAATGACTAGTTTGTGTTTGTTACATGTTTAATCAACATTGTTTTCTTTATTTTGATTAAAATGGTAAAAACACATTTAGATTAAAATGGTACAGAATATTAAATCAATATTTATGGACTTATTTAGATTATTAAATGACTCATAAAATTGATTTAAATGTTTGTGCATTTCATGGCATTACATAAGCATTAAACAACTAGTTTTGTTGTTTGTTTGTTTTTGCATGAATGCCGTGTTCTATTATATGTGTTCTTCATGATTTTATTTTTAATTCATGTTAGCACATATTATATGTATTTTTAATGTTTATGGGCTGTATGACATAAAATTAAAAATGGCAAAATTGGAAATTATACTAGAGTTGATTTATGGCACAAATCTAACTAGTTTGTGTTTTGGGCTTTTAAGAGAACTTATTCAATAAGAGGATTTAGTCCATTGGGCTTCGGCCCAGGCCCATCATGGGGTCTTCTCTTAAAGGTTCAAGTACACAATTTCCATTAATGGGCTTCGCTAAATTGATTAAAATTGGACTTTGTCTGATCCATGAATGCTATGTATATTTATTTGCTTGTTTGGTGTGATGAATGGATATGCATGGTGCATTCATGGGCCCTGGGTTTTTGTAATTAAATATGGCCTGCGTGCCATTATATTTTATTGTAAAAGTTTCATTTATTTCTTAGAATAGAATTTATTTGAAGACTTTGTAAATCAAGACGAAGCCCACCGGAGTGGAGAAGCCCAACTCGAAGATTCTTATGTAATAGTATAGAATCTTAGTTGTAAGTTTTTCGGCCCATGTTTGTCACGCTTTACTTTATGCAATTATATATATATGCATGCTATGTATGGATGACAAAGCGTATGCCATGTAAGCCGTAATAAAATGAATCCCTAAAAATAGTAAGTCACAAAGTTGCCTTCCTAATTCGAAACATGTCAAGGCATCGATCATCGGTCACGTAGACTAGGAGTCCTAGATGCGCCCGATTATCTTTGTGAGGCATGGGTTGTGAATGTAGGTTGGACTTATCATGGAAAGGGATGCCTGGACCTAGGCAACTAATAAATGGGTTGTGCTATAACATCTTAAGATGTTAGCCCATTTGATCCAAGAGTCATGTACGAGACATGGTTGGAGTTTTCCTACCTAAGTAACTTAACTTGTTAGGTGTACAAGCTCAGCTTGACTAATAAGTTGTTGTGAAAAGTGGATCTTGGCCCACATTAAATCACTAACGCGAATTATTTAAAGGGATATTAATTCGGTTTGTGGGATCATAAATAAGACCTCATTTAATCTTGCTAAATTTTATTGTAGATTGAAAAATGGCATCTTCAAATAACAATTTCTCATTGCGATCGGTCCTTGAAAAGGACAAATTGAATGGCACCAATTTCATAGACTGGTCTCGAAACTTAAGAATAGTTCTTAAGCAAGAGAAAAAGTCATATGTTTTGGATGCGCCCTTGCCTGAAGAACCAGGAAGGAACGCCTCTGCGGTTCAAAAGGAAACTTTTGAGACCAAGAAGAGCGACTCCAATGATGTGACCTGTCTGATGCTGGCCACTATGTTGCTTGAATTGCAAAAGCAATTTATGGACCAAGAGGCTTATGCGATCATGGTGCACCTCAAGGAGATGTTCCAAGAGCAAGCTCGTCACGAGAGGTTCGTGACAACAAAGGCATTAATTTCTTGCAAGATGGCTGAGGGTACACCTGTTAGTACCCATGTACTCAAGATGAAAGGGTATCTTGATACTCTTGAGAAGCTTGAGGTACTAGTGCCAAAGGAATTGGCCACTGACTTGATCTTAGGATCATTGCCTGCTGCTTATGATCCATTTGTGATGAATTATAACATGCATGCAATGAACAAGTCAGTCACTGAGCTTCATGGGATGCTTAAGAATGCTGAAGAGAACATTCGAAAGACCAATCCTGTTCTAATGGTTCAAAAGGGAATTAAGAAGGGACCCGCTAAGGGAAAGGGAAAGGGAAAGGCAAAACCCAAGTCAAGTGGGAGTGCACCTCAGGCCCAATCCAAGCCCAAGGCGCCAAAACTCAAAGAGAGTGAGAGCACTTGCTTCCATTGCAACAAGATAGGGCATTGGAGGAAGAATTGCGCTCTCTTCAAGGAAGAACAAAAGAAGAATGGAGCCAAGGCATCCAGTTCTGGTATTTTTGTTGTTGAAATTAACCTTTCTATTTCTACCACTTGGGTATTGGATACCGGTTGTGGTTCTCACATTTGTTCAAATGTGCAGGGGCTAAGAAATAGGCGGTTACTTGGGAAGAATGAAGTGGACCTCCGTGTGGGGAATGGAGCACGAGTTGCTGCCATGGAGATAGGCGACTATCACCTCACTTTACCTTCCGGACTTTGTATTGTTTTGAATAATTGTTATTATGTGCCTGCTATGAGTAGAAACATTATTTCAGTTTCATGTTTGGATAATGATGAATTTGATTTTGTTATTAAAAATGGCAATGCTCATATTCGTCGCCAAGGCATTTCTTATGGCAATGCCATGTAGCAAAATGGCCTTTATATCCTTGATTTACAAAACAAAGAGTCGATATACAACATTAATACAAAGAGGGTTAAATCAAACGAATTGAACCCTACTTACTTTTGGCATTGTCGTTTAGGACATGCAAACGAAAAATGCATTTCAAGACTCCACAAAACTGGAGTGCTTGGGTCATTTGACTTAGAGTCTTATGACATATGCGAGCCATGTTTGCATGGAAAAATGACAAAGAGTCCTTTTAACAAGAAAGGTGAAAGGACTAATGGCTTATTGGAACTACTACATACCGATGTATGTGGACCATTAAGTACACAAGCTAGAAGTGGTTTTAGCTACTTCGTGACTTTCACAGATGACTTCAGTAGATATGGCTATGTCTATCTAATGAAGTACAAGTCTGAAACTTTTGAGAAATTCAAAGAGTTTAAGAACGAAGTAGAAAACCAACTTGGCAAAAGTATAAAAGCCATTCAATCAGATCGAGGTGGCAAATACTTAAACCAAGAGTTTGATGATCATCTAAAAGAGTGTGGTATTATTTCACAGCTCACTCCTCCTGGAACACCGCAATGGAATGGTGTGTCCGAAAGGAGAAATCGAACTCTGTTGGACATGGTTCGATCTATGATGAGTCAAGCTAATCTTCCTATCTCTTTTTGGGGTTATGCATTAGAAACTGCTGCATTTCTATTGAACCGTACTCCAACTAAAGCAGTTGAGAAGACAACATACGAGGTATGAACTGGGAAAGAACCTAATATGTCTTTTCTCAAGATTTGGGGCTGTGAAGCACATGTTAAGAAATTAACATCTGACAAACTAGAGTCCAAATCGACTGTCTGCTTGTTTGTGGGCTATCCCAAAGAAACAAAGGGATACTACTTTTACTCACAAGCCGAGAACAAAGTATTTGTTGCTCGCAAGGCTATTTTCTTGGAAAAGGAGTTCCTTCTCAAGAAAGACAGTGGGAGTAAAGTAGAACTTGGAGAAATTCAAGTGCCACAGGCTCCTATAGAGGATGGTTTGAAAATGGGATCAAGTTCACAACCAGTTGTGGAACAAGAATCCATTACACAAGTACCTAAAAGGTCTGGTAGGGTACGTCAGGAGATTGAGAGATATGGATTTCTAATCACTAACAGTGACACTATTGAGTTAGTAGATCGTGAGGATCCTACTACCTACCGAGAAGCTATTGAAAGCCCAGACTCGGATAATTGGCTTGAAGCCATGAAATCCGAGATGCAATCAATGTACGATAACCAGGTTTGGACCTTGGTTGATCCACCAGAAGGTGCTACGGTAATTGAATGCAAGTGGTTATTCAAACTAAAAGCTGATAAGACCTACAAAGGTAAACTAGTAGCAAAAGGTTTTCGACAAACTCATGGTATAGACTATGACGAGACCTTTTCGCCTGTAGTCATGCTCAAGTCCATTAGGATCTTGCTTGCCATAGCTGCATATCATGATTATGAGATATGGCAAATGGATGTCAAAACTGCTTTCCTTAACGGAAATTTACTTGAGGATGTGTATATGACACAGCCTGAAGGTTTTGTCAATCCCAAGCATCCTAAGAAGGTATGCAAGCTTCATAAATCCATTTATGGATTAAAGCAAGCATCCCGAAGTTGGAATCTTCGCTTTGATGAGGCAGTCAAAGAATTTGACTTCATCAAGAACGAAGATGAGCCTTGTGTGTACAAGAAGGTTAGTGGGAGCATAGTAGTGTTTCTGGTCCTATATGTGGACGACATCCTTCTCATTGGGAATGATATTCCAACATTGCAAAAGGTTAAGCAATGGTTGGGAAAATGTTTCTCAATGAAAGACTTAGGTGAAGCCGAGACAATACTTGGTATTCGAATCTATAGAGATAGATCGAATTGGCTTTTGGGACTAAGTCAAGAAAAGTACATAGACAAAGTACTAAAGAGTTTTAGTATGGGAGACTCAAAGAAAGGGTACATACCTTTGGCTTTGGGAGTTCCTTTGACTAAAGAACAGTGCCCTAAAACCAAAGAGGAAAGAGACAACATGAGTAGAATCCCATATGCATCTGCTATTGGATCTATCATGTACGCTATGTTATGTACTAGATTGGATGTTGCTCATGCACTGAGTATAACCAGTAGGTTTCAGCAAGACCTTGGTGAGAAGCACTGGTCTGCTGTAAAAGGGATCCTTAAGTACCTGCGAAGGACTAAGGATCACTTCTTGGTGTATGGTGGTCAAGAAGAGCTCGTCATACAAGGTTATGCCGATGCTGCTTTTCAGACCAGCACTCAGGATTCTAGATCGCAATCTGGGTTTGTTTTTGTTTTGAACGGTGGTGCTGTCAGCTGGAGAAGCTCAAAGCAAGAAACCGTTGCCGACTCAACTACAGAATCTGAGTATATTGCAGCAAGTGAGGCTGCAAAAGAGGCTATTTGGATTAAAAATTTCATTAATGGATTAGGAGTGGTCCCAAGCATCCTAGATCCATTAGAAATTTTCTGTGACAATAACGGGGCCATCGCACAGGCTAAGGAGCCCCGGTCACACCAGAAATCCAAACACATACTCAGAAGGTACCACCTGATCAGAGAAATCATTGATCGTGGGGACGTCAAGGTTAGCAAGATATCAAGTGAAGACAATGTAGCAGATCCTTTGACGAAACAGTTACGTCCAAATCTGCACGAAGCTCATTTGAGAGCGTTCGGTCTTAGGGCTATGCCCAATTGGGACTAGTGCTAGTGGGAGATTGTAAGTGTAAGCTCTAGCCCCAATACATTGTAACGAAACACTTGAAATTAATAAAATGAGGCATTTGTTTTATCCTTTGTATTCCTGTGCATATCAATTGATAAAACTATCCAAGAGTGTTGTTTCGGTTTAAGTTATCATGTGTGAGGCACATGGATTGTAAGACCTTGAAACAAATGAGACATCATTCTAAATATCCCTAGTCAGTCATTGTTATGGGAATAACAAATGAATTAAGACTAGTATGCTCTCTCTGATCTTATGAGTTCAGTCTTACGGATCATTAGGACAAGAGTGTCAATCAGAGATCATAGATACATGTTAAAGAACATGGTATCTGGATTCGATCCTCTCATGAGAACACTACATGGTACAAGTCATAAGTGTTTCTCATATGCAAGTTTTGTATCGGAGTTCTTAGACCTGAAATCTCTATGAAACTCTTTATGAATTACTGTGTACTTTGACATACACCTAACGTGCTCGTAACAGAGTGACAAGTACGGGTATAATTGGGTATGCACTGATTCATGTTAGAGAGCATGAGAGAAGTGAAGGGATTACCCCTCTCGATAAGAGAGAAAAATATCACCGGCCACTTGATCAGTGAACTGAGAAGTGTATGGCCATACCGAGATGAAATAATGAGTAATCATTATTTATCTGAGAATTCAGTGTCATTGGAATATCAAGAAATGAATTAATGTATATAAGGATGACTAGTTCCATGCCTTATATTAATTCTGATATTTATGGGTAAGGGACTATGCGAAATTGCATTAGGTCACCAAATGCCATATGCATTTTCATTTAATTTGGAATGCTATAATATCTTGCTAGAGAATATATATAGCCTTTGAATTAATTTATTAATTCATTGCCAACATTAAATGGACCTATAGGATCGCACACAAAGCATTGGGCTTAAAATATTTAAATTAAGTATTGGACATTAATTTGGGCTTTTAATTAAAGTCAAATTAATGTATGTAATGGGTTATAATATTGCTATTGGGCTTTGGTCCATGAGAGAGAGAAATTCAGCCCATAAGGTTTAATTTCAATTAATTAATTATCTTGTGTTAATTAAGTTAATTGAATATTAAAGCCTAAAGGAATTTAAATTAAATTAAATCACTTATATATTTAATGATGTGGCCGAAATTCCAAGAGCAAAATCAAGGAATTTCGGCACATGCTATATAGTTAAATTAAGTGATTTCATTTATTTAAATGTCTTATGTTTTATTTCAAATTTGAATTTAAATTCAAAGGAGTTTAATTCAAAATATATTACTTATCTTTAGGAAGTGATAGAGTTTGAATTAATTATCTTAGGATAGTTGAATTCAGATTAATGACTTGCCAAAGGATAAGCATATATATTAAAAGAAATAAAACCCAAAAACTAATTTTTTGTGGCATGAATAGTAATTCGTGAATAGTAACTCGTGAATAGTGACTCTCTCTCTTAATTCTTTTGTTCAATTTTTCACAAGGAGAAAAGATTGTTCCTCATTCTCTTGTGTTATTGAGCAGTAATAGCAATCTAAAGAAGTACAAAATCAAGTTTTGTAGCTTCAAACTATAACCCTTACACAATACCGAAAAAGAGATCTAGCAATCTCGTTTTTAAGCCGACGGTGTAATTGTGTGTGTGAGAATAGAGGGAGTGGCGCAAAAGGCTATTCCTTGGCATTGGTGATCGAGATCTAAGGCGGACAAAGCCATCTTTGTTGCTGGTCATCATCGGAATAAAAGTTTTAAAAGGCATCAAAAGTTGTAAGTTCGATAACCCTAAAATTGCATGTTTCGATTCTATCTTTGGATATGTATGGTATGTATGATAAAATTTTTGTTTTTCCGCTGTGCTATCATGATTATCATACCATGTCATATTCCATCAATGCAGGTATCTCTCTTTGGAAACACACAACCACCACCATGCACCACGCACCCCCTTGATGTGTACGGCCACGTGTGTGTTTCCTCTAGGGAACACACGGCCACACCTTGATTGCTTCTTGAGAATGCATAACCACGTGCATTTGTTCTTCCTCTTGTACACGGCCACTTTTACACTTCATTCATTGAAGGCACTGCCCAACATATTTTCTCCCCTCCAAAGTATATTCTCACCTAAGATTTAAGCCATGTAACTAGACATGGAACACCGTATTAGGTAGTCCATAAAATTATTAAGAAAGCAAGAATTGAGATGAATTGTCTAGAAATAAGTAAGATTGAGGATAAATGGCTAGTAAGTGAAGTTTGATATGTTAATTTATTGGAGTAATATACTATGAAAGTCTCTCTAATGCTAAAGTCTATAAAGATATGTTTTAGAAAGGCCTGAATATAACATGAATTATTATGAAAAATTTAAAAGACGTCAATGTTATAATAAGAGGAATAAGAATGAATTAAACTATAAGTTATAAAAAAATACATATGAGGTGCATAAAGTATGATCACTTAATAGAAGGAATCTCCTCAAGTTTTAGGATAATCAAGCACATTGAGTTAAGTAATGATGGTTCACTTGAACTCTAAATTAGAGGGGCTTGCGCATGGCAAGGTTAATATGAATTATGTTGCAAAAGGATAAGTTATACAATGTGTTTTATAAAATCAAAATAAGGTATGCACCAGGTCAAGGAATGATTCTATCCAAAAATGCTATGATTTAACCTAATGGTAATAAAAGAATAGTTGTAAGGTTGCATGTCCGAGTTACAAGAAGCGGGACATCGCATTTTATGTTAAATTATGAAATCGTAAAAGCTTGGTTACACTCTAAGTTACACGAGGAGTTAATGATTAGCAGTAATGTGTAATAATCTGCTCATCTGTTTATTCATGCTTATAATACAGTACGATTAGCACAAGAGCATCCATAGTGTATTAACGACTATAAGATGACATGATCACACATTCCAAAAATAAGTATAAAATGTCACAAGATAAAAATGCAAGTAAGATGATTGAAGTATATATATATATACATATATAAATCTTAAAATGTTGAGGTGTATAACCTATTGTCTATAATCTGATAGACCCTAAAAGAGAATCAAGTGATTGAATATGAACATGTATTGACCTTAAGCTGTAAGAGAACTCATTTATTTTAGTATATGAGCCATAAATGTTTGAGTGTTGCTATATATATTTACGTCACAATGTGAATAATTATGAAAATAGAGAGTTATTCATGGCAAGCAGTAACAAGGTACATCATCGAAAACTATCCATAAGGTATGTAAGTACTATATGTTGTATAGTTGATATAAGTAATGAAAGCATGTATTTTCATGATCTAAGCTGCATATATATGTATACGTACATGAGGGCACGTGCAATGCTAGTTATGAAAGATTTCATATTATTATTTATCTAAACTTGAAACCATCAAGATATGAATGAAAAAAAGTGATGCAACTATATGATCATATGATAGCGTACATGTGTATTGAAGCCTAGAGCTCAATGTTTGATGCATGATGAGAATAATGTGCACTCTTATATGAATGAAGGCATTAAGCAAATATGTTGTATTAAGTAAAGAAAACTATGTTGAACCAAAATTGATGTATTCTTTGACGAAAGGAATGTTATGCATTCTTCTATGAAAAGTGACTTTAAGCCAAATGATGTGCTAAGTAAAGAAGAATATGTTAATCAAAGATGTCTTAAAAAGTTAAGCATGCGGGTCTTAGTTTAGTTGTGGATTAGATAGGCATGCCTAGAGGGATACAGTCGCAGCTACCATAGTTGACCCCGTTTGGGTCTTGTTCTTTAATGAAACCATCGTTTGACCCCATTTGGGTCTATAGTTTATTCCTTGCTGGAACCATTGCTCGACCTTGCTTGGGTCTATTGTTTGTTCCTTGCTGGAACCATTACTTGACCCCGTTTGGGTCCATTGTTTGATATCTTCGGATATCTATAGTTTGATACCTTCGGGTATCCATTGCTCCCGTTATCCACCTTTTGAACTAATACTTAGGCAGGCTATTGCAGATGATAAATTATACATAAGATAAAGTAAAACATGCATGGATTGCTCTATTTTATATAATGTAAGCATGAGGAATGACCTATTGAATTATTGTCTTAAATTCTTTTGACTATAAATTGTCTTATGAAATGAAATCTTATGCTTTGTGATACATGGTTGAAATGTCTCACTTTAATTAAAGAAGATTCCTATATGAGTATCGGTATGAGATGGTTCCACGAATGGGATTCCACAGAGATTATATGAACCCTAAAGCATACACTATTGTACTGGAAGTTATATGAACTATAACATGTGGATTAAGTTTCATGTACTCTGTTTATAAAATGCATACATGTGACATTGGGACTTTCTCTTATAATCTTGATATGTAATGCTTGTTCTTTATGATCACCTGCTACTCTATCAATTCATTTATTTAGATATAAATGTTTACACATAGGTAGACATAATGATAACATTCATTTAACCAAGTACAATGCATGACATGAAATGATGCTTGTAAGAGAATCAGGTTACCATGTTAAGATAACATGAAAGATGTAAAGTTGTGAATCTCAAATGAAAATTGTATGATATATGTGAAGTAATTATGCCTACCAGGACTAATTGTAGGTGTTATATACTTAAGTATGCCTTTATATTATGAATTCATGTCGATTGCCTATCTTAGGTGACAATGTGATTTAAAGTAATAAGTGGAGATCTTATGCCATTAATAACTATGATGTTTAACCTATTGATTAAAAGGATGATAAGATGTATGACTTATGCTAAGGTAAGAAAGGAAAAGGGTAAGATGATGGAGAGAGTGAAGAATGGCTATGCATTTAGGAATAAGATGAGTTTCATAACGCGATAATTGTTCTAAACATGATACCCATTAGTAGAGTCTAAGACTCTCCTAAGAATGTTATTTAGGAAATGAAACATATAATAGACTCCTATGTTATGTGATTGATGAAACTTTTATATACGAATGTGATGAATTGAGAAAAGAGGTTATATTTATATGTATAGAGTTTTGTTCCCTACTAAGCTTTATAGCTTAGCACGGGTTTATTTATCCGTATAGGTTTCAGGATAAGCTCTAGAGGATCAGGCATGATGCAGTTGCCTTGAGGATTTCAGGATACTTGAAGGTCTCTTATGTTATGATTATTTATTTATAAGCTGATTATTTATTGTGGTATGTAATTATGGTCTATCTTATTGTTATTATTAGTTTTTGTCTGATCTCTATGTGATGATTAATGATTGATGTTGATTGATGATTACCAATGGTTAGTGGATTAGGGTGTTACACACTCAATATAGGGAGGTGTTAAGAAGACCCACTAGCCCAAGTCTAGTATCAAATGGTATATAAAATGATGGCCTATCAATCGTTATGCTTATGGTGAGCTAGATCTATTAGCAGCTACCATGCTTGGGTAGCCCTAAAGTTTCATCACCCTTGACTAAAGCCCATGTAATGATAATAATAACAACTTCTCCTAGGTTGTATAACCATAATAATCTTTTGCTTGCTACATGGACTTTTGTGTATTGACCAAATTCAAACATATTAGAAGGACATCAGTCAAAGGTTGTCATACCTTAGTGAGCCCAACCCGATCTGTATGAGTTAGTCAAAATACATAATGATCAAAACCAATATGCCTGTATTTTTAATTAGAGAGGTTATTCTGACAATTTTCTGTCGTGCATCATATGTATCCATTAGGTACCCTATTAAACCATAGGCTAAACCCACGTAGGAAAGAGACTGCACGAGCTCTTATGTGGGAGTAATAAGGTTGGAAGGCTATCGTTATACTTATATGTGATTATGCTTGTGATTGACCCCTAACAAAATCATGCATTACATTCATGCATCACGTATATACTATGCTCATGTATCATTCACCATGCATCACTCCCAACATCTGATTCTTGCAGCCATCATAGGCTTATCTAGGTGGTCTAGAGGGTCAGACGAGCACCTGATCCGAAGATCTATATTAAGTCTTCTGAGATTAAGTTCTGGTTTAAATTTAGGTTCAAAGGTTAGTTTTGAGTTGGGTTCAAGTCAGTTGTTAGAGAGCAATTAGGAAATAAGTTTGGAAATAGAAAACAAAGGACACAGTCATAGAAGCCGAAGGAGAGTATTTAGCTAAAAGAGTGAGCAATGAGAATGCTAGAAGGAACTTTAGTAATAACGAGGCAATGGGGAACAGTAGTGGGTCAAATAGAACTGGAAAGACTACAGAAGTGTTCACTACAAAAGCTAGTCAGAGGAATTATTCCAACCTTGGCAAGTCATTATCTTAGGTATTGGATAGATTAAGCAAAGAAGGGAAGCTTCAACCACTACCCCCAAGGCTTGCGAAGAGTCAAGGGTTACCCCTTTATAGGGAGGATTAGTATTATGCATACCATCAACACACCAAGCACCTAACTAACTATTGTCATAGCTTAGGGAATAAGATTCAGGATTTGATAGACAGAAAGTAGATTTCAGATCCTAAAAAGAGAGATAAGAAAAGAAAAAAGGTTACAATGTTGTGCCATCTCCAGTGTTTATGATTGGGTCTAGTCTACCTGAGTGGTATGTCATAAGAGATCTATATAGGAATAAGTACGTAGCCATTACTTGTTCCACCCCTAAAGTGACAGAGCCAATTGAAGAAAATTGGCCAATTTCCATTATTAATTGTTGGGACACTCCCACAGAGAGTGTGGATGAAGGGGCTTTGGTGCCTATTGATATCTGGAGATTAGCTAGTAAAGCCAATGAGAGTGAAGAAGAAGTAAGAAAAGAGAAAAAGGTTAAGGCAGTCACGAGGAGCAAGAGAATAACCCTGGAG
This sequence comes from Excoecaria agallocha, assembly GCA_037975025.1. NCBI lineage: Eukaryota > Viridiplantae > Streptophyta > Magnoliopsida > Malpighiales > Euphorbiaceae > Excoecaria > Excoecaria agallocha. The sequence continues at coordinate 7,845,046 of CM075816.1, forward strand.
GTTAAAAGGCAGCCAGCTCCTGCTATAGTACTAACAGAAAAAAAAAAGTTAAGGAAGATCAAATAATTAAGCAATTGAAGAAAATAAATGCACAAATATGCATCTGGGACTTATTGAGACAATCTCTCTAGCACAGGCAGAAGCCAGTTGAAGCCCTGAGTGACTCCACTGTTCTTATTACCACCTCACCATCTGAGCGAGACAAATGGGAAAGAATTTAGTATATTTTGATGTTGACCTACCTTTCGAAGAAATGAACCATAACTATCCTCTTCATATTAAGGCTCAGGTGAAGGGAAAGCACACGGCTTGTGTGATGTTAGACGATGGTTCTTCCATCAATGTGTGCCCCTTAGTGGCAATCCCAGCTCTAATTAATTATTTATGGCTCTCTGTATTTATTATTTTGGTAATTATTTTTATATTATTATTATTATATTTTATATATATTAATATTATTTAATACTTTATTTTATGTTATTTGGGCATATTTTAATTCTCACAATTAATTATAGCTTTAGCATGTACGTGCTATAAATGTTGCATAAATTCTAAAATGCATCATGCATTCTATTTAATTAATTATTGATTTTTTGTATTAATTATTATTATCTATCATTTTATTATTCATTAGTTTTTCACTTGTTTAAATTATTTATATTTTATTAGCTCATATCTTTTTTTGTCCCTATTTGTGGGAGAATTGAAGGCTAAGGGTGCAGATTAGCTTGGGATTGATTTCCCCTCTTGATAGTTTAGCTATTAATTTATTCTTTTATTTGGCCTGTATTAGTTTTTTATATTTTTTTGTTGCAAATCAGTTGTATTAGCAAGTAAAAAATGGGTTTTCACAAAATAATTAAGGAAAATCCTCATTAAATGTTTTATACTTAATTAATTGGGCTTTTTTCCATAAAAACGAACCAATATCCACTTTTAATCCCAAAAAGCACATAAACAATTTCTCAAATATGTATGAGAGAATCAATATTTCCAGCTCAATGAACAGTTTGATTTTTGTATGACATTTTACTTACATACATACATAGATACATACCATAATACAACTTTTTTACTTTATCTCATCAAACTTATTTACAATATAAGATATACATATTACAAGTCCAAAAATATATACAGCTCCAAAACTAGTTATGTCGCTCTACTAAAAAACTTCCTTATGTACATGCCAAACAATGAAAACACAAAATGCTGGATTTCTTTTCCATTGATCTCTTTCCAATACAAGTTCAATCTTTGTGTCTTATGTGCAGTATAAAACTACACACTAAGTTCTAAAGTACTTAGTGGTGAACATAAAACCTTAAACCCCAAAATTTCATTGCGGTTCATTCATGTATTCTTTACAACTATATTTCATTATAATTACCTTTTTACATTAATTGTTTGATTAAATCCCTAAATTTCACTTTTAGCGATAAAATTACTATTTTGCCCCTACTTGAAAAATTCTATCTCAATTTTGTCTTTTCAAGTTTTATTCTCAAGTTTTTATTATTTTTCATTTTAGTTCCATATTATAGGAGTAAATTTTCACTTTAGTCCCTAAAGTTTCAAAGATGCACTTTGACCCTAATTTCATTCATTTTTCATTTCTTTTATATTATTATTTTTTTTCTTTCTTACATTTCGATATTTTTACACTTTTGCCCATAGTATACCTGTAACACCCTTATCATTCCGATCTAACTGAATAGTGCGCGCACACGGGTAAATTATATATATATATATAACAATAATACTTAATATTATATATTCACCTTAGTTGTTCAATAACCTACAACTATTCCGGATTATTGTTCATTTAATAAAATTTCGGCACTATGACGGCTATATTTCTAACAAGCCCCCTAAAAAACAGACAAACCACAGCCTCTCAGAGGCACAACACTTCTAATAAAAACATCTCATTCCTTAAAACTCCATCAATACATCAATATATCATATCCAGGTCATAACCACAAGCATATATATATCTACATATCATTACATAATCATACATGTGTATATAACTGTCTGTTTAAATACATGCCACAGCTCATAATTATATACATGCCAAAAACCTACTTCAACTTCTTAACAAAAGTAGCTTCTCTTGGTTGTGCATTATTGCTCCTCTTACTCATTACCTGCATGCAGCGAAAACTACATGCTGAGCATAAATTATGCTCAGTGGTGACTAACAATCCTAGTACTTTCATATACAAAATTAATTTCTTTATTATAATACGTTTATTTAATTAAACTTCTAAAATAAACACATATTATTCAAAATCAAAGGAAACCAATTATTAGCTACACGATTTGCATTTATTCTCATTTATTATTTAATTATCAACAAAATTCAATTTAGTCCTTAAAGTTTTGCTAAATTACAAAATTGTCCCTTTTTAATCTCATATTTATAAATTTGCCATTATAGTCATTTATTATCATTTTTCATATACCATTTCTTCCATTATTCATCTTTTATTCTTTATTTCACCATTTTTGGGTAAAATTACATTTTTGGTCCCTATATTATAGAAACTTTATATTTTAACACTGTTAGGTCTCCAAAATTACCATTTTATCCTTCTTGACTATTTCTTATTCATTTTCACGTATTAATTATCCATTTTGAAAAAATTATCATTTTGCCCCTAAACTTTTATTTTCTTTCATTTAAGTCCTTTTGCTACTTAAACTTCATTTTTATCTTTCTTTTCACTTCTTTTAACTTATTATCTCTTTCATGCCCCTAGTATAGTGCCGATAGAAATTTTCAGATAGGATACTCGGAACGTGGACCCCATGGACCCCATACGACTGAAAAATGATCTCACAGATCACTTTTCTACAGAACAGATATCAGATACAGACAAAAGCTATGGAGATCAGTGATCCTACCATAGCAAAGCAAGTCGCCATGACTTGCACCATGGTTCAGATGTTTCTATGGCTAGCCAATTATATCCTGAGCTAGGTTTTCACTACCAGACTATTTCTAAGGGCATAATTTCATTAAAAATCTCAATCAAATCTTTATTTTCTTATTATTTCTTTACTTAATTATACTTATTTTACTTATTATTTATTCTTCTCAATTCCTTCACATGATTTGTGAATTATTCTACATAATTCACCAAAATTATTCATTTTCTCAACAAAGTACACATTATTCCATATTAATTCAATAATTTCATTACTTACATAATTGATAATTTATCTCTAAAATATTCATTTAATTTTTATAATTTTCACAAAAATTCTTAGGCATATTATTTCATTCCTACTATTATTTTAAAGCATAATTTCATCAAAATTCACAAAATAAAACTTAGTTTTCTTAGGTATTTCATTCGGCCATCAAAGGAACTATACCATATATTCACTTAACCATTCATTTAAGCATTCAAGCACACTTATTTAAGGTCTCATAACACTAATCTACAATCATTTTTAGTTAAACACCACTTTTGTCATAATTAGCCTAAGTTACATAAAGGATATTTACTTAAAATCAAATAAATTACTAAGATTTATTAGTCACTTACATTTTCTTTTTGCTCTAAGTAGCCTAAGCTTCCTTTTCCTTGCCTTTAGCCTTGAAAGCTTGCTCTTCTCTTTGATTTCCTATGGAAATAGAAAGTTTAACACATTATAACCCTAATTTCTTGACCTCAAATACTAAAATTGACATCATAAATAAAATTTAGGCACCCAAAAATACTAGTAGACACCTAGAAAAGAAATTTAACTCATTGGTTTCACTTACCTTAAATGAAATCCTAATTTCTCTCTCTTGATTTCTTTTGTTTTTCTTCCCTTTTTTGAAGAAATGAGGGTATTAAACTAAACTAGAGAGGTGGAATATGCTATATTAGGGCTGAATTTAGTGTGAAGTGAAGAGAGAATGAGGGAAAAATTGGGCAAAAATGGAGGAAGCTAGGTTCGGCCATGGAAGAGAAGGAAGGAGGAGCTGGAATTTGCTGGAAGTTTGCAGAAATTCTCTCCTTAAATACTCTTCCAAATGGACCAAAAATTGGGCCATAACTCAATGGGCTTAATTAATTTCTTTAAGGCCCAATTTCACTTCTCCAAAGGCCCACATGGAAATCTCTCACTTTCTCACTTCAATTCACTTCAATTTTGATTCCATAATTCTTAGAATATAAAAAATAGGTAGTACATAAAATTTTGGCTCAATCGGAGTTCGTTACTGGTCCGATTCAACCAAACTGGTCCGATTCGACAACTGTCGACATCATCGAAAATTTTATTTTTTTGCACCAAAATATTTTACATAAAATTTCATGGAGACATGAAAAATTTGAAAATTTTTAGAGTTCATTTACTGTTTTTTAAAATTTATGAAAAATTAAATCACCTTCCCTAACAGGGAAATTGACTCGCTACCTTTTTCGTATTTTTGACTTTTGGATGTCTATTTGACCTCAATTTCACTTCAAATTTCAACCCCGGACTCACCATGACCAATACTTTCTGATGGTCAAATAAAATATTTTTCACTTTCGGGTCCGATTTACGGTCCGGGTGCACTATTCATCATCGGAATTTACTATTTACGGCTAGACCAGTGTTGAGGTCATTACAATTCTCCCCCACTAAAAGAAATTTCCTCCTCAAAATTTACATGTATTGAAGAAGTGGAGATACTGATGTTTCATAGTTGCTTCGGCTTCCCGTGTAGCTTCTTCAAGGTTATGATGGTGCCACAGTACCTTGACTAATGGAATCTGTTTATTTCTGAGTTGGCGGACTTCTCTTGCTAATATCTTTACAGGTTCTTCTTCATAAGTCATATCATCTGCCACTTGAATTTCTTCTAGTGTAATCACGTGACTAGGGTCCGACCTGTATCTACGGAGCATAGACACGTGGAACGCGTCATGTATCTTTTCTAATGCCGAAGGTAACTTTAATCGATAAGATACGGGACCCACTCGCTGAAGTATCTCTTAAGGGCCAATAAATCTTGGGCTTAACTTGCCCTTCTTTCCAAATCTCAGAATCTTTCTCCACGAGGATACCTTCAGAAAAACTCGATCCCCAACCTGAAATTCTATGTCCTTTCTTTTCAAATCCGCATAGGACTTCTAGCGATCCATAGCTTCTTTTAGTCTACCTTTAATGACCCGAACTTTCTCGTCAGAATTACGGATTAAATCAGAACCCACTAATTTTCTTTCACTCAATTCGGTCCAACAGAGAGGAGTTCTGCACTTCCTACTATAAAGTGCTTCAAAAGGAGCCATTTTTAAGCTGGACTGGTGAATATTGTTGTATACGAACTCTGTCAAAGGTAAATGCTTTTCCCAACTGGTGCCAAACTCCAAAATACAACATCTGAGCATATCTTCTAAAACTTGGATTACTCTCTCTGACTGGCCATCAGTCTGAGGGTGAAAGGTTGTACTAAAGTGAAGCCTAGTACCCAAAGCATTTTGGAAACTGTGCCAAAAACGAGAAGTAAACCTCGGAACCCTGTCAGAAACAATGGAAGATGGCACTCCATGTAATCTCACTATCTCATTAATGTACAGTTTTGCCAGTTTTGACAAAGGATAGTCCTTCCGAACTGGCAAAAAGTGAGCAGACTTGGTAAGTCGATCTATGATTACCCAGATGGCGTCATGCTTCTTCTGAGTCAGAGGCAAGCCGGTCGCAAAATCCATGGTTACTCGGTCCCATTTCCACTTGGTACTAATAAAGGATGCAACAATCCTGAAGGAACCTAGTGCTCAGCTTTTACTTGCTGACAAGTCAGACATTTACTCACAAACTCTGTCACATCTTGTTTCATACCTGGCCACCAATAGAAAGCTTTCAAGTCTTGATACATTTTATTACCTCCAGGATGCATAGCATAGCTATTGTGATGTGCTTCAGTTAAAATACTTTTCTTCAACTCTTTCTCGTTTGGGACACAAAGCCTTTGCTTAAAATAGAGGCTTCAATCATCGCCCAAGGAATAGTTCTCTACACTGTCATTCTGAAGTCTATTCTTAATACTCATCAACCGATCATCTTCTTTTTGAGCCATCTTAACTTGGTGCACAAAGTCAGGCTTGACTTGCAATTCCGCCACTAAAGCTTCATCTGAGGCTAAACTTAAACGGGCATTCATAGCTCGAAGAGCTACAAACAAAACAATTAATTACTAATTCATATCAAGTGCCTATACTAACTCACTTAAGAACATTAACATCACCTGACATAAATTTCCTGCTAAGTGCATCGGCTACTACATTGGCTTTTCCTGGGTGGTAGTTGATGTAGCAATCGTAATCTTTGATCAAATCTAACCAGCGCCTTTGTCTAAGATTAAGCTCATTCTGGGTAAGTAAGTATTTCAGACTCTTATGATCTGAATAGATATAGCATTTCTCACCATACAAATAATGTCTCCAAATTTTCAGCACAAAAACAATGGCTGCTAACTCCAGATCATGGGTAGGGTAGTTCTTCTCATGCGTCTTCAGCTGTCGGGAAGCATAAGCAATTACCTTGCCTTCTTGCATCAAAACACAACCCAATCCATTCCTGGATGCGTCACTATAAATCACAAAATCCTTACCTGACTCAGGTTGAGTAAGAATTGGAGCTTCAGTCAACATGCTTTTAAGTCTTTCGAAGGCTTCTTGACAAGCATCAGTCCATACAAATCTAGTATTCTTCTGTAGTAACCGGGTCAAAGGTGTTGCAATAGTAGAAAAACCTTTGATGAATCTCCTGTAGTACCCAGCTAAACCCAGAAAACTCCTTACCTCATTAACATTTTTGGGCGGTTTCCATTGGAGAATCGCATCAATCTTCAAAGGATCCACTTTAATACCTTCTGCAGATATCACATGTCCCAGAAAAGATACTTCATTTAGCCAGAAATCACATTTGCTAAACTTAGCATATAACTGTTTTTCTCTCAGAGTCTATAGGACAATCCTCAAATGTTTATCATATTCTTCAGGCGTCTTGGAGTAGAACAGGATGTCATCAATAAAAACTACTACAAACTGGTCTAAATAGGGATGAAAAACCCTATTCATCAAGTCCATAAAGGTGGCTGGAGCATTCGTAAGCCCAAAAGGTATAACCAGAAACTCATAGTGGCCGTACCTGGTGCAAAAAGTAGTCTTCAACACATATGCTTCTTTCACTCACATCTGGTAATAGCCTGATCTCAGGTCAATCTTTGAGAAAACAATGGCTCCTTTAAGCTGATTAAACAAATCTTCGATGCGAGGGAGAGGATACTTGTTCTTAATGGTAACTTTATTCAGTTGCCTATAATCAATACATAACCTGAGCGTGCCATCTTTCTTCTTTACAAATAAAACTGGTGCTCCCCATGGAGAAACACTAGGCCTGATAAACCCCTTGTCCAAAAGTTCTTGTAACTGAATCTTCAATTCCTTTAGCTCTACGGGTGCCATCCTATAGGGAGCAATAGAAATAGGTGCAGTACCTGGAGCAACGTCAATCGAAAATTCTACTTCCCTATCAGGTGGTAAGCCTAGCAGCTCATCAGGAAAGGCATCCTGAAACTCTTTGACAGTAGGTACTTCTGATATTCTTGGACTGACTTTCTTGGCCTCCATTGCATAACACATATAAGCCACACACCCCTTTCTAATTAACTTCTTAGCAGCCGTAGCATATATCACATCAGACAGAAAATCAGTTCTTACACCTACCACTGTAATCTCCCGGTCATCACTAAGCTTCAAGGTGACTCTCTTTCTTTTACAATCGACAGTTGCTTGATGGGCGAATAACCAATCCATCCCTAAGATCACGTCAAACTCGTGGAAGGGTAAAGCAATCAAATTTGCTAAGAAGGTATGTCCCTAAGCACTAATAGGGCACTGCCTGTATACTTTATCTACCACTAAACTATGTCCCAGAGGATTGCTCACCAAAATATCCTGGTCCAAGCACTCCTCTTTCATCCCTTTTTCCCGTGCTAAAGCAGTGCTAATATAAGAGTGAGTGGAACCCGAATCAATCAATGCATGTACTGAATCAGATAACAAGAAAAATGTACCGACTATCACATCTGGAGCATCCTCACCTTCATGGGCTCTGACAGCATAAGTCTAACCCGATCCTCTCTTTTGATCCTATGATGTCTGACCAATCGGTCTAGAAGTTGAAGTATGAAGGGCAGCTCCCCTACCCCAACCCCTAGGTGCTGAAGATCTTGTACCTGACACTGGTGAATTAACTGAAGTAGTCTGCATGACAAGATAGTCTTGGATCCAATGATCTCTAGACCCACATCTGAAACAGGCTCCTGTCAACAGTCTAGACTCTCTAGGGTGAATCTTACCACAATGCTCACAAGTCACTGCGGAACCACTATATTTGTCCCAAGGTGAATTAACAGCTGGAGTTCTGCCTCGAGATGCACCTCCCTGACCACGGCCTGCTGCTGCTGATGACTGTCCCTGAGATGCCTGAGACCTTTTTGCCTTCTTTCCTTTACCACTAAACCGCCCCTGTTTCCTCTTTTACTGGAACCAGGACTGTCTCTCAGCCTGCTCCGCCTGAGTAGTCTCTAATTTAATGGCTGCTTCAACCATGGCTCATAAAATGGGATACTTCTGAGCTCCAATGATCTGTCTAAGCTCGATATGCAGGCCTCTCTCAAATCTGAAAAACAATTTCTCCTTTGTAGCCTGGCCTTCATCCGGTAGGCACTCAGACGCTTGAACTCCCGGTCGTATTCTACCACTATCTTGTTTCCCTGCTTTAATCTCCAGAAAGCCTCTTGCATAGTAGCTTTATATTCGGACCCAATATATTTAATCTCAAACTGGTCCATAATGAACTCCCAACTCAACTGTTCTGCAGGAGTACGTCTTCTGACTGAATCCCACCATACAAATGCAGGACCCTAAAGTAGTGCCACAATGCCTTCAAATTTTCCTTCCAATGAGCTATGGGTTATCTCAAACAGCCTCTTTATTTTATATAACCATTCTTCAGCCATTGAAGGTGTCAGAGGTTCTCATCCAGAAAAGTCTTTCGCCCCCAATCTCTTTAATTGCTCCAAAATAGGTCTCCGTCTAGGTGGGGCTGGCTGAACCTGTACCACTGTCGGCTGAGGCTGCATAGGAGCTAGAGCTGCCTGGAGTCGCTGTTGAATATAATCAGCCATCAAATTAAAAAAGTCAGGCTGAGGAAAAGGAGGTGGTGTAAGAGGAGGAGGATTTTGTTGTGGGACCTCTTGTTGCCCAACAATACTTGACGTCTCACTCCTGCTTTCAGGCACCTGCTGCCCTTGCTCGGCAGACATCTTTACACTATAAAATAAAAGGAGCAAATGCACATTAGTTTCAAAACACCCACTTCCATGAATTAATTGACATGTATATAAAGATAAATCATTTCATACCCACTCCGATCTTAGGACCGCCTAAACCTTTGCTCTGATACCAATAATAATTGTAACACCCTTATCACTCTGATCTAACTAAACAGTGCGTGCACACGGGTAAATTTATATATATATATATATATATATATATATATATATATATATATATATATATATATATATATATATATATATATATATATATATATATATATATATATATATATATATATATATATATAACAATAATACTTAATATTATAAATTCACCTTAGTTGTTCAATAACCTACAACTATTCCGGATTATTGTTCATTTAACAAAATTTCGACATTATAACGGCTGTATTTCTAACCAGCCTACTGAAAAACAGACAAACCACAGCCTCTCAGAGGCACAACACTTCTAATAAAAACATCTTATCCCTCAAAACTCCATCAATACACCAATATATCATATCCAGGTCATAACCACAAGCATATATATATCTACATATCATTACATAATCATACATGTGTATATAACTGTTTGTTTAAATACATGCCACAACTCATAATTATATACATGCCAAAAACCTACTTCAACTTCTTAACAAAAGTAGCTTCTCTTTGTTGTGCATTATTGCACCTCTGACTCATTACCTGTATGCAGCGAAAACTACATGCTGAGCATAAATTATGTCCAGTGGTGACTAACAATCCTAGTACTTTCATGTACAAAATTAATTTCTTTATTATAATACGTTTATTTAATTAAACTTCTAAAATAAACACATATTATTCAAAATCAAAGGAAACCAATTATTACCTACACGATTTGCATTTATTCTCATTTATTACTTAATTATCAACAAAATTCAATTTAGTCCTTAAAGTTTTGCTAAATAACAAAATTGTCCCTTTTAATCTCATATTTACAAATTTTCCATTATAGTCATCTATTATTATTTTTCTTATACCATTTCTTCTATTATTCATCTTATATTCTTTATTTCACCATTTTTGGATAAAATTACATTTTTGGTCCCTATACTTTAGAAACTTTATATTTTAACACTGTTAGGTCTCCAAAATTACCATTTTACCCTTGTTGACAATTTTTTATTCATTTTCACGTATTAATTATCCATTTTGGAAAAATTACCATTTTACCTCTAAACTTTTATTTTCTTTCATTTAAGTCCTTTTGCTACTTAAACTTCATTTTTGTCTTTCTTTTCACTTCTTTTAACTTATTATCTCTTTCATGCCTCTAGTACAGTACCGACATAAATTCTCAAACAGGATACTCGAAACGTGGACCCCATGGGCCCCATACAGACTGAAAAATGATCTCACAGATCACTTTTCTATAGAACAGATATCAGATACAGATAAAAGCTATGGAGATCAGTGATCCTACCATAGCAAAGCAAGTCGCCATGACTTGCACCGCAGTTTAAATGTTCTTATGGCTAGCCAATTATATCCTGAGCTAGGTTTTCACTGCCAGACTATTTCTAAGGGCATAATTTCATTAAAAATCTCAATCAAATCTTCATTTTCTTATTATTTCTTTACTTAATTATACTTATTTTGCTTATTATTTGTTCTTCTCAATTCCTTCACATGATTTGTGAATTATTCTACCATAATTCACCAAAATTATTCATTTTCTCAACAAAGAAAACATTATTTCATATTAATTCAATAATTTCATTACTTACATAATTGAGAATTTATCTCTAAAATATTCATTTAATTTCTATAATTTTCACAAAAATTCTTAGGCATATTATTTCATTCCTACTATTATTTTAAAGCATAATTTCATCAAAATTCACAAAATAAACCTTAGTTTTCTTAGGTATTTCATTCGGCCATCAAAGGAACTATACCATATATTCACTTAATCATTCATTTAAGCATTCAAGCACACTTATTTAAGGTCTCATAACACTAATCTACAATCATTTTTAGTTAAACACCACTTTTGTCATAATTTTCCTAAGTTACATAAAGGATATTTACTTAAAATCAAAGAAATTACTAAGATTTATTAGTCACTTACATTTTCTCCTTGCTCTAGGTAGCCTAAGCTTCCTTTTCCTTGCCTTTAGCCTTGGAAGCTTGCTCTTCTCTTTGATTTCCTATGGAAAATGAAACTTTAACACATTATAACCCTAATTTCTTGACCTCAAATACTAAAATTGACATCATAAATGAAATCTAGGCATCCAAAAATATTAGTAGACACCTAGAAAAGAAATTTAACTCATTGGTTTCACTTACGTTAAATGAAATCCTAATTTCTCTCTCTTGATTTCTCTTATTTTTCTTCCCTTTTTTGAAGAGAGGAGGGTATTAAACTTAACTAGTGAGGTGGAATATGCTATATTAGGGCTGAATTTAGTGCGAAGTGAAGAGAGAATGAGAGAAAAATTGGGCAAAAATGGAGGAAGCTAGGTTCTGCCATGGAAGAGAAGTAAGGAGGAGCTGAAATTTGCTGGAAGTTTGCAAAAATTCTCTCCTTAAATACTCTTCCAAATGGGCCAAAAATTGGGTCATAACTCAATGGGCTTAATTAATTTCTTTAAGGCCCAATTTCACTTCTCCAAAGGCCCACATAGAAATCTCACACTTTCTCACTTCAATTCACTTTAATTTTGATTCCATAATTCTTAGAATATCAAAAATAGTTAGTACATAAAATTTCGGCTCAATCGGAGTTCGTTACTGGTTCGATTCAACCGAATTGGTCCGATTCGACAACTGTCGACATCACCAAAAATTTTATTTTTTTGCACCAAAATATTCTACATAAAATTTCATGGAGACATGCAAAATTTGGAAATTTTTAGGGTTCATTTGCTATTTTAAAAAATTTATGCAAAATCAAGTCACCTTCTCTACTAGGAAAATTGACTCGCTACCTTTTTCGTATTTTTGATTTTTGGAGGTTTATTTGACCTCAATTTCACTTCAAATTTGAACCCTGGACTCGCAATGACCAATACTTTCCGATGGTCAAATAAAATATTTCTCACTTTCGGGACTGATTTATGGCCCAGGTGCACTATTCACCATCGGAATTTACTATTTACGGCCAGACCAGTGTTGAGGCTATTACAATACCATAGAAATATATCATTGAATAGGATGAGAGGAATGGTGGACCTCATGGACCCCAAAACTCTAGTATTATCATAACAAATAAGTAATGAGAACGATTTCACCTCCAGTGCCAGCTGTAGTCCAAAACAAAATGTTTCATACTTTGCAACATTATTAGATGCTGGGAAAGATATTCTGGCCATTCCTCATATGGAGATTCTTCTCAAGCTAGACGGTATAACTCCCATTCTGGCTTCTTTTGATGATATTGCCCTGTCGACATTCATCTTTTTCGTTATTTTGCTCGATTCGACGGGAAGGGTATGGAGCTCGGCTACAAAATCAACCAACACTTATGCTTTCATAGCTAGATGAGGTCCGTAACAGACATCAAACTCTCCCAAGTGGGTTGTCCATTACGTTATCCTCCCTGGTGCTTTTGGTTTCTGCATCACCTTTTTAAGAGAGGTCTTAGTTCAGACAATTACTATATGAGCTTGGAAATAAGGCCGCAGCTTTATTGCCAAAATGACTAAGGCCAGAGCCAATTGTTCAAGGATCGAGTATCTTACGGTCAGCAATACCTTTAAACCTAAGCGGCAAAAGACTGTCGAAAAACAAGTTAGGAACACAAGATTTCAAAAATAATTTATATTTATAAAATCATATGCAGGATTAAAGTTCCATCATTTTTCTGATCGATGTACATCCCAATCGAAATAATTAGAATTCCATTCTTATGACTGAAGTTCAAAATAAAGATCAACGTACATCTTGATCAAAATTATTAAAATTCCAACATTTTCCTGATCGACGTACATTCCGATCAAAATAATTAAAACCCCAGTCTTTTAACCGATGACTCACTTTTTCGATTGATAATTGATATAATTAATCAATCTTAAACTCAAAGGACTCTATCACTAGCCATGAAACAATCGAATGGCTACCAAAAACTATCAAAATCCCAAAACTTTGATCTCTCAATCGAACTGATTAACGGGAGACTAATGATAATACTTAAAAAAATTAGACTATGAGGCCCATAAACAAAAGGCTTGTAATTGAAAGACCCATGAAGCCTCTCTAAATTGGCCAACTAAATGCAGGAAACGAGGCCATCTGGTCGGACGTGACCACTCCCTAATACGGCAAAACTATCTAACACATGCCACCATCAAATCAATATTACCTATATAATAGGCTATACTTACTTTAGAGTAACCAACTATTCAAAGACACCATTCAAAGCTTTATCAAGCTCTATAAATACCAGGTTTGATCTGTAAAATACTCACTCCTCCTCTCTTAAAAATATATTCACTCTTTCTCTCTCTCTAGAAGCTTTTCCTCCTATTGCTAAATTAAGCATTAGAGTGCTAAGGCCTGGAATACCGGGCAAGCACCTTTTTGCAGGTTTATTAAACTTTAGTCCGATCGAAATTCGCTCCCCAAACCATCGAGTCTCTTTTAATTTCCTATACAACCCCCTCCCCCAACACACATACATATTTATGCAAATTTGTGATTTATCAAAAATTAGAGATATATAACAAAAATATATTATAAATACATAATAAACCTTGTCACTTAAAAGTTAACATGGAAATCAATAAATAATTTCCATACATAATGCAAGTAACCATAAAAATGCGAAAAAATTGAACTAAGATCCAACTTAATCGTATTCAGAACTCTATATGTTATTCCATTAATAATTTATCATATCATTTTGCAAATTCTCAATTCATCGATAAATTCAACCATTATGCATATGATATATTATTTATACCATTCAAGCACACATATAAGTTATTATAAACTCTTTAAACTGTATCTAGGCATGTATACTTTACTTCAATTAATTTTTTTAATTATAGCTATTGTTTGTAGTATTATAAAGGAATTCATTGAGTTGGATATGAATGACTGAGGTCCTATAGACCTGTTTGGATTAGAGTGGTCGAAATCTGACACTACACTCCAACCAATGTAAAAAAAGGTCAAAATTTGACACTATCTTTTCACAGCAAATTGTGAGTGGTCAATATCTGGCACCACACTCACTCTTTATATATATGTTCTCACTGATTTACAATATATATTACATTTAATCAAATAATTAATTGATTGTTCAAGTACTTTACTAAGTTTTCCCATAGACGCACATATATCAAACAAATTTTAACTTTTAAATCATAATTTCATAATCAATGTCGATCGTAGTTTATGACATTTTTGTATCTCTTCTTCTCAATCTCGTATCCGAACATTATTTATTTTTCAATGAGAAACTCATATCATAATGTTTTCAAAACCATAATCATAATAAATTTCTCATAGTAAGCAAAACTAAGTGCAAACATTACATGTTTATGTATGTCCACCTGGGTTTACTAATATTCAATCCTATGTCTTATACTTATTCAAATTTCCTACATGCTTATCCATAATTATGATTTCATTGCATAATATTTTAAAATAAACATACACGTGTGTGTGTGTGCACACACACCCTGCATAGTCACTCATCGTATAAACTAGCATTTTCAATAATTTTTATCATGGGATCAAGCAAAAATCAATATATAGTCCTACATCTATAATTCAATCCATATTAAATTGTAGTCAATCTTTCACATTTTTATCAAACTATTTATCTTTTTGTATTAAGATTCCAATTTAAAAGCTTGACATTCAAATTTAAATCACATTACATCTTTTAATAAAATCCCTAATTTCCTTCAATGGCATCTTTAAACCCTATCGACTATTGTATGTTTTTTTTATCTCATTTATATATATATATATATATATATATATATTACCAAGTGGTCAAGACTTATATAGTATATTAAGACACTTGACTACACTTCTCTTTATTTTAGTTTGTCATGGATGACACAAAACCTAACTTATGAATTATCTCAAATTCAAACACTTACCATGCCATATTCTCATTATTTAAAATATTTTTCATAGGATCCCATCACATATAAATTACTTAAACTCATAAGCATACTCACACTTTAATATATGCATGACATAAAAAGTTAGGGAATTAAGGTTTTAAGTTTTTAAATTCCATAATTTATTTAGCACCAAAATAATTCATTAAGCATTCATACACTTCTATTTCCAACCAATTTCTCAATCCCTAAGGCGTAACAAAGATTCATGCTCAAATATAATGAATTATTTAAAAAAATTAAAGAAAAACTTAAGTCTAAAATTTAATTTGAAAATAATAATACATATTTTTGAACACTTAAGTATGCATTAATCAAATTAATTCCATCAAATTCCAATTTATTCATAAAAATTGAATATATAATACTTAAATTTAGAAAAAGTGTAAATTTAGTATAGCGCTTGCTAGTTAGAGTCAAATTCTAAAATTTTTTATCTGATTCTATAAAAGCTATTCCAAATGAGCCGGTTGCAAAAACATTGTAGGAGGAGTGCCATCACCCTCAAAGTAAAGCTCAAATCATCAAAAATTTGTTATTAGTGGTCACTTGCCTCACAAAAACATGGTTTGGTTGGAAACGATGCCAAAACATCTCAAGCTCTCTAGTGTTGATCTCCTTGTTGCCTATTAGTGAGGAGAAATAGAGAACACTAAAGGAATTACCTAGTTGTTGAGGACTTATTGGTGTAGTTCGTGTCATCATCTGACACTAAAGTTGGCCAAAATCTAGCCTAAAAGCTCTCAGTAGGGAAAGGAAAAGAATTTAACACAAAAAGGGAAAGTATAGCAAAGAAGGAAAATTGATGACATAGTTAATGGCTAAAGTAAAGGAAACAACAATTGCGAAAGGTTATAGGCAATGGAGGATGATGGCAATAGTCTAGTACCCATTAGATTAACTATGCCTCTTCCCTTCGCTCTCCCCCTTTTCTTTTTATCCCCATTTTATTTTTGTATTTCCTCTATCTTTCCTTTTCCTTCTTTTTTTATGGCTATGATAATTTTTTCTAGATTTTTCTAAGGCCCCAAGAGAATTTGACATCCCTTTATATATAGATTTATATGGATGATTTTGAAAATTATGAATTTCTAATCCTTTAGCCAAAACAAGTTTCTATTACTTAATTTTTTGGTTTAATTAATAACCGTAAATAATATTGATTTGACTTAATTACTTTAATTAACTTCATTTATGACTTTATTGTTTAGTTGAAGTTGACTATTAACTATTATAAGGTCAAAAGTTGACCTTTGGTAATTTCTTAGTCTATTGCGGTATTATTTATACTAATGTACATTGTTTGCAGCCTAAAAAGATACTATTCACAACACTAGAATTTGCCTAATTACCATTATCCAATATTATTTTCGTCAAAAAAGTTCAGAGATATATTATCATAACTTTCTTAGTTTCATACATCTTGTATACTTTAAAATTTTATTTGTATTTTACATATATACTTTTTGATATTATTAATGAAAGTTTAATTTGCATTAAAAAAAACTATCTTCAAATTGAGAAAAAGGATCTTTATAATTAATATAAGTTTTATACATAATATCGTACTTTTACCACATAAAGATTGATATTTTGCTTGTTAAACAATCATCGAAGAATAAAATGTGATGCTTGAGGAAAAACTTCTTCAAGTGAGTAAGACAAAGAACACATAGATCAAACTTTCAAATGTTTAATATAAAGTAGAAAGATAGCAAGTGCATATCTATGATGCATGCCATATCGATCGAGTACCCTCCCTCGGAACCAAGGGACAAATCTTCAAGCAAAATGAAGGAAAACTTTTTGCCTTGGTAATCCAATCTCACTTTTAGGGTCCAAATAGGTTAAGGTTTCCTTTTTCGAGCTAATCGGTCGCTTGGCAATAGGAAAGGGACTCAACCTGACTCAATAAGTCTCGAACCTTAAAAGGTGTGAGACAAAATGATAGCATCTTGGGATGTACCTATCCCATCATTGGTAATTGACCAATGGGAGGCATCTGTTGGGCACCAAAGGTTGGTACAAGAAGTCACCACCCAATAGAACACTGGAAAAAGGTGTTTCAACCTCATGAGGCCAAAATAAAGAGTGACATAATGGCTTTCAGACTAATGATGTTATCTCTTTTCTTACATGCAAAATTAGAGCAAATAAATAAATTAAAGGCATACCCAAGAATATAAAAAATGATAAATCATAGCATAGAATAAAGCAATAAAATAGGAATTCATAAGTTGGGTAATTCATTGTGATTCTTTTGATAAGGACATTAGTCCTCACATGTGAATTATGAAGAAGCAATTCATTGCGAGGGTTGAAGACAGAGACTTACCAGTCCTTTATTAAGAAATGTCCCGTATTATTTCATTATATACAAAATATTTTACATTATTTTTCAGACAAGAAATAGGACTTTGGTTCAATTTTATTAGCAAAAGATTCCAATTCTTTAATACAAATATTTTTGTCGCATTTTCCTTATGCGGTCAGAAGCCTTTTTGTAATAAAGACAAGGAGGGATAAACTTACCTTTAGCACTTAGGGATGAGCATGGACCAGTTAACCGGTCCATTAATAATTTTCTTAAATCAGTCAATTACTATCGGTTAACCGCTATATCGATTTCGATTTTTAACTCGATTTTTCATATCGGTTTATCGATTAACCATTAAAAAATTTTAATATATAAATTTAATAAATTATACAATTTATAATATTATTTTAATAGTTAAAAATGCTTTAAAAATGAAAAAATACTAATTAAATACAATATCCATTAAAATAATCAAAATAAAAATAAAAATTCCATGATTAATTATAAAAATTAAAAATATTCAATATAAAAATAACAATAGAATGCTAATTATGCACATAATTTTAATATTTATTTACTAAAAATATATATTTTACCAAATTATATATCATAATATTTATAAATTACACAAAAATTAAAAAATATAAGTGTAAAATTTAAAATATAATTCATAATATATATATATATATATATATATATATATATTCGGTTTCGGTTTCGGTTTCAATTTCGGATCAGTTAACCACAGATTTTTAAAGTAAAAACCATAAACCTAAAATTTCGATTCGATTAACCTAAAACTCGATTCGATTTCAGACCGATTTTTTGGTTAACCTAAATTTCGGTTAACCATGCTCATCCCTAGTAGCACTCACCTAATTGTACTCACAAAGAGGTTATTTACAAAAATAAAGATAATAATATCGATAATAATGATAAATATTAAAAGGAAAATGAAATAAATAAAAATGAAAAGAAAGAGAAAACAAAATCTTTAACATATGTTGAGAAATGCATTCACATTGGACGATATACAGCCGACTTATTTGTTTTAAAAGAGTGGGAAAATATATTTATGGTCATGCATCACATGATGCACGAGTGTGCATCAAGTGATGTACGGACGTACTTGCCAGATAAAAGGCTAGTTTTCTCTTTCTTTTAAATTAAAGTCTTCATCGACAAAAAGATCCTAAAGGGAGCAAACAAGGATTACTAAACACTCAAAATGATTTTCAAATCAAACTTTCTAAAAAAATGACTTTAAAACAAATAAAAGGGAATCTTGGAATGACAGCCTAATGATTTCTATCGCACGGCAAAAATACCCTAACAAAGGGTTTCACAACCTAGATCTATGCATAAATAAATATATGACAAAAGTATAGCTAATAAGTCAAATAAATTTTATAACATCTAAAATGGTAAATGTATAAACTTTATACTGTCAGAAAACCAAATCGAGTAGAAAAGACCTTTTATATTACCTTTATTGTACTTACTCGATTAGACCGTCAAGTGTCAGATTCCTGAACCTTTTCCCTATTAACTCAGTTGAAAAATTGGTTTAGAAAATAAGGAACTAAGTTCCAAAAGAAAACTTGTAAACTTTAAAAGCTTTCAACGATAAAAACTAGCTTCTTGGAAAATTTTTTCCAACCTCCTTAAAGCTCTCAGACAACACTTTATATAAGACTGGTTACACGGCAGTGCAAGTCCCTTACATGGGTGTGCAATCTCAAAAAAATCAGCCAACTTATCAAATTGCATTTATAAAGTTGACCTACTTTTCACTTGCATGGCCATACAAATAGCTTGCACGGGTGTACAACTCGAGTGCTACACTCAACTTGCCTAAAAAAGTAAAATTCTTTGACATGCACAGTTGTGTAAGGGCTTTGCACGGGTGTGCAACCCAAAATCGAAAATCAAGTTAGTAATTGGCTAAATAATGATATAATATTCCCTGATTGTACAGGCATACAATCCTCTTTGCATAAGTGTGCAAGGCTAAAAGCTATTAAAAATGACTTTTAAGCCCCTGATCAAGAATATTTTTCACCATCCAACCATTGGCATCCCTCGAGTGCCCTAACTACACATAAAACACTTTAAAATATTTTTGAAAGGGGTTTACAGTATGGAAAATACCTCAGAATCTTCGATCCATTATCTTTTAAAAAGTAAATTTTCTCATTAGGTAACCCTGACAGAAGCCTTTTTAGGACCCAGTATCTATAATATCCCAAATCCACATGAAAAACTAAAGAAAACTTGTATATTATTAGAGAGATATTAAAAATCAAAAATAAAATAACAAAAAAAAAGATAACAAGGAAAAGTTAGAGATACTCATAATGCAATTGATGAACTACTAATCATGAAGTAGAGGAGGAAAGTGAGGGTTGCTAAATTATAGTTGAAAATGATAGAGAAATGGAAAAAATATGGATAGAAAGAAGAAATATATGATATTTGAATAAAAATTGAAAAGTAATATGCAGGTAAAAGGGCAAAGGTGCAAATTTACCCCATAAAATTATCAAAAAGTGTAATGTTACTTTTAAAATTTCAACAAGTGCAATGTTACCTTTAAAGTATCAAAATTGGTGCAAATTTGCCCCCCACTAAACAATCCGTTATCTTTGACTAAATTCCATTTATTGACTTATTGATGTGGATTAAAAAGTTTTATGTCTTGCCCTAAAGTTTTAGTAATTCCATATTGGCACTACTAAAGGAGGAATTTTCCTCTATACTTTGCTTAAAAGAGCAATTTTGCCCCTTAAGTTATAAAAATAGAGCAAATTAGCCATGCCTAGTCATATATTTAAATTTGACCATTTTTCATGTATTAAGACATATAGTTGTCATCATATTGTATACATAATAAATATATATTGTGATCTTTGACTCAAATGACTATCATGTGACATGTAAAACAAAATGTAAAAACCTTAAAGCAGCTCATATTTCATATCTCTTTTACATCTTAAAACCAAACTCTTATAATATTTTATTTTTTGAATGACATTGTAATTATGTCCTTCTCTAATTTATCTTTTCAATATAACACCCCTATACCCCTTAGGAGATTATGAGAGTGCACGACTGACAGGACATACATGTTTAGCTCAATTCTAGATAAATTCTTAAATTTATCGTTTTAAAGCATGGCTTGGCATGTTACATGTAACATGGGATATACATAAAATATCATTCATATGACATCTATCAAGTACATATCCATCATCATTATATGATACATAAATTTTAGTTTATATTTATAGGTCATAATTATTCTTAATATAATATATAAATTATACAAATTTATACATATTTTTTTTTTACAAAATGTCAATCATAGAACCACAAAATCTATCATCCTATAAAATCTTCAAAATCCTTTTCATTTGGCCTCGCAGTTGCAGTTGTCCCAAATCTAGACATCATCCTTACAACCTACATAAAGGAAAACCACCATGCTTAGCATTGTTGCTTAGTGGAGAAATTATAATATGCATGGTGACGACCCCTCACATAAGTCATCTAGTCAACACACATATGATGCTTGGAAGTATATGTAAATATAACATAATATCATAACATTTACGTTTTATAGGTTTTTTATTACTTAATTTAAAATCTCATTCAAATTTCAACATCATTAATTGATTTGTTCAAAAAATTAATAATTAACAAATTAAAACTAGATAGTTGAGCCAAGTAGGACAGGAATAGAGCATGTCCAATCCATACATACATATAATGGATAACATATGCAATATTAAACACTATGTATGCATTAGTGTATGTTTTTATTTAGACAATATGTTCTCTCATTAATCCAAGATTATAAATAATAGAAGTGGAAAAAATTATTCATAATAAAACATCAATCGTATACTAGTTTGCTTGCTAATTCTTAAAGACGTGGGTAATGGGTATTGGAGATACTCAAATTTACATAAAATGGAGATACTTAAAAGGCATCAAATAATGGGTAACAGGTACTGGAGATACTCAAGTAATGAACATGTACTGAAGGTACCAAAGGACCAAACTAAAGAGACATGAGTCTTAAAGAATTGACACTATAATGTCACTATTTTGTAGTGTCATGATGTTTATATATTCATGTATGCATGTACACACACACACGCACTCTATAAGGTAGTGAGGTAATAGATAAAGGGTTAATGCTGTCGTTTCACTCATAGTTAATGGAAGATCAAATGTGTTTCTTTGGAAATATTTATGATATGATTAAAGGATATATACCGGGAAAAGTTAACAAACAGTGATGACTATAGCTATGGTATATAAGTAAATTTTGAGGATAAAATTTTCTTAGTGGGGGAAATAGTATTTTTCGATGGTAAATAGTGACACCGAAGTGAATAGTATCTCCCAAAATTAAAAAATATTTTATTTAATCATTTAAAATAGCATGTCAGTAAGAGTTTGTGGTTCAAATTTGGAGTTAAATGAAGGTTGTTTGAGCCACAAAAATGCATTAGGAAGTTAAGTCACTCCTAAATTTATAATATGACTAGTTTAACTGGACAATAAAATGTCCTATGAACCTCAGAAAAATAATCCAAAAATATGAATGCACTTATATTGATGAGTAGAATTATATGACAATTAAAAATTAATTTTTCGGTGGCTTTGAAAAATTAGGGTTATCAGACTGGTAAAAGTGAACCAGACCAAAAAGCCATCTCTAATTGACTCAAAAATATTTGTAGAGCCTAATGAACATATATTTGAGAATTATGAAAGTATTTTTAAGAAGGTTTGAACATATGGAATGAGAGAAAAATAATGATTTCGGTTTAAATAGTAACCAATTGGCTGTGGGTTTGACCAAGACCTTAAAAATAAAAAATCATTTTTAAGAATTGCAAAAAATTCTATTTGGGTTCTAGTTAGTATTTAGAATTATTTGATAGTGAAAATTTGGTTTTACAGTAATACCGAAAATTGGTTAATCGAACCAATTTGAGTGAATCGGATTAAAAATGGACTCCGATTGAGTTAAAATTTTTTATGGAGGCTTAATTTATTATTTTGAGAATTATAGAATTGATTTTGAGTGAATTTAAGTGTGAAAAGAGAGAGAAATAATTTATAGTGCATTAATGGGCTTAAAAAATCAAATTGGGATTAATTAGGCCCAACCCCTTAGGTTAAATCAAGCCTAGCCCAAACCAGCCTTATAAAAAGATAAAAAAAAATTTGTAATTTTTTAGAGAATTCACCCAGCTTCTCCCTTTCTCCTGTTTCTCCTTCTTATCCAAATTGGCTATTCCATCTTTTAAGAATTTCTTTATTTTCTCTCTCTAAATCTCCCACTAAATTCCACTCTTTCAAGCAAATCAAGGCTTTTCTTTCACATGGTGACCATATCTAAGCTCAATTTGGAGTGATTCAAGTGAAAAATCAAGATTTATCTAGTTATATATCAAAAATTAGGTATGAGAAATCAAACTCTATAATTTAATTTAAAGGTTTATATAGATAAATTAAGGTATGTAGATGTGATGTTGGATTTAATTTTGGAGCAAAGAAAATGATGGTTTTATACATTTACATATTTTTCCACTTGGGATTTTTAAAGGAAATGATGATGATTGATGGAGTCAAGCTAAGGAGAGAAAGATTAAAGTGTAGAGAAAGTGAATCTAAAGTAAGTGGATACAATATCTCCTAATTTTTATTGATTTGGTTTGATTTTGTGGTTATGTGTGTTATGCATGTATAAGATTAATGCATGAATAATTGAAATAATTGCTATAGAAATTATTAAAAGGATTAAAAATGATGCTTTGAATGATTTAATGGTAGGAGAAAATAAATTTAAATGGAAGATCTCTTATGGCCGAATGGTATGCTTAAGAAATTCTTAATGATTTTGTGATTTTTATGTTAATTAAAGATGGATCTATGATAATGAACATAAGAGTGAGTGATTTAAGTAATTAAATTATTATAAAGATGATTGAAATGGATTATATTATATTAGGTCGGATGGAGATTAAGAATCAATTAAGGAATATGTCAACCGTTAATGAATAATAAATGCATGTTAATAATGTTTAACATAAGATGCAATGAAAATAATGAAAAGAATGGAAAATGATATAGTTAAAATGATAAAGAACCTGAATGAAAGAAATTGAAAGTTTAAAGGCAAAATGTAATTTTGAAAAACATTGAGAAAAAAAAATAAAATAGTAATTCAGTTGTTTTCGGGCCTAAATTGTAGTTTAATAAAAGTACAATGAATTAAAAATATAGAGTATAGAACCGATGGCAATTTTGCAAATAAGAGTGAACTAGAGGGATAAAACTGTAAAGCAATGAAGTTCAAGGACTAATCAGTAATTTTCCCCATATATAAAAGTTTAAGTGTGAAAAAGAAAGAAACAATGGAAATCCCATACACAAAAATACAAGTGGAGGATAAAATCATAAGTTAAGGATGCCATAGGGGACTAAAAAGAAATTAAGTCATGTTAAGGAATAGAATTTAAAATTATTATAAATAAAATTAAATGATGCAAAAATATTAATAGCAGTAAGGATCTAAGTAAGTAAAATAATGAATAATTGTATAATAATATTGTAATGAGTTTTGTGTAAAAGAATAAGAAAGTAGGGACTAAAAGAAAATGTAAATAGACCGAAAACTAAATAAGTAGATTTCAAAGATTGAAATTAAAGCCGCTGACGAGGTAAAAAATGAAGATAAATAAAAAAAACCCTTAGTATATACTAAGGCATACTGTATCGGTATGAGATGGGTAATGGCCTAAAATGAATCTGAACATGAAAATCAGTGTTCATGAATTTATTTAGAATTTATGGAATATATATAAATAATTTTGAGAATGAAATTGTATTATGTTTAAAATTAAATTATTAAATTATGGTGAAATAATTCATAAAATAAGTGGAAATGGTAAATTATAATGAGATAATTCATAATATGTGCAAGGATGATGGAAAAGTTGAATGTCTAATGTATTGAAATGCAAAAGCAGGTAAAAAAGTCATATGTGTAAAACTGATAAAAGAACTAAATGAACAATGTATTGAAATGAAAAGAAAGAATTGAATGGACAGTGTACTGAAATGAAAAAGCAAATAGAAATGTCAGAAATGTGAAAAGTGACTATGAAATAAGTAAAGAATTTTGCTTTTAGTACTGGTCAGGTGGTTTAAATCTAATTTAGGATTAGCTAGCCATAGGGACACCCATACCACGATGCAAGTCATGGCGACTTGCTTTGCTATGGTAAGATCGTAATGATCTCCCATAGTTTCTATCTGACTGTCTGTTCTAATCTGATATGAGGCAGACTGGTCTTTCGGGGTCATCCCCTACTGTCTGTTATGGGCCCGTAGGATGCATATCTCGTATATTCGGTCTAAAGATTTCTGCCGAGATTGTACTAGGGGCATATTGGTAAACATGACTTAAAAGTGCAAAAAGCAAAATGTAAATGAAAATGAGAGTGAAAAAGGATTGATATGAAATAAAATGAATAGTTTAGGGTCAAAATGTACTTTACCCAAATAATGAATTTAAAGGGTAAAAGTGACAAAGTCATGAATGTATGAATAAAGATTATAAAATAGTGAAAGAATAGCTTAAAAGTAACCTTTTGTAGTCTTGGAGGACTAAAATAAAATGTGACCCGAAAATGATAAAATAGGGACTAATTGGTAATTTGTATGCTAAAAAAATTGATTTGGAGTGAAAATAAGTGAACTAATGGAAAAATTGTAAATAGGATGTAAAAATGATAGTTTTGTAATTAATTGAAATATTAGGGATCGGTATGTAATTTGCCATAAAATGGTGTATTTAAAATAAAATGATAAGTTACATATCAAATAAGAAATTTAATGTGAAAGTAAAGATCAGTAGTGATATTAGTATAAATAAATAATAAAAGAAAGCACCACTGTAATTTAACAAAAGTGCAAGGACTAAATTGTAATTTAGCAAGTGGAATGTTCATTGAAAGATGAAACTGTTAATGAATCCTATTAATGGTAAGATAGGGATTTAAAGTGTAATTTTTACACTTAAGTGAAAACAGGGACTAAATAGCAATTATTCATGTCGTAACATATATTAAAAATAAAAGAGAGGAAAAATCAAGCCTTAAGAGTAAGTGTGGCAGAAATAAGAAAATTCTTTTAAAATAAACAACTGAATAAATGTCTAAATGACTGCATAATGAATAAGAGAATAACGATTAATTCCTAAGTAAAAACGGGATGTGAATGAACTTATTTGTAAAGAGTAAAAAGAATTGGTATTAAAGTGTAAAGTGGCAAGAAAATAGTATATTAAGAATCGAAATTATAAATTGCATAATGAACAATAAATGAAGTGCATAAATGAGTTCAATTAGTGATATTAAAAGTAATTAATTATAATTAAAGGTTAATATTGTAAATCAATGAAAGATAAGCATGAAAATGGTAACTACACTAAATGATACAATTAAAGGATAAAACTGATAATTGTATTCTACTAAATGATTGAAATAGTTTTCCATATTAAGTGCATGTGTGCATGATTGTGGGATGCACATCAAGATGGTAAATAAATAGCTAAGGATAAATAATGCTAATGAAAGCATGCATGTGTATATGTATGTGAGTATGCATGCATGTATGTGTATGTGTGAATGATATTTTTGTGGAAAGTTTTGGATATGTATCCACCACTGGGCATTTCGATGCTTAACGCATAGTTTGTTGACTATGAACAAGTTATAAAGATAGAAATATGGTGATTAAGAACAAAGCAAGGTTCAAGGATGATAATAGGCATGGCATGTATATATGTGTATATTGAAGGTATAGCGTATGGATTGCATTTGTGTAATATTTAATTATAGTTATGTCTACCTTATGGGTATGTTATGGTATGAATGTAATTTGTGATTTAAAAAAAAATTAACTGATTGTTTAGTATAGCCATTTTCGTTATCATCTTTCTGTTGTGACATCTCTTCACTGTATGTTAAATACAGTGGTATAAAGGGGTTACATATAATCATTAAAATGACTCTTGAAATTTGAACTACATAACTCTTAGTTAATACTTCATAAATGAACCGTTTAGGAAAACTCAAAAGTCACATACATTAACCCACCTCTTTCAAAATACATAATCACTTGTAAACTTAAAATTCTCAATAAATATAAGCACTTAGAAAAATGCGAATTATTATTTTTAATAGAAACTTAATGTATCTTCTATTGTTTTTTCATCCAAAGTTAAAAATATTCTAAAATCTTTTCATGTTAACATTTAGAATGTCACTACATATTTCAACAGTGTTTTCTTATTCAAATTATATATATATATATATATATATATATATATATATATATATATATATATATATATATATATATATATATATATATATATATATATATATATAGGTATAGATAAGGGGCGTGATTTGGTGTGTATGTGCATATAAGATAGTACTCATTTCGTTCCACCAAAAACGACAACTTTCAACTCTTCACACTAGTATAACCCACTAAAGGCCATGGGCTCTTGATTGGTGTCTAGCAAATATACTAAATCAGCATGTAATAAATTTGGTATATGGTTAAAACTCTCGAAATATCATACTCAAAGGATTGGTTTTTCAAGATTTTGTATAAAGATTAAATGTTATTTAGGTAATCATTTTATTAAAAATTGTTGGATTGAAGTAAAATAACAATTTGAATTAAAATAAGCAAAGAAGCACTATAGGATAAACAATATAAACAATTAAAAAATTTTGTCACAAACTATACAGTAAAATAAAATAAAAAATAATTTGAATTAAATCAAAGAAAAGATGATAAGGAAAAACTCATCCACCTTTTATTCCAATGCCAAAGACTATAATCAAACACAAATAACAAAAACCCAAGCTTCCTCTCTAAAAAAAAACTATTCTAAATCTTCAAACTTCCCTGTTTAGGTTTACCTAAGATTTAGCATAAGCATGATTCAAAAATCCTAACTTCAAGATAGATTACCATTCTAGCTCCATTTATCAAAAACCCATCTAATCTCCTAAATATACATGAACAAAATATCTCAACATCTAAAAATCAAAATTTCTATTTCAGAACCATTGAGAAATCAAGATGCAAAGAATATAAGAGCAGGGCATATATATATAACCACAATCAATTAGATTAGAAATTAACCATCATTCCGATTAAAGCAAAATCAAATGCAATCATCATGGATATACAGAGAACAAGATTAGGAGAATAGAAAATTTGAGATTATATTAAAACTATAAGCCTTTGCATCAAAATAAAGGGATTCCTTAGCGAAATAAACATTGCTTATTAATCATGCTAAGAATAAGAAATAAAGGGATGTAGAAATTAAGATACTCATGGAAATCTTTAAAAACTTTATATCTTCAATGACCCATAAATCTCCTCTCCATAGCAAAAAGTAAATCTAGAATTTTAAAGTAAATCCCTAGAATCTATAAAAACAAGGATGAAATATATATAACTATTTAATCAAAATCCTAACAAAAAATTAAATGGGTTTGTAAGGAAACCAAAGAAAAAGGAATAAAATACTGAGAAAACTGAAAGAATAACTGTAAAACTTAAAAGAAAAGAACAACAGTTTCATCAAAAATTGAATTTGCTGCTATAAATACCCTAACCGTCACACGGCTATCATAACTTCCTGACAGCTGTGAGCCCTTTGTTGATTGGTATTCTTTGGCTAAGCTCACAGTTGTCATAACTCCTTGACACTTGTGTGAGATGACTTCTATAAATTCTACTTCAAAGTTGAAACTACTTCACGGCTGTAGCGCCATCCTGGTAGCCATGTGAAACCTACTTTCAGCTTCTGCCTAGTTACTGTGACGCGCTAGATTTCGATTGGGTTTTTGGATGCCTGTTTTTAGGGTCCAAAACTATATTAGGGTCATTATAACTCATAAGCTAGCCACTTCATAATAAAAATAAATTTAGGCCTAATTTATTATTGATGGTCAGCCTTTAAAGGCATCTCATGTGGGCTCAAAGAGGCAAGTATTATGGAGTCACCACCCAATAAAATGTTAGAAAATGAATCTCAACCTTTTAATACCCAAATAAAGATTGGTGTTTGGGACATCACTCTTACTTGGCACCTCGATTAGGTGTTGTTTTATAATTGGATTTTAAACATTAATTCACTCTCTTCTCTCACGTAATGCATGCAAAAGTTAATAAGTAAACATGTCATGCATACATGAAAGTGATTAAATAAATAAAACAAAAATTCCTAATTAAATTATTACATAAGCAAATTGTCCCAATGAAAAAGAATAAAATAAACTTTATACATAAAACGGGGTATTAATTAGATTGGGAACATTGGTTCTCTTATGCATATTTATAAAAAATAGTTAAATAGTCCTTGTCTAGTTTTAGAAAATGTGGGATGAGTGATCTCAATTTAGATGAAAAATAGGACTCTCTTTTGTGTGTGAATTTTTGAATTAAAAGTTGGACATTGGTCCATTTTTATTAAGAAAATTCCAATTTGATTAATAAAAATGATTTTAAATGAATTTTGATTCAACGTGCAAAAATCATTTTTTTACTCCCTATTGTATTTCCAAAATAATAATACATTCAAGTAATCAAATAATAAAGAAATAAATAAAAGTGAGCAGATAATAAAAAAAAAAGTTCTCCTAAGGCACTTGTTCCAAGGTTCTCTACCTCAAAAATCTCCCAAAGTTTAATGCACAATAAATATTAAATGCTCACAAATACAAAAGAAAGTAAATGTTTAGTAATGTAACAAAACGAAATAAATAATAAACATTCAAGGTAAAATAAAATAGTTAATTTTGAACTAAAAATAATGAACAGATATAATGTTAAATATACTGGGACAAAAAGGAAAAAGACATTAAAAAATGATTAACATGCAAAACAAATTATGTATGCAAACTAACAAAGAAAGCAAACCTAAAAGACCAGATAAAGGCCACGAACAAACAATATGAAGGACAAATGGCCAAACAACAAGAGGGAGACGAGATGAAAATGAGCTTCTGCATTGTCACGTCTATTTGGCATGACTGACGGACGTCTGTGAGGGCTTCTTCTCATCTATTGCACGATGCACAAACATTAATAAGAAAAAACACGCAGGGAACCCAAATCTAAATTAAATAATTAAACATGCATATCATATTATCTTAACACATGCCAGAAATAATTCTAAAGCATCAGGATATATCTAAATCAAATTAAACAGTAAACCACATATAAGAACATAAATTAAATCAAAGACTAAACATGCATTAATGGAGATTTAAATAAACCTAACATGCCATCCTACTTATATTAAATCATGCTCAAATTATTCATGGCATCACAAATAATATAAAAACGTTTAAAAACTGATCTAACAACAATAAATCATGGCATAAAAATAAAAACAAATAAACAACACTTTCACATAATGAATTTATGTGTTTACATAACAAATAACTTATTATTAAAATAAAAGTAGAATAAAAGCCCAGAATATTACCCTCAGTAACTTTTTTAGAAGGTTAGAGAATTGTGCTCCAAATTTCCCTCCAATTAATTTTCACAGTTGATGAAAAGAATGAAAATATTTTTGTTATGTAGAAAGAATGAGTTTTCCCAATAAAGAATGTAAAGATATTTGCCCTTTTTTGAAGAAATAAAAATTATATTTCTTATTCTCCAAAAAGCATGGCTACCTCCCTCAAGTTCTTGTAGAAAATCAGAATTTCTTAGCCACCAAAAAAGAAAAAGTGAAAGAACAAAAAGAGCCCTCCAAAACCCTACGATTTTTCCTATTTATTTGAGGAAGTTTTTGAGTTTCATTAAAACTCTCCTTTTAGGATTTTAAAATCTCTTAAAAATCCTATTTTTTAGCTTAAATTCCTAATATGATCCCCAAAGATTGGACTAAATTTGGGATAAAATTTTTCTAAAAAATCTCCCATTTCTCACCTAAAAAATATGGAAAGTAAATTTGAAAATTACGTGACAGACGGGCAGGGTGTTTGTCACAGGATGTCTATCACAACAAACGGGTAGGGTGTCGCAGATGGACAGCCCGTCTATCAATGAAAAAAGGTGATTTTTTCCATTAAAAGCTCATTTTAGCCCCCAAAAAAATACAAAAGGACAAAGCTCAATAAAGACCTTAAAAACTTTATGGAAATCAAGGATAAAACTCGAAGTTTTCATTCTCCATCTGTAATACGAATGATGCTTATTTATTGGATAACTCTAATATGGATTGCCTCGGGACTTGGTGTCTATAGTTACACTAACAATCTTGTGAAATGCCTCTTTTCTCTAATAATAAGGATAGATCTTCACAATTCATCCTAAAACTATAATCGATTAATACTAACTTAAAAAGGCATAAAAGTAAACTAGATAGGCTCAAACTAAACGAAAAAGAAACCAAAAAGTAACATAGATTTGAACTTATCAATCGACGCTAGAATTCAAAAAGGCTTAAGGCCATCGTAATCTATAACAATCTTAACCATTAATGAAATATCAAACAAAATATAGATTTAAAAGAAAATATAATAATTACAAAAAACACAATAACAAATTACAATTTTTAGTACCGCAAATATCTAGAATGTCAATTTACTACAATAATACATCAATCCAACAATTACATTTAATGAGTCCGAGAAGAAGGAATTGTAACAACCTATACCAAAACCATTATGGGGCCAGATACGAAACGGTACATATAATCTTAGATTCACATATGAAATTTAAACTTTATTGATAGCTTTTAATTTATATAAACTTATAATGCTCATATTTTTATAAAAAATTGAATAGAATTTTCCTTATATGGATCTATATCCCCCTGCTAAACAAATGAAAAATCATACTTTACTATATTCATCACATATTTCAACTCCATACAAAATATTCAAAAAACATATTCAAAAATCAAATAAACAACATATTCAAAAATCAAATCTGCCATAAAATAAGCTATATCCAAATATCAATTCAATTTAAGTAATGTACATAACTTAATATTAATTATTCTTCTTGTTTGCTTCTTGCATTTTTTTTATTCATCATAGATGTATTGAATATAACCACCTCAAATATACATATATATAATAATAAATGAAGTTCGAAACTTCTCTTGACAAAGAGTTTTATTTAATACCCAATTCATGTTTCTCACAATTTCTCAAATGTGCTCACTTAAACATTAGTTTCCACATTTCCTTATGGACTCACAAGAGATAAACAAATAAAGACCACCAACCAAATAATGGTTCTCTTAAATTCAATGACTGGGGGACCGAGCGCATCTCTTAACCGAGCACTCGTCTAATTGGCTAGGAGACCGAGAGCATAGCTTAATCAAGTACACCGCTAGCATCACTTATGTCTAATAAACATAACTATAACCATTGCCCAAGAGTATCACTCAACCAAGCATCAATCAAAACAATCATATATCATACAAAATATTATCCATGTGCATGATACTTTAATCATCCAACAAAAGGTATGTTCTAACATGTCCATTAACTCCACACGTAAAATTTCACAATTCACAAATAATAAAATGCTATGCATAATATACACAAATAATAATATATTGACATTTATGCATATGATGCATGGATATACATATTTTATAAGAATTAAAAATACAATTTAATATCAACTCACAAGTTTGAGCAACAAATATAGTTGATTTCTACTGGATACATCTCTTGGAGTCCGAGAAGAAGAATCTACCTACAATAAGGAATATTTATTTAGAATTAAATATTATTTATAGGATTTTTGGACTTTGTACATTTTATGAGAATTCTATGAAAAATTCAGTATAGTTTCCTCTATAAAATGGACATCTCCATATTTTCACATAGGGCTTGACCTATTTATAAAGCACTTCTATAATCTCAACAAACAATACCGATTGGTCTCCCCAAATCTACACAATGGATATGGGTTGGTTCATAATTACTTTTACTCGGATTTTCATTTAACTCGATGAATTATGAAAATAGCAATAATTTTATTAACAATAGCAAAATCTTAGGTTATTAATATATACACATTTATATATCCACGTATTCTCAAATACTTGACTTATCTTAATAACTTTTAGTCAATATCATCACCGTAAATATCATCTTTATACAATTAAATACATACTTTAATGAATTTATCATAAGTATTCCATTAAATAACCTTTAATATTTTTTTTATCAATATCGTACACTTAAAATACACCTTATAACTCATAATACGATTTATATGTATGATTAACATAGATTAATCAATAAAAATAGTATTTTTATATATAGTATATTAATTAAACAATATAATCTCAATTCATCCAAAAATTCACAATTAATTCATCGAGCCTCCAAATAAAAAATTTGATTGTACAACTAAGCTTAGAAAATTAAGGAAAAAATTCTATTCAAAATGGCTTGCTGGAATATTCCTGATTTTGCCAAAGTATTTCTTCGTCAATCATCGAAAACTTTTTCTGATGAGATCTGTTTTTAATGTATGAGGCACCAATTAAAAGTTAGGAAGAGAAGATTCTAATCTCGTGATTTTCTCCGGCAATGGTCGTTGGAATTGACCGAAAAATGAGAAAAACCAAAAAGCTCCGGCAAGCTCCGTTCACCAATTTTTGGGCTCCGTTTGCTATGATTTCGAACTCTTTCCACTTATTTTTCATTATAGAATCCAAATATAACCTCCATTTTAACCCAAAAATCCTTAAATACTATGAATAAGTAGAAATCAAAATTAGATCTTCTCTTACCTTCAAATGTGGGCCTTTTTTGTGAAACCAATGCCACCATAAGCTTCAAAAGGTAGAAAACTATAAAAAATGACTATAATTTGCTTGAATTGTTGACAAAATGGTGAAGATTTTTAGAGAGAGAAATAAAACTAGAGAGGGAAAATGATAAGAGGAAAAAAGACAGGAGAAAGCATAATCAATTCTGATTTCTTTTCTATTATTGTTGTTGTTGTTGTTTTAAAAAATAAAGAAACTTTACTGAGAAGAGTCAGCTACTAAAGCTGAGATAATACAAAAGGGGAGAGACAAGTCTTATAGTACAAAACCTGACATAGAATAAATAGCTTCAACCAGACAATAAGCTGCTGTATTTGTAGACCTTTTTACAAATTCAAAGCGAATATTAGAGAGAGAATTACATAAATCTAAACAATCACTAATAATAAGCCCAAAATCAGAATGATTATATTTATAACTAGATAATGAATTGATGACCATTTGAGAATCTAATTCCACCATCACAGATGACTAATTAGATCTTTTAATCCAGCTCAAAGCTTCTCGTACACTAAGAGTTTCAGTCAACCAAACTTGAGAAACACTTACAACCAGCAAAAATGAACATTCCTTGATGGTTTCACATAGCAAAAGCTACTCCAATTTGCTGACTTCGAGGGAAAAGGGTTGCACCAACGTTAATTTTTAAGAACTCGACCGGGGGGCCGGGGGGGAACCAACATTGAGCAATCATTAATGGCATCTGATGGACAACATCATCAGATCTCCTTGTCAAATGCCAATCAGCCACCATTTTCAAAGCTAAGATAACCACAGAATTAGCTAAAGAGCTTAAGCCCTTCCATACTACATCATTTCATGCTTTCCAAATTGCCCAACAGATGGCAACAGCATGACCACAATTTTTTATGTTCATGCAAGAAGAGATTAAACTAAATCATGAAGAAACATCGGTAGCATTTCCCTTAACAAACCCCAGCAATGATCTAGTTCTAGCCTAAACATCTCTAGCAAAACAACAATCAAGAAAAATATGAGGAATAGTCTCATTTTCACTACCACATAATAGGCATACCAGATTAGGGTCAATTCCTTTAATAAAGAGCAGTGTATGGACAGGTAAACAAGAACGGATAACTCGTCTAAAAAAGTGCTTCATTTTTTATGGAATAAGAAGAAACCATAATTTCCTCCAATTTTTAATAGAAAGCACAGGAGAAAGAGAAGAAAAACCAGAATGAAACAGTTTATATACACTCTTAACTAAGTAGTAATCAAATTTCTCCATTTCCTATTGCTACAAGTCATCTCTCTTCTACCAGCTAATCGAGATACTCAAAATAAGATTTCTATCTCGCTCATTGAAAATAGAAGAAATAACATCCAGCTTCCAACTGTGTTAGAATCCTCCACTATCAGATCTTTAACCTTCAAATCAAGCAAAGATAGAGTTTGCTGGGTGATAATGAAAGGGTTATCTCCATCAGGCAGCCAAGGGTCTGTCCACACCTTAATTTTGCTCTCATCTAATTTGATAATATCTCTAGCTTGAAGAATGCTCTGCGAAGTGCAGCTTGGATTAGCCCAAGTTCAGCTTCTCAAAAGCTAAAATTTGGAAAATAACAAGCTTTTATTCACCTTTCCAAAAGCTACAATTGACACCAACCCAGGAGAGCAAGTTTAAAATCACAAAGAAATCTAAAACCAAGACCCCCAACTTTTTAGGACAGCATATTTTATCCCAAGCCATCCAAGTCATTCCTTGTTTTGTTCTATATTCATACCCCACCAAAACGAGTTAAGAATTCTTTTCAACTTTAAATATAAACCCATAAGTAACAGAAAAACACTTATTGTATAAGTGGGAAGAGATTGAGTAGTTGACTTTAGCAAAACTTCTCTTTCAGCTCTAAAGAGAAGGGTATGATTTCACTCACTGATACACTTCCAAATCTTATGTTTAATGAAGAAGAATATTTCTTGTTTATCTCTGCCAATCATGGATGGCAAGCCCAAATAAGTATCATGACAGGCTTGTGGGTCAATGGACAATATATCACAAACCATAGATCTACAATGTGTTGTAGTATTGAAACTGAATTTCAGAGAAGATTTATTAAAATTTACTAATTTACCTAAATCCAGAGCATACACATCCAAAATCCCCTTAACAACATTGGCTTTTGTTGTCGTTATTTTTAAATTATGGGTATTACACACAGACCAAAAAAATTATTAATTAACATAGATTCTGTAAAATATTAATTAGAATTTACTAAAATATCTTTTTATTGATTCTTTATAATTATATATTTCATCTATTAATTTTTTTTTGTGCATACATAAAGGTAAAGTAAAAAAAAAAAAAAAAAACATCATTAATACTTATTGAAATTTAAAAATTGTCATTTTCAGTGGAATACAAAATCTCTCATAAATTTTTGTGGTGCGTTTAATGAAGGGAGTCATTTATTACTCATTTATTTATTATAGTTGTAAAAAATGCACACTATCTTCTATTTTTTATTTTTTTTTCACTCATTTACATATATTAACTTGAATTCATTTTGTAATTGACACATCATTTTACTTATAAATTTGCTCTTCCAAAACTTGTCACATCAGTTTTGAAAACTTTTTTGATTCATGCTTATTAGTTACAGGTGGTTTTTCTGTGCTACGCATAAATGTATTTAATATATAAAATTAAATAATATATAATACCAATTATGAAAAACTGATAAAAAATTTTTATATAATAATGTAATTTATTTTTGAATTAGTTGGAAATTTTAATATATTATTGCCTTAAATTGTCTATATAAATATATAATTAATGGAAATAATAAATTTATGTTTATATGATAAAACATTGAAAAATATATCATCAAGCTCTTCACTTTCTGAAAAAATGACATTTCCTATTCTTTTTGTTCTTAATTTTCCTTTGCATAAAAATAATTTTTTTTATTCTCATCACAAATTATAAAATGATGCTAGCCTCAGTATTTTAGTATAAATTTTATACTCAAATCAAAACAAAATAAATATAATCTCTCTGAGAGAGAATTGTAAACTAATATATATATATATATATATATATATATATATATATATATATATATATATATATATATATATATATATATCATACATTTGAGTCGAATAATTCTTAATCAGTAGACATAAGTGGCAAAAAGCAAATAGAGAAAGGGGGCAGTGAGTATGTTAGTCCCGTCAAGAGAAGACATAATTAAATCGAAAAATATAAAATGGATGTGAGGAATAAAGGAGATTAGCTTATTTTGTAAGCATATTGTCTAAATAACTATCGAGTCTTATCAAACTTTTGATCTCTATAAGAAATTTTTCGCTTACAAATAACACATGAATTAAGGAGAGAGTTAGCGTTAAGAATTTAAATAAAAAAAATTATGAACATGTTGGGATTTTAAAATGGACCATTAAAGCCACTTTGTATAATGGGTATATATAATCTCTAAAATGATGCAATGGGTAAGTTTTCATTCCCTCAAATATCAAGTACAATAGGTATATATAGTCACTAAAACAACTCTTGAAATTCTAAATGCAAAACTTTTTGTTAATGTTTCATAAATGATCTAGGCCAAATATATAATTTGGCACTTAAACTTGACACCAAATTTTGTTTAGATACCTGAACTACCTATTGACCAATTGAGCACCTCAATTCTTACTGGGACCAATTTTTAAACCCTTTATGCTGACATGACAAAGTGCATATATTTCACGCATAATACAGGACGTGAATGGTACAAACAGAGAAAGAAGCAATGGTAACTTAAATAGCTTTAAATATGTCATCTCATTCCTTCTTCTGTTACCATTTTCTCTCTCTTAAAAACGTAAACTGTAGAAATTTCTCTCTCTCTCTTGTCCTCTCATCTGTTGTAAGAGCGCAGCCTTAAAGGAGATTTTTTTCCTTTCTCATTGCAATTGTTATAAGAGCGAAATGAACCAAGTATTATTCTATGGATGTGGAGTTATGGCACCTTTTAAAAGAGTGTTGATAAGAGCAAACGCTACGAGAAGATTTTATGGTTACAAATTAGGAAAGGTACTTTGCTTTCTTTTTGTTTGTATTTTATTGACACTGTTGAGAGTGAAAATGTTTTAATTTTGATGTTATAATTGTTGGGATTAATGAATTTTAAGAGATTGGCAGATGTGGGTATTTTGCTTGGTTAGATCTTGAATTTGATGAATAAGCAACATGAGTGATTTGGGGACTACTAAAGAAAGTAACCGAATATAAAGATAAAGAGAAGGATTGGAAACAAAAGAGGTATGCACCATCCAAATATGGTTTTTCTTTTGTGGAATTTGTTTTTGTTTGCTGTTTTTTATTTTCTGTTATATAACTGGGTTTGTTAATTCATTATAGTGAACTGTAGTGTTTTGAGATTAATGAAGAAATGTAATTTTTTATGACAATTTCTCTTAAGTTTTGTGGCAATATTTATCTAAAATGCAAATTATGTGCATTGAAACCTAGATAGTATCAAACTATTATCAGCAAGAACAAATTAAATCATCTTCCTAAATTAAAAAAAAAATAGCATTCTCAAAACTTGCAATACTGAATTTGAAACCTGAGATTGCTAAATTCAATAACTTGTTTATAATTTTATAAGATGCATTGGGCAATCTTACCAAAGTACACAAAACATTTATTTGTCCAAAATAGAAGCTGCAAAGTTTAACATGATGACAAAAACTAAGCTGCATAGCTTAACATGTCCAAAACAGAAGATAAATATTTTAATTGTTCCTAATTAAACACATTTCTAAAATAATAGAACTGAAATATCCATAACATATGGGTTCGACAACATTACTAGGTACTAGGCGGCCTAAATGTTGAATCATTAAATTGACTTGGTTGTGAGTTGAAGTTAACTAGAACTTTAAACTAGCAATAGTAAAAGCCACATTCCTTTGATTTATTGCATTAATTTTTTGTTGTTGCAATTGAGTTAAAGTTATTACCTATCTACCTCTCTACTTTGGACCACTGTTAGGCTTAAATCTAAGATCAATGTTACTTCCAAAAGCATTTTTTACTTATGTCCCATGCTTGATGACTCTTTCAGATTGCCTATCAGGCTGTAATTTACATAACACATATGAGACATGCATTGTATTCATAATAAATTAAAATTAAAAAATAGTAGTAGGTCTGAGATTATTACATTATAAATTGTTTGTCCAATGCTTTCATCAATGAAACAACCATGGCCAACCTCCTTCCTTTTCTGGCCAATTATCCCTTCACCTCTAGCTATAGATTGGTCAGCAGATTGACTTGCACCTCTACCTCTCCAGCTCCCTCTTCCTCTTATTATATTAGTGGCATTATCTGATCCTCTCCCTCTTCCTTTCGTACCATTATTGTTAACTCTATTGATAGCACTTGTATCGTTACAAACTGATGAGGGAATGTCAATGTTTATGGCAGGTTAGGATTGAGACATTGATATTGAGCCATGGTCATATGTTTGACTTGTTTGTCTTAATAAAACCTATTAACAAAAAAAAAATCTTTTTGCATCAATAACTTAAAATCAATACAAATAATTAAATAATGCATTACATGTGTGCTGCATCCAGACTTGTTATGTCCAGTTTGATAGCACTTAGAGCAAGAGATCTTTGTTCCTCTTTTTGAAGCTTTTCCATATTTTTCCCAAAGGTCGGATTGTTCCTTTCTTCTGCATCTCTTGGGCCTGCCTGGCATAGGTTTTATTACCTCAAGCAGTTCAATGTCTAGATTGTTTGAATTAGGCCACATCTTCATGTTGGGTATTAGTTGAATAAAGTATTGGTAAGCCTTGAG
Organism: Excoecaria agallocha; assembly: GCA_037975025.1. Taxonomy (NCBI): domain Eukaryota; kingdom Viridiplantae; phylum Streptophyta; class Magnoliopsida; order Malpighiales; family Euphorbiaceae; genus Excoecaria; species Excoecaria agallocha. Next base: position 7,884,598 of record CM075816.1, read on the forward strand.
AAAAGTCTCCTTTCTATACTAGTATTCAACATAGTTTTCTGGTTCTTGACCTAAATGATACATTGAACAAATTGCATGTACACATGGAATTCCCTTAATCATCCATGATCTACATGTGTATATTCTCTTCCTTAAGTCAACTATATGTATATAATCACCATGAACAACTTCAAACCCACTATCTGCATCTTCTAGAGTATGTAATGTTGTCCTCTAGTGACAATATTGCCATTGGTGAAATGTCAGAAATCTAAGTTTTAGCAAATCCTTGCATTTCAACATGTTTATTCATTAGTTTGTGTGAAATCTCCTCTAACATGCTAACAATAGACATATGTCCAGGACCTACTATCCATGAATTGAAGGTCTAACACATATTATTCTCAACCATATCACATTTAACAGAAACTGTAAAAAATGACCTACACCATGCTTATTTAGGATAAGTTAATAAATCCTCAACTATGCCACTACCAAGCTTACTTAAATTTTCAAGTTCATCTTTCAATTTTACCTCAAAACTTGACTTAGCACATCTCCAGAACTATTTTCTCCTCTCTTCACCCTCCATGTTTAAGCCTATCTTAACCAAATATGCCTTACACACATTTTATGTTCAAAAGAAAGCAAGAGCTCTTGAATTATTGGTACAAGTCCATGTTACAGCAAATATGAAGCTTAGAAATTAAAGCATATTGATATTAAAATGAAATACATAAATGAAAATGAAAAAAGGATTAGTAATACCTTTTACATGTCAAACATAATAGTCAATCCTTCGCCATTTCCAAGCTCAAGATCTTCTATAAGATAATTAATGAACTAGCTCCAAGAATGCTTTGTTTCTCGATCAAGTACAGCCCAAGCTAAGGGATACATCTATTGATTACCATTTTTGCCAACAACAGCTAAATGATCACCCTTGCAAACATCTTTTAAAAACACAACCATCAAATCCTATAAGTTCATCCTTGCAAATACCTTTTTAAAAAACAATCATTCCTGCACCATTCTTCCCAACCTCTCTTTAATGCATCAAAACACACATAGAAATACACAAACAACTGCTTCGCTGGTTTAGTTTCTTTATCAGCCTATATCCAATCAGATAAACTAGGGTTAATCTGTCTTATCATGTTTGCATAATCAACAACCTTGAAAACTTCATTTTTCAATCTCCCATAAATTGCCTTATAACCATCATCTTTGCCCTACAACATAAACTCCTACATAAATACAACCCATACTCCTCCCTTATCAACTCTTACAGTTTCTAAATTTTAATATATGGTTGTAAAAGAATCCTCTCCTCAAATTTTCTTACTATCCACTTTGAATTGCACAGTCTGTTTTTGTTTTTTTACAACACTTATGTATTGGTTAATATTTTTTAATTTTAAAATCTTCAGAATTCCCTTCAATACTAGCATAAAGCTCCCATTTGCAATTCTCTTTCATACATTTCACTCTAACCTAATGCCTCTCATTAGGTCTTAATTTAACTTGAACTCCATTTTCACATGCATAATTAATCAGCCATAGCGTTTCCAAACTATACAACATTTTCAAATATCATATACAATTTAAAAATAGGTACCTGATAGGTTGGATCATATCTGACCTTTTGCTCCTTCGCTTGCAAGTAGATCTACACCCTCTACGGCTGCTTTATCTTACTTAACTCCATTGTCTTCACTTTCAGGATCATAGTTGTCTAAATAAACTTTATCACCTCCTAGTCTACCTGCATATCTATCTCCTCCCCCATTTTTTATGTCTTCAAAACACCTGTGTAGGAACTTCTTAAGTAGAATTACCATCTGCTATTCTTGCCTTTTCTCTCATTTTTTTCCTAACAACATCTTTAAATGCCCTCAATTCTTCATCTGCAACACTTTCATCTTCTTCTGGAATAGCATTTACATCCAATTCTCTTTCATCACCATCATCTCCAATCTCTTCTTTAACACCACCATCATATCCTTCCGCCTTTGCTTCTTTAACCTTAGCTTCTCCAACTTCTACAAATTTAAATTCTAGTGGTTCTTCCTCTACTACTGAAAAAACTAGTTCTGTAGTGTTTACTACCACACTAGGCTCCTCTTGCACACTATTTATATTATTAGCAATAGAAGCAAAAACCTAGAACCAACCCCATTTTCTTTATTATTTTCAATGGGTAACACAACTGCATCATTTATCATTGGGTCTTGGATCACATGTTGGATATAAATGTCCAAATCATCTCCATGCTTTAGGTCTCTGACTAAGTCTAAAAGCTCAAAGTCATTTTGTAGCATTTTAAACTTTTTTGTAACTAGGTCTTGGTAATAGAATCCAATAACCTCCATATACCCAATTTCCCTGAAATGTTAGGCCAGCTCAACTAAGGAAAATGGTCTTTGTTAATAAACCTGGGTTCCACTTTATCTTCACCTATATAACTAGGTACCCCTTCATTTACAAAACTCCCCCTATGGTGAAAAACAACACTTATTATACAACCAACCATTTACTGTCAAAGAAAATAACACTGTAAATCAATACATACTCCGATTTTGTAACTCTAAGTTATCCCCAATTCACGTAACCATCAACTTAAAAAGAAGTAAAGTGAAACTATTTACAGAAGAATCTTTTACACTATAAAAAATGCCCTAATTTCTACACTGAACTCTCAAAAATACCACTAAAAAAAACTTATTCTGGGCAAAAAAACATATCTTTCTCTTGTATGTTGTCTCCTCTAATTGGGGTTTTTTATTCTCAAGTTCGTAAAAACACACCTCTGTCACAATGAGGAATCTCAAATCTTCAATGTGCCAAGTTTTCAAATCCCTAATTTCAATTGCATAATCGCCTTCTTTAAATGCTTCGATGTCAACTTCGATTAGAATCTGGGTTACAAATTTGCAACTGTAATAATCGAGACTGGAGGTTGTAAGGGCTCTTAATCACAATTTCTAAGGCTTTTTTGTTCCTCAATCCCTTATTTTTACCTCAAGTAACTGAGAATCAATAACTCTCTTTTCTACTTCTGCATTATTGACACGTGGGAGCTTTTGATTGGACATAATGCCACTTGAGCATGTTTGGGCTACACGCACTGACTGATAATTATTATTTGACAAATAATGGTTTAAAAATCAGTATCAGTGAGAATTGAGGTGCTCAAGTGATCAATACGGTAGTTCAGGTGTCTAAATGAAATTTGGTGCTAAGTTTAAGTGTCAAATTATGTATTTGGCCAATGATCGATCTAAAAAAACTCAAGTCACATATACTAACTCATTCCATTCAAAACATATAACCACTTAAAAGTTTTAATAAATCTATAAACTTAGAAAAAGCAAATTATTAGTTTTAAAAGAAATTCAGTGAGTTTTCCACTATATATTTTTTTATATAAAATTAAGAGTGCTCTGTAATATTGTCATGTTAGCCATTTATTTAAAAAATTGTATCACTAAAAAGTTGATACATTAGCTTTCAATTTGTAACAACCTTAACAAATAGACCAACCGGAACAGTATTATTGGTTTGAAATTTTTTTTTCACCAAAACCTAACATACAATCTTACCAGAGTCCTAAGGATTTCTTATTTTTATTTTCATTCAAAATCCATTATTAACTTCTTATGTTATATTGCCGACAACCAAAAACTGTCCAAAATTACTATTTAATTTACGAAATTTTAGCAATATAACGACTATAAAATGGACTAGCCTCCTGAAAAAGCAAGCAAAACATAGCCTCTCAGAGGCACCACGAACAATAAATAATAATTTCTTCAATCACAAACCATCATCAAACCATCCATCTCATCACAAAAGACACTAATGAACATTCTTTACTTAATGCATATTACTTTATTCAAATTCTAAACATAACACTTTACAAATCCATAACTAAAACTTATATATATACATGCCCAAAAAGATAATACAATCATTCAACTTTCTCCTTTGTCCAAGTGTGCATTACTGCTCCTGACCTTCAGAACCTGCACGCAGAAAACCTACGTACTGAGCATAAATTATGCCCAGCGGTGACCAACAATCTTAAGATTTTCCTTAGCTAAAAATATTATATTAAATACATATATTAATTCAGGCTAATTAAAAATTCTTAACTTTTAGATTTCTCTTTTAATTGCATTATGCATATAATTACCTTTTAATAATATTTCTTAATTTTTAATATACAAACTTTTTAACTTTTCAATTAAGTCCTCCAAATTATACCATAATTACAATTTTTCCCTTTTAACACATTATTACAAAAATACCCTTATCTTTGCATTATTTTCTTTTAATTCCTTAATTACATACAAACTTCATAATTTACCTTGCTTTAACATTTTGGTGCAAAATTATACTTTTGGTCCTTTTTGTCTTAAAAAGGTCATTTTCACAACATTAGGTTGCTGAACTACCATTTTACTCTTGTTTTTCATTTCTTTATCACATTTACCCTTTAGACCATAACTTTGATAAAATTACCATTTTACCCCTAAACTTTTAATTTCTTTCATTTAAGTCCTTTTTTCATTTTAAACCTTTATTTTTCATCTTCTTTTCATTCTTTTAGCTTTATTTCTCATTTAATGCCCCTAGTATAGTACCGACAGAAATACTCAAATTGGATATACGGGATGTGGACCCTACAGGACCACAATAGATTGAGAAATGACCCCAAATGACCATTTCTCCACAGAACAGATAATAGATACAGATAATTACTATGGAGATCAGTGATCCTATCATAGCAAAGCAAGTCGCCATGACTTGCACTGCGGTACAAATATCTCTATGGCCAGCCAATTATATCCTGAGCTAATTTTTACCGCCAGACTATTTCTAAGGGCACCAAAACATTAAACTTAAGCCATTATTTTTTTTCTTTTCATACTTTTTATTTCTCTTTCACTTAATTTTCTTTGACAATTAACTTTTTCAAACCCTTTTACATAAATTGTGAATTATCTCACTATAATTCATCTTTTTCACTTATTTTTATTCAAAATTTCACATTTTTGTAATACTTTCAATACTTTTCATTATGCTTAAATTTTTATTTGAACTTTTTACACACTTTGCAATTTACTACATCATAATTCTTCATAATACATCATTTTCTCACTAAATTATGTCATAATTTATACTAAACTCATATTTTCATTATTTACATAATCAAAAATTTATCTCAAAAATATTCTAATAATTTCTCTAAATCCTCTAAAAATTCATACATATATTATTTCATTTCTAATACCATTTAAAAACTTAATTCCATCAAAATACCCAAACTATACATTATTTTCCTTAAGAATCAATTTCGGTCACTAATAAAACCATAGCAAATAATTATTTAAAATTTCATTTAAGCCTTTTAATACACATAATTGGAGTCTAATAGCATTAATATAACATTAATTTAAATTTCTCACATATATATTAAAGTTTTCCCTAATTACATAAAAGAAAATTCATGAAAAACTTAGGAAAATAGTAGGATTTATTGATCACTAACCTCTTCTCCTAGCTTAGGCTTGCCTACCCCTCATTTTTCTTGCCTTTAGCTTTAGAAGCTTGAAGTTCTCCTTTGTTCCCTAACATGGCTGAATTTTTCACTATAAGAAACCTTTTTTTTAACTTATTTTGCTCAAAATAATTACATAAATGAGCTCTAGACATCCTAATACACCCTTAGATACCAAGAAATCAAATTAAACTCAAGATTTTCATTTACCTCAAATGGATACTTAAGCTTTTTCCTTAGAAATTATTTGCTTTAATCCTGTGAATTAAAGGTTTGAGAATTGATTAAGCATCTAGAGGGATAAAATTAGGCTTAAGATGGTTGACTTCCAAGAAAAATTGAGTGATAAATGAAGAAATTTGAGAGAGTAAAAGGAGGAGGGTGTCTCGGCCAAAAGAGGAGCTGAAGAAGAAAGTGGAATTTGCTGGAATTCCACAGATATTTATGCCTTTTATACTTCTCCTAATGGGCTAAAATTGGGCCAATTCTAATGGGCCTAACTATTTTAATTTAAAGCCCAATTTCCATTTTTCAAAAGCCCAACCAGAAATCTCTCACTTTCTCACTCCAAATCACTTCAATTTTTATTTCATCATTCTTAAAATATCAAAAATAGATTGTGTACAAATTTTTGGCTCAATCGGAGTTCATTTTCAGTCCGATTCAATCAAATCAGTCCGATTCAACAACTATCGAAATCGCCGAAAAATTCATTTCTTTATATCAAAATATTCTACATGAAATTTCATGAAGAACTGCAAAATATGGCAATTTTTGAAATTTATTTGCTATTTTTAATTATTTATGCAAAATCAAGTTACCTTCCCTACTAGAAAAATTGACTCGCTACCTTTTTTCATATTTTTAACATTTGGAAGCCTATTTGACCTCAATTTCACTTCAAATGTTAACTCCGGACTCACCATGACCAATACTTTTCAATGGTTAAATAAATTTTTTTTCAGTTTCGGGTACTATTCATAGCCCGATAATTCTATTTACTATTGGAAGTTATTGTTCACGGCTAAATCGGTGTTGAGGCTATTACAATTCTCCCCTACTAAAAGAAATTTTTTCCTTGAAATTTACCTGTATTGAAGAGAAGGGGATACTGTTGTCTCATGGTTGCTTCTGGTTCCCATGTAGCTTCTTCAATGTTATGGTGGTGCCACAGTACCTTCACTAGTGGAATCTGCTTGTTCCCGAGCTGGCAGATTTCTCTAGCTAAGATTTTCACTGGTTTCTCTTCATAGGTCATGTCACCCTTTACTTGGATTTCTTCTAGTGTGATCACATGGCTAGGATCCGACCGGTATCTATGGAGCATAGATACATGGAAAACACCATGTATCTTCTCTAGTTCTAAAGGTAATCTCAATCGATAAGCTACGGGACCTATTCATTGAAGCACTTCATAAAGACCAATGAATCTTGGACTTAATTTGCCTTTTTTGCCAAATCTCAAAATCTTTTTCCATGGAGACACTTTCAAAAAGACTTGATCTCCAACTTGAAATTCTATATCCCTTCTTTTCAAATATGCATATGACTTTTGATGGTCCATGGCTTCCTTTAGTCTACCTTTAATAACCCGAACTTTCTCTTCAGATTCATGGATCAAATCGAAACCTACCAATTTCTTCTCACTTAGCTCAATCCAACAAAAAGGAGATCTGCATTTCCTACCATATAAAGCTTCAAAAGGAGTCATTTTCAAACTGTATTGGAAGCTATTGTTATAGGCAAACTCTGTTAAAGACAAATATTTCTCCTAGCTGATGCCAAACTCTAAAATACAACACCTAAGCATGTCTTCCAGAATCTGTATCACCCGTTCTGACCATTGGTCTGAGGATGAAAAGCCATACTAAGGTGAAGTCTTGTACCCAAAGCCTCTTGAAAACTTTGCCAGAACCTTGAAGTAAACCTAGGATCCCTGTCAAATACAATGGAGGATGGCACTCCATGCAATCTCACTATGTCATTTATATAAATTTCAGCTAGCCTTGATAAAGGATAATCCATCCATACTGGCAAGAAGTGAGCAGATTTGGTAAGCCGATCGATGATCACCCAAATAGCATCATGATTCTTCTGAGTCAGAGGCAAACCAATCACAAAGTCCATGGTTACTTGATCCCATTTCCATTCTGGTACTAATAAAGGATGAAGCAATCCTGAAGGAACCTGGTGCTCAGCTTTTACTTGTTGACATATCAGACATTTACTTACAAATTTTGTTACATCTCGTTTCATACCTGGCCACCAGTAGAAAGTTTTCAAGTCCTGGTACATCTTGTTACTTCCAGGATGCATAGCATAACTGCTATGATGAGCTTTAGTCAGAATATTCTTCTTTAATTCCTTTTGATCTGGAACACATAACCTTTCCTTGTAATAAATGCTTCCATCCATATTTAAAGAGTAATCTTCCACTGAATCATTCTGAAGTCTATTCTTGATAGTCATCAATCGATCATCATCCTTTTGAGCAATCTTAACTTGATACACAAGGTTAGGTTTGACTCGTAACTCAGCTACTAAAGCTCCATCTGATGCTAAACTCATACTAGTATGCATAGCTCGAAGAGCTGCAGACAATACATTTAACTATTAGCATATAACAATTACTTATACTAATTCATTCAAAAAACATAATATCACCTGACATAAATTTCCTGCTAAGCCCATCAGTTACTACATTAGCTTTCCCAGGGTGGTAGTTGATGTAGCAATCATAATCTTTAATCAGTTCCAACCAATGTCTTTGTCGAAGATTGAGCTCTCTCTGGGTAAGCAAATATTTCAAACTATTATGATCTTAGTAGATATATCATTTTTCTCCATATAAGTAGTGCCTCCAAATCTTTAATGCAAAAACAATGGCTGCCAACTCTAAATCATAAGTAGGATAGTTCTTCTCATGAGTTTTAAGTTGCCGGGAGGCATATGTTGGATTTTAACGGTTACATGCATCACATACATGAGCGGAATTTTAAAATTTTTTAACCATTAGATCTGATCTTGCCATGAATACACAATATAACTATATGAGAATAAGAAAAATCACCTTTGATTTTTGTTGAACAGTTGATTTTACTTCGCACCGGGTTGTCGCAAACCACAGTGTCCAAAATCGAACACCTCCAATGAGTAATCCACACTAGAGAGGGATAAATTGAACCAACAAATTGGTGTATAACTGGGGCAGGCCGAAATTCCAAGAAGCTAGCTTGGAGTTGGCGCAAAAAGGAGAGAGAGATTAGAGAAAAAGACATTCTTTTTGTTTTAATCACTTAACCCTAATTCCTTATTAGTTGGCCTTTTATAGTTAGGTTAAAATTCCAAATCCTAAATGAGATTGGGCTCTTTAAAATTGCTGGAGAATTCATAATTAGGCCTCTGGAATTAATTATAATCATTTGGGCTTAATTAAATCCAATTTAAACCTTTTCATAAAAGACTATGCACAAAACACATAAACTAGGCCCTTTGTGCAACTAATTGGATTTAAATACCCAAATGGATTCCAAATCCAACCAAATTAAATATGTGAGTTCCATAACACTTATGTAACATATATAAATTAATTTGGTGCATGAAATAGGCCATTAAGTCCTTCTGTTCTGGACTTGGCGTGTGGCCATTACAGAAGGGCTTTCGCCAACTGCTGCACTCCTCTGGCCCTTAATAATTCTTCCAATGGACTTATTAATTATTATACCAGTCCTATAACACTTATAGTAGTCCTATAACACTTATAAGACAATAATAATTAATCATGAAATACATTATTTCAATTAAGTCCAATTTACAGAACATTTCTTAAAAGTTCCGCGGATAATTTTATTTGATCATAATTAATCAAACTCTTTAATTAATTATTATCATATTCACTTCTCTACCTTTATAATAATATCAAATATTATTATCCTTTTCATTTTACCATTTTACCCTTTTCTCTATATGCGTGTGACCTATTGGGTTTCTGTCTATGTTGGCAGTATAATATGTAATTGTGAGTTCTATTCAAAACTCACATGATTTAAACTCCTTTAAATCATTTTATCAATCTCTATTGATATTTTGATACATCATTATAAAAGTCATGATTGGCCTCTAGCTAGACATCATGACTACCCAAATGTCAGGAAAGTCATGTGGTTTGACTGTACCCTTCCATAGAAACAGTTACCTTGCAATTACTCCTTTCACCACTCTTATCTCAATAAGATTTTGTAATTATGTATGTTCTATTAATTTAACCATTGTTTCCAAAATGCCCTCCATGGATCTCTATCCATCTTGGCAGTTTACTCTGGCCAGAGATTCTCTAAACAAGGTAATTATAGAATCATGCGAGATAACTTTCCTTATTAAATCTGGGATGGTGAATCCTTTGTCAATCACTCAACTATCTTCAAGTAGGTCATGATATACCCAATCTCCTAACTATGTTCACTCCTAGTTGGAAGTAATCAGTTATGGAGTCAAAGTATACCACTTGCTACTTAAGATAACTTTGGTGATCTCAAGTCTAAAGATACTTGCACAACCGCTATAAAGAGATTCCTCACTGACATAGATTTAATATCCATGTGATGATTCTCTTTGCAGGTCTCTAATGAACTTATTCTTCTAACAAGCATCCACATGTTAGCTTTGATTATCTTCCATAATCACAGTTATGAGAACCACTGCTTGAACCATTCAAGAAGCATAACATGTGCTAGTCTGTCCGAATTAACAATGTCCTGTCTTGTTAATTCTATGACGAGGGATATTTAGATATTAACACATTTGCATGCAATAGACATCTCACATCATGAACACCTTCATGATTGCCTTTGCATTGTGTTTATAATATCTAGGACTTCATTTATTAATTTAAGATTTACAAACTCATGTATTTAAACATAGCATTAATAAATGAATGATGCCTTTTATTAAGAATATAAATTTTATACATATGAAAAACATCCTTATTACATGGTTCTAGGGCATACTCTCTAACAATCTCCCACTTGCACTAGAGCCAATCACTCATATGTCTCAGAGCCATGCTATTTATATGGTGATCATGCTTAATCTGGGAAAGTGCTTTAGTGAGGGGATCCGCCACATTGTCATCTGTGGGAATCCTTTCTATTTTCACATCATTTCTAGCTACTATTTCCCTTATGAGATGGTAGCATCTGAGAACATGCTTGGATTACTGATGAGACCGTGGTTCCTTTGCTTGCGCAATGGCTCAATTGTTGTCACAATATAAAGGAATCGGATCAACAATGCTAGGCACCACTCCTAGTTTAGTTATGAACTTTTTGATCCAGACTGCTTCTGAAGCAGCAATGTACTCAGCTTCCGTCGTGGAATCAGCAGTTATTTCTTGTTTGGAACTTTTCCAACTAACTGCTCCTCCACCCATTATGAACACATAACCAGAACGTGATTTACAATCATCTTTGTTAGATTGGAAGCTGGCATCTGTATACCCATTTACCTCCAAATTGCCCTCTCTATATACCAAGAATATATCCTTAGTCCTTCTCAAGTACTTAAGGATATTCTTGACAGCTGCCCAGTGTTCCTCTCCAAAATTGGATTGGAATCTGCTTGTGACACTCAAAGCAAATGCTACATCTGGATGTGTACATAACATAGCATATATGATAGAACCAATTGTAGATGCATATGGTATTTTATTCATGCTCTCTCTATCCTCTAGTGTTTGCGGACACATAGACTTAGAAAGGTGTTTCTCATGCACCATGGGTATAAACCCTTTCTTAGAGAGATCCATATTGAACCTCTTCAATACTTTATCTATATATGTACTTGGAGAAAGACCTAGCAACCTATTGGATCTATCTCTATAGATCCTTATTCCCAGAATATAGGATGCTTCTCCAAGGTCTTTCATGGAGAATTACTTGGATAACCATATTTTAACAGATTGGAGAAGAGAAATGTCATTTCCCATGATCAATATGTCATCTACATATAGAACTAGGAAGACAATTGCACTCCGAATGACCCTTTTATACACACAAGGTTCATCTTCATTCTGTGAGAAACCAAACTCTTTGATTGTCTCATTGAATCATATGTTCCAACTCCTAGAGTTTTGCTTCAATCCATAAATGGATCTTTGAAGCTTGCATACCTTTTTGCCATTTCCTGATATGAACCCTTCTAGTTGTGTCATATACACATCCTCAGTAAGATTTCCATTAAGGAAAGCTGTCTTCACATCCATTTGCCAAATCTTATAATCATAATGAGCTGTAATGGCTAAAAGTATTCTTATAGACTTAAGTATCGCTATAGGAGAAAAAGTTTCATCATAGTCAATACCTTCTTTTTGACGATAACCTTTTGCTACTAAGTGAGCTTTATAGGTAACTATATTACCTTCCATGTTGGTCTTCTTTTTGAAGACCCATTTGCACCCTATGGGTTTTATCCCTTCAGGTGGTTGAGTTAAAGTCCATACTTTGTTCTCATACATGGAGTCCATTTCAGACTGTATAGCCTTAAGCCATAAATCACGTTCTGAACTATTCAAAACTTCTTGATAGCTTGTAGGCTCATTGTCCTTTACTATAGTTATGCCTCTATCCGAATCAATGTGAAATCCATATCTCATAGGATAGAATGCATCCTAGTAGATCTTTTAGGATTTTGTGCATAATCAGGTTCAACTGCAATCTCATCATTATGAAATTCAGTTTCGAGTTCAATCGGTTGATCATCTTCTATTTGTGGGTCTTGAACTTTACCAAGTTCAATTTTACTCCCACTGTCCTCTCGTAGGAGAAATTCTCTTTCCAAGAAGACAGCATGCCTTGAAACAAACACCTTTTGTTCTAAGGGATGATAGAAATAATATCCAAACATTTCTTTTGGATATCCCAAAAATAAACATTTATCAGACTTAACATCCAGTTTGTCTGACATTGTCCTCTTCACATAAGCAGGACAACCCCATACTTTCATATGAGAAAGCATGGGTTTCTTGTTATTCCACATCTCATATGGAGTAACATCAACCGATTTACTAGGAACTCTGTTTAACACATAAACAGTAGTTTCTAGTGCATATCGCCAAAAGGACTTAGGTAAGTCTGCTCAGCTCATCATTAATCGAACCATATCTAATAGTGTTCGATTTCTCCTTTCAAATACACCATTGTGTTGTGGTGTATATGGTGGAGTCCATTGAGATAAAATCCCATTATCTCTAAGATAATCCCGAAACTCTTGACTTAAGTATTCTCCACCTCGATCTGATCTAAGTGTTTTAATACTTTTGCCAAGTTATTTCTCTACTTCATTTCTGAACTCTTTGAACTTTTCAAATGCTTCATATTTATATTTCATTAGATAGATGTATCCAAACCTGGAATAATCATCTATGAAAGTATTGAAGTAGGAGTAACCTCCTCTGGCATGTGTAGTCATTGGACCACATACATCTGAATGTATTAAGTCCAAAACCATTTTAGCTCATTCTCCTTTACCAATAAAGGGAGCTTTTCTCATTTTTCCCAATAAACAAGATTCACATGTATCAAATGATTCATAATCAAATGATCCTAAATCACCTAACTTGTGTAATTTGGTCATGCGTTTTTCATTTATATGGCCTAAACGACAATGCCATAAGTATGAGGTATTTAGATTATCATGTTTCATTCTCTTGGTATTCACATTATGTACTTTAATTAAATCAAGAACAAATATACCATTCTCAATGATAGCTTTTGCATAAAACATATTGTTCTTAAAAATGTAACAACATTTGTCCTTTAAAGAAATATCATAATCGTTCATCAAACGACTGAAAGAAATAATACTTTTGGATAAAGCTGGAACATAATAACAATTATTTAATTCCAGTACTAATCCACTATGAAGAGGCAAATAGTAAGTCCCCATAACTGTTGTAGAGATGTTCTACATATCTCTGCCTTTCCAACTCTTTTAAAGCTTCTAAGCCCCTGTAGATCATTACATAAATGAGATCCACATCCGGTATCTAATACCCAAGATTGTTTTGAAGCAATAGAGTAAGTATTAATTTCAATCATATGAATACCTAAATTAGAAGCATCAGCTTGCTCTTCTCCTTGAGAGAATCTAGATAGGCTTTGCAGTTACGCTTCCAATGACCATCCTTTCCACAATGGAAGCAAGTTCCATTGGGATTCTCTTTCTTGGCAACCTTCTCCTTGGAGATCCGACCATTCTTTGGCTGCGCCTTGGTTATCTTCTTTTTCTTCTGCTTCTTGCCTTTAGCAGAAGTGACAACCATGACACTTTTTGGATCCTTATTAAATGATCCATCAGCTGTCTTGAGCATATTGATTAACTCAGAAATGGATACTTGGATCTTGTTCATGTTGAAGTTAAGCATGAAAGGTGCATAACTTGGAGCCAACGAGTACAAGATTAAATCTATGTATAGATCATTATCCATAACATAGCCAAGTCTACTCAAATGCTCAATATACCCATACATCTTCAATGCATGAGCAACAGTTAAAGTGCCTTCCACCATTTTGCAGCTAAATAGAGCTCGAGCAATCTCATATTGCTCAGTTCTAGCCTGAGAAGAATAAATCTCCTCTAGATGTAAAACGATGGTTCTAACATCCATCATCTCATGTTGCTTCTGAAGCTCCGAGGACATAGCACCTAGCATCAAAGATGCTGCTGCCTCACTATCCTCCATGTATTTTCGATAAATGCCTTTGATCTCATCAACGGCATCATCTGATGGAAGTGGTGGTGGATTTTTATCCAAGAGATAGTGGATCTTTTCATCTCTGAGAACAATTCTCACTTGCCTAATCCAGTCAGAATAGTTGTTGCCAACCAGCTTGTTATCCAAGATTGATTGTATATTAATGTTTGATGTGCTCATGATGATGACCTAGATGTGAAAAAGAAAAGATATGAGAGTGTGTTCATATATATGTATGCATTAATAAGGTCTTTAATTAATCCATTTACTTCCACTATTTTATTGCGAATTAATAGCCCTCACTATATAATCCGAGAAAACCCGATGGTTTTCTTAGTGGGCCAATATCCAATCCTTGATATGTAATTTAACCTTGATTGTGGTCAACAAGCCAAATTCCATATCCTTGAAAGGTAGGTATCTATATACCAATTGTGTCTCTACACAACTATTGGATCATTAGGTTATCAACTCTTGATGCATGTATATTGTATATGCATTCCCTAATCTTGCCTCTAGAACCATTAGCCTTGACTGTGGTCAACAAACTAATAAGCTAGCTAAGATGACCCATTTAATTAGATTTAAACATATTCGATATAATGTGAGCTTGTCTGTGGTCAACAACCCACACTATAAAAAACTCTGGTTCTCCTCAAATTAAAGGAAGGCTTATATACCTTAGTATTTGTTTGAGAGTTTTAGTTAATTAAGTCTTATCATACATGGTTGGCATACATTGGTATGCATCCTATATCTATAACATAAATATAAGCATACAAATATGGTATAGTTATGGACTTCACTACATTGATTTCTCTAAGCCAAAAGGGAAATCAAAAGGTCACACCTAGGTAGTATGTATGATTCAAACAAGAAAAATAATTACATTTTCCTCAAGCTTGTTGGATCTCCATCCGGCCCATCTTGCTCCTTGAAAATGGTCTCCATCTCTATTTCTAATTCTAATCTAAGTAATCTAATTACATATTACAACTTGAAAAGAAATACTGATGGGAATTTATTTGAACCCTTAGTCTCACTAGACTGCGTATAGAGCGAGTAGGGTATCGTTCCAAAGGGAACGGGGTAAATTTTATATTGACGTAACAACAAGTAAATGGATAGGTAACAATTTCAATTAAAATCATGCAATTAATGTAATTACTAAACTACTTAAAATATATTAAGTTAATTTTGGATAATAGATTACTTAAAAGATGGGATGGACATACATTATAACCAAATAAAACAAGTTCATCTTTGAATTAATTAACAATTGCATGAATGATATGAATGGAGAAATTAGCCAAGATTCTTTAAAGCAACTCTCGTTGTCAATAAAGAATTTTCTTACTTAGAGTCTATAAGCATTCTCATGTCATTATAGAGATAAATAAAAACCATGAAGTTCTATGCCAATTCTTTAACCCCTCAAAGTGAATTCCTTATCTCTAAGTGAATTCAATGCTTTAAGTAAATTCATTTAACTTTCCATCAAAGAATTCCAACTCTCATTGTGAATTAAATGACTAACATACTTAATATGGTGATCAAGCATACTAAGCAAATCAAAGCACTTAAACAAACTTAAATCATACTTCATACATAAATAAAATAAACATTCAATAGACAAAGATAAGTAGATAAATAACAACTTAAATTAAATAGTTATAATGTATCAAAAGAACTTATCCATAAACAAAATTACAATAAAGATGAAATAAGAGACAAGAAAACATCACTCCCCAGGGTTTACTTTCTATTTTGACCTTCTGATAAATCTCTTATTCCTTTGGCTTTGCTCTTTGGTCATCCTTTGAAAACTAAGTAAACAGAAATTGTCCAAAACAACTAAAAAAAATGTCCTTAAGAAAACAGTCAAAGAAATCTTTATTTTTTCTCCATCTCCCTTTCCAGAGTTTTTCTCCCATATATATATGTCTTGACTCTACAGGTATGTCTCTTAATAAGTCATAAAAGGTTGCCTCTGAAAGGACACCATGTATGGCTGAAAACTCAAGTGCAGAAAATACAACGTTTGGAAAACAGCGTCTTGTCCGACTCATGAATGCCTTCACGAGTCGTGATCTTCAGCTGCTCTTGAACACCATCCCGACTAGTGAACACCCTCACGAGTCGTGATTTACTTCACGACACGTGATGCTAATGCTGAGTCGTGAGCTGCTTCTTCACTGCTTCACTCGTGAATTTGTCTTGTGAATTCTTGTCCGAGTCGTGATCCACTTCACGACTCATGATCTTCTTCTACGAAATTGCACCATCTTCTTCCTTTTCTTCACACTTCACCAATTTTAACCTAAAAACAAACATAAACACATAAATTGGACATAAACACATAAAAAGACATATAATATCACATACTTAACTACATAAATAAGAGAAAAACACACATAAAAAGATAGACACTTTACATGACATCAAATACAAACCAAAAACAAGTGGCCGGGACATGAAAGTCCTCATTGGGCCAAAACATGCATAATGCTCAATCACATTGGGCTTTGTCCATAACTATCCATCATGCCAATCATACACCCTTATATGCCTTTCTAATGCATAAAGAAATGGATTACTAACTTTGTTTCAACCTTTGAAACAATATTTTGAGTTATTTTAATGATGTGATCAAATTAGAAAACTTTTTCCATTTTGGAAACTTTCATTTTAGGAAACCTTTTTACATGCATGTGTTCTTACCTTAATAATCAATCCAATTGATTATTAATTAATTATAAATTAATTAATTAATTAATTAATCATATTAAATAATTAAAAGAGTCAATTTTGGGCTTATAATCAAGTGTAGGCCGAAACCCACAAAAGAAAACCCTAAATGTGTTCACACACAAACTAGTTTTGTGTCTTTTAGACCATTTGGGCCTTTTGGAATGAGTCAAGCCCACTCCAGCCCTTAAAACCCATTAATAAACTTAATTAATGTTTATAATATTTAATTTAAATTAGCTACTTAGGCTCATCAAGTCATTCACTAATTTAAACCAAGTCCATAAATATAATTAAGCCCATTAAGTGGTTTTAATGAATTAAAATTAATCAAATTAATTTAAGGCTCATTTTAATTAATCCAATTAATTAAAAACACTTTAATATATCATATATATCAGATTTTGAAGATTAAAAATCTTTCTAACTAAGAACACATCAAGAACATATGAAGAACACCAATTTATCGAACTTTTCGACTAAACTAGTTTTCATGCAAAACTTGTTCGATTTTAATTTCATTCGATCTTACGACTTAATATCCCATATTAAACACATAAAATATCATCTAAATGATGTTTTAATGGATCCATAAGAAATTAAATTAGAACAGCCCCTTAAATCACCTAGGGTTTCACGCCAAACCCTAATCACAATACTTCAAAAGTTTTATTTTTGTTTCCACCAAATTTATTTGATCACACATACAACCAGAAATCAATATTTCTCATTCATGAACAATCAAATCTAATATTTTAAAGTTCATGAAATAAATAACTCAAAACAAAATAAAACTTATTCCGCAAAAAAATATAGAATTGTATATCCATGGCAAAATCGAGGCTCTGATGCCATGTTGGATTTTAACAGTTACATGCATCACATACATGAGCGGAATTTTAAAATTTTTTAACCATTAGATCTGATCTTCCCATGAATACACAATATAACTATATGAGAATAAGAAAAATCACCTTTGATTTTTGTTGAACAGTTGATTTTACTTCGCACCGGGTTGTCGCAAACCACAGTGTCCAAAATCGAACACCTCCAATGAGTAATCCACACTAGAGAGGGATAAATTGAACCAAAAAATTGGTGTTTAACTAGGGCTGGCCGAAATTCCAAGAAGCTAGCTTGGAGTTGGCACAAAAAGGAGAGAGAGATTAGAGAAAAAGACTTTCTTTTTGTTTTAATCACTTAACTCTAATTCCTCATTAGTTGGCCTTTTATAGTTAGGTTAAAATTCCAACTCCTTAATGAGATTGGGCTCTTTAAAATTGCTGGAGAATTATTAATTGGGCCTCTGGAATTAATTATAATCATTTGGGCTTAATTAAATCAAATTTAAACCTTTTCATAAAAGACTATACACAAAACCCACAAACTAGGCCCTTTGTGCAACTAATTGGATTTAAATACCCAAATAGATTCCAAATCCAACCAAATTAAATATGTGAGTTCCATAACACTTATGTAACATATATAAATTAATTTGGTACATGAAATAGGCCATTAATTCCTTCTGTTCTGGACTTGGTGTGTGGCCCTTACAGAAGGGCTTTCGCCAACTGCTGCATTCCTCTGACCCTTAATAATTCTTCCAATGGACTTATTAATTATTATACCAATCCTATAACACTTATAGTAGTCCTATAACACTTATAAGATAATAATAATTAATCATGAAATACATTATTTCAATTAGGTCCAATTTACAGAACATTTCTCAAAAATTCCGCGGATAATTTTATTTGATCATAATTAATCAAACTCTTTAATTAATTATTATCATATTCACTTCTATACCTTTGTAATAATATCAAATATTATTATCCTTATCATTTTACCATTTTACCATTTTCTCTATATGTGTGTGACCTATTGGGTTCCTGTCTATGTTGGTAATATAATATGTAATTGTGAGTTCTATTCAAAACTCACATGATTTAAACTCCTTTAAATTATTTTATCAATCTCTATTGATATTTTGATACATCATTATACAAGTCATGATTGGCCTCTAGCTAGGCATCATGACTACCCAAATGTCAGGAAAGTCATGTGGTTTGACTGTACCCTTCCATAGAAACAGTTACCGTGCAATTACTACCACTCTTATCTTAATAAGATTCTGTAATTATGTATGTTCTATTAATTTAACCATTGTTCCCAAAATGCCCTCTATGGATCTCTATCCATCTTGGCAATTTACTCTGGCCAGAGATTCTCTGAACAAGGTAATTATAGAATCATGCGAGATAACTTCCCTTATCAAATCTGGGATGGTGAATCCTTTGTCAATCACTTAACTATCTTCAAGTAGGTCATGATATACCCAATCTTCTAACTATGTTCACTCCTAGTTGGAAGTAATCAGTTATGGAGTCAAAGTATACCACTTGCTACTTAAGATAACTTTGGTGATCTCAAGTCTAAGGATAATTGCACAACCGCTATGAAGAGATTCCTCACTGACATAGATTTAATATCCATGTGAGGATTCTCTTTGCAAGTCTCCAATGAACTTGTTCTTCTAACAAACATCCAAATGTTAGCTTTGATTATCTTCCATAATCACAGTTATGAGAACCACTGCTTGAACCATTCAAGAAGCATAACATGTGCTAGTCTATCCGAATTAACAATGTCCTGTCTTGTTAATTCTATGACTAGGGATATTTAGATATTAACACATTTGCATGCAATAGACATCTCACATCATGAACACCTTCATGATTGCCTTTGCACTATGTTTATAATATCTAGGACTTCATTTATTAATTTAAGATTTACAAACTCATGTATTTAAACATAGCATTAATAAATGAATGATGCCTTTTATTAAGAATATAAATTTTATACATATGAAAAACATCCCTATTACATGGGCTCTAGGGCATACTTTTTAATAGCATATGCAATCACTTTGCCTTCCTGCATCAAAACGTAGCCTAAACCATTTCTGGAAGCATCACTGTAGACTACAAAGTCTTTACCCGATTCAGGTTGAGCAAGAATAGGAGCTTCTATCAACATACATTTAAGCTTATCAAAGCACTCTTGGCAAGCATCAGTCCACATAAATCTGGCATTTTTCTGCAGGAGTCGAGTTAAAGGTATGGCAATAGAAGAGAATCCCTTTATGAATCTTCTATAATACCCTGCCAAACCTAGGAAACTTCTCACTTCTGTAACATTTCTAGGCGGCTCCCATTGCAAAATATCCTCAATCTTTGAAAGATCTACTTTAATGCCTTTTGCAGATATCACATGACCCAGAAAAGATACTTCATTTAACCAGAAGTCACATTTGTTGAACTTAGCAAATAATTGCTTCTCCCTCAGAGTTTGCAGAATAATTATTAGATGCTTATCATGCTCCTCTAGTGTCTTGGAGTACACAAGTATGTCATCAATAAAAACCACCACAAACTAATCTAAATAAGGATGAAAAACCCTATTCATCAGGTCCATAAAGGCGGCCGATACATTTGTGAGTCCAAAAGGCATGACTAAAAACTCATAGTGGCTATACCTAGTGCGAAAAGCAGTCTTGGGCACATCTTCTTCTTTCACTCCCATCCGATAATAACCCGATCTCAGATCAATCTTTGAGAAAACACCCGCTCCCTTAAGTTGATCAAACAAATCTTCAATATGAGGAAGAGGGTATTTATTCTTTATGGTGGCTTTATTAAGCTGTCTGTAATCAATACACAGCCTAAGGTACCATTTTTCTTTCTTACAAACAAAACTGGCGCTCCCCAAGGAGAAACACTAGGTCTGATAAATCCCTTTTCTAACAATTCTTACAGTTGAATCTTCAACTCTTTCAACTCTGCAGTGCCATTCTATAGGGAGTAATGGAGATTGGGGCGGTTCCTGGAGTGACATCAATAGAAAACTCTACCTCCCTGTTAGGTGGTAAGCCTGGCAGCTCATCAGGAAACACATCCTGAAATTCTCTGACAGTGGGTACTTCAATTACCTTTGATCTGACTTTCTTTGCCTCCACTGCATAACACATGTATGCTACACATCCCTTCCTAATCAGTCTTTTAGCAGCTGTAGCAAAGATCACATCAGATAAAAAGTCGATTCTCACACCCACTATTATAACTTCCCGGTCGTCTTAAAGCTTTAAAGTGACTCTCTTTCTTTTGCAATCAACCGTTGCTTGGTGGGCGGATAGATAATCCATCCCCAAAATCACATCAAACTCGTGGAAGGGTAGCGCAATCAAGTTTGCCAAGAAGATATGTCCCTAGGCACTGATAGGACACTGTCTATAAACCTGATTTACTACCACACTATGCCCCAGAGGATTACTTACCAAGATATCTTGGTCCAAGCATGCCTTTTCTAACCCTTTATCCCGAGCTAAAGCGGTATTAATATAGGAGTGTGTGGAGCTGAGATCAATCAAAGCATGCACAGAATCAGATAACAGAAGAAATTTACCTATGATCACATCTAGAGCATCTCCCTTTTCTCTGGCTCTGACAGCATAAGTCTGGCCCGAAGCTCTTTTCTGGCCCTGAGATGTCTGTCCAACAAGTCTGGAAGCTGCAGTATGAGGGGCAGATCCTCTACCTCGACCTCTAGGTGCAAAAGACCCAGTACCAAAAACTGGAGAAGTGACTGAAGCTATCTGCATAGCCGGGCAGTCTTTAATCCGGTGATCTTTAGACCCACACCTGAAATAAGCTCCTGTTAGAAGTCTACACTCCCCTGGGTGTATCTTACCACAGTGCTCACAAGCTACTGCTATTCCACTGCCCGTATCCTGAGGTGTACCTGCTATTGAACCTCTACCACAGGATACATTACCCTGACCTCTGCCTGCTGACATGGGTGACCGGCCCTGAGGTGCTTGAAAAAATTTTGCTTCTTTCCTTGCCCTCCTTTACCACTAGTCTATCCCTATTTCCTTTTCTGTTGAAACCGAGACTGTCTATCAGCTTATTCTGCTTGGGTAGTTTCTAGCTTGATAGCAGCTTCGACCATGGCTCTCAAAGTGGGGTACTTTTGAGCTCCAATAATCTGCCTGAGTTCTGTATGTAAACCCCTCTCAAACCTGTGGCACAATTTATCTTCTGTAGCCTGGCTTTCATCCAGATGAGCGCTCAGGTGCTCAAATTCTCGATCATACTCTGCTACAGTCTTGTTCCCTTGCTTTAACCTCCAAAAAGCATCATGCAAAGCAGCTTTATATTCAGATCCAATATACTTCATTTCAAACTGTTCCACAAAGAACTCCTAATTCAACTGCTCTGCTGGAGTATGCCTTTTGACTGAATCCCACCAGATAAATGCAGGACCCTAAAGCAAGGCAACTATACCTTCAAATTTCTCTTCTAGAGGACTGTGGGTTATCTTGAACAATCTTTTTATTTTATACAGCCACTCTTTAGCTACTGCTGGTGTTAAAGGTTCTCGCCCAGCAAAGTCTTCAGCCCCAAGCTTCTTTAACTGCTCCAGAATAGGTCTCCGCCTAGGTGGAGTCGGTTGAACCTGTACTATTATTGGCTAAGGTTGTACTGGAGCTGGGGCTACCTGTAGCCGTTGCTGAATGTAATTAGCCATCAAATTCAGGAAGTCCAGCAGAAGAGCAGGTGGTGGTGCAACAGAAGGAGGAGCTTGTTGTGGGGCTTCTTGTTGCCCTACATTACTTGATGCCTCACTTCTGCTGTCACCTGCCCAATTTCCTTGCTCAGCAGACATTCTGTTCACTATAAAACAAAGGAGCAATGCACATTAGTTCCAGAACACTTTTTCTCCAAATAATTGGCATGTATATATATAAATTACTTAACAATTCTCACTCCGATCTTAGAATCGCTTAAACCTCTGCTCTGATACCAATTAAATTGTAACACCATTAACAAATAGACCAACCGGAACAGTATTATTGGTCGGAAATTTTTTTTTCACCAAAACCTAACATACAATCTTACCAGAGTCCTAAGGATTTCTTATTTTTATTTCCATTCAAAAACCATTATTAACTTCTTAAGTTATATTGCTGACAACCAAAAACTATCCAAAATTACTATTCAATTTACGAAATTTTAGCAATATAACGACTATAAAATGGACTAGCCTCCTGAAAAAGCAAGCAAAACACAACCTCTCAGAGGCACCACGAACAATAAATAATAATTTCTTCAATCACAAACCATCCATCTCATCACAAAAGACACTAATGAACATTCTTTACTTAATGCATATTACATTATTCAAATTCTAAACATAACACTTTACAAATCCACAACTAAAACTTATATATATATATGCCCAAAAAGATAATACAATCATTCAACTTTCTCCTTTGTCTAAGTGAGCATTATTGCTCCTGACCTTCAGAACCCGCACGCAGAAAACCTACATACTGAGCATAAATTATGCCCAATGGTGACCAACAATCCTAAGATTTTCCTTAGCTAAAAATATTATATTAAATACATATATTAATTCAGGCTAATTAAAAATTCTTAACTTTTAGATTTCTCTTTTAATTGCATTATGCATATAATTACCTTTTAATAATATTTCTTAATTTTTAATATACAAACTTTTTAACTTTTCAATTAAGTCCTCCAAATTATACCATAATTACAATTTTGCCCTTTTTAACACATTATTACAAAACTACCCTTATCTTTGCATTATTTTACTTTTAATTCCTTAAATTACATACAAACTTCATAATTTACCTTGTTTTAACATTTTTGGTGCAAAATTACACTTTTGGTCCTTTTTGTCTTAAAAAGGTCATTTCATACCATTAGCTTGCTGAATTATCATTTTACCCTTATTTTCATTTCTTTATCAAATTTATCCTTTAGACCATAACTTTGATAAAATTACCATTTTAACCTTAAACTTTTAATTTCTTTCATTTAAGTCCTTTTTCATTTTAAACCTTTATTTTTCATCTTCTTTTCATTGTTTTAGCTCTATTTCTCATTTAATGCCCCTAGTACAGTACCGACAAATACTCAAACTGGATATATAAGATGTGGACCCTACAGGACCACAACAGACTGAGAAATGACCCCAAATGACCATTTCTCCACAGAACAGATAACAGATACAGATAATTACTATGGAGATCAGTGATCCTACCATAGCAAAACAAGTCGCTATGACTTGCACCGCGGTACAAATAACTCTATGGCCAGCCAATTATATTCTGAGCTAGTTTTTAGTGTCAGACTATTTTTAAGGGCACCAAAACATTAAACTTAAGCCTTTTTTTTTTCTTTTCATACTTTTTATTTCTCTTTCACTTAATTTTCTTTGACAATTAACTTTTTCAAACCCTTTTACATAAATTGTAAATTATCTCACCATAATTCACATTTTTCACTTATTTTTATTCAAAATTTCACATTTCTTTAATACTTTCAATACTTTTCATTATGCTTAAATTTTTATTTGAACTTTTTACACACTTTGCAATTTACTACATCATAATTCTTCATAATACATCATTTTCTCACTAAATTATGTCATAATTTATACTAAACTCATATTTTCATTATTTACATAATCAAAAATTTATCTAAAAAATATTCTAATAATTTCTCTAAATCCTCCAAAAATTCATACATATATTATTTCATTTCTAATACCATTTAAAAACTTAATTCCATCAAAATACCCAAAATATACATTATTTTCCTTAAGAATCAATTTTGATCACTAATAGAACAATAGCAAATAATTATTTAAAAATTCATTTAAGCCTTTTAATACACATAATTGGAGTCTAATGGCATTAATATAACATTAATTTAAATTTCTCACATATATATCAAAGTTTTCCCTAATTACATAAAGGAAAATTCATGGAAAACTTAGGAAAATAGTAGGATTTATTGATCACTAACCTCTTCTCCTAGCTTAGGCTTGCCTACCCCTCCTTTTCCTTGCCTTTAGCTTTGGAAGCTTGAAGTTCTCCTTTGTTCCCTAACATGGTTGAATTTTTCACTATAAGAAACCTTATTTTTTTGACTTCTTTTGCTCAAAATAATTACATAAATGAGCTCTAGACATCTTAATACACCTTTAGACACCAAGAAATCAAATTAAACTCAAGGTTTTCATTTACCTCAAATGGATACCTTAAGCTTTTTCCTTAGAAATTCTTTGCTTTAATCCTTTGAATCAAAGGTTTGAGGCTTGATTAAGCATCTAGAGGGATAAAATTAGGGTTAAGATGGTTGACTTCCATGAAAAATTGAGGGATAAATGAAGAAATTTGAGAGAGTAAAAGGATGAGGGTGTCTCGGCCAAAAGAGGAACTGAAGAAGAAAGTGGAATTTGTTGAAATTCCATAGATATTTTTACCTTTTATACTTCTCACAATGGGCCAAAATTGGGCCAATTCTAATGGGCCTAACTATTTTAATTTAAGGCCTAATTTCCATTTTTCATAAGCCCAACCAGAAATCTCTCACTTCCTCACTCTAAATTACTTCAATTTTGATTACATCATTCTTAAAATATCAAAAATAGGTTGTGTATAAATTTTTGGCTCAATCAGAGTCCATTTCTGTTCCGATTCAATCAAATTGATTCGATTCATTTACTATTTTTAATTATTTATGCAAAATCAAGTCACCTTCCCTACCAGGAAAATTGACTCGCTACCTTTTTTTCGTACTTTTAACATTTGGAGGCCCATTTGACCTCAATTTTACTTCAAATTTTAACTCCGGACTCACCATGACCAATAATTTTCAATGGTTAAATAAAATATTTTTCAGTTTCGGATACTATATTCACATCCCGATAATCCTATTTACCATCGAAAGTTACTATTTATGGCTAAACCGGTGTTGAGGCCATTACACAATTTCTTTTTTGTTTGTTCAAGCTTATTATAGATACAGAAGATAAAAGATATGTACACTATCTGATCGAATAAAAATAAAAATAAAAAATTATTTTCATTCGATCAAATGATGAGTATGCATGCACTCTGAATTAATACCTTAAAAAATTATATAAAAATGAATAGAGAATCCTTATAAACAATATATTATTATTATTATTATTATTATTATTATTATTATTATTATTATTATTATAGCCCTTAAAAAGGCAGACCGTCTTTATTTTTTTATTTTTTATTTTCCACTCATTCTTCATGCATGTTTAACTTGAATCTGTATGCGGTCGACAAATCACCATTTTACTTATAAACTTGCTCTCTTAAAACTTGCCATGTGGTATTTGAAAAGTTTCTTAATTCATGCTTATTATATTTATAGATTTTTCAACTCATTATTCGCATATGTTTAGCTTAAACTTATAGGTAATTAACACATCATCACATTGCCCCTGCGATAATTTGGAGGAATCAAACCATATTTTCTGATAATTTGCAGGGAAGAGGATGAAGACGAATTCCCAGAAAAGCCATCCCCAACCAAGCCGAAAAAGTAATAGAGGAGAAGGAGAAGGGCAACCGGAGTAGGCTTCCACTCATATTTGCAAAGTTTCTTGATTCATGCTTATTATATTTTGCAGATAAATTATAGTTCTAGATAAATAGATTTATTTCATAAAATTAATAAATTAATATAATTTTCTATTTTCTTATGACATAATTTTTTTAGATTGATAATTTTTTAATATACTTTTACTTTTTCTATATAATGCATAAAAGCAAACAAAAAAATCTTTAATTGTATATTAATATAAACATTATTGTGATATGATAACAACCAAACTCAAAGATCGGTTCAATGATCTAGTATTAACCGAGCACATAGCTCAATGAGAACCTCTATAAACCGACCTAAGGTTCGAGTTATTTGGGCTCTCTGACCGAACAATAGTTCGGTTAAAAAAGTGTTTCGAAAACAGGTCCACCACGATGTACAAATAGTTACCACTAACCCACGTTTCCCTCGAAAATCATTGATAATGAGTTAGTTGCCGAAAAGAACGAAAAACTCCTCCCATTATCTCCTGCAAACATACTGATTCCTCCTATAAAAAGAGAAAACACAGGTATGAAATGGTTACTTATTCTTTTGCTAGAAATTCCTACTCTTTTACACAAAAATTCTGACTTGACCGTCGAAGACTCCCTTGTCAGAAACCCACCGGTCCTTTGTTTATTTTTTACAGGTGATTGCAAGGAACTTGCTGCTCATTTTATCTATCATCATTTGGTACGGTGAACGTGGAACATAGACCATTTCTTAGACCTCAACCTAAACACTTCCTAACAGGAAAACCAAACATCCAACCCCACCCCACCTAGAACACAACAGTTTCTCCCTCAACTCAACGACACCACCTCTGTTTTCCCAGCCATGGTAATCCCAAACATCACTCCTAGCATTACCCCTCAGACTGCACAATCCCTCATTGCCGCACTATCAGCCATCGTCACCCAAGCTCAACCTCAACCTTAACCCCCACAAAACACCAACCTACCTCAGGCTTCGCAACCTCCTGCTCGGAAACCCTACTCACCAACCCTAACCCAAAATCCCAACTCTACATTATCCTAACTACCGAGCAATTTAACCGCCTCTTGAACGATCGAATCTAAAGGTAACAAAACCGAACAACACTACAATACCAGGGCAATTTCTGATCACCCCTCTTATGAAAAATATTAGCTACCCCATTTCCTAACATTTGACTTCCTCACCTTAAAACCTACAGTGGCAACACCGATCCCCGAGCTCATATTGATCAGTTTCAACACACTATGCTGGTGCTCACAGCGGATAACTCCTCCTTATGCAAGATATTTCCATAGACCTTGGCAGACTCAGCAAAGATCTGGTTCTGAAACTTGCCATTGCATTGAGAATTTTGAGCAGTTCAGTGACATGTTTGTCGCAAAGTTCGTGGACGCCATTTGCCCAAACAAGGTGTTCGCAGACTTGAACCTGATGCAATAAAAAAAGGGCGAATCACTGCAGGCCTATGTGGAGAAGTTTAATGATTTTGCC
The DNA here is from genome assembly GCA_037975025.1 of Excoecaria agallocha. NCBI lineage: Eukaryota > Viridiplantae > Streptophyta > Magnoliopsida > Malpighiales > Euphorbiaceae > Excoecaria > Excoecaria agallocha. The sequence goes on from CM075816.1 coordinate 7,912,625, forward strand.
ATAGGTATACAAAATCTGAACCTGGAGGTCACCATCAATGCCCTTATCTAAAACACAAGGTGTCAGGATTTCCACGACTCCTGGAGCAAGAAACCCCCAAATAACTTTACCGAGCTCATGTCAAAAGTACACAAGTACATCCGCATGGATAAGGCTCGGCATCTTTGCCACGCCTACCATAGATCATGGACATCTAAGAAGGAAGGGGGTAAAAGTGCAAGAGCAACTTGGAAAGGGGGAAATCCCAATAAGACAAACTCGAAGAAATACCGTGGGGGTCGCTGGCATAACCGATCATATGCAATTACTAATCCCCACTCGGACAACCGAAGAGATGAAAGATTCATGCCCCTAACTGCCTCTCGTGAATAGATACTAGATTGGCTAAAACAGAATGGACAGGTTAATTGGTCGAGACCCATGAGAGAAGATCCGAACAGGGATCAAGGCCTTTGCTGTGCTTTTTACAGAGATAAGGGCCATGAAACTGAAGATTATAGGCAACTCAAATGGGAGATTGAGCACCTGATTCGGAAAGGTACCCTAGCTAGATTTGTCGAGCAGGAGTAAAGAGGGAAGAGGCAGAGGTCACCTTCTCCCCAACCGAACAAAAATAGAGCCAATGGTAGCAGGAGGGCACCAGTGGGGGTCATACATATGATTGCCGGGGGAGAGCAACGAGATCATTCCAGGAAGAGGAAGGCCAAGAAAGTCATATCCGTCGGACGAGGGGTAAGCTTAGCCCAAAATATGATTCAATTTTCAGCAGCGAATGGGGCACATGTTCAGCACCCACACACAGATACTTTAGTTATTAAAGTAGTCATTCAAGACTTCTTGGTCCAGCGAATATTGGTCGACACAGGAAGTGCGGTCAATCTCATAACAGTCCAAGCATATAGAGCATTGGGGATGTCAGACCATCAACTTGAGGAAGTCAATATCCCTTTAATTGGTTTATCCAGAAGGCCTGTCTAGGTAGATGGTCTAGCAACCTTATCTGTTATGCTCGGAGATGATTCAGTGGTATGTGCTTGCCGAGCAGATTTTATAGTGGTCGATATTCCATTATCCTATAATGTGATATTCGGCTGACCTCTACTATCCGAGATGGATGCCTGTGTTTTGATGAAAAATCTTGTGCTCAAAATCCCCACAGACGACTAAGTGACAATTTTGAAGGGAAATCAGAAGACTGCTCGGGAGACGTACTTGACCATGCTCAGAGAGGCCAATCAGGCCTTGCCCGTGGACAAAATAGATATACCAGAGAAAGATAAATGACAGGCAGAGCCAGCAGAAGTATTACAGGTAGTCGAACTGGAGCCGGGGAAGAATGTTCATATATCAACTGGAAAGACTGGGGTGGAGAAAGAAGCTATACTCTCAACGCTTTGTGAGTTCATCGATATTTTTGCCTGCCAAACCTCAGACATTCAGGGGGTTAAGAAGGACTTAATAGTTCACTCGTTGAATGTTCGACCAGAATGTAAGCTAGTAAAATAGAAGAAGAGAAACCATGCCCCCTAGAGACAATTGGCCATCGAGCAGGAGACTGCAACTTTGCTAGAGAGCGGTTTCATCAGGGAGATATTCTATCCGGACTGGCTAGCCAACGTGGTGCTTATCAGGAAAAGTAGTGGCAGATGGAGAATGTGTGTTGATTTAACCGATCTAAATAAAGCATGCCCGAAGGACTGCTATCCGCTGCTGAACATTGATACACTTGTGGATTTCATGGCAAGATTTGAAGAGTACGCCTTCCTCGATGCCTAAGCGGGCTACCATCAAATTCTGATGGGCCCAGTAGATAAAGATAAAATAGTGTTCATCACTCATAGAGGAACTTACTATTATCAGGTCATGCCCTTTGGATTGAAGAACGCAGGAGCCACTTACCAAAGGCTAATGAATCAGCTGTTTGCCAAGCAATTAGGGAGAAATATGGAGATCTATGTGGACGATATGATTGTTAAAAGCCAAATCTCAGCGGGCATATGCACCGAACTAAAGGAGACCTTCCAAAGACTCAGGGATTCGGGCCTGAAGCTCAACCCTGAAAAATATGCCTTTAGGGTGCAGTCCAAAAAATACCTCGGCTTTATGATATCGAAGCAGGGGATCAAGGTAAATCTGGAGAAAATCAAGGCAATCATGACCATGGATCCACCCAAAACAGTCCAAAAAAAGTTCAGAGGTTGAATGGTAGAATCACAGCTTTGGGCAGGTTCATATTTTGCTCAGCCAAATGGTGTCTGCCATTCTACCAAGCAATGAGGAACCTCAAAAACTTTACTTGGACAGAAGAATGCCAGAAAGCATTCCAGGCCTTAAATCAGTTCTTCCCAACCCCGCCACTGTTCAGAAGACCACTGGCTGGTGAGATTTTGTACATTTATTTATCTGTCTCAGCAGGTGCAGTAGGTTTGGTCCTGGTCAGGGAAAAGGAGGGCCAACAGTTTTCTATCTACTACACAAGCAAAGTACTTCAGGGTGCTGAGCTCAATTATCCAGTCTTAGAGCAGCTTGCTCTTGCACTTATCACAACAATGGTAAAACTCTATTCGTACTTTCAGGCGCACATGATTGCAATGCGTACAAACTCAAACTTGAGGAAGGTATTACAGAGGCCAGAATATTTAGGGCGATTGATAGAATGGGTACTCGTTTGGGGGAGTTTGATGTTCGGTATGAGCTACGAACATCTATGAAGGTACAGATACTAGTGGACTTTGTGGCTGAGCTACATGAACCTGTTCCCGAGCAGACAAAAACATCATGGAATTTGTATGTTGATGGGACCTCAAGTTCGGATAACGCAGGGGCCAGAGTATTTCTGATGAGCCCGATGATATTTCGTATTCGACCAATGACACGCCTGACCTTTCCAGCATCCAACAATGTAGCGAAATATGAAGCCCTATGCTACGGGCTACAGTTGGCGATAAAAGTGAAGCCGGACATCTTAGAGATATTCTTAGATTCCTAACCGGTGGTCAGCCAACTGAAAGGAAACTTTGAAGCCAAGGATCATTCCATGATTTGCTACAAAGAACTAACTTTCGCCTTGTTAGCCAGGTTGGAGAAAAAAAAGGAGCTTGGTCGATCACTCAGATACCCGGGTAGAGAATATGGAAGCAGATACTCTTGCTAAGAGAGCTTGTCTAAACAGTCCGATTAATAATACAGACATCACTTTCATAACCATTTCACGTCCAACTTATGAAATTTTTCAGGTTCAAGTAAATGAGCCAATAAAGGGTTGGCACTTACCCATTTACCAGTACTTGATGTCAAAAACCCTGCCAGAAGAACAAGCCTAAGCTCAGAAGGTAGTTCAAAAATCGAGCTTATATGTCGTAATGGATGACAAGCTTTACAGGCAATCTTTCTCCAATTCATGGGCTTTATGTGTAAGCAATTATGAAGGAGATTATATCCTTAGAGAGATTTATGAAGGAATATGCAGAGCTCATGAAGGTGCACAGGCCATAGCTCGGAAAGCTCTCCTACGGGGGTATTATTGACCAACCATGAAGGCTGATGCAAAAGCTCTAGTGCAAAGGTGCGATAAATGCCAAAGGTTTGCCAACATTCCACATCAGAGCTCAGCAAAGCAGAAGCCGATCCACAGCCCGTGGCCTTTTGCCCAGTGGGGGATTGACATATTGGGCCCTTTTCCTCGAGCGAAGGGACAATAATGATTTTTGTTAGTGGCAGTAGACCACTTTACCAAGTTGGTGGAAGCTGAGCCACTTTCAACCATCACTTCGGCGAACGTCATCAAGTTCATGAATAAAAATATCATCACAAGGTTTGGTATCCCTCACTCAATTATATCTGACAATGGCATATAGTTTGATTGTTAGGTTTTCAAGAACTTCTGCTCAGAGCTGAAAATCCAGTTGAATTTCACTTCAGTCTACCATCTGCAATCCAATGAAATGACCAAAGTAACAAACAAAACTATCCTATCCAGACTCAAGAAGCAGCTTGAAGGTGCCAAGGGCTTATAGACCGAAGAACTTAACAATGTACTATGGGCGTACTGGACGTCACCTTATGTAGCAACAGGGTTAACACCCTTCGCACTAACATATGGTACTGAAGCAGTCATCCCATGTGAGATAGGAGTACGAGGCATCCAAACATCTTCTCCTAATGTAGAGAGCAACGTCAGTCTCTTATATAACTTAGATCGGCTCGAAAAAAGCAGGGAACTCGCATAGATACGGTCTGCAACATACAAACAGCGTATGACGGCATACTATGACCGCAGGATCAAGTCGAAGTCTTTTTGGGTCAGATAGTTGGTATTAAAAAAGGTGGTGTCTGCTCAAACAATAGCAGGAGTTGGCAAGATGGATCCCAACTAGGAAGAACCGTACATTATCCAAGAAGTAAGCCAGAACGGAGCATACAGGCTAAAAGATGTCGCAAGCAAACGGCTCCCGCACTCTTGGAACAGACTCAACCTCAAGCCATATTATCAATAGCTCAACATTCTTCATGCCATAATAAACCTTGTATTGATTCTGATTTCACCATCCTTAACTTTTGTTCGTTGTTATCATTGTTTCTTCATTTTTTTATTGCAAGTTGTCATTATGATAATCTTGTAACGCCCTGATTTTTTAAATTATTCGAATAATAAATAAATCGACCCGAATAATATGTAAATTTGATAATAAAATAAATATAAAATAATTTAGGTTGAATTATAGTTGAGTTTTAGGTTTTATTGCATAAAAGAAAAAGTTCTGGGGTTAATTTGCAAATAGTGTAAAGTTGGGGGAACTTAAAGAGGAAGTTGGCCAAAACGACGTTGTTTTGGCCTCTCCCTTTCTCTTCTTCTTTAAGAAACCAATCGGTTCCTCTTTGTCTCAAAATCACCCAACCTGACGCCACCTTCCCTCACCCCTCCTCTCCTTCCCGATCGCATAAGGCCGCCGCCAGCTAGTCGCCACCATCATTCCACTGGAGCTGCTACCGGCGCACCATCCTTGCCCCTATTTCTCTTCCTCTCATGTGCTACAGGGCACGATTCTCCCCCTATCTCCTTCTTTGCTTGGGTTTCTTTGGTTCTTCCCTATGGCGATTTTACTTCTTTAATTTGTAAGTAATTTATGTTTAGTTCCCTTATTATTATTATTTGAGTTGGATGAACCTAAGGCAGTAAAGAATTGTAGATTTTGGGATTTTGGAATTTGGGGAAAATGTTAATTTTAGATAAATCTTGAGTTATTTAAGGAATTGGTGAAGTATTAGTAAGAATTATTGAGTTTAATGCTGATATATGTATATTTAATTAAAAGATTTTTGATAAATTATGGAATTTGTTTAGAGGCAAACACTGGATTGAGTGAAAAGGGAAAGGAAAGAAAATAAGAACATTGGATTGAAGTTACTAAAGCTAAAGTTGAAGGAGTTATCGCTAATTTTGGTATGTGGTCAAGCAAATTTGTTTTTCCTAAGTATTCAGTATGTATGTTAATTAAAATTATTTGATTGAGAATTTTTATTTGGTAGTATTAGTGTTATAAATAATTAATTGGACGTTAAATACCAAATTTGAGGCTAAACAGGAATTATGTATATGTTTAAGTGTGAACTTAAGGGCTAATAGATAAATATCTTAATTCGTATAAACAAGGTATAACCTTAAAATAACAATAATATATTCTTAATTGGATTATAAGGGTGATGTACAATCATTATGCTTCTTAATTTTTGAAGAAAAAGATGTTGGTAAAAAGATGTTACTATGATTAATAAGTTAAATGAGTGATTTAAATGTTTTATGAATTAAAGTAAAACTATGGCTAAAAGAAATGTGGACATTAGGAAAGCATATATTATGTAGTTAGAATAAGAATATATATATATATATATATATGCACACACACACTCATGGTTATAGATATACATGAATATTTTATGAATTAACCATTGAGTTATGAAACATAGGATGAATTGCATAGTATGTAAGTAATGAATTTATGTATATAGAGGAAGATTTGTATGAAGTGGTGTTATAAGTACATGTATAAGTGTTAAATGGGTAATATATAACCATTTACTTAAATCATAAGAGTTGGATCCGTAATTTTGTTATTTAGCTTGTAATGTATAAGTTATGATTTTAAGAGAGATGGATTTAAATTTTATAAAAATCAAATGTCCTTAGTAACTAATTAGGGGTTGCTAAATAAGTAGAGCGAATTTATTAATTTGAGTAGTATGGGTTGAATTGCAAATTTTCATCTTACTTACATTATGAATATTATTAAAAATGTATAAATTGTTATCACAACGGAATTGAAGGAATACATTCATGAAATTGAATTTAAATCTTTTCAATCATGATTTGGTTTGCCTATGATTTAATATATTTCATATTATGATATACTTGATTGACTTTAATTAGGGAGTTGTTGAAATTTACTGTAATTGCTTTTATTATTACTTCAAAATGCCTCGGTAGAAACGTATGTATACATATGCTTATCTTTAAACTCTATAAGAACATGAATGAGGACATTTATGACATAATCTAATCACAAGTAAGAGCTATAAAGTAAGACTGGATGAAGTGGGAAAACGAAATATGAATTTAATGATATGTGCCCTTGGTAAAACTAGATAGGAATTGGGGCAATAGGATAAAGTTGGCATGCCAATTAGGGACGTTTAGCAATACTATGTCGTAATGTGATTACTGGATTGAATGGCTCCGAGAGCTCTTCCGGTGAATGGTATTAAATTGAGTCATGGGCTGAATGGCTCCGAGAGCTCGGTCCACATATGTATGGTTATAAATATATGTATATATTTATGTATGTATTTAAATGTATAGTAAATGAATAGCATTAAATAGATTGTATGAAGACCTTTGAGGGGGCAGATACCGAGTAATCCTGGACGTCGATACCCTGAGGGGGGCAAATACCGGGTAACCTCGAACGTCGATACCCTGAGGACTCAATTCTGTGTTTAAATCCCATTTATCCAGCTCGGTGCAATTCCGTTGGATTTTACTGGGGGTAAGTACATAGTATAAATATTAAATGTTTATTTAAACTATTTCAGACTTTTAATTGAAAATAATTGGCTAGCTACTTCTTTGGACTATAATATTAATTAAACTTTAATCTATATATGAATTATATATGCCTAAATTCCTTGTAAATGGATTTATGTCCTTTTGTTAAAAGTAAATAAAGATATTTATGTTTGATAGGTTATGTGAGTTATATAAGTTTAATTTCCTTATGATGGATTTATTGTTTTATATTTTGAAATAAGTGATAACTTTTGTATTCTGATGATTAGTAAAATTTTAAGCATATTTTAATTTAATATTCTATATTGAGTGGAAAAAAAGAATTACTTGAATACCACTAAGTAAAATGCTTAGCACGTGGTTTTATTTTCACGCATAGGTTTGAAGGTAATGGAGTGGATTTACAGCACAACTTGAGTCATAACAATAAGATTACAAGATTCTGAGGTGGATGCTCCACTTATTTCTTTTTGTTATCTTTAAGATACTTTGGCATCTACCTTGTATTTTTTAGGTGTAAATATCATGTAAATATTTATGGATATTATTATTGTAAATTAAAGGAAGAATACCATAGCTAAGTGTGATGTGTATGATTTTGTTAATTTGACTCGTGAATTATCGGAGGAAGGGAAATGATTATGTGTATTGGGGTTTGAATGGAGGTTGGATGGTAGAATAGACTTGGATAGAAGTGTTTTAGGTGCATTCTTTTCAGGAGGTTTTCATGAATTTTAGGAGAAATTCCACCAAAATTTTTACAAAATGAATAGAAATTTGATAAATTATCCTTTAAATAGTGGTTTGTTTTGACCTGTATTAAAGGAATCTAAGCCCGAGTATGAAATCCTGTATCCAAGTCTTTAACTGATCGGGGTATATGATGTTACAGATCTGGCCTAAAGGCAAGTCCTGCAGATGCTTCTGCCTGCTGGACGAAAGTTTAATGAATGATGCATTCTATGCAAAGTATTTAGCAAACTTATATCATGATACGTCTATGTGTTAGGGCTTGGCATTATCTCCAAAATCGCCCGATCATTTAAGTAAGTTCGGCACACCTCGCTGCAAAACTTGCTAACATGTAAGGCTAACTACGACTATGTGTAAGGGCTTGGCATTATCTCCAAAATCACCCGATCATTTAAGTAAGTTCAGCACACCTTGCAGCAAAACTTGCTAATGTGTAAGGCTAACTACCTATGTGTAAGGGCTCGGCATTATCTCCAAAATCACCCGATCATTTAAGTAAGTTTGGCACACCTCGCCGTAAAATTTGCTAACATGTAAGGCTAACTATGACTATGTGTAAGCGCTCGGCATTATCACCAAAATTGCCAAATCACTTAAGCAAGTTTGGCACACCTCGCCATAAAACTTGCTAACATGTAAGGCTAACTACGCCTATGGTTAAGTGCTTGGCATCATCGCCAAGTAGGCCAACAATGCCTAGGGGAGATTGCTCGGCACACATCGTCAATCAACTTCATAACTTAATAAGCAATTCGCACCTCAACAAACTCATGTCCAAAAAAGAGTTCGGCAAGTGCTGCCACACAACTCTTGGTTTATGTGAAAAAAGTTTATAGTCGATAAATTATCCAACCTCGCCCAAAGTGGACATACCACATCCTCGAGCTTAGGCCCTCACTTTACTCTAGGTATCATGTCCGAACAGTCTTTCGACAAACTCAAGTTCGGCATTTACAAAGCCTTGGGATCGGTGTATCAAGTGCAAGGTACACACCACGTCGTCCTCATTATTTGAAGATTCCTTTTTTTGGGATGTTTTCTTTTCAATATATTAAACTCGGTTTCAATATATTAAACGCATGAAGATATGAAAATAGTTTGAATTTTTCACTAAAATTAATAGGCTGTTACAATAGGCTAGTCCTCATCTGGATACACATCATCCAGAAAGGACAGATCGAGTTCGGGATATTTTCCTTTTACAATGGAAGATATCTTGGCGCTAAACACCATGCACTTCTCAGCCAGCTCCTCAGCCTTCTTTTCTTTTCAATCAACTTCTCTTTTTTCCCATTCAGCCTCCTCAAGCTTGAGCTGCTCAATTTCAGCCTTGAGAGCGGAATTGGACTCTTTCTCTTGGCCTGGAGCGACCTCCAACTCAGTTGTTTTCCTTGAGGCTTCCTCAGCATGCTCCAGAGCCTTTCGAGCTCTCTCCTCGGTCTCAGCCATCTTTGATCGAAGAGCGCTGAAGTTTGAATCAGCCGATCGATGCTTTGCCATGAGGTCATTCATCTTAGCTATAGTGGCACCGATCAATTGGGATCCCTATTAAACACAGAAAAGATTAGGCAATGGTCGAGAAAACGAATGCCATCCAATAGTCTGAGCTACTTACTTCGATCTGGTGTCTCTTCATATGCTTGTCCAAGTGTTCTGCACTCAGAGAGGTAAGAGGACCAACCTCATTCGGCATGCAGGAAGTGACATGCACGAAAGTGTTGAAGTCTGAGTCACTGGAGGAATACTTGTTCCCCTTAGCTTTCCAAAACTTGCAAATATCTGTAAGCAGCGAGCGAAGATCTTTGGGCTGCTTCTCGGTCGGGCCTTGGGGCTCAAAAGGGGAAGCAAGCTCGGCCTCAGCAACCAAAATTCCAATGACCTCAGCAGCTGTTTGCACTAGCTGAGCCTCGAGAGGGGGAGTCGCCACCGCTTCCACAACAGCAGGAGGTATGCTTGAAGAACCTTCGGCGAGCCTCTATCTCTTCGCCCTCATGATCTCGGCAGCTCGGTTCATCTTTCTCATAACTGCAAGGAAAAAGCAAATTAAAATAGAAAATCAGTATCATCGAACAAAGGAATATAATATGTTACCTTTTCTTTTTCGAGGAAAAGGTCTTGACCTATAGGGATCCAACAGACTCCTCAAGTCCCACTTGTCTATAGCTAGTTCCCTCTAGTGGGCGAGGATGAGTTCCTTTTCATCAAATAGCCACAAATTACTATCATTTTGATTTGTAAACCTCCCCTAAGTTGTCTGAACTTGAAAATCAGCCTGTACCCATTCCACTAAAAAATAATGGTCTTTTCATTTCTTTAGGGACTTTGGGTTCCCAATAAAAATTTTGTAGCCTGACCGAGCTTGTATGTAGTTGTGGTCCTCAATTCCAGCTCGAAGACCGACCACATGGGTTGCTCGAAACAAGTTCAGCGTCAGTTCTATACCCTGCTCCATTGTCCAAACTTGAAGAGCAGTCAGGGTTCGCCAAGCATTAGGGTGTAGCTGTCCTATCAACATGTCGAAATACCTCAGCACACTCACTTCAATGCTCGTCAGGGGCAAGTAGATGTCGGCCTCCAACTGTACCTCGTAAATGGTAGTCTTCCTCTTGTTTATGAACTCTGTGTTCACCCTTTGTGAGGTGCTGGGCTTGCTGGCGAAATAGTCTGGTTCATATGTTAATTGGGCAAGGAGTGAACCGAGCTCCTCCTCCTTAACCATTGAACTTATAATGCCCACTCCTGACAATCGACGTGGAGCCTTATTTTTGAAGGTGGTAGCAGATTGGCCAAAGTCGAAAGGCCGACTCCTTTCTTCTGAAGCTGATCCCCTGCTCATACCAGGAATGCTACCCGAAAGGACTTCCCCACTGTCCCCCATCCTTTCACTCGAAGCATTTGTCAAGCTCATGGCAAAAGAATTAAGCAAAGAACAAAAGAAAGAAGGATGAAGAAGAGGAGAGGAAGGACAAACCTGCTAGAATATGGGCGTAAGCGGAAGGAAAATTGGCAGAGAAGATGAATCTCAAAGTCCAGGCATCGGATACAAGAACTATTGGTGGAGAGAAAAAGAAAGGAACAGAATGTAAGTCCAGAAAATGAAAAGCGAAAGCTTAGTCGAAATCAGAAGATGGTTTATATAGAAAACTAGGATGGATCCGGACCGTACACGTGGCAGGAGATCCGAACTTGGGACGGTACATTTAAGGCAGTGCACTATAATCGAAGCATCCCCAGCCGTTACGCGCAGTATAACAGGAAGCCATAATGACCTCCAATAAATACGCTTACATAAAACTAACGTCATTTTGCTAACTCGCAGGCGATCAGGTAAAGCTAAAGAAGGGTTTCCCCTGCTCCAAAACGAGGCGAGTTACATGGCCTTTGATACCGAACTTCAAATAAGAGCACGGTAAGTACTCACACCTCGAATCACCGCAACCAGTTCATTCGGTCTAGTTGCCACGAGCTCCGATCTTATGGTATTGGACAGGCCCATTCGACACTTATTTGCCAACTGCCGACATAAATGTCGCCTACTGGGGGGGACTTATGATAACAAATGAACTTAAAGACCGGTTCAATGATCCAGTATTAGCCGAGCACATAGTTCAATAAGAACCCCCGTAAACCGATCCAATGTTTGAGTTACCCAGGCTCTCTGACCAGACAACAGTTCGGTTAAAAATGTGTTCCGAAAACAGCTCCACCACGATGTACAAACAGTTACCACTAACCCACGTTTCCCTCGAGATCGCCGATAATGGGTTAGTGGCCGAAAATAACAGAAAACTCCTATTATCTCCTGCAAACGTGTTAATTTCTCATATAAAAAGAGAAAACACAGGTATAAAACGGTTACTTAATCTTTTGTTAGAAATTCCTACTCTTTTACACAAAAATTCTGACTTGACTGTCAGAGATTCCCTTATCGGAAATCCACCGGTCCTTTATTTATTTTTTGTAGGTGATCGCAAGAAACTTGCTGCTCATTTTACCTGTCATCATGATAAAATATTAGTATTTTGAACATTTTATTATGAAATTTATTATTTAATTTATGTTTAAATAGTATACATTAATCATTTTTTCAACTTCTACTTAATTCAAATTAAATCTTTAATCCTTAATTTCTATCTTCTTCCATTTTATATCCGACTCGAATTTGGCAACTTTCATTTCAACTATCTTGTATCAAAAATAATGTTTCAACTATTATATAAGAAACAATATATATAAAATTTATACAGTCACAAATAGGAAAAGAAAATATTATAACTTGGTCCAAAATTTTATTAATAAACCGATTAAATGATAAAATATTATATATATGATAATACTATCAACAGCTAGTTTCCATTTTATAGATATATTTCATATAACATTTATCTATAAATAAAATCATACTCCAAATTTAGAAAATAAGTTATAAAGAAAAGGGTAGGTGCAATTGAAAATTGAGCCAATTTATTAAATCACAAAAATCTATTGAGCAAGAAAAAGAAAAGAAAAAAACATGTTGGAGTATAAATATGAATGCCATACTGAATCCTCTTCACCATAACATAGAAGGTATGCTCTCCGCTTAATGGCTGAAAGATTCCTAAACCATACCCAAATTCGCTAATCCTCAGTTCCTGATCACAGGTATGATTACATCTCTTCAAATTAGGGTTTTCTTAGCTTCATTTCTTCTCTACTTTTGAACTACTTTGTCAAAGGAGTTTTATCCAATCTGCTTTTTGACTGTTGAGATCCATTGCCATTGAAACTCTTTGCTCTCTGTTTGCTTAGTTTTTAATTGTGGTTATTTCTAGCAAATGTCTTGATAATTATTGGACGAATTGTTTGATTGTTAGTTGCATAGAAATTTAGTAGTTAGGCAGTCAAATTCAGAGATAAGCAATGCCACTTTTCTGACTATTGAAAAATTAAGCAGAAATCAGAAGAAATGAAGAACTTGGAGATGATTTGCCTGTTTGATTTAATTGATCATATGCTGTCTTTCATATTACTATCCAGTCATTTGTTAATTTTCATAGAATTTATTGTTGCTTGTTGTAGGCGCTTCTTTGCTGTTTCATTGGACTGGGATTCGATGGAGCTGGTGATCCTGCTGTGTGGGATTAGTTTTTCTATTGTTATTTTTTCTTGCTCATCAGTCTGTTTCACTCTGTAATTCTTTTGTTGGGTACATTGTTGAAATATGCAGTATGAGAAAGTTGAGAAGATTGGTGAAGGTACATATGGGGTTGTGTACAAGGCTCGTGATCGTGTGACCAATGAGACGATTGCTTTGAAGAAAATACGGTTGGAGCAGGAAGATGAAGGTGTTCCTAGTACTGCAATTAGAGAGATTTCGCTATTGAAAGAGATGCAGCATGGAAACATTGTCAGGTTTGTCTTTTTGTGGAATTCAGTGAACTAGTGTCTGTTGACAGTATTTGGTCACCCAGTTGCAAGTCTTGTTTTTTCTCATTCTAGTGCTGTATTGTCTCATTTTGAAGCGCATTGTGCTATACTATGTCAGAATTTGTTGCAACTTATTTGATTTTTATTCTGGTGACAGGCTGCAGGATGTAGTGCACAGTGAGAAACGCCTGTATTTGGTTTTTGAGTATCTTGACTTGGATTTGAAAAAGCACATGGATTCTAGTCCTGAATTTTCCAAGGATCCTCGCATTGTTAAAGTAATTTTTCTTTTCCTTTCTCCCTTACAAATTCTCAGCATGGATAATTTTTATATCATATCTGCTATATGTAGACGGGCAACTTTCAGGTTCAATTTACTTAACACAGAGACTTATTTGCAATTTCAACTGACGGGATTGGTGTTGATTTTTCAAGTTTTCCTGTGAATAACAGTAAATTTTCATCCTCAAAGGAAGTGAGGAATAGTTACTCGTGCATATACCAGTTTTTTGTCCTTTCTTGTATATATTATATTCATACGATTATATTATATGTACTTTCTATCTGTTTGGGTCTGTGTTGACATTACATCTTCCCTTCCAGGGTTAGCTTGCTTGAACCAATTTTTCACTTATATCTTTCATGTGTTTGGCTTCTAAAGCTTAAGAACAATATTAAAGACTAATGCCTTGATATTTATCTGATTTATTTATTGCAGACATTCCTTTATCAAATTCTCCGAGGCATTGCTTATTGTCATTCTCATAGAGTTCTTCATCGTGATCTGAAACCACAAAATTTACTCATCGATCGCCGGACCAATGCACTGAAGCTTGCAGATTTTGGACTTGCTAGAGCATTTGGGATACCTGTTAGGACCTTTACACATGAGGTATCAGTAGTTACTGGATTCAGTTCTCTTGGTGATACCTGCCTTGAAATAAATATTGGAGTAATATATGCACCTTGTAGCAATCTTCATTAGTCCGTGTCTTTTACAAACGAATTTTATTTATTTTCAATGTTAGGAGTGCACTAATTATTGTGAAAAATGGTTTTAATCTAGTCTAAATGTGTTTCAATGGTAAAAACCTACTAGGAAGTTTATTGTGCATGAAATCTCAGTTGTGATTTTGGCACCAGTGGAGGAGGAAATATCAAAAACTGAAAAAATGAAGCCATGATGTTACACTTAGCCATTTCAAAGTATGATTTTGTGTAGTTTGCCCAGGATTGTTCTGAATTTTGGATCTTTGGTTTGTCAAGTCTAGACTCTGGTATTCACACCTGAAAGTTATATCTTGAAGCTGTGAAATTTATTGCACTTAGTATTCTTGCCCACCCCCTCCTCCCTCCCTCTCTCTCCCTCTCTCTCCCTCTCTCTCTCTCTCTCTCTCTCTCTCTCTCTCTCTCTCTCTCTCTCTATATATATATATATATATATATATATATATATATATATATATATATATATATATAGATAGATAGATAGATAGATAGATAGATAGATAGATAGATAGAGGATGTTGTTGGGTGCCTCTTGCCAACTCTTTTTCTCCGACTTCATAAAGGAGCAATGAGTTTCTAGTAAATATGACATATTGTATGTTATCGATTGACAGTAAAAAGCTTTGATTATTGCCATGTCTGAGTTTGCTGAGTCTACCTCTAGGTGGTAACCTTGTGGTATAGAGCACCAGAGATTCTGCTTGGTTCTCGTCATTACTCAACTCCAGTTGATGTGTGGTCAGTGGGGTGTATATTTGCTGAGATGGTGAACCAGCGGCCATTGTTTCCTGGGGACTCCGAGATTGACGAACTGTTCAGGATTTTCAGGTTTTATATCTTAGTTATCATTTGGTTTTTGAGACTTGCAGCTATACATTGTGATCAAAGTGATTGAAATGCTTAATCTAATTTCTCCAATCAAAGGGTTGTCTTGAATTCCTCAGTTTATGCTATATAAGAAGGACACAACAATTGTATGGAAGAAATAGATATCATTGTCATTTATTTTTGAAATTGATCCGTGTAAGCCTGTGCAGTAACTCCTTTAATTCATTTGGATTGAGGAGTTAGTTTCTTTCACTTATTCATTTTTAGATATCACTTTGTAATTAACCTTGATTAACAACTTTAAAATTAAGCTTGTTGGAGTAGATATTTTTGGGTTAAAGTGTCGCAAAACCTCTCCACCTGACATTTGATACATGCTAACATTAGTACACATCTACATTTTGTATTTACCTCATAGAATGAGCAATCAAGGGTTGAGATCTCTCTTCTATTTTCCTGTTATGAAAAGGGAAGATGAACTACATGCTTGCATGCATAAATGATAGATATGAACTAGTTTATGGTTTATTCATCTTTAGGATATGATATTTTAATGAAATCAATTTTCTTAGAACTGAAGGAATTAAAGGCTCAATTAGCATTATACTGTTATTAAAATTAATTGGATTATCAATGGCGGTAATATTTTTTTTATGAAAACCTGAATATAAATTATTGTACAACGCAGGAGAAATTGTTGTTTGATGCTCAGAGAGCTATCATGTGTTGGACTCCCTAATCTAAGACACAATTTAAAATATATTTGTTTCTTTAGATGTTGCTACGTGTCACCAGATATGCCATGGAAGAATTTTCAGCAGATCACTGTTATTAGATGTACGTAAGTCGGTATTCTATTTTTTCAATATTGTTTTTGTATACAGAGTGATGGGAACTCCAAATGAGGAAGTATGGCCTGGGGTGACTGCTTTACCTGATTTCAAGTCCACTTTTCCTAAGTGGCCACCTAAGGTCTTTGTCTTCATTCTTTGTTCTTCTTCTTCTTCTTCTTCTTCTTCTTCCTCTTCTCTTTTTTCTTTTTTTCTTTTTTTTTTTTTTTGTATTACATGGTCATGGCTTTAAATCTTTATAGTTTATCATTTTTATATTTTCTTTTTAACAACTCTTATGTGTACTATGCTGGCAGGATTTGGCGACTGTGGTTCCAACCCTAGATTCAACTGGTGTTGACCTTCTTTCAGTAAGTTTCAGATTTGATAATTAAACATTCATGACTCTTTCTCCCTTGCCACCTATGCACACCCCTCTCCTCCAACTGGGACATAATTTCCATTTGTTCAAGCATTTATCAACTAAAGGGTTTGTTAGCATGGTGCTTATTTAGCAGAATAAATTAATAACCACCCTAGATGGCTTTCTGACAGCTCCTCCCCGCAATAAGGGAAGCTCATGGGTCTACTGGTACATGGGTTACCATACTGATAGCTTTCCGTTTTTAGGATAATCACAATATTAGTTATTGAGAGGAATGCATACTTAACTTTAAGTATGTATGCACTTTTTTTTTTTTCCCTTTGCGAGTAGCATGATTATGCTGCTGCTTGTTTTGAGCATCAGTGCAAATACATTTCTATATTATTGATTAGTTTCAGCTTCTGTGTAAATTGAATTCATAATCATGTTTCTGTGATTTATGTTCTTTCAAATGCTTATAGTTGTATTTTTCACAAACCAGAAAATGCTCTGCTTGGATCCTTCCAAAAGAATTACAGCGAGGAGTGCCATTGAGCACGAATACTTCAAGGATATTGGTTTCGTACCCTAGTTCTGTTTCTCATCTATGTAAGAAATTCCTATATCATTGTGCAGCACCTTTAGTAGGTTTTGATTGTGTAAACATACATTTTGTCTTTCCTACCATTTGTTCTTGTTCAGTTTTTGTGGCTTCGAAGTGATTAGTTTTCTTGCAAATTTCTGTTAGCTATTCAGTTTTATATAGAGGGGGAATGCTTTTGCTTTTCCAGTTTGCTTGTCGTAACAGACCTTAACAACAATTGACGAAAAATGTACTTGGACCATTTTATTTTGTGATATTAATGTAATATAAAATTTTATTTTCCTTTTCATGTTCTTGTGGGATATATCTTCTAGTTTAACAATTATAAATTCTCAAATGTAATGTTAAAATTGTAAAAAAAAAAAAGTGTTCAATCCTTTATATATATATATATATATATATGTATATGTATGTATGTATGTATTTGGAAAATAGCACTTTTTTTTAATTGAATTTCTTATTTTTTTTCATAGCATGAAACTAGATTCATTTAAAACGACTAATATATGTAAAATATCAAAAATAAAACGTATTTTTTTCACAAAAAAAAGGAAGAACTCATTCATTGAAAAGAAAGGTTACGGTGGGAGATTAACCTCCCAAACCATACATTTTGGCACAGAAAAAAATGCTCTAGCTACATTAACAGTGATCTGATTGGCAGAAGGACAAGTAAAAGAAAAAAGAACATTACAAAGACCCTTTTAGAAAACGTTAAAGACAATTGTCAATGATTAGCTTTTAACTTTGAAAGTCTCGGAGTACTACAGTTACGTCGCTGAACAATAACCTAAGCATCAGTCTCTAAAACAACATTAGACAAACGATGCTCCTTCACCCAGCTTAATGCTTCTCACCCCTAAAGCTTCAACAACAGTAGGAGGAAAGGCAACATCAAAACGTCTACACCCTCCCACTCAGAAACTGCCTATTGCATTTTCAAGCACCCAACCAATACCAGATAGAGTAGCTTCCTCAAAAACGGCACCATCCGAGTTGACCTTTAACCAAATTCCATGCAATTTAGCCCAAATAGAAGACTAATCATAGAATGAGACCTTCTATCCACCTCCCTAGTTTTCTGAGCATTTGCCCAATCAAATAAATAAGGAAGAGAAAAATTCCCATAACAAGGGAAGCAGCAACATTTGTACCTTTCAACGTAACTTCATTTCTATTCCTCCAAATGCTCCAAAAATCATATTGATACGAGTCTTTTGGTTGCCCAATTCAAACAAGGATTTCAACCAATCGTTAAAAGATACACTATCTACAAGAGGAATAGAGACACTATCAAATTGCCAACAAGCTTAAGGAAAAAAAAAAAAAAAGCATCTAGAAAACAAATGGAAAACTGATTCCTCACTATTTCCATAGACCGGACATAAAGGGCTAACATCAATACTTCAGGTAATCAAATTAGCTTTTGTAGGAAGAGCTCCTGCCACTAATCTCCAAACTACGTTTGTCATTTAAGTTGTGATGGGCAGTTTCCAAATATCCATCCAATTAAAATTGACAAATGGTCTAAGACTGGATGTAACATGAGAATATAACCATTTATAGATACTCTTCATTGTGTACGTGCCTTTTCTGTCTCTCATACAACACCGATGATCTTCCACTGATCTATTTATGGCTAAGAGGGATGTTCAAAATTAATAGCTTATCTCTGTTATTCAACAAACCATTAAGCAAAAAAAAAGTTCCAATGCCTCTGATAAGGAGCCATCAGATAAGCCACCAAGACAGAATCAAAACCAGGTAAAATTGGAGAAGACGCATAGGGATTATTTTCATTTGGTAGCTTAGGGGTCTTCCACACATAAATATTATGACCCAAACCCACTCTTAAAAGGCAATCATTCTGCACAAGTTGCTGCATCGCCAAAATACCATGCCAAACCACACTAGGATTTGAGTCTCTCTTTGCTTCAAGAAAATTGCTACTGGGAAAATAACGAGCTATAAGTGTTTGAGCAATCAAGGAGGATGAGTTAGTTAAAAGCCTCCACCCAATCCTATCCAAGAGGGCCAAATTGAATTGATGGAGCGTTTTAAATCCAAGACCACCACCCATCTTCTAAGCACATACTCTATTCCATGACTGCCAATTGATACCCCGTTGACCATTCTTTTTAGTTCCCCACCAAAAAGAGTTAAGCATCACCTTAATCTCATTACACACATCCTTAGGGAGAAGATACACATTCATGAGATAATTAGGAACAACTTGGGCAATAGGTTTGAGCACAATCTTTTCGCCAGCCCTTGAGAAGCCAAATTTACTCCACTTTTGAATCCTCAGCCAAAGTTTCGTTTTAATGTATGAGAAGACCTCTTTCTTCCTTTGCCCCAGCATATAAGGCAAACCAAGATCATCTCCTTCCCTAAATTCCACAAAATACCAAGTTGTTGGCACACCAAATTCATACAATTCGATTTTATATTCAAGCTAAAAAGAAGAGAAGATTTTTGATAATTAATACACTAACTTGAAGACAGCTCATTAAAGCCCATAAAATCCACTTCATAGCACTCACCTCATCAGTATTAGCTCGAAAGAAAAAATAGCTATCATCAGCAAAGAATTAATGTGACATAGAAGAAGTATCTCTAGCAATCTTACAAACATGCAAATCACCTCTGCTTTCCCACACTTTATCATGTAGAATTGTTAGTGCTATGCTCATATAACAAAAAACAGAGACTCAATAAAATTGAAAAAAACTCCACCATACATAAGTTCATTTCATTCAAATTTTCTTTATACGAGAAAATATTACAAAA
Organism: Excoecaria agallocha; assembly: GCA_037975025.1. Taxonomy (NCBI): domain Eukaryota; kingdom Viridiplantae; phylum Streptophyta; class Magnoliopsida; order Malpighiales; family Euphorbiaceae; genus Excoecaria; species Excoecaria agallocha. Next base: position 7,932,274 of record CM075816.1, read on the forward strand.
GAATAAAAGTCAAACCTAATACATAACAACTACTGACTTTAAAGTGAAATAGATCCTTAAAATATGGACAACCATTCCTTGTTAATCAAAAATACAAAAATATCCCATAAATTACTGCATAACTAATGGAGTATATAGAAAAATCTTAATAAATTAACATTCCCCCTTAAGATTTTTCTTCAATACTCCCAGTTTAGTTCTCAAAAATTCAAATCTTCCTCTTGAAAGACTTTTAGTCATAATATCAGCAAATTGTTCTTCAGATTTGCAGTAAACAACTTGAACAGTCCCTTCCCTTTCTGCTTACCTTACAACATGAAACTTTACGTTGATGTGCTTTGTACGTCCATGATGAACTGGATTTTTGGCCATAGCTATTGCAGACTGATTGTCCACCCTTATTACAGTAGCACCTTCTTGAGTTTGACGAAGATCATTCAACATTTTCCTCAACCATAGAGCTTGATTTGCTGAAGCAGCAGTGGCAATTTATTCCGCCTCTGCAGTAGATTGTGCCACTACATCTTGCTTCTTGGATAGCCAGAAAAATACTCCAGACCCCATTGAAAACACATAACCAGTCGTGCTCTTTATATCATCAAGACACCCAGTCCAATTACTATCTGAGTATCCAATTAATTTTGCTTCATTAACTCTTATATACCAGATACCAAAATCTGCAGTCCCTTTAATGCATCTCAATACCCGTTTTGCTGCACCCAAGTGAATTTGACCCGGTTCCTTTAAATACCTCGACAATACCCCTGCAACATACATCAAATCTGGTCTAGAAGACTCAGATACAATATACTTCCCACCGGACTTCTGTAATGACTTGGATCAACATCATTCCCTTTCTCAGTCTTAGAGAACTTTTCATTATGCACTAATGGAGTTGCAACTGATTTGCTTCTCTCCATTTTGAATTTTTTTAACAAATCCAAAGCATACTTTCTTTGAGAAATAAAAATGCCAGAGTTGAATTGGCTAATTTCCATTCCTAAAAAGTAAGCAATATGCCCCCAAATCTGACATTTCAAAAACAGACTCCATTTCCTTCTTAAATTCATTTATCAATTCAACATCATTTCCTGTCACCATCATATCATCTACATAAATAGATACAATCAGCAATTTTACTGAATCAAGCTTTCTAACATATATGGTGGCTTCATTTTCACTCCTCATGAAACCACATTTCATCAAATGAGAGTCAACCTTGCTATACCAAGCTTTAAGGGCTTGTTTAAGACCATACAGAGCCTTGTTCAATCTGTAAACTTTATTTTTATTACCTTTAACCACAAAACCATCTGGTTGTTCTACAAACAGCTTTTCTTCTAATTCACCATTAGGGAAAGCAGATTTGACATCTAAATGGAACACTTCCCATCTCATTTGAGCTGCTAAAGCTAGAAGAAGTCTTATGATTTCATGTCTTGCAACTGGTGCATAAGTATCTTCATAATCAATACCAGCTTGCTGTGAGTACCCTTTAACAACCAATCTAGCCTTATGCTTGTGTATCAAACCATTCGGATTTAATTTGGTCCTAAATACCCACTTTACACCAATGATGTGCTCGTAGTTTGGTCTGTCCACAAAACACCAGGTGTTGTTCTTCTCAATCATCTCCATTTCTTCCTTCATAGCTTTTCTCCATTCCTCATACATGGCAGCTTCATAAAAAGAGCTTGGCTCTATTGCAACATAATTACATTTTTCATAAATTTCAGACAAAGATTTTTTTTTTAGAACAGGTGAGTTCGTTGAGGAGTCATCGGATTCATTTTTATCAACTTCAGCTGCTAAATCTTTTCCTTATAGAGTTGGAAGTGATGAACTTCTTTTCCACCCATCATCCTTGTCTACGTAACATTTTTCCCAATTCCAATATGAGTCTTCGTCTGCCACAATGTCTCTACTCACTGTAACTTTTTGAGTTTGCAGATTGTACACCCTATAACCTTTTGAAAATTGTGCATAACCCAAAAAAATCCCTTGTTCTGCCTTTTAATCCAGCTTGGTTCTTTTTGCAGTTGGAATATGCATGTGTTACAAGATTAGCTGCTGTAAATTAGCCATAATTTATTTTGTTTCCTTTTATTTTCTTTCCTTGTACAGAATATGAAGTTTCCTAGTTAGGGTTTCTACACTTGTATAAATTCTGTATTCTTTCTTCATTTCAATGCACAGAAAATCATTCTCCAATCTATTCTATTTCATGGTATCAGAGCCTTCTAGGCTTGATTTGGGGTATTTTCTAGTTTCTTTTGGGTTAGGTAACTTGTTCCAACCATTGGGTTGCTGTTAGGGTTACTGTTTGGGTTGGGTGTCTAATTTTCGGTGACCATCTTGTCTCACCATCGGCATCAGAAGAAGCGCAAAGAGATTTTCGGCAAGTACCTAAAATTCGGTGTCCTTTCGACCGGCGAGTGGTCCTCATGCGCCGCCACAAGCTCACGTCCTTCCCTCACACGCCAGCACGTGACCTGACCTCCCGCCTTCCGATTTTGTCTCCAGCGTCGCCTAAAGGTTTTCGATCAGATTCTGGTATTGCCTTGGCTTGATTTCCTCTTTTGCTGGTACTTTTGTCTCCCATAAGGTGTTGTCCTTCTCTGTTACGTTTTATTCAGTATATTAAAATCTTGTTGGTTGTTTGGATTTTCATTTTGGCTGGGTGTTCTGAGTTTATATTGGCTGCTTTGGTTGATTTTATTCTGTGTGGATATTATGGCTGACAATAAAGGAGGAGTGAGGGAAACTGTTAGTGAAATTATTCCTTTATCTAAGATTACAGAAGAAAAATTAAATGGATCCAATTATCTTGATTGGAGTAGAACAATTAGAATCTATTTTTGTAGTATGGATAAAGTTGATCATTTAACTGATGACCCTCCTACTGATAAAATTGAAAAATAGATTTGGATGAGAGATGATTCTCAGTTACTTTTACAAATTCAAAATTCAATTGAAAGAAATGTACTAGGCTTAATTTCTCATTGTGAGCGTGTAAAAGAGTTAGTGTGGATATTAGAGAGCAACAGGCTCAGAGAGAAATAATGGCAGTTGACCGGTGTCTAGCAAGTGCACTAGATCGGCTAGTAATATAGGGAAATAAGATTATGACCCAAAATATCGAACCCAAGGGAAACTTGTGCTTGTATGTGCTATTTCAATTTCAAAATCAATTTTTGTGTGTAAAGAGAGAAGAGAAATCCCAAGGTCGTGATGATTTAAAAACAATAATTTTAAAACTAAATTAAAATAATTGAAAAAGCTAAAGTAAAGAAGAGATTTATTGAAAGCAAGTAAATTGAATGAGTTAAAAATCAATGATAAAGACAACTTTCACTAAAGGACTATCCACCTTAACAAATATTGCTATGACTTAATTAAAAGAAAACATACAAGTAATTATGAAAAATTCAGTTTAATAAACCCAGATAACTTTATTCAAGATTATCATTCCAAGCATTAAAACTCTCTTATTCAGAACAATTCAACACTTAGCATAAAGAACTGAATTAAGTCTCCTAGATGTCTATTAAAACCTTTTTCAAGAGTTTTAACTTTCACCTATTCTTGGTTACACTTTTCTTAATCTTAACTTACTCAAATTAACACACAATTATAGCTTATTCAGATTATAACCATGCATTAATTCAACTAAATTAATCTAAGAGCATGCAAATCATTAATCAATTTAAACCAATTAATTAACCAATTCTTAATCAAGTTAATAATCAACTTAAAATTGAGAAAAGACAAGACTATGTTTAAGAACCAAGAAATAATCAACTTGTATTAAAATTTAAAAACAAACTCAAGTCATAACAATACAAGTCAAGGATTCAAGTATCCTTTAGCAAAAGTTAAAGAAAACTACTCACAAACCATTCTTAAAATAACGTTTTGAAAAAACCGTAAAAACAAAGAATCGTAAAAAACAAAGAAAGCAAAGCTTAATTCTAAGGCTTGATTTTAGGGATTGATGATTATTCTTCTGTGTTTTGGACTACTATTTATAGGCAAGAATTGTAGTAGACTCCTTGTTAAACTTTGTTAATGAAATAGGAATCCAATTCTGCTAAACAGGAAGCTCGTAAATCCTTCGCGATATGGGAGTCTTCATCACGTGGCCACGCCCTTTAGTGTGTATTTCTACACGTGACCACGGCTCATTTAGTTCTTCTTCCACACGTGGCCACGGTTCTTCTTGTTTTGTTCTTCACATGGCCACAGTTTCTCCTTGTTTTGTTCTTCACGTGGCCACGTGTGAAACTCTTCAGTATTTTCACGTGGTCACATTTTAAGGCTCTGGAATGGACACTGGTTTTCTCGCCTAATTTCTTCATATTTACAATTTTAGCCCTAAACTTTGTCCTTTTTGCACTTTAAGCCCTTTTATACCAATTTAAACCTGAAAATCAAACAAAACACAGAATTAACCTCAAAAACATAAATATTACTAAATTAGCTCTAATTTAACCTAAATAAAACCAAAACAACTAAATAACTTAACTAAAAATATATCAAAAACTATATATATTTCACACTTATCAAATACCCCACACTTAAACCTTGCTTGCCCTCAAGCAAATAAGAACAATCCCACCTTCAAAACCATCAAACTTGAACAAAGATATGCAATTTTAAAACCAAACTTAGCATTTTAACAAGAGCACTTAACATAAACTCTAAATAGATTAACTTCAACAATAGAATATAAACTAGTTTCCTTGAGTGTGTGCAAGACCAAATCATTTTAATCAATTTTGAAAATCAAAATATCAACACAACTAAGTAATGAAGTATAGAGTATATGAATGCATAAGCATACAATCAGTTTCGTGCTTGAAACTCTAGAAACACAATAGGCCTCTCTTTTAGCACCGGAACCCGTAGGTCATCTCCACTAAACAACTCAAAACAAACTTAAAATCACATAGGTCTTACAAAGGTTGTAATGGGGCTAAGGGTATGTTTATCAAAGAATGGATAAAAGATAATCAAAATGAATATAGCCACTCTAAGACCAAATAGATTACAAAACCCCATAACTTAATCTATATATTTTGCTCATCCTTCCCTTGATTCCAAACTTCCTTTATGCTCTTTCACAAAGAAGTCAATATTTTTCCATTTTTCCTTGTACTACCCCACACTTATATTTTTTCATATTTGCTAATTCTCTTTTTCCTTTCTTTTTCCTTTTCTCAAACTTCAAACGTTCTTCTTTTTTGATTTTTTTAAACTAGCCTTTACAAGCTAACCTCAAGGTAATACAAGGTATATTTTCAATTGACTTCATCAATAACTTTGTTACAACTTTCTTACTACACCCAATAAAACTTTACTCTTTTCACTCATTTCTTTAATCCTAAAGTGGCCAATTCCATAAGATGAGATAAAAGCTTTTTAGGTTATATGGTTACAACATTAGGTGTAACAAGAAAATATTAATAATACGCATTAAGCATACCCTTATAAGCTCAAAATGGTTAATCAAAGAATAATTTCATCAAGGTAGGACACAATTTTTTAAGAGAGTTTATCAAGAAAATTATTGCCTAGATCATTTTCTAAGTTGCTTGAGTTATTTATATGCTTTGAAGGGTGATGAGGAAGGTTCTAGTGCTCTAAATTGTCTTACTTCACTACTTTATTGCATTGATTTTTTCCAAGTTAAAAACTGGTCTAAGTGCTTTTTAGAGTTTGGAAACTAACAAATATTTATCAAGTTGAAGATTAACCCATCCAAAGGCATATTAAACAACACAAATGTTCTCTTGCTAAGCAAAGGTCCAAAACATGCATATTCCATATCCAAGTTCAAAGTGTTCAAGTTTTAAAGTCAACTAGGGCAAACTAAGTTTTCATGTAAATTAAATGAAAAAGGTGAACTACATAAGTCTTTAATACATTTTACAAACTAAAAACTAAACATAAACACAATAAAACAAAACAAAACAAAACACAAAACACAAAAATAACAAAGTTTGATTCATGAAAAAGAAAAGTAAAGTTGAAAACAAACTCCCTGAAAGGAGGCTACCCCCTCCTCAAAAGTTTGTTGTCCACAGCAAATGATGATCTATTCCAGTGGAGGTGGTGGTAGAGGAAACCGCTGCCAAAAGTGATGGATAAAATGCTCAACCCTCCTATTTCCTTCCATGACCGTATCACGAAGCATATCCATTCTTCCTTGCATTTGATCGAGTCTAATCTATTGAGCATCCATCCGGCTACTTAATTGATTAAATGGTGCTTCCCATTTCGGTGTTGTAGGCTCATTGATGGGGGAAGGCACAGCTGTGGCAACATACTCCTCATTTGGTTCCTCTTGCTGCTCCTCAAACCGAATATTGTTCTCTCTTAAATACTCCTCCCGAGTTTCCCAATGACCACGAGGCTTAGGGATCAGAATTTTCATCCTTTTTAGCATTCTATTATCAACACAAGGCAAATCTCCTTTAAGTGGTTCTCCATAAACCGGATGCTTAACTGCAGAAGCTAAAACTGTAGCTATCCATCCTATCAAAATATTATCAATGTGTCCTGGCATTTTCTGCAAGTCCTTAATTCAAGTAGCTAAAATGTATGCTCCGTTTAGTGCTATTCCATCCATCAAGCATCGGAGAACCATTGCTTGAGATACACTAATAGTGTTTGCATTCTTCAAATTGTTGTACACACTCTTTGCAAGAAAACGATGAATGATTCTTAATGCATGAGACCTTAAAGCATGGACCTTGCATTGTCCCCCTACCCATGGTTCATCTAATTCAAGATCCTTGATCCTTTCCCAATTCTCCATAGGCGAAGCATCTTCCAGTTCAGTTAGGACATTTGTCACAAATCCTAAAATTTCAGAAAATTGACTGAAAGTCAAAGAATATCCTTTCTTACCCAACTTAAAACCGACCATGCCGTCTTTTGCATCTCTCTTAAAATAACACTCAAAAGAATACAAGAAATCTTGTGCCATATCTGGATATACTTTAGGTTTCTTTTCAACGAACTTCCCCCAGCCAATCTTTGAATCAAAGGTTCTATATCATGATCCCACAAATTTCCAGCTGGGATATTGAGGAACAAGTGGCTTAAATAGGCGGTCTGGACATAGGTACATTTGTTGAAGTAGTCAAATTTATTGATCTTTGTCTTATCCACATACGATGGAATTCGTACACCAGATGAACTTGCTACATCAGGGTATTTAGTCCTTCGAGGTGTCACTACAAATAAAGAAAAACACCTTGTAAGTATCAACTTTTAACCCAAAATAGACTAACTTATGATTGCGTGAACATGAATGAAATGATGCACAATTGGATGAAATGATAAGTTAATAGCATACGTCATGATAGGTGTAAAAAATGCATTCAAAAGTTGAGCACAAAGAGTATGTTAACATAATGCCTATCATGCATGAATAAAATCGTGAACAATTCTTTCAAAAGGTGAATAAATGCTCATGCATTAATGCAACTTATAAACATGCCAACCAAAGAATGAAAGTTAAAAAATTTTTTAAAGAAAAACTCATTGAGGAATTTTATCAAACAAGTTTTGAGCACAAGTTTGAGCATGAATTTAAGAAGCATAACAAAGAGTGTTCACTACCCTATTTCATACCAAGTATCTATTACATGTACATAATAATCATAATCATCCAAAGAAGCAAAAAGAATTAACATGCAAACAATATGTTAAGTGCAAATTAACCTAAAAACCAAACATTCATGAACAATAATTGCACAAAACACAACCATGGATGATAACCAACTAATAATTAAGGAGTAATGGGAGTAAATACTTACTTCAAGGTGAGAATTACACCAAAATTGTAGCACAAATTTGAGGTGGTGTGTATGAGTAGTGAAAAACCTAAAATAATGAAGAAAATGTGGAGAAGGAAGAAATTATGGGTAGGAGAGAGAGAAAAATGAAAGACAAAGCAAATGGAGATGGTGATGATCGGTGATGAGTGAAAATCCCGTGGTCACGGTTTAATTTTGTGGTGGTGAGGCGTGGGCACGGAAGAGAGCAAAATGAAGATGAAGAAGAAGCTAAGAAATCGTAAAGTGTTTATAAAAGGAGATGAGGAGGGCGTGGCCACGTGAGGTTCAATGGAGAACTACACGTAGTCACGTGTGAAGAAGCAAAATGGGACAGAGGACTTAGGCGTGGCCACGTGAGGTTCAAGTGAAGAACTACACGTGGTCACGTGTAAAGAACTAAAATGGAACAAAAAACTTGGGCGTGGCCACGTGAAGTGCAAGTGAAGATGGATGCATGGTCACGTGTAGCTAAAATGGAAGATGCAATATTGGAGCCCGTGGCCACGTGATGTTTCTCTGAGGAAATACACGTGGTCACGTGTAGCAAATGAAGTGCTATACCTGAACAACCCGTGGCCACGTGATCTTTCCTCTTGTAATACACGTGGGCATGTGTAATTTCGGGAACTAAGGAGTATAGCAACCTGTGGCCACGTGATGGCAAAGGGAAAGCCACACGTGGTCACGTGTCTTTAATTTTTTTTCTGTCTTTCTTCTTTGACACACACCCATACAATTGAACTTCCTCAAATGCATTTTTTTTCCATTAAAAACATCAAATCTTTTTCAGGAAAAACATGTCTCCATTTTAAAACTTTGTTAATGTACTTTTTCCATGAATCAAAACACATAAATACTTAAACATGCAGAAAACACAAATTTTGACTGAAAACATAAAAGAGATAGAAAGTTAGAGTTCTGAGTTTTTGGAGTCTCCAGCTAGACTCTCCAAACCATTTTTTAAATATTTTTAAGAACAATGGTTGCTTCAGCAACCTCTTGTTGTCCGATTTGGTATGGTTTAAGTCGATGACCATTGACTGTAAATTCACGTCCATCTTTTAAGCTTTTGACCGTCACTACACCAAGATTACTGCTTGTCATCACTTGATATGGTCCAAGCCATTTCGATTTCAGCTTTCCTGAAAATAAACGCATACGACTATTATAAAGAAGCACTAACATTCCCGGGACAAAATCTTTTACCCTTAGATGCTTGTCATGCCATCGTTTGGTCTTTTCTTTATAAAGTGCAACATTATTATATGACCATTGTCGAATTTCATCAAGTTCATTAAGCTGTGTTAGAATATAGATGTAAAGTGATTGGAGTAATTTAGGGAGCAAATTAGGGAACTATAATTATTAATTTGGTTGCTTTTCTTTGTATAAATAGGAGTGTGAACTTAGTTTTTAATCAATTGAATATAGAATTTCAATTCCCATTGTGTGTTTTCTCACATGGTATCAGAGCCTTGGGCTCTCTGATGGATTTTCTGGGGCTTCTGAGTTCCCTGGGTTTTTCATTTTTGGTTGAAGATTCTGTCCAGTCTTGGGTCACCGGATTTGGCGATCGTTTTGCTTCACCGCCCACATCGGAAGGTGCACAGGCGTCATTCCGGCCTCTCCACAAAATCCGACGACTATCAGGCCAGCGAGTGGCCCTCACGTGCCACCACAAGAATCCGCTCCGTCTTCACGCGCCGGCTCGTGAAAGAGCGTCCAGCGTCTGGTGGTCCTCCGATTTCACCTCCAGCGTCACTTAGCCATTTCCGGTCATATTTCGGTGTCCTTTTCCGGTGGTCTTCCCTCTCGGTGGTGGCTGTCCTCTGCTTCTTCAAAGATCTGCTCCCAGCTTCTTCTTAGGTGTGATTACTAGTTCTTGGTGTTTCTGCTTCATGGTTTCTGCTTCTGTTCCGGCATGGGTGTAGTGTCAGTTTTGTCCCCTGCCTCTGCTGCTTCTAAATGTTTGTGGCTGGTTCTTGGTGTTCCTATTTTGTGATTTCTGCTTCTGTTTTGGAAAGTGTGTTTTACTTATTCTCCATTTTGTTTTGAAGTCTACATGACAGGATATGTGTAGGCTTCGTTTAGCGAGAGTTGCGTTTGATCTTCGTTTCGTGTTGAAGCCTATTCATGGGTTATTTGTTTAGGCTTCGTTTGGAGAGAGTTGCACTTGATCTCCGTTTTGGGTTGAAGCTTACGGCATGGGTTATTAGTAGACTTCATTTGGAGAGGGTTTCGCATTTGTTTTCCATTTTGTTTTGAAGCTCAGATTTATGTTTTGAAGTTTATATAAAGAAATAAATTTGTAACAAGCTGAAGCATAATTAAAATTTATGCTCCAGCTTGAGGGGGACTGTTAGAATATAGATGTAAAGTGATTGGAGTAATTTAGGGAGCAAATTAGGGAACTATAATTATTAATTTGGTTGCTTTTCTTTGTATAAATAGGAGTGTAAACTTAGTTTTTAATCAATTGAATATAGAATTTCAATTCCCATTGTGTGTTTTCTCACAAGCTGCAATTTTCTCCTTTCTCCTGCATTTCTCAAATCAAAGTTAAGAAATTTTGTAGCCCAATATGCTTTATGTTCTAATTCGATTGGAAGGTGACATGCTTTTCCGAAAACAATTCTAAAGGGAGACATACCTATAGGAGTTTTAAATGCGGTTCGATAAGCCCATAAAGCCTCATCTAACCTAAGAGACCAATCTTTTCTAGAGTTATTTACTGTTTTCTCTAAAATTGAGTTCAACTCCAGATTAGATACTTCTACTTGGCCATTGGCTTGAGGGTGGTATGGGGTTGTGATTTTGTGCTTAACACCAAATTTCTTAAGTAAGGTCTTAAATTGATGGTTGACAAAGTGTTTGCCTCCATCACTTATAATAGCTCTAGGTGCTCCGAATCTAGTGAAAATATTCTTCCTAATGAATTCCAGCACAATTTTTTCATCACATGTTCTAGTAGCTATTGCCTCTACCCATTTACTCACATAATCCACAGCTACCAAAATATACTCAAACCCAAATGAATTCGGAAAAGGTCCCATAAAATCAATGCCCCAAACATCAAAGATTTCCACTTCTAGTACATTGTTCATAGGCATCTCATCTCTTTTGGATATATTTCCTATTCGTTGGCATCTATCACAAGTAGATATAAAAGATCTTACATCCTCAAATAAAGTAGGCCAGAAAAAACCTGATTGGAGTATCTTTTGAACTGTCCTATTTGGTCCGTGATGACCTCCAACTTCTCCTCCATGACATTGGTTCATGATAGCTTTTTGCTTTGATTTCGATATGCATCTTCTTAATATTTGATCCGGACATATTTTGATAAGGTATGGATCATCCCAAAGGTAGTGCTTGGCATTCGCTATGAGTTTTTTCTTTTGTTGCCAAGTGAATTCCTTAGGAAGATAGCCACCTGCAAGAAAATTAGCTATATTAGCGTACCGTGGAACTGAATTTGCATAAGTATAACAAGCACAAATATGTTCATCAGGAAATAAGTCAAAAATTTCTCCCTTTTCAATACTAGAATGATCCAATCTAGATAGATGGTTAGCCACAAAATTTTCTGCGCCTTTTTTATCTTTAAATTCTACATCAAATTCTTGAAGTAGTAACACCCATCGGATAAGTCTTGGTTTAGAATCCTTCTTTGCAAAAAGATGTCTCAATGCGGCATGGTCCGACCACACCGTAATTTTGGATCCTAAGAGATAAGATCTGAATTTCTCAAAGGAAAAGACTATTGCCAAGAGTTCCTTCTCCGTAGTGGTGTAATTTACTTAGGCTCCGGTGAGTGTATGGCTTGCATAATAGATGGTGTAGAAAATCTTCTCCTTTCACTGTCCTAAGACTGCTTCAACTGCATAATCACTTGCATCACACATAATTTCAAATGGTAAGCTCCAATCGGGTGATGCAATGACCAGTGCACTAACTAATTTTTGCTTCAATAAGTTAAAAGCCTGCAAACACTCAGCATTAAAAATCAAATGCAGCATCTTTAAGCAATAAATTAGAAAGTGGTTTGGCAATTTTAGAGAAATCCTTAATAAATCGACGATAAAACCCGGCATGACCAAGGAAACTCCTAATGCCTTTTATACTAGTTGGTGGAGGCAATTTCTCTATCACATCAACTTTAGCTTTGTCAACCTCAATACCTTTTTCAGAAATTTTATGCCCTAAAACAATGCCTTCTCTAACCATGAAATGACATTTTTCCCAATTTAGTGCCAAATTTGTTTCTTGACACCTTTTCAAAACCAATGCTAGATTATGCAAACAAGATTCAAAATCATGATCATAAATAGTGAAATCATCCATGAAAAATTCCATAAATTTTTCAATAAAGTCATGAAATATGGCCATCATGCATCGTTGAAATGTGGCAGGTGCATTACAAAGACCAAAAGGCATTCTCCTATATGCAAATGTTCCATATGGACATGTGAATGTGGTCTTTTCTTGGTCTTCCGGGGCTATAGGTATTTGCATATACCCCGAATATCCATCTAAGAAACAATAAAATTTATTTCCTGCTAATCTTTCTAACATTTGGTCAATAAAAGGCAATGGAAAGTGGTCTTTTCTAGTGGCATTGTTTAACCTTCTATAGTCAATACATACCCTCCATCCTGTTACCGTGCGTGTAGGAATTAATTCATTATTTTCATTTATCACTACAGTCATTCCCCCCTTTTAGGTACACATTGAACAGGACTTACCCAATTACTATCGGAGATAGGATAGATAATACCTGCATCAAGTAGTTTCAATACCTCCTTTTTCACTACCTCTTGCATAGTTGGGTTGAGCCTTCGTTGAGGTTGCACCACCGGTTTAAAGTCGTCCTCCATGGGTATACGATGTGTACAATAGCTTGGGCTAATCCCTTTTAAGTCGGATGTTGCCCAACCTATTGCTCCTTTATGCTTTTTGAGGACTCCAATGAGCATTTCTTCTTCCAAATCTGTCAACAAGGATGAAATAATCACCGGATTAGCATTATCACTTAAAAATACATATTTCAAATGAGATGGAAGTGTTTTAAGTTCAGAATCTCCCTTAGGAGGGGATGATTCATCCTCCCTTTCATTATCTTCACTATGCTCTTGTTCCAGAATTTGTATCAACTTTTTCTCCTTTGTATCCAACTCTTCCATTTTCTTTGGATACATTAGGCAACTTTGAAGCTCATCTTTGAGAATGATTTCCTCTTGCTTTGTGTTGGCACATTCTTGAACCTCATCAACAAAGTAAATGGATTCTTCAAAATCATACGAGGGGTGTTTTAGAATTTTATTAACATTAAAAACCATTTCTTCCTCATTAAATCTTAAAGTAACCGTTTGTCTATGAACATCTATTAAAGCTCTTGTTGTGTTCAAGAATGGCCTCCCCACAATTAATGGCACTTTTCTATCTTCTTCCATGTCCAGCACCATAAAATCAACCGGAAATATGAAATTTCCTACTTTCACTAATAGGTCCTCGATGATTCCTTTTGGCCTCTTCACCTATCTATCCGCCAATTGAAGCGTCATTCGGGTTTCCTTTAAATCACCTAGATTCAATTTCCTGCAAATTGAATAAGGCATCAAATTAATACTTGCACCCAAATCACATAAAGCATTTCCAACAAAATTTCCTCCTAATTCACAAGGTAATGCAAAACTACCTGGATCTTCTAATTTTTCAGGAATTTTATTGGTTAAGATAGCACTACAATTACCGGACAATTGAATCGTTCCTATGCCTTCTAACTTTTTCTTATTAGAGCACAATTCTTTCATAAATTTAGCATATTTAGGCATGTGTAATAAAGCTTCAGCAAATGGTAAATTGATATGTAGCTTCTTAAACATGTCCAAAAATCTACTCAATTGTTCATTTTGTTTCTCTTTTCTAGCTAGAACCTGAAATGGCAATTGAGATTCATCAAGAATAGTGGAAACAAGTTTTTCTTTACCTTTACCCTTCTCAATCGTAGGAGGCATTTTTTCATTATTTTCATAATTAGAAACACTTACCTCCGTTGTCGATTCCACCTTTTTAGAAGATTCTTACCAAGTTCAGTCTTCTCTAACTCTTTCCCACTCCTTAAGGTGATTGCTTTGGCTTCCTCTTTTGGATTTCGGTCTATATTGGATGGAAATGTCCCTTGAGCACGGTTTGATAAAGAACTAGCAAGTTGCCCCATTTGGTTTTCTAGGTTCCTAATGGATGCCTCTTGGTTTCTCATCCAAATATCTTGCGATTTCCACCTAGCATCTTGACTAGCTAAAATTGAGTTTTGGGAAGCCATGAAATTTGCAATCATTTCTTCAATATTAGATTTCTTTTCATGTGGAGGGGGAGGTTGAGGTTTTTGAAAACCGGGTGGTTGGTGGTATGTTTGTGATGGATAATGATTTGGGTAATGATGTGGAGCTTGGTTTTGGTATGGAAGTTGATTATTGGAAGTTTGATTGTGGTTGAATTAGGGTCTAGGATTGGGGTTAGAAGAAGAACCTTGATTACTTTCCCTCCATAAAAAATTTGGATGGCTTCTCCATCCCGTATGGTAAGTATTGCTATACGGATTCAAGGCATTGACTTCTTTTACCATACTTTCAGCATTCTTCATTCCCATAGGTCCTGGATTTCCTGCATAAGAATCAACTTCATTAGATAGCATAGAGATTATTTCTTTTGAATATCTCTTTTCCATTAATTCTAATTGAGCTTTCAATATAGCTACTTCATCAATATTATAAACTCCCTGTTTCTTTTGAGTTGCTCTAGAGCTTGCCCATTGAGCATCATTGGTGGCCATCTCATTAAGGAGTAAAAATGCATCTTCGGGAATTTGATTCATGAAACTTCCATTTGAAGCTACATCTAACAAAGATCTTGCTGATGAATGAGCACCTGCATAGAAAATATGCATTAATTGAAAAATAGGAACTTCATGATGAGGACAACTTTTTAATAGTCTCCTAAATCTTTCCCAAGCTTCATGGAATGGCTCCTCATAAAATTGCTGGAAGTCACTAATTTGTTTCCTAATGAGGGCAGTCTTGGTGGGTGGAAAGAATTTGCACAGAAATTTCTCTTGCATTTGTTGTCAAGAATGGATTGATTGATTTGGTAGCATTTGTAGCCAATCCCTAGCTTTTCCTATTAGGGTGAATGGAAAGATTTTCAACCTAATTGCATCAGTCGGTACATTAGGAATTTGAACAGTGTCACTCACTTCTAAGAACATATCCAAATGTTGTGCATGATCCTCTATATCCGAACCCGAAAATTGGTTTCTTTGTACCGTAGTGATGGTAGCAGGTTTAATCTTAAAGGATTGGTGGTGAGGAATCCTAATAGTCCTATGTTCTTCATTCCACCTAGGGATAGCATAATTCCCTATAGTTCTAGGTCTATAACCCATTCCCGGGAGCTTGGTGGGGTATGTGTTGCTCTTCGATCCTAGGTGGTGGATCATTCATAGGTTGTTCAATTTTTGGGTCATTCATATTGCCTCTCAACCTTCAAATCCTATGGAATGTCCTTTCAATTTCAGGGTCTAATGGTAAGATGGGGTTGTCTCTCACCATAAACCACTAGTCACCCAAAAAGAAAAATAAGAAATTAGATGGAGAAGAGAAGAAAACACACAAAAATTACTTTAAAATCAAAATAAATAAACAAATGCCAATCGTTCCCCGGCAACGGCGCCAAAAACTTGACCGGTGTCTAGCAAGTGTACTAGATCAGCTAGTAATATAGGGAAATAAGATTATGACCCAAAATATCTAATCCAAGGGAAACTTGTGCTTGTATGTGCTATTTCAATTTCAAAATCAATTTTTGTGTGTAAAGAGAGAAGAGAAATCCAAGGTCGTGATGATTTGAAAACAATAATTTTAAAACTAAATTAAAATAATTGAAAAAGCTAAAGTAAAGAAGAGATTTATTGAAAGCAAGTAAATTGAATGAGTTAAAAATCAATGATAAAGACAACTTTCACTAAAGGACTATCCACCTTAACAAATATTGCTATGACTTAATTAAAAGAAAACATACAAGTGATTATGAAAAATTCAGTTTAATAAACCCAGATAACTTTATTCAAGATTATCTTTCCAAGTATTAAAACTCTCTTATTCAGAACAATTCAACACTTAGCATAAAGAACTGAATTAAGTCTCCTAGATGTCTATTAAAACCTTTCTCAAGAATTTGTCAAAGGGGGGAAATAGATATAATGATAATCGGAATGCTGATATTGTTTGCTATTATTGTAAAGAACCAAGTCATACAAAGCACTACTGCAAGAAATTACAGAGTCGCAATCAGAGGTCACAAGTTGCTAATATTGTGACTTCTGGTTCATCATCTAAGCATAATGTCATCATCTCTGTCGAAGAGTATGCCAAGTACCAGGAATTGTTAAAGGGATCTTCAACTTCTGTTACTACTGAGCAGGTAACACATGTCTAATCTCCTATAGCAACAATTGGATCATTGATTCTGGTGCCACAAATCATATGACAGGTAATCTTGATACTTTTTCTGATTTTCGATCTCATAAAACCCCTTTGCCTGTTACTATTGCTGATGGGACATCATACAACATTGTGGGATCTGGCACTATCAAACCTACTCCTATATTACTTTACCCTCTGTTCTAAATCTGCCTAACCTAGTTTTTAATTTGATATCTGTGAGTAAACTTACCAAAGAACTCAATTGTTGTGTCTCATTTTTCCCTGATCATTGTCTTTTCAGGATCTTATGACGAAGAAGATTTTTGGTAAGGGATATATATCTGGTGGTCTATACATTCTGGATTGTTGGGTACCACGACCTGTTACTTGTTCCAGTGTAGTGTCTTCTTTTGAAGCACATTGTCGATTAGGGGCATCCTTCTCTACCTATGCTAAAGAAGTTATGTCCGCAGTTTTATGATGTATCTTCTTTGGATTGTGAGTCTTGTCATTTTGCTAAATATCATCGTAGCTCGTCTGATCCTAGAATTAATAAACGAGCTGAGTTTTCTTTTTACTTATTCATTCGGATGTTTGGGGTCCTTGTCCTGTTATGTCCAAAACTGGATACAGATATTTTGTTATTTTTGTGGATGATTTTTCCCGTATGATTTGGATTTATTTTATGAAGAATCGTTTTGAAGTTTTTTCTCATTTTTTTGCCTTTTGTACTGAAGTTAAAACCTAATTTAATGCTTCTGTGAATATATTGCGAAATGATAATGCTAAGGAATATATGTCTGATTCTTTTCAGCGGTATATGTCTCAATATGGTATCCTTCACCAGTCCTCTTGTGTTGATACTCCCTTCTCAAAATGGAGTTGCTGAAAGAAATAATAGACATTTACTTGAGACAGCTAAAGCTTCATTATTTCAAATGAATGTTCCTAAGTGTTTTTGGGTTGATGCTATTTCTACAGCTTGTTTTCTGATCAATTGGATGACCTCTACGGTGTTAAATGGTGATAGCCCTTATAATGTGTTGTTTCCAAATAAAATATTGTTTCTAGTGGAACCACGAATTTTTGGCAGTACTTGTTATGTTCGAGATGTTCGTCCTCATGTTACCAAACTTGATCCTAAGGCATTGAAGTGTGTGTTCTTAGGATACTCGTGTCTCCAAAAGGGATATAGATGTTACTCTCCTGATCTGAAGCGAAATTTGGTTTTCGCTGATATGGTATTCTCAGAAGATAAACCTTTCTTTTCATCTCCATCCAATCTTCCAAGTCAGGGGAGGAAGATGAGTGGCTCATTTATACAAGGGTGACATCTTTCCGAGAATCAGCTGATGTGTCTATTGCATCTTCTTGTACTGAGCAGCTAGCAAGTGATGATCATTCAACATCAACAAGACCACAGATTGTTCAGGTCTACTCTAGACGAAGAGACACTAATGATACATGTCCCGCACCAGCACCTTCGTCATCTGATCCTGCTCCTACTGATCCCGATCTTCCATTGCTCTTCGTAAAGGTACACGTAATTGTAAATCCACTTATTCCGTTGTTAATTTTGTTTCTTATGATCACCTGTCTCCCTCGACATGTTCTTTAATTGCATCTTTAGATTCTATATCTATCCCCAAAATAGTTAAAGATGCTTTGAGTCATCCTGGATGGTATGATGCTATGATTAAGGAGATGAATGCCTTGGATTCAAATCATACTTGGGAGTTGGTGCATTTACCAGAGGGAAAGAAGGTTGTGGGTTGCAAATGGGTATTTACAGTCAAAGTTAATCCAGATGGTTCTGTAGCTCGACTGAAAGCTTGACTTATTGCTAAATGATATGCACAGACTTATGGGGTGGATTATTCTGATACTTTCTCTCTAGTTGCCAAATTAAGTTATGTTCATCTTTTCATTCTTTGGTAGCTTCTCATCATTGGCCTTTGCATCAACTTGACATAAAAAATGCTTTCCTTTATGGAGATCTTCAGGAAGAAGTTTATATGGAGCAACCACCTGGTTTTGTTGCTCAGGGGAACTATGGAAAAGTTTGTCATTTGAAGAAATCTTTGTATGGATTGAAGCAGAGTCCTCGTGCCTGGTTTGGTAAATTCAGTGAAGTTGTCCAAGAGTTTGGGCTAAAGAAGAGTCAGTGCGACCACTCTGTTTTTTTATAAACAATCCAAAAATGGCATTATTCTTCTTGTGGTTTATGATGGTGAGATTGTGATTACAGGGAGTGATTCTGCAGGTATCTTTTCACTTAAGTCTTTCTTGCATGGTAGATTTCATACTAAAGATTTGGGTCAGTTGAAATATTTCTTAGGAGTGGAAGTAACGAGAAGTAAGAAGGGAATTCTTCTATCCCAAAGAAAATATGTTCTTGACTTACTTGCAAAAACTGAAAAGTTAGGAGCTAAGCCATGCAATACTCCTATGGTTCCCAAAATACAACTTACAAAAGATGATGGTGATCCTTTTTCTGATCTAGGGAGATACCGAAGGTTAGTTGGAAAATTGAATTATCTCATTGTAACTCATCCAGATATCGCATTTGCAGTAAGCATTAGCAGTCAATTTTTGGCTGCTCCTACGATTAACATTGGAAAGTTTTAGAACATATTTTATGTTATTTAAAAGGGGCTCCTAGACTGGGTATACTGTACAGTGATCATGGGCATGCTCACATTGAGTGCTTTACAGAGACCTAAGATTGATAGGAAATCAACAACAGGCTATTGTTGTTAGTGTAAGCCCTAGCCCCAATACATTGTAATAAAATACCTTAGTTAATAAAATGAGGCATTTGTTTTATCTATTGTATTCCTGTGCATATCAATTGATAGAACTATCCAAGAATGATGTTTCAGTATAAGTTATCACGTGTGAGGCACATGGTTGTAAGACCTAGAAACAATAGAGACTTCATCCTAAATATCCCTAATTAGTCATTGTTATGGGAATAACAATGAATTAAGACTAGTATGCTCTCTCTAATAAGTTGAGTTCTATTTTATGGATCATAAGGACAAGAGTGTCAATCAGAGATCATAGATACATGTTAAAGAACATGGTATCTGGATTCGATCCGTTCATGAGAACATTACATGGTACAAGTTATAAGTGTTTCTCATATGCAAGTTTTGTATTGGAGTTCTTAGACCTAAAATCTCTATGAAACTCTTTATGAATTAGTGGTACTTTGACATACACCTAACGTGCTCGTAACAGAGTGACAAGTATGGGTATGCTTGGATATGCATTGATTCATGTTAGAGAGCATAAGAGAAGTGAAGGGATTACCCCTCTCAATAAGAGAGAAAATATCATCGGCCACTTGATCAGTGAACTGAGAAGTGTATGACCATACCGAGATAAAATAATGAGTAATCATTATTTATCTGAGAGTTCAGTGTCATTGGAATATCAAGAAAGGAATTAATATATATAAGGATGACTAGTTCCCTGCTTTATATTAATTCTGATATTTATGGGTAAGGGACTATGCAAAATTGCATTAGGTCACTAAATTCCATATGTATTTTATTTAATTTGGAATGTTATATCTTGCTAGAGAATATATATATAGCCTTTAAATTAATTCATTGACAACATTAAATGGAACTACAGGATCGCACACAAAGCATTGGGCTTAAAATATTTAAATAAAGTATTAGGCATTAATTTGGGCTTTTAATTAAACTCAAATTAATGTGTGTAATGGATATTAAAATTGCTATTGGACCTTGGTCTATGAGAGAGAGAAATTTAGCCACAAGATTTAATTTCAATTAATTAAATATCTTGTATTAATTTAATTAATTGAGTATTAAAGCCTAAAAGAATTTTAATCAAATTAAATCACTTAAATGGAAATTGAAGTGACCGAAATTCCTAGATAAATATCAAGGAATTTCAGCACATGTATAAATTTTAATTAAGTGATTTATTAGATTAAAATGTCTTATGTTTTATTTCAAATTAATTTGAATTTTAAATTCAAAAGAGTTTGAATCAATATATATTACATATTTTATGGAAGTGATTAAGGCTAAATTAACTATCTTAAGGTAGTGGATTTCAGAATTATCACTTAGAAAATTAAATGATATATATTG
This sequence comes from Excoecaria agallocha, assembly GCA_037975025.1. Taxonomy (NCBI): domain Eukaryota; kingdom Viridiplantae; phylum Streptophyta; class Magnoliopsida; order Malpighiales; family Euphorbiaceae; genus Excoecaria; species Excoecaria agallocha. The sequence continues at coordinate 7,952,734 of CM075816.1, forward strand.
GAAAACAAAAGAAAACCCTAGCAAGTGTGTGTGTGTGGTGTGAAAACACTATCTCTCTCTCACATTTTTCTCTTGGCCGAATTCACAAGGAGAAAGGATTCTTCCTCATTCTCTTGTGTTCTTGAGCAGCACTAGCAACTAAAATAAGTTCAAGATCAAATCTTGTAGCTTCAATCCATTGCCATTACACAATACTTAAATAGAGAGCTAGCAATCTCGATTTTAAGCTTTGCTTGCAATTGTGTGGGTGAACGTAGAGAGGAGTGGCGTAAAGGCTGTTCCTTTGGCATTGGTGATGAAGATCTAAGGCTGACATATCCTTTTTGGTTGCTGGTCATCATCAAATCAAATCTTGAAGTGCATCTAAAGTTGTAAGTTTTAACACCCTAAATTGCATGTTTCGATTCTTGTTATGGAATTGTTTGGCATGTATGATCGAATTTTATTATTTTTCCGCTGCATGATCATCATATAAATGCCATGTCATATTCCATCAGTGGTATCAGAGCCTAACATGCTTATTTTAGTGCTTTAGATGCATGAAATAATTAATCAAAAATCGTTATTATAAAAACATGCAATGCTGAAATTTTTCTGTTTTGAGTTTTTTGCATTGTTTTTGGTGTAAACAAACGATTTTAAATGATTAGATAGGTATTATAATTAATATGACATGTTAATATACTGTCTCCTAAGATGTTCTTAGAGCTGATAATGGTTGGATTTAATTGATAATACCTGATGGTACATGTTAATATTGAAATCTCTCTCAAAGATGAAAAAAAAAAGAAAATAGAGAAAGAAAAAAAAAGTAAAAAAGATAAGAAAAAAAAAGAAAAAGAAAGAAAGATAAAAAAAAAAAAAAAAAAAAAAAAAAAGAAAAGAAAAAAGATAAAAAAAGAGAAAAATAAAAAAAAAAAAAAAAAAGAAGAAATGAAAAAAAAAAAAAAAATAATAAAGATAAAAAAAAAAATAATAAGAATAAAGAAAAAAAAAAAAGAAAATATAAAAAGAAAAAAAAAAAAATAAACAAAAAAAAATAAGGAAAAAAATTTATAACCTTATTTAAATCATTGAATGACTCATAAAATTGATTTAAGTGTTTGTGCATTTTTGTGGCATCATATAAGCACTAAACAACTAGTTTCATTGTTGTTTGTTTGTTTTTCATGAATGCCATGTATTATATATATATATATATATATATATATATATATATATATATATATATATATATATATATATATATATATATATATATATTCTTCATGATTTTATGTTTTAATTCATGTTGGTACATATTATATGTCTTTTTAATGTTTATGGGATGTATGACATAAAATTAAAAATAACAAAATTAGAAATTATACTAGAGTTGATTTATGGCACAAATCTAACTAGTTAGTATTTTGGGCTTTTAAGAGAACTTATTCAATAAGAAGATTTAGTCCATTGGGTTTCGGCCCAGGACCATCATGGGATCATTTTTTAAAGGTTTAAGTACATAATTTTTATTAATGGGCTTGGCTAAATTAATTAAAATTGGACTTTTGTTTTATCCATGAATGTTATGTATATTTATTTACTTGTTTGGTGTGATAAATGGATATGCATGGTGCATTCATGGGCCCTGAATTTTTGTAATTAAATATGGCCTGCGAGCCATTATATTTTATTGTAAAAGTTTTATTTATTTCTTAGAATAGAATTTACTTGAAGACTTTGTAAATCAAGATGAAGCCCACCGGAGTGGAGAAGCCCAACTCGAAAATTCTTATATAATAGTATAGAATCTTAGTTGTAGGTTTTTGGGCCCATATTTGTGACGCTTTACTTTATGCAATTATATATATATATATATATATGCATGCTATGAATGGATGACAAAACATATGCCATGTAAGTCGTAATAAAATGAATCCCTAAAATATTAAGTCACAAAGTTGCCTTCCTAATTCGAAACATGTCAAAGCATCGATCATCGGTCACGTAGACTAGGAGTCCTAGATACGCCCGATTATCTTTGTGAGGCATGGATTGTAAATGTAGGTTGGACTTAACATGGAAAGAGATGCCCGGACCTAGGTAACTAATAAATGGGTTTGTGTTATAACATCTTAAGATGGTAGCCCATTTGATCCAAGAGTCATGTACGAGACATGATTGGAGTTTTCCTACTTAAGTAACTTAATTTGTTAGGTGTACAAGCTCAGCTTGACTAATAAGTTGTTGTGAAAAGTGGATCTTGGCCCACATTAAATCACTAACGCGAATTATTTAAAAGGATATTAATTCGGTTTGTGGGATTATAATAAGACCTCATTTAATCTTGCTAAATTTTATTGTAGATTGAAAATGACATCTTCAAACAACAATTTCTCATTGCGATCGGTCCTTGAAAATGACAAATTGAATTGTATCAATTCCATAGACTGGTCTAGAAACTTAAGAATAGTTTTTAAACAAGAAAAAAAAGTCGTATATTTTGGATGCACCTTTTGTAATGGCCTCAACACTGGTCTGGCCGTGAACAGTAAATTTCGATGGTGAATAGTATACTCGGGCCGTAAATCGGACCCAAAAGTGAAAAATATTTTATTTGACCATCGGAAAGTATTGGTCATGGTGAGTCCGGGGTTGAAATTTGAAGTGAAATTGAGGTCAAATAGATCTCAAAAAGTCAAAAATACGATAAAGGTATCGAGTTAATTTTCCTGGTAGGGAATGTGACTTGATTTTGCATAAATTTTTAAAAATAACAAATGAACTCTAAAAATTTTCAAATTTTTCATGTCTCCATGAAATTTTATGTAGAATATTTTGGTGTAAAAAAATAAATTTTTCGGTGATTTCGACAGTTATCGAATCAGACCAGTTCGGTTGAATCAAACCAGTAACGAACTCCGATTGAGCCAAAATTTTATGTACTATCTATTTTTCATATTATAAGAATTATGGAATCAAAATTGAAGTGAATTGAAGTGAGAAAGTGAGAGATTTCTATGTAGGCCTTTGGTGAAGTGAAATTGGGCCTTAAAGAAATTAATTAAGCCCATTGAGTTATGGCCCAATTTTTGGCCCATTTGGAAGAGTATTTAAGGAGAGAATTTATGCAAACTTCCAACAAATTCCAGATCCTCCTTCCTTCTCTTCCATGGCCGAACCTAGCTTCCTCCATTTTGCCCAATTTTTCTCTCATTCTCTCTTCACTTCACACTAAATTCAACCATAATATAGCATATTCCACCACTCTAGTTTAGTTTAATACCTTCCTCTCTTCAAAAAAGGGAATAAAAACAAGAGAAATCAAGAGAGAGAAATTAGGGTTTCATTTGAGGTAAGTGAAACCAATGAGTTAAATTTCTTTTCTAGGTGTCTACTAGTATTTTTGGGTGCCTAGATTTCATTTATGATGTCAATTTTAGCATTTGAGGTCAAGAAATTAGGGTTATAATGTGTTAAAGTTTCGGTTTCCATAGAGAATCAAAGAGAAGAGCAAGCTTCCAAGGCTAAAGGAAAGGAAAAGGAAGCTTAGGCTACCTAGAGCAAGGAGAAAATGTAAGTGACTAATAAATCTTAGTAATTTCTTTGATTTTAAGTAAATATCCTTTATGTAACTTGGGGAAATTATGACAAAAGTGGTGTTTAACTAAAAATGATGGTAGATTAGTGTTATGAGACCTTAAATAAGTGTGCTTGAATGCTTAAATGAATGATTAAGTGAATATATGGTATAGTTTCTTTGATGGCCGAATGAAATCCCTAAGAAAACTAAGGTTTATTTTGTGAATTTTGATGAAATTATGCTTTAAAATAATAGTAGGAATGAAATAATATGCCTAAGAATTTTTGTGAAAATTATAGAAATTAAATGAATATTTTAGAGATAAATTCTCAATTATGTAAGTAATGAAATTATTAAATTAATATGAAATAATGTGTACTTTGTTGAGAAAATGAATAATTTTGGTGAATTATGGTAGAATAATTCACAAATCATTTGAAGGAATTGAGAAGAATAAATAATAAGTAAAATAAGTATAATTAAGTAAAGAAATAATAAGAAAATGAAGATTTGATTGAGATTTTTAATGAAATTATGCCCTTAGAAATAGTCTGGCAGTGAAAACCTAGCTCAGGATATAATTGGCTAGCCATAGGAATATCTGAACCGCGGTGTAAGTCATGGCAACTTACTTTGCTATGGTAGGATCACTGATCTCCATAGCTTTTGTATGTATCTGATATCTGTTCTGTGAAAAAATGATCTGTGAGATCATTTTTCAGTTTGTATGGGGCCCATGGGGTCCACGTTTCGAGTATCCTATCTGAAAATTTCTGTCGGTACTGTACTAGGGGCATGAAAGAGATAATAAGTTAAAAGAAAGATAAAAATGAAGTTTAAGTAGCAAAAGGACTTAAATGAAAGAAAATAAAAGTTTTAGGGGCAAAATGGTAAAATTTCCAAAATGGATAATTAATACGTGAAAATGAATAAGAAATAGTCAACAAGGGTAAAATAGTAATTTTGAAGACCTAACAGTGTTAAAATATAAAGTTTCTATAGTATAGGGACCAAAAATGTAATTTTACCCAAAAATGGTGAAATAAAGAATAAAAGATGAATAATGGAAGAAATGGTATAAGAAAAATGATAATAAATGACTATAATGGCAAATTTGTAAATATGAGATTAAAAGGGATAATTTTGTAATTTAGCAAAACTTTAAGGACTAAATTGAATTTTGTTGATAATTAAGTAATAAATGAGAATAAATGCAAATCGTGTAGGTAATAATTGGTTTCCTTTGATTTTGAATAATATGTGTTTATTTTAGAAGTTTAATTAAATAAACATATTATAATAAAGAAATTAATTTTGTACATGAAAGTACTAGGATTGTTAGTCACCACTGGGCATCATTTATACTCAGCATGTAGTTTTCGCTGCATGCAGGTAATGAGTCAGAGGAGCAATAATGCATAACAAAGAGAAGCTACTTTTGTTAAGAAGTTGATGTTAGTGTAAGCCCTAGCCCCAATACATTGTAATAAAACACTTAGTTAATAAAAATGAGGCATTTGTTTTATCTTTTGTATTCCTGTGCATATCAATTCATAAAACTATCCAAGAATGTCGTTTCGGTTTAAGTTATCATGTGTGAGGCATATGGTTGTAAGACCTTGAAACAAATGAGACTTCATTCTAAACATCCCTAGTCAGTCATTATTATGGGAATAACAATGAATTAAGACTAGTATGCTCTCTCTGATATTATGAGTTCTGTCTTACGGATCATTAGAACAAGAGTGTCAATCAGAGATCATAGATATATGTTAAAGAACATGGTATCTGGATACGATCCGCTCATGAGAACACTACATGGTACAAGTCATAAGTGTTTCTCATATGCAAGTTTTGTATCGGAGTTCTTAGACCTAAAATCTCTGTGAAACTCTTTATGAATTACTGTGTACTTTGACATACACCTAACGTACTCGTAACAGAGTGACAAGTATGGGTATGATTGGGTATGCATTGATTTATGTTAGAGAGCATGAGAGAAGTGAAGGGATTACCCCTCTCATTAAGAGAGAAAATATCATTGGCCACTTGATCAGTGAACTGAGAAGTGTATGGCCATACCAAGATGAAATAATGAATAATCATTATTCATCTGAGAGTTCAGTGTCACTGGAATATCAAGAAAGAAATTAATATATATAAGGATGACTAGTTCCATGCCTTATATTAATTCTGATATTTATGGGTAAGGGACTATGCAAAATTGCATTAGGTCACTAAATGCCATATGCATTTTCATTTAATTTGGAATGCTATAATATCTTGCTAGAGAATATATATAGCCTTTGAATTAATTTATTAATTCATTGCCAACATTAAATGGACCTATAGGATCGCACACAAAGCATTGGGCTTAAAATATTTAAATTGTGTATTGGGAATTAATTTGAACTTTTATTTAAAGTCAAATTAATGCATAAAATGGGTAAATAGATTTTTACCTAAAACAGCAAATCTGTAAAAACAGTTTTTTTTACCTAAAACAGTTGTTAAGGTGCGATTTAGCTGTTTTAGGCAAATCTGTTCAGCCACGATTTTGCCTAAAACAGCTAACTGTTTTAGGCAAATCTGTTAACAGTTGGTCACGAGAGAAATTTGTTGGCATGTGCTAGGTTTAATTTCAATTGATTAATTATCTATGTATAATTTAGTTAATTGAGTATTAAATCCTAATTTTTATTTAATCAAAATATAATACTTGAGAGGGAATTAAAGTAGCCAAAATTCAAACTAAAATACTAGTAAAATTCGGCAACTATCACCTTAAATAAGTAAGTTTGTTTTGATTAAATGACTAATGCCATTTGAATTTAAATTCTAATAGAATTTAAATTAAGATATATCTCTTAATTAGGAAGTGATGGAGGCTGAAATTAACACTTAATTTTCGTCACTCACACTTGACCTAAATTAAGTGATATATATTAATGAATTAAATGAATAAAAAGGTATGCCGTTTTGCTATTTTTCTCTCTTGGCCGAAATACTCAAGGGGAAAGAAATCTTTCTTGTTCTCTTGTGTTTTTGGGCTGAAACAGTAACCTAAAGGAAGAACAAGATCAGATCTTGTGGCTTCAAATCATTCCCATTGTCGAATACACAATCATAGAGCTAGCACTCTTGATTTTAAGCCATCTTTGCAAGTGTGTGTGTGAGAATAGAGGGAGTGGCGTAAAGGCTGTTCCTTGGCATTGGTGGTGAAGATCTAAGGTGGACATATCCTTCTTGGTTGCTGGTCATCATCAAAATCAAGTTTTAAAGACATCTAAAGTTGTAAGTTTAAAACTCTAAAATTGCATGTTTCGATTCTTGTCATGGAATTGTATGGCATGTATGATAAAAATTTTTGTTTTTCCGCTGTGCTATCATCACATTCATACCATGTCATATTCCTTCAGTTGAAGTAGGTTTTTGGCATGTATATAATTATGAACTGTGGCATGTATTTAAACAGACAGTTATATACATATGTATGATTATGTAATGATATGTATATATATATATATGCGTGTGATTTATGACCTGGATATGATATATTGATGTATTGATGGAGTTTTGATGGATGAGATGTTTTTATTAGAAGTGTTGTGCCTCTGAAAGGCTGTGGTTTATCTATTTTTCAGGGGGCTAGTTAGAAATACAGCCGTTATAATGCCGAAATTTTGTTAAATGAACAATAATCCGGAATAGTCGTAAGTTATTGAACAACTAAGGTGAATTTATAATATTAAGTATTATTGTTATATATATATATATATATATATATATATATATATATATATATATAAATTTACCCGTGTGCGCTCATTGTTCAGTTAGATCGGAGTGATAAGGGTGTTACACCCTTGCCTGAAGAACCTGGTAGGAATGCCTCTGTGGCTCAAAAGGAAACTTTTGAGACCAATAAGAGCGACTCCAATGATGTGACATGTCTGATGTTGGCTACTATGGTGTCTGACTTGCAAAAGAAATTCATGAACTAAGAGGCTTATGCGATCATGGTGCACCTCAAGGAGATGTTTCAAGAGCAAGCTCGTCAAGAGAGGTTCGTGACAACAAAGGCCTTAATTTCTTGTAAGATGGTTGCGAGTACTCCTATTAGTACTCATGTACTTAAGATGAAAGGGTATCTTGATACTCTTGAGATGCTTGAGGTACAAGTGCCAAAGGAATTGGCCACTGACTTGATTTTAGGATCATTGACTAATGATTATGATCCATTTGTGATGAATTATAACATGCATGCAATGAACAAGTCAGTCACTGAGCTTCATGGGATGCTTAAAAATGCTGAAGAGAACATTCGAAAGACCAATCCCGTACTAATGGTTCAAGGGGGCATTAAGAAGGGACCCGCTAAGGGAAAGGAAAAGGGAAAGGCAAAACCCAAGAATGACCTGGCTCAGTTCAAGTCAAATGGGAGTGCACCTCAGGCCCAATCCAAGCCCAAGGTGCAAAAGCTCAAAGAGAGTGAGAGCACTTGCTTTCACCGCAACAAGATAGGGCATTGGAGGAAGAATTGCGCTCTCTTCAAGGAAGAACAAAAGAAGAATGGAGCCAAGACATCCAGTTCTGGTATTTTTGTTGTTGAAATTAACCTTTCTATTTCTACCACTTGGGTATTAGATACCGATTGTGGTTCTCATATTTTTTCAAATGTGCAGGGGCTAAGAAATAGATGGTTACTTGGAAAGAATGAAATGGACCTCCATGTGGGGAATGGAGCACGAGTTGCTGCCATGGAGATAGGCAACTATCAACTCACTTTACCTTCCGGACTTTGTTTAGTTTTGAAAAATTATTATTATGTGCCTGCTATGAGCAAAAATATTATTTCAGTTTCTTGTTTGGATTTGGATGAATTTGATTTTGTTATTAAAAGTGACAATGCTCATATTCGTTGCCAAGGCATTTCATATGGCAATGCCATGTTGCAAAATGTCCTTTTTATCCTTGATCTACAAAACAAAGAGTCCATATACAACATTAATACAAAGAGGGTTAAATCAAATGAATTGAACCCTACTTACTTCTGGCATTGTCGTTTAGGGCATGCAAAAAAAACGTATTTCAAGACTCCACAAAACTGGAGTGTTTGGGTCATTCGACTTAGAGTCTTATGACACATGCGAGCCATGTTTGCATGGAAAAATGACAAAGAGTCCTTTTAACAAGAAAGGTGAGAGGACTAATGACTTATTGAAACTAATACATATCGATGTATGTGGACCTTTAAGTATACAAGCTAGAGGTGGTTTTAGCTACTTCGTACCATTCACAGATAACTTCCGTAGATATGGCTACGTCTATCTAATGAAGTATAAGTCTAAAACTTTTGAGAAATTCAAAGAGTTTAAGAATGAAGTAGAAAACCAACTTGGTAGAAGTATAAAATCCATTCGATCAGATCGAGGTGGTGAATACTTAAGCCAAGAGTTTGACGGTCATCTAAAAGAGTGTGATATTATTTCATAGCTCACTCCTCCCGGAACGCCACAATGGAATGGTGTGTCCGAAAGGAGAAATCAAATTCTGTTAGACATGATTTGATCTATGATGAGTCAAGCTAATCTTCCTGTCTCTTTTTGGGGTTCTGCATTAGAAACTGCTGCATTTCTACTAAACCGTACTCCAACTAAAGCAGTTGAGAAGACACCATACAAAGTATGGACTAGGAAAGAACCCAATATGTCGTTTCTCAGGATTTGGGGCTATGAAGCACATGTTAAGAAATTAACATCTGATAAACTAGAGTCCAAATCCACTATTTGCTTGTTTGTGGGTTATCCTAAAGAAACAAAGGGATACTACTTTTACTCACAAGCCGAGAATAAAGAATTTGTTGCTCGCAAGGCTGTTTTCTTGGAAAAGGAGTTCCTTCTCAAGAAAGATAGTGGGAGTAAAGTAGAACTTGGAGAAATTCAAGCGCCACAAACTTCTATAAAGGATGAGTTGGAAATGGGATCAAGTTCACAACCAGTTGTGGAACAAGAACCCATTACACAAGAACCTAGAAGGATCGGTAAGGTACATCAGGTGATTGGGAGATATGGATTTCTAATCACTAACAGTGACACTATTGAGTTAGTAGATCGTGACGATCCTACTACCTACCGAGAAGCTATTGAGAGCCTAGACTTGGAAAATTGCCTATACCATAAAATTCGAGATGCAATCAATGTACGATAATCAGGTTTGGACCTTGATTGATCCACCGGAAGGTGCTAAGGTAATTAAATGCAAGTGGCTATTTAAACTCAAAGCTGATAATACCTACAAAGGTAGACTAGTAGCAAAAGGTTTTCGACAAACTCATGGTGTAGAGTATGATGAAACCTTTTCGCCTATAGTCATGCTCAAGTCCATTAGGATCTTGCTTGCCATAGCTGCATATCATGATTATGAGATATGGCAAATGGATGTCAAAACTGTTTTCCTCAATGAAAATTTACTAGAGGATGTGTATATGACACAACCTGAGGATTTTATTAATCCCAAGCATCATAAGAAGGTTTGCAAGCTTCAAAAATCCATTTATGGATTAAAGCAAACATCCCGAAGTTGGAATATTCATTTTGATGAGGCTGTCAAAGAATTTGACTTCATCAAGAATGAAGATGAGCCTTGTGTGTACAAGAAGGTTAGTGGGAGCATAGTAATATTTTTGGTCCTATATGTGGACGACATCCTTCTCATTGGGAATGACATTCCAACATTGCAAAAGGTTAAGCAATGGTTGGGAAAATATTTCTCAATGAAAGACTTAGGTGAAGCCGAGACAATACTTGGTATTCGAATCTATAAAGATAGATCGAATTGGCTTTTAGGACTGAGTCAAAAAAAGTACATAGATAAAGTACTAAAGTGTTTTAGTATGGGAGACTCAAAGAAAGGGTACATACCTTTGGCTTTGGGAGTTCCTTTGACTAAAGAACAATGCCCTAAAACCAAAGAGGAAAGGGACAACATAAGTAGAATCCCATATACATCTGCTATTGGATCTATCATGTACGCTATATTATGTACTAGGTTGGATGTTGCTCATGCACTGAGTATAACCAGTAGGTTTCAGTAAGACCCTGGTTAGAAGCACTGGTCTGCTGTAAAATGGATTCTAAAGTATATGCGAAGGACTAAGGATCACTTCTTGGTGTATGGTGGTCAAGAAGAGCTTGTCATACAAGGTTATGCTGATGCTGCTTTTCAGACCAGCACTCAGGACTCAAGATCGCAATTTAGATTTGTTTTTGTTTTGAATGGTGGTGTTGTCAGCTGGAGAAGCTCGAAGCAAGAGACCGTTACCGACTCAACTAAAGAATCTAAGTATATTGCAGCAAGTGAGGTTGCAAAAGAGGCTGTTTGTATTAGAAATTTCATTTTATGGGTTAAGAGTGATCCCAAGCATCATAAATCCATTATAAATTTTCTGTGACAACAACGGGGCCATCGCACAGGCCAAGGAGCCCCGGTCACACCAAAAATCTAAACACATACTCAGGAGGTACCACCTGATCAGAGAGATCATTGATCATAGGGATGTCGAGGTTAGCAAGATAGCAAGTGAAGACAATGTAATAGATCCTTTGACGAAACAGTTGCGTCCAAATCTGCAAGAAGATCATTTGAGAGCGTTCAGTCTTAGGGCTATGCCTAATTGGGACTAGTGCTAGTGGGAGATTGTTAGTGTAAGCCCTAGCCCCAGTACATTGTAATAAAATACTTTAGTTAATAAAATGAGGCATTTGTTTTATCTATTGTATTCCTGTGCATATCAATTGATAGAACTATCCAAGAATGATGTTTCAGTTTAAGTTATCATGTGTGAGGCACATGGTTGTAAGACCTTGAAATAATAGAGACTTCATTTTAAATATCCCTAGTCAGTCATTGTTATGGGAATAACAATGAATTAAGACTAGTATACTCTCTCTGATAAGTTGAGTTCTGTCTTACGGATCATAAGGACAAGAGTGTCAATCAGAGATCATAGATACATGTTAAAGAATATGGTATCTGGATTCGATCCATTCATGAGAATACTACATGGTACAAGTCATAAGTGTTTCTCATATGCAAGTTTTATATCAGAGTTCTTAGACCTAAAATCTCTATGAAATTCTTTATGAATTAGTATGTACTTTGACATACACCTAACGTGCTCGTAACAGAGTGACAAGTATGGGTATGCTTGGGCATGCATTGATTCATGTTAGAGAGCATGAGAGAAGTGAAGGGATTACCCCTCTCAATAAGAGAGAAAATATCATCAGCCACTTGATCAGTGAACTGAGAAGTGTATGGCCATACCGAGATGAAATAATGAGTAATCATTATTTATCTGAGAGTTCAGTGTCACTAGAATATCAAGAAAAGGAATTAATATATATAAGGATGACTAGTTCCATGCCTTATATTAATTCTGATATTTATGGGTAAGGGACTATGCAAAATTGCATTAGGTCACTAAATACCATATACATTTTTATTTAATTTGAAATGCTATAATATCTTGCTAGAGAATATATATAGCCTTTGAATTAATTCATTAATTCATTGCCAACATTAAATGGACCTATAGGATCGCACACAAAGCATTAGGCTTAAAATATTTAAATAAAGTACTAGGCATTAATTTGGGCTTTTAATTAAAGTCAAATTAATGTGTGTAATGGGTATTAAAATTGCTATTAGACCTTGGTCCATGAGAGAGAGAAATTCAGCCCACAAGATTTAATTTCAATTAATTAAATATCTTGTATTAATTTAATTAATTGAGTATTAAAGCCTAAAAGAATTTTAATCAAATTGAATCACTTAAATGGAAATTGAAGTGACCGAAATTCCTAGATAAATATCAAGGAATTTCGGCACATGTATAAATTTTAATTAAGTGATTTATTAGATTAAAATGTCTTATGTTTTATTTCAAATTAATTTGAATTTTAAATTCAAAAGAGTTTGAATCAATATATATTACTTATTTTAAGGAAGTGATTAAGGCTAAATTAACTATCTTAAGGTAGTGGATTTCAGAATTATCACTTACAAAATTAAATGATATATCTTGGAAAACAAAAGAAAACCCTAGCAAGTGTGTGTGTGTGGCGTGAAAACACTCTCTCTCTCTTACATTTTTCTCTTGGCCAAATTCACAAGGAGAAAGGATTCTTCCTCATTCTCTTGTGTTCTTGGGCAGCAATAGCACCAAAAAGAAGTGCAAGATCAAATCTTGTAGCTTCAATCCATTGCCATTACACAATACTTAAATAGAGAGCTAGCAATCTCGGTTTTAAGCTTTGCTTGCAATTGTGTGTGTGAACATAGAGAGGAGTGGCATAAAGGTTGTTCCTTTGGCATTGGTGGTGGAGATCTAAGGCTGACATATCCTTCTTGGTTACTGGTCATCATCAAATCAAATCTTGAAGTGCATCTAAAGTTGTAAGTTTTAAAACCCTAAAATTGCATGTTTCAATTCTTGTTATGGAATTATTTGGCATGTATGATCGAATTTTATTATTTTTTCGCTGCATGATCATTATATAAATGCCATGTCATATTCCATCAATTGTATCTTTGTTGGAGGAAATTTAGTGTCATGGCGAAGTAAGAAGCAAACTGTAGTATCCAGATCAAGTGCAGAATCTGAAAACAAAGCTATGTCACAGTCTGCGTGTGAAATTTTGTGGATTCATCATTTGATTGATGAAATTGGTATGAATCCTTCGTCTCCAGCAAAACTTTGGTGTGATAATCAAGCTGCTCTTCATATTGCTTCTAATTCAGTGTATCATGAATGGACTAAGCATATTGAAGTTGATTGTCACTTTATTCGTGAGAAGATTCAAGATAACATTATCTCAACAGGATATTTGAAGACAGGAGAATAGTTGGGTGATTTGTTTACAAAAGCTTTAAATGGCTCTCGAGTTGATTATTTGTGTAACAAGCTGGGCATGATTAATATCTATGCTCCGGCTTGAGGGGGAGTGTTACAAGATTAGCTATTGTAAATTAGCTATAATTTATTTTGCTTCCTTTTATTTTCTTTTTTTGTACAGAATAGGAAGTTTTCTAGTTAGGGTTTCTACACTTGTATAAATTCTGTATTCTTCCTTCATTTCAATACACAGAAAATCATTCTCCAATCTCTTCTATTTCAGCATGTAACATATTGAACCAAAGAGCTTCAAGTACTTTGTAGTAGGTTTAACACCACTCCATGCTTCAATTGGAGTCATTCCCACTGTAGATTTTGAAGGTAATCTGTTTAGCAAATATACAGCAATATTAACCGCCTCTGCCTAGAAACTCAAGGGCAATTTCTTATCAGCCATCATACTTCTTGCCATTTCCACTACTGTTCTATTCTTCCTTTCTGAAACTTTATTTTCTTAAGGTGAGTAAGGAACCGTCAACTGATGACTGATTCCCATTTCTGCACAAAACTTATCAAATTCATTTGAAGTGTACTCCTTCCCATTGTCAGACCTTAACAACTTCAGCTTGCAACCACTTTGAGTTTCAACCTTAGACTTGAATCCTTTGAACATATAAAAAACCTCTGATTTACTGTGTATAAAATACACCCATGCCATTCTTGAAAAATCATCAATAAAGAGCACAAAATATTTGTTTCTGCTAAGTGATTCTATGCTCATTGGTTCACAAACATCTGTATGAACCAATTCAAGCTTCTCACTTGCCCTCCATAAAGCTTTAGCAGGAAAAGACATCTTATGTAACTTTCCAAACTGACATGAATCACAAACTTCATCAACCATAGAGATTTTGGGCAAATCTCTTGTTAAACCCTTAGATTGCATGCCTTTTAAAGCTGCAAAATTGAAGTGCCCATATCTTCTATGCCAAAGCAAAAAGTCATCTTTGGCAATAAAATTAACCTTATCATGCATCTCATGCCAATCTATGGGAAAACTCCTATCAAGCATAACAACCTCTGCTATTAAACAGTCAAATTGATCATAAATAAAGCAAAATTTCCCTTTAAAATTAAGTGAATATCCATTTATGAGCATATGTGCAACACTCAGCAAATTTTGTGCAAGACAAGGTATAAATAAAACGTCATTAATATATTTAATACCTTGTTTAGTATGCACCTTTACCGAGCCCTTTACTTGTGCCTTAACAAGCCTTCCATCTCCAAGCCTTACTTTAGGCTTGATAGTTCTGTCTAAGTTACTAAACATACTTTCATCCTTAGACATGTGGCTGGTGCAACCACTATCAATGAACCAAATTTGATCGCTGCAATTTTTATTTGAACATGATGCCACAAACAATCTATCATCAGCTTCCTTCTGCTTATCTGTGAAATTTGCCTGTTGCTGGGGTTGTTCCAACTCTTTTTTCTGCTTCATTCTGCAATTTCTTTCTATGTGACCCATCTTTTTATAGAATCTACATTGAATTGGCCCTTTATCTTTGAACCAGCAGTCTTTTTTTGAAGATAATTCCTTTGACAAAACTTGCAAATAGGAAATTTTCTTGATTTTTCTGGTTCATTAGAGTTCGATGGAGCTTTACCTTTTTCAGTTTTATTTCCACTATTTTTCTTCCATTCCTTTGCAGCTGATTTTCCTTTGTGCCTTGCTTGAAGTGCACCTTCAATCACCTCTTCATCTCGCACCTTAGATCATTGTTCATATGCTTGAAATTTGCTAATCAGTTCTGTAACAGAGAGTGTGTTTAAGTCACAAGACTCCTCTATTGTAAATACTTTTGATTTAAATTTTGCAGGCAGGCTCATCAACATTTTCTCTACGACTTTCAGATTTGCAAAATCTTCTCCAAGCAACCTCATTTTGTTTACAATGTTAAAGAGTTTTGAAGAATACTCCTTTATTATTTCCCCATCCTTCATTCTTAACATTGCAAACTCTCTTTTAAGCGTTAAGAGTTTCACAGATTTCACCCTTTCACTTCCTTCAAACTCTGCCTTCAATTGATCCCAAGCTTCCTTAAGAGTTTCACAAGCCATAATCCTTGTGAAGATTACATCAGACAAGGTTGAATGCAAGCAAGTTAATGCTTTTGGCTTTCGTGCTACGTCTTCTTCATGTTTCTTCATCTAAGCTAAAGTTAGATTAGCTTTTAGTGCTGGTGGTTCAATATCATTTTCCACCACATCCCATAAACTCTGAGCTTTCAAGTATGTTTTCATTTTGATTGCCCATATGTGATAATTTTCACCTGTAAATACAGGAGGACCCGTCCTTAGTGAATTGTTAGAAGCCATACCTGCCACTCTTTATGGTGTTTGATCACTCACCTTACAAACACTCACAAGAAAATTCACTCACCATCTCACAGGACCCTTAAGAATTTAAGCTCTAATACCATTTGTTAGTGCTATGCTCATATAACAAAAAACAAAGACTCAATAAAATTGAAAAAAAACTCCACCATACATAAGTTCATTTCATTTAGATTTTCTTTATACGGGAAAACATTACAAAAGAATAAAAGTCAAACCTAATACATAACAACTATTGACTTTAAAGTGAAATAGATCCTTAAAATAAGGACAACCATTCCTTGTTAATCAAAAATACAAAAATATCCCATAAATTACTGTATAACTAATAGAGTATATAGAAAAATCTTAATAAATTAACAAGAATAAGCCTTCAACACTGAGAATGAATAAGTAAGGTGAGAGAGGGTCACCCTAATGTAACCCTCTTTGAGGCACAATAGGACCAACCACGTTTGAATCACAACTGACAAAATAGTTCATAGAAGTGACACAAGACATAACTAATGAAACCCAATCCGAGTTAAATCCCAATTTCAACATAATATCTTGAAGAAAATCCTATTCAATATTGTCATACGCCAACTCATAGCCACTTTTAGAGTTGCCATTCCATGCTTTCCTTGCTTTCTAATTTTTAGAGCATGTAAAACTTCTAAGGTCAAGATGATATTATCTGTAATTTATTTCCTTGCTACAAATGTTTTATGTCTAGGATATATGACAGAAAAAATAACAAATTTCAAGCAATATTAAATAATTTTAGCAGTATGATCCTAGTGCTTTCCTCTCTCTTGCTCATGTAGTAAGTTTTTTCTCTCTTACTCTCATAGTGAGTTTATTCTGTGTTTTTATCTTTGCTTAATGGCTTCTTCGTCTTCTACGGAGGAAATAACCAAGCAGTGTGAACAGGTATCATTGGAAGATAATACAGATGAAGGATTCGTCTTGGACGATGAAGATTTCACTGATGACAGTAGGGATCTATCTCTATGTCTCATTGGTAGAGTTATCTCTAGTCGGTCCTTCAATACAGCAGCGTTTAAAGCAACTATGGCAGAGGTTTGGCAACCGGGTAAGGGCATAGAAATCCAGGAGCTAGCACCGAATTTGTTCAGCTTTCAGTTCTTCCATACAATAGATATGAATATGGTGTTAAATGAAGGTCCTTGGTCCTTCGAACAAAAACTTATTGTATTGAGGAAAATGGAAATAGGTCTACAACCTAATAATATAGAATTATTTGAGGTAGCCTTCTGGGTGCAGTGTCACAATCTTCCTATCGGCTTCTGGATTGAACGAATAGGAAGAAATATAGGAAATCACATGGGCTCTTTCATCAAAGTAAACCCTAGAAGCTTGGATGGTAACTGGAAACCTTTTATGCGCATTCGTGTTATGTTGGACATCAGGAAACCTTTAAAAATCTCCATGAAAATTAAAAAGCAAGGCAGTGAATAGGTAGTGATCAACTTCAAATATGAGAGACTGCCACATTTTTGCTTTCTTTGTGGGGTTATTGGACACAAAGAAAGGTTCTGTGACAAGAGATTTGAGATAGACCTGAGTAAGCATGTGTCAGAATTCGGTCCATTTCTCAGAGCTCCGGTGAGGAAGGCTGTTTCATACGCCGGGGAACGGTGGTTCAGAGCAAACATGGCAAGACAAGATTGTGGGTCAGGTGCTTCCGAGAATCACGGTGATCTGCAGAATAAATCAAGAAATATCACCTTAAGGAAAGAGGCAGGATTGGGGCACGACTCTAGTATCCCAGTACACTCAGACTCTCACCAGATTGGGAAGTTAGCCTTGATTACAGGAAATCAGCGTGAAGAAAGGGATACAGGCTTTATTCATGGAGATATTAACGAGCATGGGAAGCATGAGAATATCTCAAATAGGAGGCTTACATGTGGACTAGCAGGGAATGACTTGGAGGACCCACGGAATGTTTGTGTATTGGCAGTTAAAAACAAACGGCGTCATTCAGATTTATCAATTTCGTCTTCAACACCAACCTCTTCTTCTTATGACTTGCAGGACCTGATGTTCAGGCCTGCCTTCAGCCATGAATGCTTTAGTCTGGAACTGTTGTGGTCTAGGCCAACCACAAACAGTTCTTGAATTGCAAGAAATGATCTCCTCTCTTCATCCCTCTCTGATTTTTCTAATGGAAGTTAGAGTCTCTCAAACTCAGATAGAGAGAGTATGTCGTCGTATTAATTTCAAGAATAAGTTTACAGTGCATGGAAACAACTCTGGTGGTGGTTTAGCTTTGCTATGGAAGGATGAACTCTCTGTTTCTCTTCGTTCCTTTTCTATATCCCATATTGATGTCCTGATATCTTTTGCTTCCCAACATCCAGTTCGGTTTACTGGTTTTTATGGAAACCGAAGACGAAGTCTCAGACATCTCTCTTGGCAATTGTTATCTCGACTTGCTGATTTCAATGACTGGCCTTGGGTAGTTATGGGGGACTTCAATGACTTGTTGGCAAGCTCTGAAAAGTTGGGTGGAAATCCCCATCCTATCTCAAATATTACTGCTTTTAGGGACACAATCCAAGCTTGTGGGCTATATGATATGGGTTTTCATAGCTATCAGTTTACATGGGAACGAGCTAGGGGCACTTGTAATTGGATTAGAGAATGGCTTGATAGAGGTTTAGCTAATGATGATTGGTTTACTTCTTTTCCTGATTCTCGAATTACACACGTGGGCATGGTACACTCTGATCATATGGCGCTATCTTTATCTACTATGGCATCAGGTAGCTCTTCTCATAATCCTCGTTTCTGTTTTGATAACACTTGGATACAGGATCAAGAATGTCGTGCTTTAATTAATAAATGCTGGTTAGATGATCATGAACTTCCAGTTGTCCAACGACTTAATTCTTGTGCATGGAACATTTGGTCTTGGAGTCATTCCTTTCGAAGACGGTACCAGGAGGAAATCTCGCAATGTCGACAGGAGCTCAATTTATTGAGACCGAGAACTGATGCTGAATCAATTGCCAAATTTAAACAAGCAAAGGAGAAGATGGCTGGTCTCTTATTCCAAAAACACAGCTACTGGAAACAACGGGCGAAAATACATTGGCTCAAAGAAGGTGACCTAAACTCTAAATTTTTCCATGCATTTGCTTCAGCCAGAAGAAAGAAAAACATGATCCACAGCCTTCAAGATACAGTAGGAAATTCTCTTGATTAGAGCTCGGGTCTTCATCAACATATTTTGAGTTATTTTGAAAATATGTTCAAAACTACACCGGTATGCAATCTTAATTTTATTTCTCACATCAAGCCACGTGTTTCAGTTGCTAAGAATGAGGAGCTTCTCCGTCCCTTTGATGTAGCTGAGGTCAAAGATGCTTTATTCTCAATGCATCCTGATAAAGCCCCAGGTCCTGATGGATTTAACCCGGGATTTTTTCAATCTCAGTGGGATATTGTTGGTCCAGACATCTCATCTTTTATCCTAGATGTACTCCATACTGGTAATATGCCTATTAATCTCAATGAGACTATTATTGTTCTTATACCAAAAGTTAAGCAACCTAAATTTATCTCTGATTTCAGACCCATTGCATTGTGTAATGTAGTATACAAAATTCTCTCTAAAATGGTTGCTAACGGCATGAAACATTTATTGAATGATATTATCTCGAAGAATCAGAGTGCCTTTATTCCGGGTAGATTGATAACAGACAATGCTCTCCTTGCATTTGAAGTAGGTCACTACCTTAATCGCAATTCTCGTGGTAGTACTGGTACTATTGCTATGAAATTAGACATGGAAAAAGCATATGATAAGATGGATTGGCGATACTTGAAAGGAGTCTTGGAGAAATTAGGTTTTGATAATAAATGGATAAATATTATCATGATGTGTATCACTTCTGTCTCATATCAGGTGTGCTCCAGTGGTCATTCTATAGGCCCTATATTTCCTCAAAGGGGTTTGAGACAAGGGGATCCACTATCTCTATATTTATTCATTTTATGCACACAAGGGCTTTCTGAAGGTTTACATGATTTGGAGATTCGGGGTTTGATTCACGGTTGTAAGGTAGCCAGAAATGCACCAGCAATTAGTCACCTTCTTTTTGCGGATGACCTGTATCTTTTCTTTAAAGCTACATTAATTGAGGCTTTGAAGATCAAGAACTGTCTCTCTAATTATGAAGCTGCTTCAGGTCAGTCAATTAACCTCCAAAAATCATCTCTAGAATTCAGTAAGAATGTTGATCCTTTTATGCATCGTCTGTTTTGTGATCTTTTGGGGATATCTACCTCTCAATAGTTGAAACACTATCTGGGCATGCCAATATATGTGGGTCAAAATAAGAGTTAGGTGTTCGCTCTCATTAAAGACAGAATCTGGAAAAGGCTTAGCAATTGGAGGAATAAGTTCCTGTCCTGGGGCGGAAGGGAGATTCTGATCAAGTCAATTTTACAATCGATTCCATCATACATCATGAGTATATTTCTCATCCCTATCAACATTTGTGACTCTATCCACCGGATGTTTAATAATTTTTGGTGGAATTCAAGTGGTTCAAACTCAAAAGGTATCAATTGGTGTAGATGAGACCTTTTATGTGTTCCGAAAAAAATTGGGAGGGCTTGGATTCAGAAATATCCATGATTTCAATGTTGAACTATTGGGAAAACAATTTTGGAGAATCCTAACCATGCCTAACTCTCTTGTCTCACGTGTTCTTAAGGCAAGATATTTCCCTAACAACAATCTATTGCAAGCTCAATTGGGAAGCAAACCTAGTTATACTTGGAGAAGTATTTTGGCGGCAAAGGACTTGGTTACTCATAACTTAAGGTGGAGAATAGGGTCTGGTGAACAAATCTCGATCTATAATGATGCTTGGTTGATTGATCCATTAAATCCAAGAATCATTTCTAATCCAGTACCGGCTCTTGTTCACTCCTCAGTCTCTGCTTTATTGTCTGGTAACTCTTCCTGGAATGTCCCTTTAATTCTCGAGAATTTTTGTAGAAGTGATGCAGAAAGTATTCTTAAAATTCCCTTTGCCACTATGCCTTATCAAGATACTATATACTGGCCTTCAGAAAATTCGGGGCAGTATACAGTGAAGAGTGGCTATCGTGCATTACAAGGTATGGTTCAGCCTTTGTTGAATTGTAATTTTAAGTGGCAACGCCTTTGGAACCTTGCTCTGCCTCTCAAGGTGCGTATTTTTGTTTGGAGGTGTGTTGTTGATGTTCTTCCTACTAGAAACAATCTGTTCAAAAGACACGCAATAGATTCCTACTTGTGTCCTTTTTGCTCTCCTGCTTATACGAAAACAGTGCATCATGCATTATTTTCATGTCCATCTTCTCAAGCAATATGGCAAGCTAGTCCTTTAGGACAGTGTTTTGATATCAATGCTTCCTTGGACTGTATTATTGGTGGCTGGCTTGAGTCTTTGAGTCTGGATGAGGTCCATCAAGCTTTCTTTTTGATGTGGTCTATATGGTTCAGAAGGAACAATTTTGTTTGGAAGCAGAGTTAGATGAGCAATGGTGCAGTTTTACGCATGGCTAGATGTTCTCTTTCTCAGTGGGAAATTGTGCATCATAAGGATTTTACTTTAAACAACTCTCATTGTATTCCTTCATTGGAAGCTTGGGCCCCTCCTCCTCCTGGGTACATAAAATGTAATACTGATGCAGCTTTATTTCACTCAGAAAATCATGTTGGTTATGGTTGGATTTGCAGGGACTTTTTCAAGAACTTTATTGTTGCTCAACATGGCTCTTTCCCTTGCCCTCTTGATCGACTTATTGCAGAGGCAATGTCAGTCAAGGAAGCTTTAAAGTGGTTAAAGAAAGAAAGGTTTGATCAAGTTCAAATTGAAACTGACAGTTTGATACTATATCAAGCACTGTCCACTCCAACTCTGAATAATTCTCATTTTGGTATACTAGTTCATGATTGTATTTATTTAAGTTCTTCCTTTACAAGCTGTCTGTTTTCTTTTGTTAGAAGGTCTGGAAACGACCTTGTCCATTTGCTTGCTAGGACCTCTGTTGTTTCTCGGGGAGTTAGATTTTCATCTCCTCCCCCTTGTATCCAGCAGTTGCTTTAATGAAAAGGTCCATTCAGTTTCAAAAAAAAAAATAATTTTAACAGTTATCTCATATGTATAAACAACACATTATAGAGAGAAATTAGGTGCTAATCCACCATAGACTCAACATCTTTCTTCTTACGAATCAAGACAATGGCCATATCATTTAAATTACCTAGAAAATTTTCTTTGCTGACATGCTCAACACTAAACTAGAAATATCATATCCTACCATATCCCTATAATTATGAGAAAAGCCAGAACTCATACCATCTAAATGCATATATTTATTTGGATTCATCATAAAAATAGCATCTCTGACCTCTTTTCTTGTAAATGGTTCTGCTAGAAGAGCATTATGATCCTCCATAATTGTCAACATAATCAAAGCTCTCAGCACTAGATTCCTTTGAAGAATGAAAAATATTTTTGAAATATCCAACCACAATCTCATCTAAGCCACCCCCACCCCTTCCAATTGCTAGAAGCATTTTTCAACTAAAGAATTTGTTTCTTCCTACCCCTTTTTTAGAGGCATAAGAGGGAGAGGATCTAATGCTAGAGACAACATTATTTTAACCAGTATTGATAAGCTAAAAGGAGGTAATATTGATCCCAAATGTGATGAAATTCTTTTTGATATGTTGCATCTTGCCAACTTTTAAGCTTATTTATTGTGCCTCGGAAAGTCTCTAATTTCCTCTTAAAATCATTGGTTAACCCAGTACCCCATCGCTGAAGGTTCTCACCATATCTTTTAATTCTCTCTTCAATAGGCAAATTATGACACCCATTCCATTCCATGCATCTGCAACAACATATCTCAAAACGTTTTTTAAATACTATCAAGATATTTTCATATAATTTACCTTACCTTGCAAATGGTTTTTAAAATTTTTCATTCATCTTTTTTTTTTTAAGATTCACATTTTTTTACTATTGTTTGGATTCAAATGTTGCGAGTAATTCATTCATTTTTTTTGCAATAATTAAATTTCTATTGATTGCATTAGAAGATTGTGATTCACGAAAAGGTATATCTTGATATACTGAATTGGAATTAAAAAATTTCAATAATTCAATTTAATATACCAGTAATTATACTTTGGTATATGTATACCGAACTAAAATGTATAAAATTAAATTTGAAATTCTATATAACAAATGATATACTGAAATTGATAAAGAAATTTCAAAAATTCAGTCTAATACCTAGGTATATAGGTGTACCGTACTGAAATGTATAAGATTAGATTTAAAATTTTATATATCAAAAGGTATATCTTGATATACTGAATTGAAAGGAGCAAATTTCAACTATCGATTATGAAATTCTTCATCGTCTTTATTTCTGTGATTCTTTCCCCTCTTACTTGATTGAACCATTTTTTGCTCTGAATCTTTTCTTAAGAGATTTTTTAAATGTGTTTGATAAGTCATAAGTTTTTTGTACTGTGATTTTTTCAATTTATGTTTTAATTTAGAAAGGAAAAGAAAGAAAAAAGTTCAAGTAAATTTCTTCCTTGTCTCTGTTTGGGCGATGGATTTGATAAACTCTTAAAATTTTTTGTATCGTGGGTCTTTCAATCGAAAATTTCATTCAAAAAGAAAAACAATAAAAGATTGCATAAATTTTTGAATTTGAACTTTAATTCAGAAAGAAAAAGGAAAAAAAATCTGCAAACTCCTTTGATAAAATAAAAGAGATTAATTTTATAAAGGATACTTTTAAAAACGTGTGTATATATATATATATATATATATATATATATCTGTGTGTGCGCATATGCGCATGCATTTAAAGTTTTGTAATTAATAGTGTATTTTTAAAAGCTAAAGTCAAAATAGGGTATATGATGTATTTTTTTTTATGCATTGATAAATTACAAATTTTTATAGAGATGAGATATTTCTATTTTGTGGTAGATGAGATAATGGGTTGAGAGTTGGGGATTTTGTCCCGATCAGGTTGTCGTTGAAGGAACATGCAAAAGGTGCTTAACCCGGTTGTCCCGGAGTTCAACACTCTAACGCTTAAGTTAATAAAAGGCGAGGAAACAATTCAAAGAGAAAGTAATTTGCTTTAGATAGAGGAAAAAGTGTGTCATCTTTAGATATAGACCTGATATTTATAGCATTAGGGAGAAATTTAGAGTAGTGTGTACAACAGTTGTTCTATTCTACAGTAAGTATGATATATTTTTGTAGGCAACGGCGATTGAATGGTGGCGTGTGTCAGATGACTTTAGTCCTTCAGTGAGATGTGAAATCCGATCGGGCAATCTCGAATTTTTTTGTTAAACTCCTTAGTTGAAGGGAGTCTAATGGGCCTTTTTCTAAGCTTCTTTTAGAGCTTTTGGGCTATTGGTTTTTTTTTTTTTTTTGGGTTATCATGTATTTTACATGACGGTAAATTATTAAACCCGACACGGAATAGAATCATTTTACTGGATTGAAGCGAATGCATTCTCTTTCATTTTGGTGGGGTTAGAATTGAAAATTAAAAATAATTTAGAGTTTTATATTTAAATAACAAATGCACTGGCGAAATCTATACTCAAACGGGCCATGAGCGCGGGAAATTCCCGAGATAAAAAATGAAACCACCTTTGTCTCCCCCCAAAGTCCCACGTGCTATGTTTTTACACGAAAATGCCACCACGACCTCTGTTCCTATCTACGCGCGCATCACCATCTCCAACCGCACTCAACCGCTATAACTGCTCTCCTTCATTGCAACTTCATTGCAAGCTTAAACCCCTCCCCACCCAATTGCTCCTCCGCTTTGCTCCTTTCAGCTCCCGCTCTTTCAATCAATGGCTTCTCAAAACTCTAATCCCAAGAAACCCTTGTATGCAGAAGTAATCCAATCAGACCATGAATTCTCAAACCCTACCAATCAATCCTCATCTTCCAATCTTTATCCTACAATCGACATGCGTGATCTCGTCGAGAATCTCTTCCCCGAGCCCGATGATGAGACTCCTCATGCTGCCTCTGCTCCACCGGAGGCCGTTGAGGAAGTGCTGATCAAAATCCCCGGCGCTATTCTAAATCTCATTGACAAAAACTACAGCGTTGAGCTCGCTTGTGGCGATTTCTCTATTGTACGTCTCTGTCAAGGCGATAACGTCATTGCTGTTCTCGCTCGAATCGCCGACGAGATTCAGTGGCCGTTAGCTCGTGATGAGGCCGCCGTTAAACTCGATGATTCGCATTATTTTTTCTCTCTAAGATTGCCCAAGGAGCATCATGGCTCGGATTCTAGCGATGAGGATGATAAGAGTAAAAATAAACATAAAAGCTCTAATGATTCGAATGAGATATTGAATTACGGTTTGACAATTGCATCCAAAGGACAAGAGGCTTTGTTGAAGGAATTTGATAAAATTTTGCGGGCTTATAGTTGTTTTAGCGTACAGAAAGTTTCGGAGAAGGCAAAAGGAGAAACTGTGCTGGATGAGATGGTTGTGAAGGAGACTTCACCAGCGGATTTGAAGAGTGCAGAGAAGAAAGAGTTGATGGAGGGAAATTGTGCTGCTTATTGGACCACATTGGCCCCCAATGTAGAGGATTACAGTGGCACTGCTGCTAAGGTGATTGCTGCGGGCTCGGGGCATCTTATTAAAGGGATATTGTGGTGTGGGGATGTGACTGTTGATAGGCTCAAATGGGGGAATGAGGTCATGAAGACGAGGATGAGTACAAAATCGAACTATGAGATTAGCCCTGATACTTTGAAGAGAATTAGAAGGTGCAAAAATGTTACCTTTGAAAATGCTTTTGATTCTCTCCGTTTCCTCCTATTGTTACAAATTTATCTGCGTAATTGGAATGGAATGGTTGCTGATATTTTAGTTTGATTATGGCTGCAGAGCTAAGAGGATGACGAAGATGACAGAGAAAGTTGCCAATGGTGTCCTTTCTGGGGTATTGAAAGTCTCTGGGTTTTTCACTAGCTCAATTGCAAACTCAAAAGTGGGCAAGAAATTCTTTGGCCTTCTGCCAGGGGAAATTATCCTTGCATCTCTGGATGGATTCAGTATGTCTATTATCTTAAGCCCTTTGTTTAGTATTCTTGATTGGGTATTATATAGTGTTGTATCTGCCATCCCTATGTCTTTTTGCTTTACCTCATCCTATGTCTTTACGTGTTTGAAGTTTAAACTTCATTACTCAGTGTTTGGCTAAATCACTTTGGCCTTTTACTTTCCCCCTTTATTTCCAAGGTTTCATCTCTCATGCTGTTCAGGGATGCACATAAAGTTATAGGAAATATGAAATAATATATGTCGTAGATCTCTATATAATTTGATTTGTAGAGATAGTCAGATAAACTTACATATAACAGCTAATTATTTATTTTTCCTTAAAAAAGTTGACTTCTTTTAGTCAGATAAACTTATATATAACAGCTAATTATTTATTTTTCCTTACAAAAGTTGACTTTTTTTTTTTTTAATCCTTGTTGAGCTAGTTGTTAAATTAATAATGTTGAATGGTAGATGGAGGGGAGGGGGGAAGGTACTGGCCAATGGTTAGATTTCATAAGTTGGAGTAGGAAACTGGAACAGCCTTAAATATTGGTAATTTATGCACTTGTCATGTATACTATATTCTTCAACTTCAATTCGTAATTGAAAACTCTTTCAATATAAAATTACTTTCCTGAAAAGTCCCCAACGCTTGTTGCTAATGGTTGACTGCTGACTTTGCAGCCACATGGATGCTGATGCCAGCAATTTCTTGAGAAATTAGTACCATAGTCCTTGAACTTTTAGCATTTTATGTGCTATGTCCTTCAGTTACAATTTGTGACCAGAAACTGACCTAACTTCATATTACTTTCAAAGTTCTCTGCACTAGTTATGCTGGGTAGGATTATGCAAAATTGAACCAAAATTGAAAATCAAATTGTATAGTGCAAATTTTGATTTATTTGGTTTGGTTTTTTGTTTAAATATTTTTGTTTTATGTTGTGGAGTTTTTCTTTTTTGATTACTGGTTTGGTTGAAAGATAAAGAACCAAACCATTTTGCACATCAAAAATTGGAAATTGACTTCGACGTCAAAAATCATACTGTTTACATTGAAAATAAAGAAAAAAGAACTAATAGACCAAATTGTGCAGAGTTCATGTTTGATTTTTGGTTCTCTTCTGCAAAGGCCTACCATAGAACCAGTGCTAAGGAGTTTTCAAGAAAGTAATATGCTGTTGGGTTGGATGACAAATTGAAATTAAAGGGCATAGCAAATACACTGCTAAAAGTTCAAGGTCAATGGGTTCAAATTACCCAAGAAATTGCTGAGTCAGCATCCTATGTAGCTGCCAAGTCAGCCTGTCAACTGGTAACAACTGCTGTGGAGATTTTTCATGGAGATAATTTTAAGTTGGAGAAGTTTTATGTTATTAATTTAAATTAAGAATATAGTAGATACGTAATTGAAAGTTAAATTTGGACGGATGCAAATTATCAACTAAATACTTAGATGCTGCACTTGTTTAGGTTTCTTCTTGGTTTATAATTTCGGTTAATTTTGGAATTATTGTGATCTCGTGAGTGTATGTGGACACTGATATTATTTGTCAGATTGTGGATACTGTTAGTTTGTTGGCTATGTTTATCCCTTTATTATTCTTTATTAGCATGTTAAAGAGCTTTTTTTTCTCTCTCTTTTTTTTCAAACGTTAAATTTCCAGCATGTTGGCAATAACTTCATACATCATTCTCCTTTTGCAGATTATTTTGTAAATGTTTTGGGTTTCAATCATGGTTGATAGAGTTTTCATTGGCTTTATTCATATTTGTGTTGGAATCCTGTATATGTTACGATATTTATCAATTTGTTTTCATGTCAATAGACAAGGTGTGTGATGCTGTTGAAGTAGCTGGACGGAATGTCATGTCAACATCTTCCACTGTGACAACTGAACTCGTATCTCAAAGGTACTGTTAGATTTATTCTCATAAAATTGGTGCAATGGTGGCAATTAACATGTTTCCAAGCATTCCTTCCTCTAGAAGGAAATTGGAGGGCAGAGGAAAACCCAAAAAGTATACTATCCAGAAATATATATTAAGATTGAGATCCTATCAATCCTAATAGTGCATTTAACTTGGAAGATATTGATGTATATTGCGCAGATATCTGCCTTCCAGCAGATTTAAGATCAGCTTGCAGTGGCTTTTTTTAAATTAGAGGATGTTTGACAGCTGATTAAAGCTGGGCCTTTTGCCTACTTTCATAGGTTGGTTGGTACTAACTTACGGATTCACATCAACATCCTTGACAACTAGATATGACAGAAATTATTTAATTTGCATAAAATATCCAAATGACCCTGTACCCTGTAAATTCTTGCTACTTAGTGCAGATGTGCTGTCCATAAAGGTAGACAGTTTTGTCGTATGTTGATCTAGTATATGCAGTAAGTCCAAATGGACTATGAACTGCACTTAATAAACAAACTTATCCCATCAGATCAATTTGACAAATAACTAATGAGATATAGGCATAATGGTGCATATACGCTGTTTTTGGGTTTGATGCCTCCATAATACAGATTATGGTTTCATCTCTAGTGATCAAGTTGTGATTGCATATGGTTCCTATGATATTTTCGTTTATTTCTCATTGGACTAAAAAATTTTGTTTGGTTATTTTGATACTATTGAGAGTAAGCTGCTTGTTAGGCTATGAACTTGGGAGATGTTGACAGGCCTTAAGCATTTACACTACTCTGTCTGTAGTTATGTGGGTGAGCTGTACTCTTAAAGATTTTTCATTAGATGATTTAACAGATGATTCACTTTGGAATAGACTTGCTGTTTAAGTTTCATTCTTATTCCAGAAATGTTCGTCAAAGTCTTACTACTGTTTAACGATTGCCATCTTAATTTTCTTCAAATCAATTCTTTTCCATGTCTTAAAAGATTTATGCGGCCACAGTTTTCAGTATAAATCATTGTAGACTTAATTAGCGGTTGCATATGTGCACTTCTATCTTTAGTCACCTTCTATTTGTGAGACTTGAAAAATAGCTAGACGGACTGCTGTGTCAAGATCCTCTGTTGAGAACTGAACTAGTTGTTAGCCTGTGAATTTTTGCTGTCGAATTTAGCAGTAATGGAAAAAGAAAGAGAGGATTATTCTCATACCGTGTATGCCTTAAAACCTGAGTGCAGTTGGCTTCTTTGGTCAACATCTAGTGTTTATTCTCAACATTGGTTCAGTTTGCTCTTCTCTCTTTCTCTCTCTTTCAGAACAGGGATGGGTGTGTCTTTTTCGGGATAAAGAAAAAAAAAGAATGCATTATATGAATCTGAAGTTATCAAAATGGACTTGTCTCTTGCAGATATGGGGAACAAGCAGCTGAGGCTACGCACGAGGGTCTTGGTGCTGCAGGGCATGCATTTGGAGCTGCCTGGGCTGCATTTAAGATTCGAAAGGCACTTAACCCAAAAAGTTCGTTAAAATCCAGCAAGCTTGCCAAGTCTGCTGTTAAAGCTGCTGCTGCGGAGGTCAAGGCTAAGAAAAAATCTAAATAACTGAAGATGGATTTTCTTAAAATCATTCATTCGTTAGCTTGTAGCATTTGAACATATATACTGATATTGTTGTGCCCATTCTTGTAAATAGAAGTTATCGTTTGTTTATGAGTGAATTTTCTTTTATATGTTGTAGAAATTCTATGTAAAATATCTTTGGGGATCGGTTTGGCAGTTTCGTTATATCATCTGAAATTCCCAGGAAATGTTTTCTGATTAATTTAAGCTGAGTTTTACTGGCATTTGAAGCCAGAAATCTAAATGAATGAATTAGCATATTGGTATGTTTTTGTTTTACTTAACAATCATTTGAAGTGGATTGCATCAGCCAGCAACAACAATTGTGATCAAAACACTGAATTCCTAAAACCATTTATATACAATAACCTACAAATTGCAGCTATTAAAGACAATTAAATTCTTGGTTTCACCTACTTTTTGAAGTGACTGCCAGTGGAATTAGTTAAACATCATTTTCCTGAAACATATTATTTTATCATTCTGCTTTGAAAGGATTCTTACTGATTTAATTGATAAGGATACACTCACCTATTAATTTAGTACAACTAGAAAAAGTGGTAAGTATATAAAATGCCATCCTTTTCATTTTGCTTTATTATTCATCTTCTGACCGGCCTTTTGCTCAGATGCTTATATTAAATTATATATACATAAACACACTTACACTTATCAATTATATTTATATACCCAAGCAGCCTGATTTAAAGAAAGTCTTCTATGTGAACTTGTGGGCATTGGCTTGGCAGCGACCAACCCAACTCGAACATTTGGAATGCCACTGAATTTGAATGGGGGGGCCTTGGCCTATCACACAACAAATCTAAATTACCAATGAAATAGAAACATTGGCCTTTATCAATGACCGAATTAAAGTGGGGCCCCTTCCAATGTGTACGTACCTATATGAAATTTAAAATTGCATCTACATCCCTTTTTATTATATATAAATACGGAGCACCAACTATGAAAGACGTGGATGCAATTCGTTTCTTAAATTCTCAGCTTTGAATTTGCACCACTACCCTAGCAATGGACACGTATTGCTACTGCAACTCTTTAGACAACGAATCAAATGCTATTCTTTTGTGTCGATATTGTTTTTCTTTTCTTTTTTAGGCGTGCATATTTATCTTGATTGTATAGTATTGTGCATCCCTTGTTTGATTTGTTTGTCTGATTCTCATAATGCTTTCTATTTCTTATTCCTTTCCCTTCAAGTTTTATTATTATTATTATTATTATTATAATTAATTAATATAGGAACATCATTATTATTTTAAAATTAATTAATATAGGAATATCTCCTTCTGACTTTTTTTTTTATATATCAGTTTTATGTATTTAATTTCATTTATTTAAATCTATAAAACAGATTAATTGAGAGTCAAATATTGTTAAATTTATAATTAGAAGTAGTTTTTTTAACCGTATATACTATATACACAAGACAGCAATTGAATCCGAAATTTTATTTAAAAAAATTAAAATTTTTTACCATTGGCACCAACAACTGTTAGCAACCACTGTTAATCTCTTTTTGACTTTTTTAGTGGTTCACATAAAGACAATTTTAGTGATTAGCACCAGTTATCACGCTTAAGATTTTATTGTTTCTTCATCTTAGCTATAAAAGCTCCTTTCGGGTTGAAGAATTGTCCCTTTATTCCTACTTAAATTTTATGTCATATGCTCTTAAAATTGATTAGTCCTGGTGACTTTTCTTTGACGCTTGTAATCGCGTGTTTAATATATTATATTTTAATATACATTAAGTGTCTAAATTTTCATTTTATTAAATGTTTATTTGGATTTAATGTATCTTAAAATAAAAATTAAAAAATTCAATAGTAGAAAAATATGCATTGCTCTGAGTGCCAAGGAAAGAAAACAATGGCGAAATGGGGATAGGGATAGGGATATAGATAAGAGATAGAGATTTTTTGGCATTAAGTTATGTTGGTTTAGTGGTAAACTATGACCTCACCACAACCTTAACTTATAATGCCACTTTCAATTAGAGATATATGATGTATTGATGAACTGTACTCACTTATTCTTTGTTTTACACGATGAAACCAATCCATCCATTCTATGATAATTAACCCTAGATAATCTTCTCTCTCACTATCTTAATCCAACTATGTTTAATAGTTTTTTTAGGGTTAATTGCATTCGTGATCATGCATGTTAACATCACGTGCTAAATTTACTTTTTTTTTCAGTCTTATATGGACTGATGACATGAAGTTCTTAAAAATATTTGTTAAAATTATTATGTTAATATATTAGTCAGACACTGAATTTTTAATTTTCCGATAAAAATATTTATTTTATTTGAAAAAATAATAATTTAGTTATTTTTTTATTAAAGATTATTTTATTATGGGTAGTTGGTTATTACCTTCAAAATTCATGACCATGAATATAAACTAATAATAAACCGATACGTAAGTAATAACCATTAGAATATTCCGGCAGTAAAATTATAACCATTAGAATATTTCAGCAGTAAAATTGATTTCAATATATTGAGAAGATCAAATTACTCATTTTCCTCTATAGCTATAAAAACAAACAATTGATATGTAATTAAGAAAATTAATAAGCTATTATTTTTGTAAATGAGTTCATATACAATGCTCAAACAGCAGTTTATTAGGATAAATACAGCCAAATAAAAATATTTACTTTCATATAAGTACAGAAGAAGAAAATAATGCTCAAGTTAAAAAGTCAATTATACTCAAAACTTCATGATAAAGCACGAATTATTTTTATCCGTTAGAAAGAGAGTTGGAAGTTGAACAAATCTGGTCGGATGAATAAACCTGCAAGAAGGAGCGCCCGATCGGACCCGAGCATTAGCATTCCGAAGCTTGAGTTAGTAGGTTTTGGAAAAATAGTGCTTAGAGAGAGAGACAGAGTCTCAGATATTTAATATCTGGAGCTATCGTATTTTAAGCTATTTATAGGAGTTTTTTAGAAGGGTACTTAAGTATTTTGGGGCGTAATAGCCGGCAATTAAGGCATAATTCTATATTGAATAAATTCCAATTAAACAAAATATAATTATTTTTATCTAATTAGAGTTGTTGATTTTATTTTAGAAAGAGTCTAAATTATACTAGAAAAAAAAACTCTATTATACTTTTATATAAAGAAGATTATAAATTAGATTCAAAGTTACCGACTGCATTACCGGAATTTGATACATTTTTTCTAAAAGAATTAAGTGTTATTTATTCATTTTCAATTTCTTTCATGAATTGATATGTAAATATTTATTTTGTAGCATGAAATTATAGCTCTAAACTTCATAATATGTTATTAATTATAATAAATTAATGTTGAAAGTTTATCTTTTCACTTGCCTTGCTTTACATTCCACAATCTCATTATCATTCTACGCATTTCTTTTGTTATTGGAGGGGTCAATTTCACTTACGGTCACTCAACTTTCGTCAAAGCATCCAAAAGTAACGGAATTATTTTTTATGACACAAATGTCACTGAACTTATCACAATTTACATAAAAGTCACGATCACCGGATTCCGGCGATGACCCTTACCGGATTGATAACATGGCGTGCCACGTCATATGCCTGGACATACGTGGCACGTTCTACGTTTGAGTGAATTTCAGCTACGGTCACTGAACTTACAATTTATCACCCAAAAGTAACTGACTTATTTTTCATAACTTAAATGTCACTGAACTTGTCATCTTTTTTCAAAATAGTTATTTTGACCGGACACACATGGAGATAGGGGTGAGCAAATTTCGGTTCAAACCTAAAAATCGAACCAAATCTGAATTTTTAATTTTTCGGTTCGGTTTTGAATCTTGAAAATTTTTTGTTTTCGGTTCGGTTTTTGAAGGAAAAAACAGAAAAATCAAACCAAAATTATATATAATTATATAATTTTTTAATTGAATAATTATTTTATACATGTAAATTATCTTATTTTGAGTTGTAAATTATATATCAATTATTAATATCTATTTTTTATGTGATAATTTGGAATTTTGACTATTAAATTAAAAATCGATTAAATGAAAAAATTTATTTAATTATTTTATTGTATTATTTATTATATATTTTGAGATTATATTTTTAACTTGAACTTTTATTTTGTACAATTTAGATGTTTTTACTTTAGTATAATATGATTTATAATTTTGTATAATTTTTAGACACAGTTTTTTAATTTTTTTAAAATATTTTTAATTTTCAATTTTTCGGTTAATCGAACCAAACCGACCGAAATTTTTGGTTTGGTTTGAATTCTGTTATTTTATAAATTCGGTTCAGTTTGGTTGATTAAAATCTTAAAAGTTCGGTTTTCGATTATTGAACATAACCGACCGTTGCACATGGCTACATGGAGATGGATTTATTGTCACGTCATCAGCTATGACACATTAGCTATGGACACACATAAATTGCTGATGTGTCAAATATAACACATTAGCTGATAACGGTAATTTAACTACTGACGTGTCAAATATGAAATATTAACTTATGATGTGATAATAAATCAATCATCATGAGTATCCAGTCAATATGACTTTTTTGAAAAAAGATGATAAGTTCAGTGACATTTAAGTCATGAAAAATAAGTCAGTTACTTTTGGGTGATAAATTGTAAGTTCAGTGACCGTAGCTGAAATTGACTCAAACGTTGAACGTACCACGTATGTCCAGGCATATGAAGTGACACGCCATGTCATCAATCCGGCAAGGGTAATTGCCGAAATCCGGTAATCGTGACTTTTATGCAAATTGTGATAAGTTCAGTGACATTTGAGTCTTAAAAAATAATTCCGTTATTTTTGGGTGATTTGACGAAAGTTGAGTGATCGTGGATGAAATTGATCCGTTATTGGAGTTACATCATTATCTCTTCTTTACATTAAAGAATTATATACGCATTGCATGCGATTTGCATTTCTTTTCCTATGATTCTTTTTCTTTTTCTTTCTGACTTTTTCATGCATGCGATTAATTCTTTTTTCTTTGTTACTTTTTTGACGCATATAATTTATTTTACTATGCAGAATTCACCAAACAACTTCAACTATATGTCACTTTCATTAATTAATATTCTCTCCATTAAAAGAAAATTACTTATAATTTATCAACTTAATTTTTGAAAAACTTAGGAAAACTCAAACATTCTAAAGCTTACACAAGCAAATCTACATCAAATAGACAAGTTGGCAAATTAATTAAATTAATAACATAATATACAATAAGCATATCATTCTAAGCTCTTCCTCATAAAATGTCCCTCTCAGTGCCTAATAACTAGAAAAAAATTAGCTCGTGTTTTGCTGAGCGGAAACTTTTAAAATTAGAGCTAACTTTAGAAAGCATACGTAGCCAAGAAGCTAAGAGAGCTTCGCGCGCGCACACACACACACATATATATATATATATATATACACATTGTAGGTCCTGAAAGACACTCAAGAAGGGTGAATTGATTGTTTTGAAATTTTCTGATCAAATTTTGATACAACAAAATTTTATGCAAAATCAGATTTCTAACTGAAAATGTAATGCAAGTTCATTTTTTAATTTAATTATTATTATTATTATTTTATTATTGTGCGTGTATTCAACTATAGATTGTTTTTAACCAATGAAAATGTTGTACTGGAATTAATTCCAAATATGGATAGCTTGTATTTAACTGATGCCAGAGGTATATTTAACATGAAGCATATATATTCTTCAAATTTTTATAAGCAGGGTAATTAATTTTATATTCTCTTTGAAGTATTTAAAGTACAAAATCTCTTATCGTGATTTAGTACTTTTTGAAAATAAATTTGAAATCAATATTCCCTTTGACGAATTTTAAGAACAAATCCCTTAAAGTATTTTCTTATTTTACGTGGAAAAATTGAAAGTCAGACACTTTTTGTTGTAGTTTTTTTTTTCCGTAACATATTTTTAGAGTGGAAAATGGTAGAATTTTAATTTCGATCAAATAAAAAATATGCACCCTTGCAATAGTTTGATTTACATGTACTTTCTCAAAGATCAGACAGTTTTAATAGATTATAAAATAGAAAATATGTATAGCTCCTTATTTATTTATTTATTTATTTTGAGAAGCTAATTGTAATTGTTCCATCTAATAAATTAACAAAAAGAAAATCTTATAATTTCCTCAGAGGCCAATTAACTACAAATCTTAGAGATTTAAATCAAAATCTAATATATACCATTTCTACACATTATTGTTCTACTTGTACCCCATTTTACATTGTAACTTCAACAAGCAGCAATTATTCTAAATCATTGCCAAACCAACCGACTAAACAAAGAACATCATTAGCAAAATCAGAAAGGAAATTTTAGAACTTTCCATTTGAAAGCTGTTGTCTTTTTCTCTGTTTGTTCACATTATAAGTTCGAAGTCTTGTTCTTGAAAGTGGTTAGTCCAAACGTCTCCACTCATGAAGTCCTCAAATATTCAACTAATGGGTCAATGATGGTGAGTACAAGGATATTTTTTGTTTGTTTGTTTGTTTGGTCCACCAAAAACTTATTTCTCTTGCATTAATTTTGTCTTCATCTTCATTTACTTTATTAAGGTAGTGATAACCATTTCTTTTAGCAAACTGGAAACTTCCATTAAAGACCAGAAGAAGAAACATGCAACCATTGAAGGTGAAGATATAACCATCTGTATCCTAAAGTGTAATTCATAAAGATTGAAACTTTTCTAATTAAATTTGGAAAATTTTTTTTAAAAAAAGGGTCTTCAGAATGAATTCAAGACTTGGGTTTTAATCCTATATGGTCCCAAAGTTTTTTTTCCCTTTTCTTTTGGGTTAGGTCTCAGAGCTGTTATTGATGATGATTCATATTCCCCTATAGTTAAGGAAATTTTCCCACCTCAAAATGGGATAAAGAAAGTATGATCTTTCTTCTTAAAAATACAAGATGGGTGGGTCCAAAGCTCCAAGCTGATGACCCACTTCAAGATGTTTGCCAAGAATTCACAGACATCAAAATCTTGCCCCCCCCCCCCCCCCCCCCCCCCCCCCACCCCCCTTTTTTCTTTTTTTCTTTTTTTTTTGCTGAATTTAGCCTAGCAAAATGAATAAAGAGGAAGAGATGATGTGGCAATATTGTTGTGGATGAGGAATAAAAACACCACATTTTTTTCCCCACTTTTGAAATTGCAATAACTTGTGCTTTGCCTAGAAAAAGTGGGGGATGACACATGAACCAGCATATTAATATATACACACCCCACTCAAAGATCATAGACATAGAATCTCACTCTTTCTCTCTCTCTCATTGACTCACAATCAAGCATGATTTTTTGGTAAATGGTACACTTTTTATGGTTTCAGAAGTGGCAAAGAGAGCTGATTCAAGTTATTCTTCAAGTTTTCAAGGTTCACCAACCATACACAAGCCAATGGGATCTAAGTTGTTTGATAAAATTCTGGGTCTTTTCTCTTCTTGGAGAAGAAATACAACTCCTCGTGGTAGGAGAGTTTTCCATAGAGATGTTGAAGAAGATGAGTTTCAGTATGCAAGTACTCATTGTCTTTCATCATACTATAGTGTTTTTGTAGTTCGTCTTGCTATCATGGTTGGTTCCTCTGCACTCACTGTTCTATTATTTTCATTTCTGTTACACAGTTATGAAATTCTATCAACATTAAGTAAGTAAAAACATGAACTTGTTGGGCTAATAGAAATCTTCCTTTGATACGTGAGTTTGGTATTTATGAGCAAAAGATGTATGGGATATATAGTTGGAATTAATTGCCCCGTGTCAACTAATAAGCCCTTTTGTTCCTCAATCTTAAACTTGAATTTGCTTCATAATAAGCTTCTGTTTATTTTGTGTACAAGAAACTTCAATTCAAGTAAGAAAGTATGAGTTGTAGTGAAAAGATGCAATTTTTGTAATTGATGTGTATGTATTATGGTCAATACAGGTGATGCTAGCAATTTTGATTGGGCTGCTAACAATTCTAACATGGCATTTCACAAGGAGTTACACAAAAAAGTCACTAAACACCTTAGCTTTAGGCCTTCGTTATGAACTTCTTCAGCGTCCCATATTAAGAATGTGGAACATTTTGAATTCTACTTCTGAAATAACAACAGCCCAGGTTAAGCTGTCTGAGTATGTAATTAGACGGTATAGCAAACCAGCTACTCAAGCAGAAGAAGTTGAGGTTTGTTTGGTTGAACTGGCAATGTGTTTTTTAAGGATCAAGCTATTGTTTTGAGATATTTTAGCTTTATGATCTTGTAATTTCACTTCTTTTTCAGCTGTATCAAGTGATGAAGGATATTACATGGGCACTGTTTGCCAGTCGAAAAGCTCTAAATGCCATCACTATAACTTACAAAAATGGATTTGTTCAGGCTTTCCACAGAGATCATAGGAGTAGCAATACATCCTATATCTACTCTAATCTTGTAAACTACTCAATCAGCGGTGGTGAACCTTATGATGCCAATATGTTATCCGCACGTCAAGGGTGGAATGACCAATCAATCCATGGTAATCTTTCAGCAATTTGGTATCGGGAACCACTTGATCCTGTAACAGGTGAAAAGATAGGAAAAGCCTGTGAAATTCCACCAGATGATCTCATCAATATAGCTGGATTTTCACAAGTTCCAGATGGTGTAGCTTCTTGGCATGTTGCAGTAAGCAAGTATACAGATTCCCCATTACTTTCAGCAGCATTGCCTGTACGGGATGCTGCAAATAAGAGCATTGTAGCTGTTGTAGGTGTTACAACTGCACTTTACAGCGTAGGCCAGCTGATGAGAGAACTTGTTGAAGTCCATGGTGGACATATATATTTAACCTCTCAACAGGGTTATCTTCTGGCTACTTCCACAAATGCTCCTCTGTTAAGAAATACAACATCTGGGCCCAAGCTTATGATGGCTGTTGATTCTCAGGATAACATAATACGGATGGGAGCTCAGTGGTTAGACAGAGCCTATGGAAACAAGCTTCCTCCCAATCACATTGTTCATGAAGAGAATGCAAAGCTTGGTGGTCAGCAATATTACATCGATTCATTTTTCCTAAATCTTAAGAGATTGCCTATAGTAAGCATTACCCTGTTGAAGCCTTTCCCTTGCATTGTTCCATGTTAACCTTAAAAAGCATAAAAATCAGACTGAAATTATATTGATATATAGAGATTTAGCAGATAGTACTTATTGTGCAGGTGGGAGTTATCATCATCCCAAGAAGTTATATAATGGGGAAAATAGATGAAAGAGCCTTCAAAACATTGGTTATACTGATTTCTGCGTCAGTCTGCATACTAGTCATTGGATGTGTCTGCATATTAATACTCACAAATGGAGTATCTAAGGAAATGAAACTGAGAGCAGAGCTGATAAGCCATCTTGATGCAAGAAGAAGGGCAGAGGCATCAAATAATTACAAAAGCCAATTTCTGGCAAACATGAGGTAATATGCTTTAAAATCTATAATGAATTCTAGCAAGTCTCATGATCTATAACCTTAAACATTTAATGCATATGCTAGTGTTTCAGATTCATTAAATGCTAAGCTTGAATCAACAGTAATCATGATTTAGTGATTTTCTTGTCATAAGCTTTGATGGACATTATGTATTTGCTCACGCTGTGTATTACAGTCACGAATTGAGGACTCCTATGGCTGCTGTGATTGGCTTGCTCGATATTCTCATCTCTGATGATTGTCTCACCAATGAACAATATGCAACAGTTACTCAAATTAGAAAATGCTCCACGGCTCTACTCCGGCTTCTTAACAATATATTGGATCTTAGCAAGGTGAGGTGCTAGCAAAAAGCAAAATGAGTTTCTGATTGTGAACACAATAGCATTTAATGCTGTAAAAGTTGATGAATGTTCATTATGCAGCATTTCAGGGTAGGAATGCTAAGTCTCTCATTTCCATTTTAACATTTAAGGAAAAAAAAAATACTAGTGATCTGCCTGTAGTTGCACCAGAGTTCAAAAACTCACATTTTATGCCTGGCTTGTGCTTGGCATAACATTTATATCGCTTAAAGAAGTTTCCATCAATAGTTACCTGTTTTATCACTTGCCATGAGGATCACAGTTCTGAAATCATTTAGATTTATTTCAAAAATTTCAAAATTCACAAAGAAATTATATGATTGTCGTTATTCAAAATTTCAGGTTGAATCTGGAAAGCTGGTGTTAGAAGATGCTGAGTTTGACTTGGGACGAGAACTTGAAGGACTCATTGACATGTTCTCTGTGCAATGCATTAACCATAATGTGGAGGCTGTTTTAGATCTTTCTGGTATTAGCATATTTAAATATCAATATATGAACCTCTAGTTTCTGTTTCTTATGTGCACTTCTAGTAATATATTGATTTTGTAGATGAAATGCCAAAGTTAGTCCACGGAGACTCTGCCAGAGTTGTGCAAATATTTGCAAATCTCATAAGCAATTCTATCAAGTTTACAACATGTAAGCACAACATTTTGTAATGCCATCTTCATTTACTTTCTATTGACATGTCCATAACAAAATATGCTATTACCCATTTTTCTAGAGAGAAAGAACAAACCAAAAATTCTGAAATGTGCATAAATCATCACTAAATTACTTTGTTTAATATAATAAAAACCAAAAAACTTGACAATTCAAATTATTAGAACACGAGAGTAATAGCAAAGAAGAGCATTTAAATGACCTTATATTTTATCCACCTAGATAATTCATATATTGGTTGGATCTGTTAGGTCTTAGGCAAGATTGAGGTTGAAGAAAGTTATAAGTTTTTATCTCTTCTGGTGAGTTTCTTTAGAAGAGTGGTTCTATGTGATTAAGAGTTTAATTTTTGGTTTTTTTCTTTGCAAATGGGCACATACTTTAGATAACAAATCCTTTCATGAATAAATGACTATGATTAGCATCTACATGATAAAAGTTTGGTGCTGACTGATCAATCCATCACAGCAAAACAATCCCATGATTCACGAGTAACTTATTAGCAAATTTTACCTAATGAAAATTGAAGGATGTAAGCATAATGTATATTCAAAAGAAAACTTTTTTAGTTCTCTTGCATAATTTCTCCAAATGGCTTGCAGCGGGTCATATAATTCTTCGTGGTTGGTGTGAGACCTTGAGTACTTTGAATGACACCGCAAAGTTTCCTGTTGACCAGAAGAAAGCACGGTCTGCAATCAAAGCGAGATTGAGGCAGCAGGGCAACCATATGAAGAAGGGCTCTAAGAAAGAAAACAAAGTGATTCTTTGGTTTGAAGTTGATGACACAGGCTGTGGTATGAACCTTGAAATGTGGCAAAAAATCTCTGTATAACATGATTGTCAACGAGAATTTACATCAGATTGTTTTCAATGTCCTCTAGGAATTGATCCTAGCAAATGGGAGTCAGTATTTGAGAGTTTTGAGCAAGCTGATCCTTCAACAACCAGATTGTAAGTAGCAAAAACATGTATGGCTATCAATAACTGAAATGAACGGAACGGTTGTTATTTGGTGTGAATTCCTGAATCTGTGCTTCACTAATGGACATTGAGTCTTCACCGAATGAAGATTATTGCTGAACAGCCCAAATGAAATAACAAGTTTAAGGTATCTGTAAAATCAAGAACTGAGATTCCTAGAATCTAAACATTTTCTATGTTATTTCAGGCATGGTGGCACTGGTCTAGGACTTTGCATTGTTCGGACCTTGGTAAGTAAACTCCACAAT
The DNA here is from genome assembly GCA_037975025.1 of Excoecaria agallocha. NCBI lineage: Eukaryota > Viridiplantae > Streptophyta > Magnoliopsida > Malpighiales > Euphorbiaceae > Excoecaria > Excoecaria agallocha. The sequence continues at coordinate 7,994,021 of CM075816.1, forward strand.
TCTGCAAGATTATACTGCATGTAAATCCGAATCGGTTGCATCATCTTATACTGTTTCACACCTTTGTACCTGAAAATGTAAGAACCTCAGACCAGCACGCATATGAATAAAACCTTTATAAAAATCAAGATACCAATGATTTTCTTTTTCCATTTTACAATGGTCCTGTGATGGCAGGTTAACAAGATGGGTGGAGAAATAAAAGTGGCAAAGAAGAATGGGCCTGGAACTCTAATGCGACTTTACTTGCTTCTGAATACAGCTGCAGACGGTGTAGAACAGCATTGCCAAATAGATTTTGCCGCCCATAACATTGTTGTGAGTAAAATTACTTGTTTTGGAATTGAATCTGATCCTCCAATAAGGCAATAACCCTCATTTTTAATGGTTTCTCTCCACTATTCTATCATGTATCCAACTAGTCAGATGATCAAAGCTCAAATAAAATAATTGTTTTCACTAATAATAAATATCATAAAAGGGATTCTGGAATTTGCACTGATCTCTAAGAGCTAAGAGGTACGCACAAGAGTAGAAGAAGTGTAGTAATTGCGAAAATCAAACTGCAGTGCTAAATTTGACTAAACTGATTTCCAAAAAGTTCTTATTCCGATGCTCTGAGGAATGGAGAAAACACAAGTTAACCTTTTTTAATTTATATTTGCAGTCTTAATATACCAAAGCAATATTAAACGAATTAATTGAGATTTTGTAATGTTTAATGCAGGTGATGCTAGCACTATATGGCTCAATGGGTAGAGTTATTATGTCGCAATGGTTGCGCAAAAATGGACTGTCTACTTTAGGAATTTCTGAGTGGAATGAGCTGACACAAGTTCTTCGAGAACTGTTCAGTGCAAGAAGACACAGAAATGGTTTTGAGATTCAATGTTCTCTGAATGAACCTTTGAGATCAGAAGTTGTAAATATACGAGATGTTAGTGACCCCATATTTGTCATAGTTGTAGATATAGGGTTGCTGGACTTGAGCACAGAAATATGGAAAGAACAACTTAAATTCCTCGACAAGTTCTCTAGTAAAGCAACATTCGCATGGATGCTGAATCATGATACTTCCAATGCAATAAAAATGGAGCTTCGCCAAACAGGGCATATACTGATGATGAATAAACCTCTATACAAGGCTAAAATGATTCAGATATTGGAGACTGTCATTAAGGAACAACAAAAGAAATGTTCAGCTACTACAAGAGATGCCTTGAAGGACAATGATACGCATGAATGTCTTGAGATTGATTCAACTCACTTTGACAATGCAAGTTCTGAAGATTCTGATGTGGCTGAAATGGGTAATTTGAATTCTCTCAATTCATTTCCTCTTGTTGAAACGTTCACAAGTTTAAAAGACCAGACATTTAAGAAGTGCTTAGCAGAGTTAGCTGATGCATATTTGGAAGAAAATAATTCAAGGGACGATATATGTCAAACCAGGCCTAGCTTGCTTGCCACCGAAGATGAAAATGTTATGTTTATGCATGACAAAGAAGCTCCCTGTCCGAGAGATTCCCCAAGTGAAAGTTCAAAATACTCAGAGAACATTTTCCCTAAAGGGCAAGGTAATTTGAGCAAAGCTGCAAAAGAAAAGAAAGCTCTTGAAGGCCTACGGATCCTTCTGGCAGAAGATACTCCTGTTCTTCAAAGAGTTGCAACCATCATGTTAGAGAAAATGGGGGCTACAGTCATTGCCGTGGGAGATGGGCTTCAAGCTGTGGTTTCTCTGAATTCTCTGCTTACTGTGAAAGGTAGAACAGAACCTCTCTTGCAAGAAGGAAATAAAGTTCCACAAACTGAAATTCAGGCCTTCCCGCCATATGATTTGATCCTAATGGATTGTCAGGTGAGAAATCATAAACAATGAACATTCGCTGATGTACAATTTAGTCTTGAAAAATCTTTGATAAGATATGAAACTTATAAAGCATTGTCTGAATGAAAAACCAGATGCCAAAGATGGATGGATATGAAGCAACAAAAGCGATCCGGAAATCAGAAGCAGGAACTGGATTGCACATTCCCATTGTAGCATTGACAGCCCATGCAATGTCATGTGATGAAGCCAAATGCTTGGAGGTGGGAATGGATGCTTATCTAACAAAGCCAATTGACTACAAGTTAATGGTATCAACCATCCTCTCGCTTACTAAACGGACAGCCTAACTCTTTCTTGTCACTTGTTAAGTAAAGCTAACCAAATCTTGTACTCAGCAGTCTTTGGATGTAAAGTTGATGCTTGATCTCAAAAATGTAGTGTAGCATGTAAGCTGTATTAGCCAATTTTCCTTTGGTGTTTTTTTGGCTTTCAAGCTCATGTGGAACATATTATGCTCAACTGATAGCAGAAGTGCTTCAAGTGTTGCATCTATCACCCAAAAGCTTGTGCATGCAAAATCCTATTACACTATATTTTATTGTTTGAAGGATGCAGAGGGTGAAAATGATGATGAAATAGGAATTTTGAAAGGCTTAGATGGGTTTGGATCAAATCATAAATGAATCAAGTTATAAATAAATTATGAGATTGATTATTATAAACAGGTTGAATTGAACTAGGTTGAAATATAACTAAAATGATTTATTATTAGTGATGAAGGAATTAAACTTTCACATATTAATTTTTTTGTCATTTTAAAGTTTTTTCATTAATAAAAAAATTTATGCATCTGTATCCTATAAAAACAATTATTTTGAAATTCACATTATATAAAAGTTATAAAATCACAATAATATAAAATTAATTACAAGCAAATCATAAATAAATCAAATTGAATTGAATCACTTTATGAATCATACAGATTAGATCATAAATATTGGATTTAATCATTTTATGAATTATACGAATTGGATCATAAATAAAAATAAATCATATAGAATTTAAATCACTTTTTTATAAATAAATCGGACCAAATTGGCAACTAACCCCACACAAATGAAAATGTAAACAAGATATGAGAATAAGATATACCCACAATGGCTGCTTATTAGGATCATGGAGCGGGGATTCCCCGGCCCCGGCGGGGACCCGTTCCGTTCGGGGCGGGGAATCCCCGAAATTTTCCTCCGCGGGGATGGAAGGAAAAAATTCTCCGTTCTAGAATCGAAGGCGGGGACGAAAAATGGGGTATCCGCCCCTGCGGGGATCCCCGCCCCGCAAAAAAAAAAAAAATATATATATATTTATTTATTTATTTTAAAATATAATATTTTATAAATAATTAAAATTAAAATATAATTTAATTTTATAATTATTAAATTTTAAATTATACTTAATTTTAAATTATTATTGATTTTAAATTTTTTATTTATTAAATATTATATTTTAATTTTAATTATTTATAAAATAATTTAATTTTATAATTATTAAATTTTAAATTATACTTAATTTTAAATTATTATTAATTTTAAATTTTTTATTTATTAAATATTATATTTTAATTTTAATTATTTATAAAATATTATATTTCAAAATAAAAAAAAAACGGGGGATGAGAATCCCCGCGGGGCGGGAACGGGGGAGATTCCCCCCCGACCCGATATTGGTGGCGGGGGTGGGCCCCCCGTGATCACCCCTACTGCTTATGTAGCATAAATCTTATAATTCTTTGGCTCAAGTATTTACCTTTAATTTGATATAAAAAAAAAAAAAATCATTGTCCCATGCAGGTCTCGAACCTGCGACCTTCGCGTTATTAGCACGACGCTCTAACCAACTGAGCTAATAGGCCACATGTAAAAGACATACGTTGTCCAATTTGTGTTGCAGCAAAAATGACGTATTCAAATAACAGCAAGGGACGAACGAGAGTTTGTTCTTTCATTGGAAACGGAATTGCATTTCTACTACTTTCTGCCATGAAAGAGGACTACGAGGTAAAGCTTCACGCTTCTTGCTTTGATTCTCCTTTCTCTTTTATTCTATTTCTAAATTTCTCCGTTCAATTTCCTTTGTTTTATGTTGGCTTCCATCTCTAGTAAATTTTTCTGCTTGGATTTTACTATTTGTAGTCCTGCAATTAGTGGATTAACTTTGTTTTGGAATTTTTGGCTGTTATTCTAATCTGTGCATGTTGTGCTTTCCGTTATTGATGTTTAGCTTGTTTGTTTTGAGGGAATTGGTTGGGAAAAAAAAATGGAAAGTGGAGAAATTCAAAATAAGGGAAATCTGGATTCTCAATTTCCCCGTCAAAGGCCAAAATCATTCTCAATTCTGTTATTTTCCCCTTGCAGGATTTAGAACCCAAACAATCTTGATCTTTTGGAAAAAGAAGAATAATATTTCATTTATTGCAATTTTTCTTCATCAGCATCTATATCTTGCAATTTTTTATACTTTTTAAACAGTAAAGTTCCCTTGGAATTCTTCTGTGGTGTGGCCTGTTTTTTATACAATTACAATTGCTTCTTAGTTCTTAATGAGTGCTGGTACATAGTCACCACCGTGTGTTTTAAAACTGAGAAGAAAAGAGTTTAGTGGCAGGCTGTTTGTGTATGGATCAATAATTGTGGGTTATGAGAGCTGAATTGGATTGTTATGTACTAATCATATTTAGATAGAATTCTATCTGTATATTTGCTGGGTTGAATTTCATTACATGCGGCAATAATTCATGCTGCGAAAGTTTCATAATTTTGATAATGTTGTGACTTATGTGTCACAGTGTATTGTAGAGAAGGGAATGTTTTACGTGTGAACTCAGTGAAGCTGCATCTACATACATCTCTTTCGAAGTTTTTTCTGTAACTTCTTTTTTTCTTTAATCATTCTAATAGTCATGTGTGTGATGTGTTTGCAGATTGAAGAGAAAAAGCAAGCTGCTGCCGATGTATTATTTCAATATTCTACTTTTGCATTGGCATGTATTGGTAATCAAGTTCGGCCTTGTGACTTGAGGTTGCATTTAATGAAGGTGAGCTGGGGATTTTTAGTTCAGGTTCCCATTAGCCAGATTTTGGATGATTGGTTCTTAATTATTTTAATATAGGGGCTACCTGGATTTTTCATGTGCAGAAATAAATGAAATCTCTAAATATTTATCCAGAGAGATTCTAGGACTGCAGAAAGTGAATATAGATTATTAAATTCTCAAAAATATTCCCTATAATTTTCAGGAGATATCTGGAATGCCAACTTCTCTGAAGAGAGAAGTGCCGCAGACAGCAGCTTCACCTGAAGCAATGGGTGAATCATCAAGCTCGGGTACAGCCAGACTCGATAAGGCAGACAGTTTCTGAGCACTATAAACCAATGAAGAGCTATGGAGGGTTTGGCGTAAGAGATGTTGACAAGCTGCTAAGACAAGTAAACCTTGTTTTTATTGAACTTGTTTGTTTATGATTTTCTTTAATTGTCATAGGAAGATATTATTAATTTTATTATCGAATATCTCCTATTTTTTTTGAGTAATGTAATAAAGGGATTTATGTACTTCTTTTCTTTTTCTTCTTCTTTATTTATTTATTTATTTTTTAAATTTCTGATCTTTGAATGTATTGTCAAATAAGAAACAAGGCACACTGTCTGCAAAGAAAGAAAACAGAATAAAACAGCAAATAAAAAAAACGAAGCTGGACAGGCCCTACGCCCAGGAAGTTATGTCCTAAGGCATTTTATTATATTTTCTTCTTGGCATTTGGTTGTTCTGTTCTTTCATAACAATGTGCTACCTTCATTGTCTGTGTATCTGTTATTCAATTGGTCCAATGAGATAAGACTTTATCTTATACATTAAATCGTATAGATGCATGTATATTCTAATGAAAAGATGATTTATCTTGATGGTTTGGTAGTTCATTTGTAATCTCTACAAATTTTGGTTTTCCATGGGTGAGACGTACTTCGTTTGGTCCTCTCAGTAATCTGGGCCATCCTAGTTGATAATGCATTGGTTGACATTACAATATCTTCCAACCCCACCGCAGTTCAGGGTCTTGTCTTAGGCCAGATAGGTCCAGTCCATTTGCTCATGTAATTAACACCAATAATAATGTAATTTAATTCATTTATAGGACAGATATTGTGATAAGATAGAGGTTTGCTATCCTTATTAGACTTTTGGATAGAAAAGATTTTTCAGAAGGAACATTAATATAACCATTATATTGATGGGAACTCGATTTGGAAATTGGACAGGTCAATTCATTGGTATAGATATTTTGCATTGCGCTTTTCCCTTTTTTTTTTGGTTAATAAGCTGATGTCAGTCATGATACAAGCCTCGCAAGTCGCAAATTGCCACTTTGATGCGGACTTTTCCACTTTCACATGGTAGCTTAGTACTTTTCTCTTTGTTTTACTTGCCTGATGTAGCCCTTCGATTCTTTCCCGTCTGAAGTCAACTCACGTTGCATTGGTCTGAAAACAACTTCCTGTTAAAAATCTTCATATTGCGACTGAATAGGTGAGCAATCTTTTCATGTTAGTCCTGTTCCAGGAGGTAAGACAGTTGAAAAAACGTTCATTGAAAATGTAAGCGTTCTTTTTCTTTAGTAAATACAATATAGTGCACCTTTTGCTTGGGTTAGTAGCAGTCTTATAATCATTTTTGCCTGCAAACTTAGAGTGTGGAAGAGCTTCTTTTCCTCCTTTTGTGATGTTCAATTCTCACGTTAGGACCCAGAGATGGTTTACGCATGATTATGAACTCTAACTACTAGATTTTGCAGATAGTTGCTGAATCTTTTGTAGGGTAGGATATATAATTTCTTCTACCATTGGCTGTCAACCTTTACCTGCTAATGTATATTAATCTTAAAAGTTTATTGACATTTAATGTATAACGTGTAAGGGATAATGGGGTGAATTTCAGTTAACAGAAAAGTGGCTGTAATATCATTTCAGGAAAATGAAAAAAAAAGCAAAAAAAATAAAAAAAAAAAGGAAAATATAGGGGAGACATAGCATGGCACTGACCTGGGACAGAATCTAATTTTGTTCACATGCAGTGTTGGTTGGAATAATTAATGTTCAGTTGGTAGACATTATGGACAATAGTGTTAAGCTAACAACTGTGCGCTCTCTGCTTGCTTTTCTCTCTCTCTATTCATCCATCTTTCTTTCTCTCTCAATCCCCTGTTTTTTATGTATGATTGGGATAGATTACCTACCTCTATCTCCTTGACCTTCATCGTCCTCTTTTATCCGTTAATAAAAAATGGGAGATCAGTTTTCTTAAGGAGATCTGATTTAAAAAGCTTATGCATGTGCATAAGAGCTTATTACCCTCCATTGGTCCTGTGTAGAGCTTTCTCAAATCAGTAAAACAGATAGTAGTGAAGAAAGAAGATACCTAGATGGGAAAAAATGGAATAATATTTAGCATAATGACATAATTATCAGATATTTTGCTCTGCAAATCAATAGTTTATATACATCAAGTACTTTCACTTTGGAATAAGAGTATTCTCACATCTAATAATCATCTCATGTTTTCCCTTATCTTCTATAATCCAACATAGCATTCTTTATTTACAGAAATCATCACTGTCACTCCCACTGCAACGGCATGCCTTGCTGTTTTGCAATCCCAGGCTGCAGTAGAAACAAACTTTCCTGCCTTTGCTGTCTAGTTGTTCAAATTGGTATTGAAAGGGAGGGCATATTTTAAGCTCTAGATTCAATTCTTGACCGCTCCCATCATATGAAATTTCCTGGTTTTTGTACCTGGAATCTCCAACAATCTTCTCTTCTTTTGAAACTGCACCAGTAGAAGTCACCATGCTGTCAACAGCTGATTCATTGATTGGTCTATGAGTTGAAGGATCAATCCCTCTGCACAAGAGCTTTCTTCTTATGTGAGTATTCCAATAGTTCTTGATCTCATTATCAGTTCTACCTGGTAACCTACCAGCTATGAGAGACCACCTTAATACACAAACAAGTTCAACACCGTGTTAGTTCTCCAAAACCAGTTAGTATTTTCACTAAAACACTAAAATTAGCAGAAACACTCCAGGGGTAGGCCTTACTTGTTACCAAGGAGGCTATGCAGCTCAATAATGAGCTCATCTTCTTCAGCAGTAAAATTTCCACGCTTGAGATCAGGGCGTAGGTAGTTAATCCATCGAAGGCGACAACTTTTGCCGCATCGAAGAAGGCCAGCGGCTTTAGGGAGGGTTCTCCAGCAGCCCTCACCATTAGCTTGAATATAAGCAATAAGACGTTCATCTTCTTCTCTGGTCCATGCCCCTTTATTGGTGTGTGCTTTCTCGCAGCAGGGGAACCTCCCCATGTTTTTTTTGCTACTTGTTGGAGAGGTATCGACAGTTTATGTTATATCAGATGATGAATATTTCTATTTGCAGTAGTTTTTGGTTGAGGTTTTCAGCAAAGGAACTGGGTGGATGCGGTTTTGGGATAAGAGTTTTATACTGCTCATATGGATAATAATTCCGAGCACTGATTATTATCGTATGTTGGTTGGTGGAGGAAAAAGGGCTGAAGAGGGTCCACTTGATGACTTTATCTACCCTTTTGTAAATGTCGATTTATGATATTATGCGAATTTATTATTATTTTATGACTGGCTAGCAAATTTGATCATTTGGAAAGAAAGAGATGGATTTTCATTAATGGAGATTTCGACAATCAAGTAACAAGTAAATGTTTATTCGATGAAAGAGAATAGTTTGGCTTGAGATTTTTTTGAATTTAGAGTGCTTACATGATGAAATTGAAAAGTCTTATATAGCATTTGGTCACATTATATTAAATGAATTGAGCTATTAATGTTAAATAACAGCTATATTATCATTGACTTTTCAATAACGTTTAGTTAAAAGTTTAGGTTCTGCTCGAGTTTAGGGAGTTGGTCAGATTATCATTAATGTTATGTTTATTGATAAAAAATTGTGGGTGAGATTGGAATTTATATTCACATATAAAAGTTTATTGATATATTAAGAAATGTTAAAGGTATGTGATAATTGAAGAAAGGATCCAGCTTAATTTTGTGGACTATGGCAGGTTATCAGGTCGCTGTCCGGTAAGCCACAAGTGGATGAAAAGGTGAGCGACTTGGTCCTCGTTGTGATTAACGTGGGAGATAGGTTGCTATAGACATGGTCCATGTACGCAAATTGTTAAACATGTTCATGTACGCAAATTGTTAATTTCAGACAGTTATAGGATCAAGTTGCAGTGGAAAAGGACTTTTTGGCTCAAGATAAAATTTCACCCTTTTGTCATTTTTCTTGTGATGATTACTTTGTATTAAAATTGAGGGATAATTACAAATATCTCCATATCCAATCATCTAAATTTTAATTAGGCATAACAAAAAGATCAAGAAAAAAGAATTTATGCGGAGTCGAAAGATGCTTTTCCACAATGGTCGATTGAGATTATTTTCCGAAAAAATTCATGTCAATAAGAACAAATCCTCACACCGTGGTTAATGTATTTGCCGTAGGTGCCATGGAAATTGAAGAATATAAGAAGTTCAAGGTGAATGGGCAATTCAAAACCCAAAAGTTTTGCAGCCTCCACTTCTTCATTTCCAACTTCCAAGAACCCATCTCTTCACACCTCATCCTTGTACAAAAACCACTTTCAATAAAATATTTCCTCATCAGTATTTTTTGTCTCCAAGAGCAAAACTTCTTTAAATGGGTTTTTCTTTGAGTTTTGGGATCTCTCACATTTCCCCTCCATTAAAGTACCTTCAAAGCTCCATCTTTCCTCATCTATTTTAAATCCAACAAAACTCATGCTTCTTTCAGTCTTTTTTTTTTTTTTCCAATTGGAGGTAGCTTGCAAAAAATAGGGTTCCATAAATTTGGTATTTCATTGCATAAATTAGGGATTTTGAAGAAACTTGGGCATGCAAGGAGAATGGATTATGAATTCTAATGGTTGAAGCAGAAGGACCAATAGGCCTCCGAAAACAAAATCGCATCATCAAAGAAGAGGAAGGCAACAAGTAGGGAGGCTTAAGGACCCCATCTAAATGAACAAGGTCTCATTCTAAATATGGGAACAACAAGCAAACTTTGACTAGCTCATCCTCGCTGTTAAAACCAAACCTACACACAACCCTGCGCTGCCATCCCAAGTTTCTGAACAGACAACTTTGAGCTGCCATCCAAGTCTCTAAACAACCCAATCAACTTGTGAACTGTTGAAGTCAATGTTTTTACAGTGTTGCGATAGAAATTTAAAGTTGGACACATTTGTTTCCACATTTAAGCTCCCCGTTCCATGGGTCACGTCCACTGATGCAAATGGAATGGTATGAGTATACTCAGACTGATCGCCATCACCAGATGACTCAAATTCAGAGTCATCGCTATCATCACATAGTGGCAGATTTTAGTGCCATATGATAGTTGTTTCTGTTATCATTGTAAGTTAATATGTCTAGAGCTATTTAATAGTTTTGAGATAGGCAGCGTTGCAGGTATGGAAGACCTTATGTTTGGTTTAATAGTGATATCGCATCAAGGCTGAATCTTCAGACTCTCCTTTGCTGCTGTTCCAGCTGTGAGTTCTGGCACAACTTGATCGACATTGCACCTTTTAGCAAAGTGTTAACTCCACTGCTATAGATTATTCTCAAATTTTTCTCTTGGTTTTCCAAAACTAGAGCATTGAAGCTTCTTATGTGCTAATTTGTTCTTAAATAGAACTTTAAGTTATACTATTTGATTCTGGTTGCTTAATGAGTTATGCTGCTATTGTGCAAGTTTGCATCTAAAGTGGCTTTTTTGCAACTGATTGAAGTTTGCTTCCTATTCTTCTTCTATCTACTTTTGTTTCATTATAATAGGGTGGATGAATGGTGCATAGAGTATGTGTGGAAGTGTTTGTTAATTAGAAGTGATGGGAACTTTGCCTTAGAGCCATTTAATAACTATGTTTGCATTTGGTTCTTTGTTTGATGCATTGCTATTGTTCTTCTTGTTTCTTCCTTAAAAACCATCGAAACCTTTTATTTTGGTATTATTGTCTAAAGTTTCCGTTTGATTTGCTGAGCATTTACTTGAAAATCATTTGATTTGTTTCAGTAAAAAAAAAGTCAAACTAGTCGGCCCATGATTAGATCCATTTGAATTGAACCGTGATCCGTGTGCTATGCAATTAATTTATGATCCAACCAATGTTATTAAAACTGGATCGGATAAAGAACCGATGAGGTTGGGGGTTCGTGGTTCGATCGGTTCAACCGAATTTTTTTTATTTTTAAAATATTATAAAATATTATAATTTTATTAATACAATATAAAAATTAAAAAAAATATCCATCAAACATTAATATATGTCACAAATATTCTAATAATAAGTTACAAAACATAATTTTAATTGTATTATTACAAGTAATTAATTATGAATTTTTGAATATTATATATTAAAAACATAAAAATACAATCATATTATGAAAAAAATTTCCTTTTTAGATGGAGTACTAATGAAGCAAACACAGAAAATATTAACCTTATATATATAAGTATAATTATATTTAATTACAATAAATTCAAATAGATAATAAGTATATTAAATTATTAAGTGACATTTTTTAGAATTTAAAATACTAATTTTTTCAAAGAAATAAATTATGAAAATTATATAAATATATTTATATATATATATAATTACAATGAACTAAATAGATAATAAGTATATTAAATTATTAAGTGATATCTTAAACTTTAAAATACTAATTTTTTCAAATAAATAAATAATAAAAACTTAATATATATATACACATACATATATTTGATTATAATGAACCAAATATATAATAAGTATATTAAATTATTAAGTAACATATTTATAATTTAAAATACTAATTTTTCCAAATAAATAAATAATGAAAAACAAACAAATATATATATGGGGGATGAAAAAATACAAAAAAAAATATAATTTTTTGCAATTTTCAGCCAAAAATTCGGTTTTGTCCGGTTTTTCAGTTTTTCGGTTCAATCTGATTTTTTGCCAATCCGATTTTATATAGTTGAACCAACTGGTTGGTCTGCCAGTTGGTGGTTAAACCGGTTCAACCGATCGATCCGGTTTTAATAACTATGGATCTAACCCATTTGATCCGACCCGACATGTTTGCTGGGTTTAGCTGAAACTATTATTTGCTTAATCTATGAACTAGGCTAGAATCTCATGTATACAAAAATTAGCCTATTTTAAGGGTTATTCTCTTTTTATTGTTCTAAAAAAAGGTTCAACTCAAGGAACAAGAGTTATGGGATTAACATGGCATTCCAACTTTAGGTATTATACATTAAAAATGCACCCTAGTATGAATTTTTAAACACGATGCAATTTCGGAGATTGAAGTGCTCTTTCTAAAAAAAAAAGATTCAGAATTTCTTACATAATGAAAGCTCAACAACATTTTCAAGCATAAGCACACAAAGCACTTCTATATACTTCTAAAACTTCAAAATTTTCCTGCAAAAACAGCACTTCTAAAGCAATTCAACTCAATCACCAAAAACTTCAACCTTCCACCCTTAACTTTAAGATAAGCATTGTTGCCAATACTTTCATTGAGATTCAAAAGAAACAAGGAGCAACAAAGTAAAGAAATTAACCAAAAGGAAATCTAAAAATATGCATGCAAGAGAAGAAAAACAAAACAAACTACTAAAATTAAAAACAAAATGGATAAGAATGCTCTATTCACTACAAAAAAACTGCAGATTAGCGACGGATAATTCCGTCGCTAAATACCATTTTTTCGTTGCTAATTAAAATTAGCGACGCCGCGACGAACAGTCGCTAATAGGCCAGTCGCTAATATATTAGCGACGGATTTCAAGTACAGTCGCTAATTTAGCGACGAAATATTTTGTCGTAAATTTTTTTTTGTCGCTAATTTATATTCCTAATTAGTCGCCGAATTACAATAATATCTAGCGACTAATTTTCCATCGCTAATTCCGTTGCTTATTATAAATTTACTCGCAAAAGATAGCGACGAAAAATTTGTCGCTAATTATTTGTCAAATTCTAATGTATACATAGTAGCGACAGTTTCTGTCGCGAATCCATCGTTAAATTATTGCCTAATTTAAATTTTTCTTTTAATCTATTTTTAAATGTTCATCTTATACACTGTAAATAATAATCTTATATTATGAAATTCAAATATAATAGATGCAAATATAAATAATAATCTTATATTTTCATATATATAATTTGTAATGAATTCATTACAAATATACAGTTAACATAAAAAAACAATATATGAAACAAGGTATTGTTTATACAATCAATTTCCCTAAAATCAATAACAAATTAAATCTTTACAATTTCCTATCAAATATAGAATTAGCTCCTAACTAATATTATTATAGTAATATACCCTAAGCCTAAATACAGTCCCTCTCCTCGTCTTCTTGCTGCAATAATGGACACCAATAATTATGTCGACAAGAAACTAATCGAATCCATGAATGCAATAATGGACACCACACACATAACAAGAGCCATTTTCCATTTGAAGATACTGCACAAAGTATAGAACAATATTTTAGATGGTTTGGCAAATAAGTAAAATATAATAAATACATTCTATTAGAGAGCAAAAACCAAAGCAATGTTTGTCAATAGAAATTTAAAGTCAGGTCCATGAATTAAATCTGCATGTTAATTATTGTTGCAAACCTCCCAGAGTGTTTACATAGTTATGAAAATATTCATACTAATTTGGAAAACAAAAGTAGCTTATTCTAAACAAGGTATATTATATATTTCACATTGGCTACTTCAACCATTACAAAAATGTATTATCCTTTATATATATACACTTCAGAGAAAATAAGCTGTGAATTTACAAATGAAATGTAAGGTGAATATACTATCAGTAAGGAAACTTACAGCATAAATGACTGCCCAGAGCTCAGATTGTGTAAGACTCCATTCGGTTGACCAACTGGTAAAAAAGAATGTTGTCAAAACCATCAATAGAGTGCCAAAAGCATATGAATAGGCTGTGACTGAAATGTTGGCAGGGTATTTGGTTAAAAGTGGAGCCTGCAATGACAAATTGAAGTCCATAAACTATCGGGAAAATTAATTAATATAATAGTTTTTTAGCAATAAGAGATTTGAGCACGTTGTATCAGGAAAACATATCGAGCCTTATTGAATATAGTACAAAATATTTCAATATCGTGTTTCTATTGGAGTTCAAATGCATGAATAGATACACAACCATAAATATCTTCCATAACGTAATTCCTTGAATCGTTCAAGATTATAGGTTTCAACAGTAGACACATATTTTGCCACCCCAACTCCAGCTGAAGTAATTTAAAGCTATAGAAACAAAGTGAATATATTTTTGCCATATGAAACTAACACTTGTGTTGGCAGAAAAATGTAATGGGTACAGAATGCTTTCCTTAAAGGCTACTTTCATGCAACTAATTCATAATAAGTGTACTGTTTTCCATAACCTTGCAGAGTTTCAACATCATCATGGGCCCAGGAATTCTTATCTTGGCTTTTGATGCATGTATGTTACCAAAAGGTGTTTAAGAATAACAGACAAACTATTACCGAAAGCTATTTTCACTTCAAATGTTGTGGTGCTTGATAACTGACCTTCAGTTTTAAGCAAATTCACTCTTTCGGTATTGCAGGAATATGTTCATAAAAGAAACTGAAAACTGATCTTTAAGAAAACAATATATACAAGCAAATATTGGGAATTATTGCACCAACATATGCTAAATCATGAACCCCAACACCAAAAGGCTAAAAAGGAGAACCTCTTAAACTTACCCCGTCATCACAACCAGGAGGAATGTAAAGACTGGAATTGCAGGCTGTATTGCGGCAGCATACATTGGATTGGTGTAGCTAAGTCCAATAAGAAACAATTGTATCAGATATTATTATAGCCCTCACTTGTGATAAGATTGCATCAATAAGAATGGATTAGAATAGACACACCCTGTTAACCCAAGAAAGAAAAACGTCAGCAGCAGGCGGCTAGTCATAGGTTGTCGAATCCTTCTGCAAAAGAGAAAAACAAAATGTCGTTTAGTTCAAACGATGATGGAAGATGAACAAAGTAATATAGTAAGAGTGGAAATTGAAGAAAAATTGCAATTTGCAGCTTTTAGATTCATCAGGTGGAAATTGAACAAATTAAATTGCACATTTTGATTTCATGAATCATTAGGTTGAAGAAAAATTGCAATCTGCAGCTTTTAGATTCCTCCATTCAAACATAAATAGAAGATCGAGACCAAGACCAGTAGCATCCGAAAATGCTAGCAGTACCTGCTGTGCGGATGATGCACTCTGAATTTAACAGGTCGGATTCAGCTTGCAACAAGGAGTTTTCGAACATACTCACCAAAAATCAGGACGATCTAACGGCAAATAATTTTTCGATCGTCTTCACATACAAAATTGGTCATTATGTAAAAAATTCAGAAAATAGCCTATTTTTTGCAACAAAAACTGAACTTACAGATCTTAAAAACTAATCTTCACCGTCCAAAAATAACAACAAGGAGTTTCAAATGTACTCACCAAAAATCAGGCCAATCTAATGGCAAATGATTTTCCGATCGTCTTCGTATACAAAACTGGTCATTACGTAAAAAATCCAGAAAATAGCCTCTTTTTTGCAACAAAAACTGAACTTACAGACCTTAAAAACTAATCTTCACCGTTAAAATTAACAAAAATGAGCTTTGAATGTACTCACCAAAAATCAAGCCAATCTAACAGCAAATGATTTTCCGATCGTCTTCGTATATAAAACTGGTCATTACGTAAAAAATCCAGAAAATAACCTCTTTTTTGCAACAAAAACTGAACTTACAGACCTTAAAAACTAATCTTCATCGTTCAAAATTAACAACAAGGAGTTTTGAACTTACTCACCAAAAATTATGCCAATCTAACGCAAATGATTTTTCGATCGTCTTTGTATACAAAACTAGTCATTACATAAAAAATCCAGAAAATAGCCTCTTTTTTGCAACAAAAATTGAACTTACAGACCTTAAAAACTAATCTTTACCGTTCAAAATTAACAACAAGAAGTTTCGAATGTACTCACCAAAAACAGGCCGATCTAACGGCAAATACTTAACCGTTGAATCTTTACTTACACTATTCCTTATAAAAGCTGTTCAATTTGTATTTGAAGATCCAACCAAATCGTAAATATGCAGATTCAAATGGATTATATATTTGGATTTATCAGATAATATCTTAACTTATTTATTAATCTAGCCATGTTTAGAATTTTAAAGCCATTTCTCCATTTTTAAATCAGTAAGGTTACTCAGTCTTCCATAACACTCAATTAGGTAACCGCGGTAGTGAAGTTAAATGGTAAGGATGAGTTTAGATGGAGCTTTGAACATTTAGAAAAATAATAGAAATAAAATTGAAAAGTGTGCGTGTATGTATATATATATATATATATATATATATTAGAAAATGTATTCATTTAGAAAAATAATAGAAATTAAATTGAAGAAATTAAATTAGAAAATTTATTCATTTTGACTTGTATGAGTTTAAGTCTTGGATTAAACTCTATTGTATTATTCAACTAAATAATAAATTAAGCTTAAAATCATATACGCATTGAATTGAAACGGTGGAGAGATGTGGCGGAAGAGAAAATGTTATTTTTATATGTAGGGTAAATTTATAAAATTACTAAAATGCCCCTACCAAATTTCATCATTTTATCCTTGTATTCAAGGATAATTTTATAAATATATATTTTAAATTTTTTAATAATTTAAAATTTGCTCAAAATTTTAACAAAATAAAAATAAATTATAAATTTTTCATAATCATTTTAAATGAAATAATAAACTTTATATTATTATTATATAAATATAAATATTTATTATTTTTCATAATATGACTATATAATACTTATAATAATTACTTTATTATTATTATTAAAATATGATTTTTTTAAATAAATAAGTTTATATTTGGGGATAATTGATACATAAACAATGGGAGTGAAATTTAAAAACTTATTTTTTAATTTATTTGCGATAGATTAGCGACTAAATACGTCCATCGCTAATCGTATTACAGCAACAAAATACTAGTTAGCGACAGATATATTTCCGTTGCTAAACCGTCGCAAAAAAGGCGCTAAATTTTCCTGCCAAAATTAGCGACTAAAATTTTAGTCGCTAAAATTTCTGGAACTAATTTCCTAAATAAAAAATTATAAAATTTAGCGACAGATAATTTTGTCACTAATTTCATCGCAAAACAGGGCGCGTACTCTTCCCGCCGATAATTAGCGACTGTTTATTAATTCCGTCGCTATTTCATCGCAAAAAAATAGTAAATATCATTCTCGCGACGCATTTATAAAACAGTCGCTAATCCGTCGCATAATTAGCAACGAAAATTGTACCGTCGCTAATTTTAGTCGCTAATTGGCAGTTTTTTTATTGTGATTGTTACTCTGTTTGAGGGGGTAAAATGGCGCTTCCACAAGTTAGTTATTGGATCTAGTTTTTCAAACTACGCTTGAATTTAAAGAGTGAAGTTTCCTACATCACGTCATTTTTTGCATTGATTCAGGCCTCCATCA
The DNA here is from genome assembly GCA_037975025.1 of Excoecaria agallocha. Lineage (NCBI taxonomy): Eukaryota > Viridiplantae > Streptophyta > Magnoliopsida > Malpighiales > Euphorbiaceae > Excoecaria > Excoecaria agallocha. Next base: position 8,011,594 of record CM075816.1, read on the forward strand.
TATTGATTCAAGCATCAAAATATTGTATGAATCGATCTAAGTCCTATGGTTGTGTGGAAGAAGAGGACACTAGTATTCATAAAGGTATTCTAGATGTTCTCCTTGCTCCTTTTCCTCTTGCTCTTCTCAAAGTTATGGCCACCTTTATTAACGTCTTCTTCCTCCTCACCATCATAATCTTCTAGTGCATTATGCAAGTATTATGCCTTTTCATTCTTTCATTGTTAGCATTCACAAGATAATAATTCTCATCAAACTTTTTACAAATTTATTAAATCATCTCTCTCTCTCTCTCTCTCTCTATATATATATATATTATTTTATGGGTGTTGAGAAATCAATATGTTGGTAGTTATGCTCAGAAACTGTTTGACATGTACTTATGAGAAAAAAGTTACAAGAACATGAAATGTGCTTGCGTTCGGGTACAACATGAGCTCACCAAGGAAAATATATGGACAATAATGATTGAGTCAAATGATGGATCAATTAAAGTGGATAGTGTGAAGCAGTATGGACCTCTAAATGAACGCGAAACAATTATATTCAAAAATAAAGATTCTACTGTCCTGCTCATGCCCTACTTTTGATCATTTTAGATGGCCTTATCGACACATGTTCAATGTCATGAAGACAGAAAACCTTGACAGACTTCCCATGTCATTGATAATGAAAAGGTGGATAAGGGACATTGAATTCACTTAGGAAAGTTTAGATAAAATGACCATTCCCTTATCACAGAATTTGAAAGAACATCATTACTGTGCTCCATGACATTTAGTTAAAATTTTGCCCATTTGCATCTTTTGAACTTGAGACCTCCAACCGAGCCAAAAAAGAGTTCACAAATATGCAGCAAAAAATAATGTTTGGACCTGCCAACACCAATAAATCCACAAAGCAAATCCAGTCTGCTAACCCTCAACTATTTTGCCAGGTTGAATCTTCAAACAACAAACTTATAAGAAACACTTAAGTCAAAGAAGCGAAAGCAGAACTAAGCGAAAATGTAATAATCCAATGAGGAAATGTGATATTTGTGGGAATAGGGGCCATACTAAAACCCAATGTCATATGCTGAATTCCAATATTTATAACTGATAAAACCTTCAACCATTTTGAATGAAAGAAAACTCATTTAGATATGTATGCCAAAAACTCAAAATGCCTAACTATAGAAAAAAATAGAAGACTAGTAAAATGAGCTTATCAATTTGATGAGCTGTGCTATGGGAACCACTGCCTTGAAAGAGAAATTTCGACAAGACCTTGGTGCAATCTAGAAACTAGTTGCGGACATGTGCACTCATGTTAGAAGCTCAGAACAACAACTATGCCCATAATCGAAAAAATCATCGTTAGGGATTGAAGTAATTCAATTTTTATATCAAATGAGAAGGAAGAAATCCTCTTCAGAAAAGAAAGGATCTGTATTTTTAAGAATCAAATTCAGCCTGTTACGGAACAGATTGTGGAGAGCAAAACTGGCTGAAATCACGCAGCTCAAACAGAAAAAAAGGTTGAGAAAAATTAGCAACCAATGGAGGGAAAATCTAAATAGTTGGAAAGAAATTAAAACGTTATTTAGTCAAAAAAATCAGATTCAAATGAATTTGTCTCAAAAAAAGAAATGTAAATCAAGGCCTAGCCCTAGTCGGACAGCACATACGTGTGGTAATTTTTCCAAACTTCACTACCAATACAATTCAAACCCATTACACAAACATTCCTTTATAAATACAAAATCAAGTCAATAGACTTTCAATGTGGGATAGAGTAGTTAAAGATAGAACCACAAGATATTTTATTCAACAATCCCCCACAAATGGCTTGCTAGGAAATTTTTTGGGCTTGCAGTAGGATCAAATGCTTAAATATCAATATCTTTCAATTGAATTGATACAGTGTTATGAGGCAGCAACTTTGTTAAAAGAAGTGAAAATATTCTTGAACTCTAGAAATGCAAATTGAGATCCCTACAACACACATTATACCCTTAATGTTAACTGTTTCGTAATATAGCAAACTAGCGCTTTTAATGGCCATATGCATACCTTGGGTGCTTATGATTTCTCTAGAAAGATTGCCCAAGTCTTTCATAGAAGGCGGCCCACCTTCATACTCATGCAGGTGGTTTCAACACGAAACCATTGAGTCACTTAAACTTAATCTTCAAAAATGGCATCCATAAAGTTCATCACAAATGAACCACCAGAAGAAAAAGGGCTATGGATCCATAATACACTATCACAAGTTATAGAGAAGAGTAAATTAGTGCACAAAAGAGGCTTTATATGGCTCTGTTTGACTATACACTGGTATCCATCACATTGCTTCAATCAATGAGCTTAAGTCCCATCCCCCTTGACATTTCAAGAACTACTTTTTTTGGTAATCCTTTAGTGAGAGAACTCGCCAAGTTTTTCTCAGATCTGACTTATTTCAAAGAGGGGTTGTTTGATTGTACTATGTCTAATGTAAATGTGTCTCCTTTTACCATTATAGACACTATTTTTGGCAATTCTAATGGCTGCTTGTGAATCACAATGTAGAAAGACTAGTACCGATGATCTCCCCTATAATGGCATATCTACTAATAAACTCCTTAGCCATTTTGACTCTTGACTTGCTAATTCAAGAGCTATAAATTTAGATTCCATGATTGAGCGTGCAAACCAAGTTTGTTTAGATGATTTTCTTGACACGGCACCTCCACCGATGATAAAAACATAGCCATTAGCAGAACTTACTTCATCATTATCAGCTACTCAATTTGCATCACAATAACCTTCTAGCATAATAGGAAATTTGTTAAAATGCAAACACCATTCCATGGTACCTTTTAAATATTTAAGCAAGCAATGAAGTGCATTCCAATGTTTATTACTTGGATTATGAGTGTATCGGCTCAATCTACTAACAACATAGGCTATGTCATGTCTAGTGTAGTTCATTAGAAATATTATACTACCAATGATTTTAGCATATTCTTCTTGAGAGACACTAGGTTCATTATTCTTTTTAAGAGATATGTTAGGATCATAAAGTGTTCTCACAGGCACTACATCAAAGTTATTAAATTTTTTCAACAATTTTTCAATATAACGTGATTGACTCAAGGAAAAATCACTTTAAGTTTTTCTAATTTTGATACCTAGTATTACATCAGCTTCTCCTAAGTCTTTCATGTCAAAGTGAGAGGACAAAAACATTTTGATTTCTTTCATCACATTAACATTAAAACAAAAAATGGGCATATCATCAACATATAAAAAAATGATCACATAATCTGACCAAATATCTTAGAATATACACAAAAGTTAGATCCATTTACAATATACATATTAGTTAATAATGTGTTATCAAATTTTTCATACCATTGTTTAGGAGTTTGATTTAAACTATAAAAGGACTTTCTAAGTTTACATACCTTGTTCTCTTCACTAGGATACACAAAACCTTCTTGTTGTTCCATGTAAATTTCCTCTTTTAAATAAACATTTAAGAATGCAGTTTTTACATCCATTTGATGTATCACAAGGTTGTGAATAGCTATAAGTGTAATTAGTATTCTAATAGTGGTTATCTTGTTCACTAGAGAATAGGTGTCAAAATAGTCGATGCCTTGCTTTTGAATGTATCCTACCACTACCAGTCTTGCCTTAAATTTTTTAATAGAACCATCAGGTCTAATTTTTCTTTTGAATATCCATTTACACCTAAGAAGTTTATTTTCTTTAGGTAAATCGACTAAGTCCCAACTGTGGTTTACCATTATTGAATCTAATTCACTTTTAATTGCTTCTTTCCAAAAATCAGCATCTATTGAAGTCACTCCCTCTTTATAAGTTTTGGGATCTTCTTCAATTAGGAATGTAAAAACTATGTCTAAATTAATTTTAGTAGTGTTCTCTAGTAAGAAAACAATAATAAAATTTGGTCAAAAACTATTTTCTATTCCTCTTCTTTTAGTTCTTCTAAGTTTATTAGTATTTTTGTTTGGAACAAAAGCATCATGTGAAGAAACAAACATCAGAACAAAATTAATTCGACCAACATTATTATTAATAATTTTCGTTAAAGAAAACATAGATTCAAATAATTTAGCATCTCTAGATTTACAAATAAAATAATGGCTTAGTGTACAAAAATGGCCCTAATATTTTCCAAGAAAAGCAATTTTACCCTTCATATTTAGTTATAGGGAAAATTTCCCCTAAAGTTATCAAAATAGTGCAATTTTGCTCCTTAAGTAACGGAACCGTTAGTTTGACTGTATTTCATCTTTTAATCGTTGATGTGGGCATGTTGTAAAATTTTAATGGAATGGCGTTAAACTAATAGTTTCGTTACTTCAGGGGCAAAATTATACCATTTTGATAACTTTATGGGCAAAATTGCCTGTAACTAAACATTAGGGATAAATTTGCTCTTTTCGAAAAATTCTAGGGGTATTTTTGTGCATTAGTCCTAGAATAATCAGTTAAAATATGAATCTATATGCAACACTATTTTAAGCATACCTAGTAAATACATAGTCAAAAGTTTTAGGTCCAATATTAGGTTTTCTAAAAACTAGTACGCCAACTTTAGCTAAACACCCTTACACTTTTAAGTAGTTCAAGTTAGGTGCAAAATCTTTCCACATTTCATAAGAAGTTTTGTCTAATTTCTTATGTGGAACTCTATTAAGCATATAACAAGATGTTAGCATAACTTTCTTCACATGAATTTGACACACCAAAACTTAACAACATGGCATTCATCATTTCTTTAAGTGTTATATTTTTTCTTTTAGCATGTTGTAATGCCCCCTTTACAAGGGTAACGCTACTGTAGCTATATATATATATTGACACACACACACACACACAATCTAATCATGATCATTTAGCATCAATTCATAAAAATGACTTCACAAAAATGTACATACATTCACTTTTTCTTTATGTATCCGTTACCAAAACTCTAAAGTAGCATTTATCTTAAGTTAAAAAAATATTTATAAGATAGTTTTCTGTTGCATTAACAATCTATTCATAACCCAAAAATATAATAAAGAAAGACCTATACATTTAGAACTTCTACTATGTCCTGTGTTGGTATTCCTTTATAAGCAAAATTTATCCTTGAGCTTCTCCTAAGCCTGTGAACCTACACGGATAAAAACTCATGCTAAGCTATATAGCTTAGTGGGAAAAGTTGATCTTGAACAACCACTCACAGTAGTTGTTCTCATCATGCGTATAATTATACGAATAAGAAATGGAATGAATTAACCAAAAATTAAGCACCAACATGTATAATAATAATAATAATAATAATAATAATAATAATAATAATAATAATAAATAATAATAATAATAATAATAATAAAATAATAATAATAATTTGATGGCACAATGTATACAAGATATCTATCTCACCAATCTATCATTCACATCATGACTATTTATTTCTTTCCAATTACTTTAATGACCTGCCTATATTCTGTAGGTGTGGATAACGAGTATTATAGATACCTAAAGGTATTGATCATGTAGGATACCCAAAGGTATCAAAACTATAGGACCCATATGGGTCAAGACTATTGGTCCCAATTGGGGACTAACTGTAGGACCCAAACTGGGTCAAGATTGTAGCAGCTGCGATATCACCATATAGGCATGCCTATTTATAGTCATCATAACATGAGGTATCCTACATCAAGGTTATCTATTGATAAGAAAATAGTATATTTCTGACAACAGGTGTAGAGCCCAAAGCTTTGATTGTGAATTTCTCACATTTTTCTCAAATATTTTATGATTGTTAAGTGTTTTAACAAAAGAGCATGAAAAACCTTGATTTTGGCCTTCAATGATGGTAGACGGTCATCTGTTATGTGAGGGATGGTCATTTGTGGCTGTCTCTCTCCTGTCCAGGTCAGATTAGAGGTGTTTTTTTATAAATTTTGAGATTTTTGCCTTAGGGACAATCGCCTGTCATTAGGGATAACTGTCTGTGGTTAAAACCTAACTTTTCCACGATTTTGGAAATTTAAAATAGAAAGATAGATATTAAGGAATTTTTATCCAGATTTTAGGGGATTAACATCCCTAGATTTGGGAAGATAGAGTTAGGATTAACTCCAACTCTACCTTGGGTATAAACGTAAAATATTTTTAGGGTTTTCGAGGAAAAAAATCATTCTTAATACAGAGGCAATTCTTAGAAAGAAAGAAAATCAATTTCTCTCTCTCTTTAAGAAGAAATTTCTCTAACAACTATTTTGATTTAAACACACACATGTATAAAGAATCATTCAATTTTTTGAAACACAAAGAATACAATTAGAGTGGATGTCTGGACTTCAAGGAATTCAGAGTTAGAATATCTCCTGAAGGTAATATTCTAGGCTCTTTTTTTATTTTTCTCTCTCTAAAAAATTGCCATACATGATCATGTTAATCTTTGTTGAAATAATTGTGTTCATATGCTGTGTTTTATTGATTTACATGCCAAAAGTATAGTGAGGTATGAATCTGGATTAATGTGCATGTTAATGGCAAGATTAAATAAAGACTTCCTCCATTATTATATAACTTCAAGCTTTATTTTTATTCTGTAATTTTAAAATTTGATGGATTTTTAGTGTGTTTAAGGCATAGTTTAGGGTTATAGTCTTATTTTGACATGTTTTAGGCATTAATATTTGATTATCTAGGGCTATTTGTAATTTTGTGTAATTTTGGGTATTTTTGCTACATTCTTCTCTATTTTGCGAGTGAAAGACAGGAAAAAGCTCCCACGGATAGTCGTTTGTCAAAGCAATAGACAAAATATCGTGGGAGCTTCTTCTCATCCCATTCCTTATTCAGCCATGGCCATCTATCATCCTTCTAAAGGCATCCGTGACTGGCTTTATAGGCACTTATGCATGTATTTCATACACTTTGTTGTATTTGCATGATTTCTTTGACTCCCAAAATATTTATTTATCATTCTATACAATATTTAATTCTGTATATACTTTTATTCTGCAATGTATGACTAAATAAATGATTCTCTTTTTTGTGTTTTATTATTTATTTGTGTAATGCTAATTTCGTTACCTTTTTTATGGTTTTTGTGAGCTTGTGACTTTATTCACTTTTGGGATATTTCATGAGGTATTTTGCATTGGGATTTTTGGCCCATTTGGCTGATAATCACCACTTGTCATTTGGTTACTCCTTTTATTTATTTCATTTTGTTTGTTGATTATTTCATTATTTTTGCTTATTCATTATTTTGAAATTTTTTGATGTATTTTATTTTGTGGATGCAATAACTACTAAAAAAAGCCTTTTTTGCACGTCTAAAAGGAAAAGGCACTCAAAATGATTTCTTTTAAATAACTTGGATTTTCCTTCAAAACTTAGACCAATATCTAATTTTCCATCAAAAGCCAAACGAAAGTTAAAAAATAGGATTTTTGTAAAATATGCATGAGGGAACCAATATTTCGAATTTAAGCAAATACCTCAATTTATGTATGTATATAATTTTACTGATTGTTGGACAATTTGCTTTTGTAATAAGTTTAAGTAGTTGGAATTTATTTATTCATTTATTTACTGCTTTATTATTTTCTTGGGATATTTATTTAATTCTATTGTTTGCACTGTGTGAGAGAGGAGAGTGGATTATACCTAACCAAGATGCTTAATAAGAGTGATATCCTGAACATCGATCTCTGTTTGGTTATCAAAAGGTCGAGAATCATTTCTCAATGTCTTGTTGGGTGGCGACTCCATGAAACCTACCTCTTTTGGACCCATTAGTAAATGCCTTCATGGGTTGACTACCAATAATAAATTGAGCTTAATCCTTTTTTATTGTGAAGTAGCTAACTTATGATTACAATTGAGCCTCATCCAGTCTTTAACCCTAAAAGCGGGCCTTTGAGAACCCAACCGAAAATGAACTTGGCTTCGGTGCATGTCAAAGTGGTAACTCCACTAGGGACTAACGAGACCTTGCTCCTAAAAACATCTTAGATAAGTTGTTTATAATTGGGTTTTGTTATTAATCATGTCTCTTTTCTAAATTATATTCATTGCATACATCTTAGAGCATTAGAATTAAGTTAGCCATCCTTTTTAACCCTGGTGTTATCCTAAAGCATGCCCTACGTTCACTCAATGTAAGGAGGTATTAAGGAGATTTACCAGCCCAAGTCCAGTATCAAATGGTATATAAAATGGTGACCTATCGGTCGTTATACTTGTGATGAGCTAGACCTATTGGCAGAGACCATACTTAGGTAGCCCTAAAGTTTCATCACCCTTGACTCATGTAATGACAATAGCAACTTTCCCTATGTTGTATAACCATAACAAATTTTACTTGCTATGTGGACCTTTTTTATTAACCAAACTCAAACAAATTAGGAGGGTACCAGTCAAAGGCAGCCATATCCCGATAGGCCCAACCCGATTTGCATAAGTTAGTCAAAATATATAATGGTTAAAACCCATACGGCTGCACTTTCAATTAAGAGAGATTATGCTGTTGGTTTTTTACCGTGCACCATATGTGCTCATTGGGTACCCTGTTGACCCATGGACTAAGCCCACCTAGGAAAGAGACCGCATGACCTCATATGTGATAGTAATAAGGTTGGAAGGTTATTATTATACTTGTGTGTGGTTGTGATTGATGTCTAACAAAAGCATTCATTGCATACATGCATCATGCATATGCCATACTCATGCATCACTCATCATACATCATTCCTAATGTTTGATCCTTGCAGCCATTATAGATCCATCTAAGTGGTCCACAGGGTCAGGCGATCGCCTAATCCAGAGACCAATATTTGAGTTACTAAGATTGAGCTCAAGTTTAAAGTGTGGTTCAGAGGTTAGTTCAAAGTTAAATGTAAGCACTCTAGAAACAAGTTCAAACATAAAAAAAAAAGTTGAATGAGACTAGAAGAGTTACTGAGGAGACTAGAAGGTTGCCCTCTTTGAGAGAAAGGTTAGTTGCATCTATTGCTAGGACTTTAATGATGAGGGATGAGTTAGATAAGAGGCTAGATAGGCATATCTAAGAGTTTGAGAAAAGAATGTTGGTTATGATTGGCAAAATGGTACCCTTTATGACACTAAATGCTAGAACTTGGCCTACAATGCCTGCTCATAAGACGGTAGAGCTGACCCATATTGGGGACATTGTTGCAGCAGATGTTACTATGCCTCGAGATCCACCAAAGAGGGAGAGGAAGTATGACCTTAAAAATGACTATATTAAAGAGGAAGACGAAGACTATATCCCTCATATGATGAATGTGAGAAGTAAAAGACCTAATGCTGAGGATCCAGCCTTCAAAAAGATAGAGGACAAAGTTGAGGCTATGTCTAGGCTACTTTTAACTGGTAGGGGGAAGAACCCTGAAAATAAAGATATGGATGGAGATGAGCCATTATTGCAGAGGTTCAAGATGCCTGATTAGTTGAGCTTTGATTGTACTTTAGATGTTTTGGCCTATGTTAAATAATATACACTAATCATGAAAGGGACCACCCTGACCTGTAAGCAGAAGGTGAAGTATTTTTGTCTGAGTTTGATAAGACTTATAATTGATTGGTATCACAGGTTGGATAAGTGCACCAAGGAAGATTATTGACTGAGGAGTTATTTAAGTAAAACGACTGTAACACCAAAATAGAGGTTACTCTGAAGGATCTCGAGTTACTTTAGCAGAAACATAAGGAATCTTTCTATGAGCACCTCATTAGGTGGAGGAATAGGGTAATAGAGATAAAGAGGAAGCCTTAAAAAGCTGATTAGATCAGGGTATTTATCCAAAATGCAAGCTCGTACTTAAAGGATGGCTTAAAAATGATGGGTATGATGGAATGGGAGAAACTTTGATAATAACAAGGCCATTGGGAACAATAGTGGGACGAACAAAATTGAAAAAACTATAAAAGTTGCCGTTACAGAAGCTAGTCAGAGGTATTATTCCAACATAGGTAAGTCACTGTCCTGGGTGCTAGACCATTTGAGTAAGGAAAGAAAGCTTCAACCACTACCCTCAAGGCCTAGAAAGATTCACGGGTTGCTTCACCATAGAAAAGATTGGTACTAAGCGTATCATCGGCACTTTGGGTACCTGACTGACTATTGTCATATCTTGAGAAACCAAATTCAGGATCTGATAGATAATAAATAGATTTTAGATCTTAAGAAAAGAGACAAGAAAAAAAATGTTACAATGTCGTGCCACCTCTAATGTTTATGATCGGGTTTAGTTTGCTTGAATGGTATGTTATAAGAGACCTATATAAGGATGAAGGGGCTTTGGTACCCATTGATTTCTAGAGTTTAGCCAGTGAAAGTGAGAAAAAGATAAGAGAAGAAAGGAAGGTAAATATGGTTATTAAGAGTGAAATAGTGGCCCTAGAGATTGAAAAGAAACCAACTCCTTCAGCAGTGCCTGTGAAAAAGGAAGTTGATGGGGATCAGATAATTAAGAAGTTAAAGAAGATGCAATCATAGAGCTCTATTTGGTATTTGTTGAGACTGTCTCCCTCACATAGGCAAAAGTTAGTGGAAGCCTTGAGTGAATATATTTTTGCCACTATTATTTCACCATTTAAGCTATTGGATTTAGTTGATGGATAGGAAAAAATATTCTATACTTTGATGCTGACTTACCTACTAAAGGAAGAAATCGCAACCGCCCTCTATACATTAAGGTCCAAGTGAATGGTAAACAAATAGCCTATGTAATGGTTGATGATGGTTATTCTATTAATGTTTGTCTTTTAGTGGTAATTTCTACTTTTGGGCTAACTGAAAATATCCTGAGTAAGTTCAACTTGACCATTTTTGCATATGACAATTCTAAAAGGCAAGCTGTTGGGACATTTAAGGCTTTAGTAAAAATAAGGCCCGTTAGGACTGAGACTGAATTTGTGGTGTTGCCTATTCTAGCCAACTTCTCTATGCTGTTAGGAAGATTGTAGTTTCACAAGTTAGGTAAGGTGCCTTCCACATTACATCAGATGATTAAGATCCCCCATGATGATCAAGTGGTGACTATTAAGGCTGTAAGGGAGAATTAGGTTTTTATGCTTAAGATAGCCAAATATCCCTTTAGTGGATTTCATGTATCAATTATTAGTGATAAAGAAGATGAGAGTAATTTTGTTGACAACCCCCAGGTGATCAACATGCTAAAGAAGATAAACTTCTTACTAGGTGTTGGGTTAGGCAAGAACTCCCAAGGGCCTCAAATTGCTATAGTTGTTAAAGGTCAAAAAGACAAAAAGGGGTTAGGCTTTATTGGTCCCAATCAGAAGGGTAAAAAGAAAAAAGCAATGAAAAGGATCCCTTATATCTCCCAAAGCTTTGTGCTAGCTTTAGGTATTTGCCTTTACTGTGGAGGGAATGAACCTCAGCTAATAAGGGGTGAAATACTGCCAAGGTTTGAGCTATTTAATGATGTCTTCAACTGGGAGCAAAGGATTATCAAGCCAATTGAGGGTTTTTAGGATGAAGAGATTCTCCTGTAACATTCAACTTGGGACAAAGAAGTGCCTAAGGAGGACATGATAGAGAAGTTGCTTGCTACTCAGCTAAAAGTCAAAGGGAAGGTAGAAGTTAAGGATCGACTCGAGGCAGAGGCTGGAGAGACATCTGATGCTACCAAGACTGAAGAAGATACTTTCATTGATATTGTTTATGTTCATGATGTTTTTTATGAGAACAATGATTGCTTTTTTAATTATATTAATAAGATGAATAATTTTGTTTACTTATGTGATGTTTCTTTTGATTTTAATATACATAATCATGATCATGAACCATTTATATTTGACATAAACGCAACAAATACATGTTCATTTAATCTCAAAACAAAAGAAAATCCAAAAAAAAAATTTATTGGCATCAAATATAACTCCTAAAGATAGAAAAATTCGAGAGAATATTGAAAAATACGAAAAAGTCTTTGCCTAGACCTATGAAGACATGTCAGGAATAGATTAGAAAATTACTGAACATGCCATCCCAACATATCCAGGGTATAAATCAATCAAGCAGAAGCTTAGAAGGCTTAGACCAGAGTGGGCAGGAAAGGTTAAAGATGAAGTTAGGAAATTGATAGAGGCTAAGTTCTTAGTGGAAGTTTAATACCCCACGTGGTTGGCAAACATAGTTCCCATGATAAAGAAGGAAGGAAGAGTTAAGGTCTGTGTGGATTATAAGGATTTAAACAAAGTTTGCCCTAAAGACAATTTCCCTCTTCCTCACATAGATATTTTGGTTGATAGTGCAGCCGCCTGTGCCATGTATAGTTTTGTGGACGGATATGTAGGGTATAACTAGATTTTGAACAAGATAGTAAATTGGATTAAAACAACCTTCATAACTGAATGGGGTACATATGCCTACCGGATCATGCCTTTTGGACTTAAAAATATAGGTGCTACCTATCAGAGGATAGCAACTAGGATACTAGAATACTTAATTCATAAGGAAGTGGAGGTATACGTAGATGACATGATGATCAAGTCATTTACCTGAGAAGGCCATTTTGAGGCACTGGAAAAGTTCTTCTAGAGGATTTACAAATACAATATTCACCTTAATCCTAAGAAATACATTTTTGGGGTCACTTTAGGTAAGCTTTTAGGGCACATGGTGAGCCAGAAAGGTATAGAGGTAGATTCTGATAAAGTGAAGGCCATTCGAGAGATGCTAATACCCTAAAAGAAAAAAGAGGTTAATGGGTTCTTAGGGAGAATTCAGTATATAAGTAGGTTCATTGCCAAGTTGACTTCAATTTATGAGCCAATATTGAAGCTACTCAAAAGGGATCAACAAGTGGTTTGGAATAAGGATTGTTAAAAGGTATTCAATACCATTAGAGAATATTTGCTACATCCGTTAGTATTAAGACCGCCTCATGCAGGTAAGCCTCTTTGTATCTAGCTATAAAAGATACCTCGATAGGGGTAATGGTGGCTCAAGAGGATAAATTTGGGATTAAGTATGCAGTGTAATACCTCCATAAGAAATTCCTCCCCTACGAAGCAAAGTACATAAAATTCAAAAAGATTTTTCTAACGATCATATGGGTATCGAAGAAACTGAGACACTACTTCCATTCCTATAAGATGCAAGTTGTGGCTAAGCAAAACCCTCTTAGGCATTTTGTAACGTCCTCAGATTGGCTGCCAGCACATTATTGTCCACTTTGTACCCTTGTAAGATGCCTGTCCGCTTTTGGGTATAGGTCCATCCCAGGACACTCACGGTTTTGTCCTTGGGCCTAAGCCCAAAGTGCGCTATGTTGGGGGAAGGGAGTCACATGCTTATAAGGCAATTTTCCTCACCTTCCACAATCGATGTGGGATTGGGACATAATCCACCCCCCTTAGGGCCCGGCCCAGCATCCTCGCTGGTGCATTGGTCCGGTCACCGGCTCTGATACCAACTGTAACGTCCCCGAATCAACCACCAGCATAGTATTGTCCGCTTTGTACCCTTGTAAGATGCCTGTTCGCTTTTGGGTACAGGTCCATCCCAGGACACTCATGGTTTTGTCTTTGGGCCTAAGCCTAAAGCACGCTATGTTAGGGAAAGGGAGTCACACGTTTATAAGGCAATGTTCCTCGGTTGTGGCCGCTAGTGCATCGGTCCAGTCACTGACTCTGATACCAACTATAACATCCTCGGATCAACCGCTAACACAATATTATCCGCTTTGTACCCTTGTAAGTGCTTGTTCGCTTTTGGGTACAGGTCCATCCCAGGACACTCATGATTTTATCCTTGGGCCTAAGCCCAAAATGCGCTATGTTGGGGGAAGGAGTCACACACTTATAAGGCAATGTGCTAGCCTTCCATAACCGATGTGGGATTGGGACACAATGCTTTACATTGATTACAGGCAGTTGAACAAAGTCACCATAAAAAACAAATATCCATTGCCAGAAATTGATGATTTATTTGATCAATTAAAAGGTGCCAACACATTCTCCAAGATTGATTTGAGATCAGGCTATTATCAGCTCGGGGTGAAAGAGGAAGACATCCCCAAAAATGCATTTTGTATGTGGTATGGGCACTATGAATTTATAGTCATGCCATTCGGCCTCACCAATGCCCTAACTGCTTTCATGGACTTAATGAACCGCACCTTTCATCTTTACTTGGATCAGTTTATGGTAGTATTCATTAACGACATCTTGGTATATTCCAAGACACCTGAGGAGCATGATCAACATTTGAGAATTATGTTCTAGACCTTGAGAGACAAGCAGTAATATGCTAAGTTCAGTAAGTGTGAATTTTGGCTAAATGAAGTTGCTTTTCTTGGCCATGTAGTGTCAGCAGAAGGTATCAAGGTCGATAGTGTAATGCCCCAAAATATTTGCAATTTCCATGCATGACATGTGTAAAGTGTGAATAGTTAACCTAGATTGAGTTTTGGAGTAATTAGAGTTGAGTAGAACAAGAAATTTAAAAAGAATGTATCGTTAATCGTGCCCGAGCTGAGAAACCAGAGGATGGGCGACAGGTGGGCAATATGAGTTTAATATAAAATATGAAAGTACATGTTAAATGGAGTACGGTGGTACAATTCGAGTGAAAATTGAGGTAAAATAGGCCTCTAAAAGGGTAAACAAAGAAAATTTCCTAAGTCGGCGTAGGTTCGACTAGAAATTTTGACTGAATTTTTGGAGACCTTAGAGATCTCTGATTGAATTCATATTTTATATACATGTTATAAATAGTGTAGTGACACTCAGAGAACTAGAAAATAGCAATTCTGGCAAATTTGTAATTTTTGATCTCGGGCGGGCTGCACAAGCTGTCAAAGTTAAAAGTATATCGAAGCAAAGTCAGAATGAGCTGCAATTTTTACCATATATTTTTGAATATATTGTGACACTCTGGGTAAAATTTCAGAGCATTCTAACTTTCAGATCAAAAGCTCAATTTATTAGAAGAGACTAGCTTGCTTGTTTAGGAAGAAGATTAAGAAACATCCTCTAAAAAAGGAAGATCTAGTGTTCAAAGAGATAAGGCCAAGAATTCCAAATATCCGAGGCATGTTTAGGCCCATATGGAAAAGTATAATGCCCCAAAATTTTGGTATTATTTTGTAAAGATTAATTATGAAGATTTCCAATATAAGTTAATATTATTTTTGGGTTTTAATTTAATAATGGTTAATTAAAACATATTATGAAAGTTAATATATATATTAATAATAATGTTAAGGGTAAGATTTAAAAATTGTGTGGTGGTTAATTAAAAGAAGAAAGAGAGAATTTGTGAGAGAAATTAAAGAAGGTTGTGTGGTTTAAAAGAAAAGAAAGGAGTTAAAAGAAAAAACAAAAAAAAAAGAAAGAAAGGTAGAGAAATCGGGAGGGAGAGGGAGGAGGAAGGGGAAGAGCCGGCGATGGCCTAGGTCCCGTCGGCTAGCCGCCATTCACGACACCGGCGAGGAAGCTCCGATTGTTGTCGCCGTCTTCTCCGTTCACCCCCTTTCCCCTACAAGCGCGGTTCTCTCTAGCTCCTTCTTCTTTCATTTTTCTCCATCACCACCTTAGCTTCTTTCTCTTTCTTTTGGTGGTTCTTGACATCGGTTGAGAGAGTAACAACATCAGTGGGATCACGAGGCTGAGGCGGATCTTCCGATGCCCTCCGATTGTCCTCACTCGCCGGCAAAGTGTAGATCGGAGCATGTGGCAACCAGCGATTCTAGGTGGTTTTTTGGCCAAACCATGATGTTTTGAGGCGCATGAAGACCACCGAAAATTTACAGGCAACTCTGGCTTCAAGTGGGAGGCTTCGGCGGGTCTTCGATGAGGTGCCGATGAGGCTCCGACGGGTCTCCGATGAGGCTCCGGCGAGGCTTCGAATAAGCAGTTTGGAGAGAGCATTCTGGGCTTCGACACTACGGTATGGGAACTATTTTAATAAATTGATTTTTGTGTATAGTTTTGAAGTGAGATTTGATTAGATTGTTTTTATGTTGTTATAGCCAAGTTGACAACTAAACTAGAAGCTTCTGCAAAGTGTATCGTTAGTGAGCAAACTATGTTATTATTAAGCATCTAATTTGGTCAAGGAAATACTTAAGAAATCAATTATATAATGACATCTCCTATGGATAGTTTACTATTGAAATAATCAGTTCATGGTTGATTATTATAATTGGACCTAACAAACACTAGTTTTTGGAAGAAGTTTTTCATGGGAAAAGGGATAAATGATTATGTATTAAGCATTTCGGCAGTGTGCTATTTTCTGCTAGCCGCTTTATGCTCTATCTGAACTTAGATTTGTAAATGAAATTGAAAGTATAATAGTTGTAGTGAATTTAATTAGGCTGAACTAGGCGAGATAGAGTTTGAGTTCAATTTGAATTAAGTGTTAATGGTATAATTGAACAAATAATGAATTATAATTATTAATAGAAGTGTCATTGAACTTGGTTAACATGGAATTAAGGGAAAAATCTATTGATATATATATATATATATATAATATCTGTTATCCTTCGAAGTTTGTGGAATGAGTTGTAAAAAGAATGTAGCTTTACAATTCCTTGGTTATAACCTAAATAAGTTAATTCACTTATGGGTTAAAGGTTTATTTTTGATATTATTATTAAATTTAATGTGGTGGTTTACTAATCACTGTTCTAGGCTTTGCCTAGTTGGAAAGTATAAAGGGAATTCATGATTGAGTTTTCAATAGAAATGTTTCAGATCCTTACCAATTGATTTCAAAATTATTCCTTGGTAAGGAAATTATATGTTGCTACTTTGTTTAATGTATTTTTTGAGTTTAATTAAGAATTTAGCTAACATGTTTATTTGAAAGATGTATTGGGTAAGGAAGTATTTTAACTTCATATATGCTATTATCTTTCATGATGCAATTTGCTAAGATATTAAACAAAGAAGTTATTTGATACGTAAGAGATCATGATAGAGTAAAAAGATGATTATTTGGAATTTAATATACGATAATTGAAGATTATAATGTCATAATACAAAACAAGTAAGAATGTAACTAGTATAGTAGTAGGCCATTAGTATAAATGTGATACAAACATGTAAAGAATGGAAATACCTTAAAATATAATGAATTGAGAAATATTGGAAAATACTCATTTCTTTTTGAATCTTTGTTTGATACTTGAATAACAAAAATGAATATCATTACTATAAATGGAGTAGACATAGTTTTATGTTTATGCTCTTATGGTATTATGAGAAAATCGACGATTAAGTGCTACGTACTTACATGAGTTTGCTTTAACATATTGGTGTTTTAAGATTATGTATTTAGATATGTGGATATGACATTGAACTTATATGCCTCTATAGGCGCTAAAATGATATGAAATGGTGTAGGTAGATATTGATATCAGATTTGTAACTGAATATATGTATTTGATGTATTGGTTGAATATATATGTGGTGATTAAATTGAGTACAATAGAGCAGGTTAGATGGCTATAATGAACCATGCAGGTACGTCTTTCTGAAATGACTATGTGTTTATGTGCTGTTTTAGACACTCATAGTGGATGTGAATATATATGATTTCATGTTCATGAAGGCAGTCTAGCAATGCATAAACTATTATGACAAGTATAAGTATTGTTAATATATGGTTATTAGAAAGTTTAAAAGTAATTTGAAAGAATGTATATTAAGTAAACTCCTTTGATGACTGAAGAGTAATGTAAAGAGAAATTGTTGAATTATTGTGAAATAATTCATGACATAAGTGAATGATGGTTCACAAACTGTACAAAAATATTGAATGTTCTGAATAACTGTATTATCTGGATTGAAATGATGATAAAGTTGATAAATGTACTGAAAGTAAGTGATCTTTTGCGCCCTTAGAAAATAGTCTGACAGTAAAAACTAGCTCAGCATATAATTGGCTAGCCATAGGGATTCTGTACCGTGGTACAAGTCATGGCGACTTGCTTAGTTATGGTAGGATCACTGATCTCCATAACTTCTGTTTGTATTTGGTATCTACTACGTGGAAAAATGGTCTTTGAGATCAATTTTCAGTCTGTTTGTGGCCCATGGGGTCTACATCCCGTATATCCAGTCTGAGTATTTCTGTCAGTACTGTTCTAGGGGCATTAATATGAAAATAAGTTAAAAAGTATAAAAGATAAGAAATGTTATAGTTCAGAACTAATATGCATAAGAATTATCCTCTTGTATAAGTACATCAAATGGATAATAAATTGCAAGTTATAATATTGATGAGCATGTGATTCTTTAATTCTATATAAGCATTATGTATCTATATATTTATGTATAGGTATGTATTCCACTCTGTTATCGATCAAGTATATAATATATGGCACACTATGGTGTTAAGTAATATATTGTTCACCTTGTTAAGATTATTTGAATGATTACATGAAAGTGAATTCAGAATGCATGCTATGTTTTAAATGATGTATAGGTATGAAAGAATTATGCCAACGTCTTTTGAGGTAACAATTAATGATGAATTGCTTACTGAGCTATTAAGTTTTGTTGTCTATATGAGTAAGATATTCTGTTGCTTATGCTTATGATTTATTACTGAATGTAAGAACTGGAATCTAAGAAAATTGAAGGTATCAAATAGGAA